>CM051237.1:468513747-469113747 GCA_027917425.1 Gastrophryne carolinensis | reverse complement strand
GGAGTCCTTAAACAACTCTCCCTCCTACATGGAGTCCCGACCTCCAAAATGGTCATCATCGTCAGCAAAATCTGAGTAATCCGGCTCGATGTGCCGCTTTTTACTAGTGGCCTGATCCGTAGCCGTGCGAGATAACTGTCTCTCCAGGCTGGCCACCCGGTGTGTTAAATTGGCCTGGGACCACCTGCTGGCTTCCCCCTCACTGAGGGCTGACTGCAGTAGTGGGGGGGTTGGTGAGGCCGCAGGCCCAGGTGGGCTAGGGGCAGAGACGCCCGCCTTATCATGTTCCAAAAGTGCGCTCCTGGCAAGTGACACAAACCGTGCTGAGTCCGCCCAGGGGGCAGGTACCGCACATGGGGCAGAGCTTCACCCGCCCAGATGGGGCCCCTCGCTCACTATCCCCAGAAGCCTCCAGCATGGGGATTATGGTATAAAAAATAAAATTCTGTGATTACTCAACTGCAGAATGGGTATTATATGTATACAGCAGGTCCTGTTCCAGAAGATTCCTTACACATAGTCAATACATTCACAAGATGGCGCTGGACTGCAGAAAACAGCTTGTGGCTCCTCCCGGCCCTATATAAGTCAGGGACCTCCCACAAAATCCCCAGTATTGACAAGCAGTTAACAAGAAGCCGGGAAGACAATAAAATCACCATACAGAGGTAACTAAGAATAATGATAACAAGGGTGGGGTGGAACAGGACGTGCTGTATACATATAATACCAATTCTACAGATGAATAATCACAGAATTGTATTATTCTAAGTATACAGCACGTCCTGTTCCAGAAGATTCCTTATAAATGGGACATCCAATAGCAGTGTCCGTAAGGCAGGGTGGGATCCCCAAAAAGTAACAGCGGGCAGTTTAAACCACTGCCGCCTGCAGAACTTTGTGGCCAAAAGCAGCGTCAGCTGAGGCCCTAACATCAACTTTGTAAAACTTGGAAAAAGTATGAACAGAAGACCAAGTAGCGGCCTTGCAAACTTGTTCAACAGAAGCCTGGTGCTGAAAAGCCCAAGAGGCATCAATAGCACGAGTAGAATGAGCAGTAAGGCGGGAGGGAGGTTCCTTCCCCTTAGCAGAAAAGGCTTGTATCACAGCCTGACGGATCCACTTGCTGATAGTGGACTTAGCTGGAGCCAGACCCTTCTTAGGTCCAGAAGGGAGCACAAAAAGAGCATCAGTCTTCCTGAAGAATTCAGTAGCCACCAAATTAAACTTCAGGTTCCTAACCACATCCAAATAGTGTAAAAAGCGCTCCTCAGGGTTACTAGGATTAGGGCACAGAGAAGGCAAAACAATGTCCTGATTGAGATGAAAAGCAGTTACAACCTTAGGCAGAAAATCTGGCTTAAAACGAAACACCACCTTGTCCTGATGTCTCTCAAAGTAAGGAGGTTAGATGGACAGCGCTGCCAACTCAGAAACACGCCTAACAGAAGTGATGGCCACCAAAAAGCCTACCTTAAGCGTCAAAATGGACAAGGGGGCCTCACGCAAGGGCTCAAAGGGAGACCCCTGCAAGGCAGATAAGACCAAGTTTGAATCCCAGACTGGTAACATAGGCTTACGTGGGGGACGCACATGAGTAACCCCTTGGAAGAAGGTCTTAACCAAACGATGGTGAGCAAAAGATCTTTGGAAGAAAATAGCCAAGGCAGAAACATGACCTTTAAGGTACTACTAAGTTGAAGACCCAAATCCAAACCATGTTGCAGAATCTCCAGAATCCTAGGGACAGAAAACACCCGAAAGGGAAACGACTTAGACTCACACTAGTCAATATAAGCATGCCATACCCTATAGTAGATGGATGACGAGGACTTCTTCCTAGCCCTAATCATGGTATTAACAACAGAAGCAGGCAGCCCCTTTTCCATCAACATGGAGGTTTCAGCAGCCAGGCCGTTAAAGCCAGCGTTTGTAAATTGGGATGGCGTAGCTGCCCCTGAGTGAGCAGGTCTGGAACCTTGGGCAGGGCGTACTGATCTACTGCCAACTGCACGATGTCTGCGAACCACACTCTTCTTGGCCAACACCAGGATGGTTGGCACCCCTTCCTGGGATATCTTGCGCAGCACCCTGCCCAGCAGAGGAAACGGTTGCTAGTGCATCCATGGCCAAGACCAGAGGGGCCTGGGACAGAGAGACAAAGGCTGGAAGCTTGTGATTGTGGTGGGACGCAAACAGATCCACATCCGGCTAACCCCAACGGTGGCACAGGGAGCGAAACACCCTGCTGCTGAGGGACCATTCTCCCAGGCGAGAAGTCCCCCTGCTGAGGGAGTCTGCCTCCAGATTCTCCACTCCCAGACTGGCATCTGTGGTGACTGTCTCCCAGCACGGAGCCAGAAAGGATCTGCCCACCAACAGGTTTCTTGAGTCCAGCCACCACGAGAGAGACCGCCTGACCAGAGGGGACAGAACAAACACCTGATCCAGGGACACCGGGTCCCAATCCCAAACTGACAAGAGGTGAAGTTGAAGAGGCCTCATGTGAAACTGAGCGTATGGAACAGCCTTGAAGCAAGACACCATCAGGCCCAAAAACAGCAGTATACCCTGCCGGATGGAAGGATGAGGGCAAGACAGAAGAAGCTTGGCTTGAGCTTGCAGACTGTCCACCTTCTGATGAGGGAGAAGGATCTTGACCTGAGATATATCAGGTCCAAAAAATGCCCAGAAAGGACTTGACCATTGACTGTGACAGGGAAGACTTGGGATGGTTAATCACCCAGCCGAAGGACTCCAGTGTGGACACCATCATCTGGGTATCCAGCTCGGCCTGCTGAAAGGACCGAGACGTGATGAGAATTTCGTCCAAGTAAGGAAGGATGCGAATGCCCCGAGATCTCAGCAGAGCCATAATGCCCGCCAGCACCTAGGTGAATACCCTGGGAGCCGAGGTGAGACCGAAAGGCAAGGCCACAAATTGGTAGTGCTGATCCTTCAGAGCGAACCTGAGGAATCTCTGATGACCTGGAAAGATTGGTATATGAAGGTAAGCGTCCTTGATGTATACAGAGATCATGAAGTCCCCCGGGCATAGTGAATTTACAGCTGAGCGCAGAGTCTCCATGCGAAAGTGTTTGAATCTGACAAATTTGTTGAGGCACTTTAAATCCAGGATGGGTCTGATGGACCCGTCTTTCTTGGGAACAGTGAAAAGATTGGAATAGTAGCCTCTGCCCCTTTCCTTTAAAGACACTTGGCAGATGACCCCTAACTCCAGAAGGTTTTGGACAGCAAGGCGCAGACCCTGGGCTAAAAGGGGGTTTTGAGCCATCCGGGATTTGATTAATCTTAGGGGCAGCCAGGCTGCAAACTCTATCTTGTAACCGGAGGACACTACCTCCCGAATCCACCGGTCTGAGACATGAAGTCTCCAGGCGTGAGCAAAAAGCCGAAGCCGTTTCCCCACCAGGATGGGTGCGGGCGAACCATCATGCCTGAGGGGGCTTGGGTGAGGTTTTTGGTTTGAAACCCCAGGAGAGGCCAGGACGCCCATGTCCTCTGCCCCTACCCCAATGGTCTCCACGGGCCCCAGTAAAAGAGACTGGAACCACGGAAGGCTGGGAGAAAGGCACCTGTCCCCCGAAAGGACCGAGACGGCCTCCTGCGTTGAGGTAAACTACCACCCTTAGCAAACAAATCCAAGCGTTCCCCAAAGAGACGCAGGCCCTTGAAGGGGAAACCAGTGAGAGCCTTCTTAGCAGCATTGTCAGCCACCCACTGACGTAGCCAGACAGAGCGGCGTATAGCCACCAACAGGGCAGAAGTCCTACCACACATTCTAATGGCATCATCCATGGCATAGAGGATATATGCAATAAATTCCTCACAAAGCAGGAGAGATCTATACTTCCCCTCTATCCGCATCCTCAGATGCCCCATCCAAAATACACTTAAGCACCCCTTTAATGGCAATAGCAGTAATAGAAGAGGCACAAACCAGGCGCAGTGCCGTCCCCACACATACAAAGGCATGACACGCCAGTTGGTCCAAACGCCGGTCCTCAGCATCTCGCAGGGTAGTAGTGTCAGGAGACTGCATGACAGATATATTGGACAACCCTAGAACAGGCGCATCCACCTCGGGAGGACATGACCAACGCTTAACAACATCAGCAGGAAAGGGATACCTCTTGTCCCAACTCTTAGGCACCCCGGGAAGCTTGCTAGGCCGTTCCCATTCTTTGAGAACTAGATTATTAAAGTGAGACTGCTCAGGAAACTCCCAGCATGGCTTAACCGTAAGAAAAAGCTCACCCTGCTGCTGTGGAGCAGCTGCCGGGGGAGAAATACAAAGCACTTCAAATGTGTGACTCAGCAATCAATCTGTCAGTGTCATCAGGGGACCCCGGGTCTTCCTCAAAGGGAGTCCCAGTACCACCGTATATCTTAGGTTGTTCCTCAGAGGATTCTGAAAATAATTCCCCCTCCTCAAGGGGGTAGGGACCTGAGAGTGAGTAAGGGCCCTCATCTTCCACAGGGAAGAGGGAAACCGCGGGTGATAAATGCTGCTTTTAGCAGTAGCCTTACGCGGGGCAGACCCAGCAAGATGTTTCTCAATGCCGGCCACCCGTGCAGCTAAATCAGGTTGAGACTCCCCACTAGTATGCCCCACAGTGGGGGTCAGATATAAGCGTGGGGGGGTAGGTGATGCCAGAGGGGTCGCACCACCCGGCCCAGTAACAGACAGCCCATACTGCAGCGCAAGTACCTGCTGGGCGCAGGGTACACACACCCTGACATCATCACTAATAGGGGATACCCCACACACAACACATAGCCGGGCTTGTCCCGAAGGAACCCCAGGCCCATTATCCCCAGAAGCCTCCATATGGTGATTTGAATGGCACAATAGGCCAGTAAGGGTTAACGCTAAAGAGCTACCCAGGATGCCCCAAGAACCACTAGGGAAGTGGGAGTGAGGGAAAATGGCCGGGAGAAACCCCAGTGCTGAAGTATTCACCCGCCTGGAAGTCATAATCAACATTCCCTTGAGAATAAGGCAGTTTAGAAAAAAACAAAGCGTGGCGGCGGTGTATTATAAAGTTACAAGCACTAAAACATGTCAAGAGTGAAATACAGTGTTGAATCACTAGACGACCCCCCCCCCCCCCCGGAGATCCCTCAAGGGGAATGGCGCCCAGAGGACTAATATGAGAAGTGAGGGTGGAGGGGGAAATTTATATATGTGAATAGGGTTTAACTGTACAGAATAACCTGGCAAAACCCATGAGGCAGTGGAGGCATCCCAAAAAGGCTCACCATTAGCCTAAACCGCCTACCCTGTTAGAGCAGGGACTGCGGCAGGAGCCTAGCTCCTCAGCACCATTGGTGCTAGCTAACCTACCTTCACCCAAACCTTAACAGCCGAGGCTGGGAGGCAGTAAATGAGACGGAACGGGTGGAAATAGTCTTGCAGGGCCACAGGCATATAAGCCCTGCTCACCTGCACCACAGAGAGCTATCTTCTATCTTCACAGTCCAGATTGCAGAGAGAACTGGGGATTTTGTGGGAGGTCCCTGACTTATATAGGGGCCGGAAAAAGCCACAAGCTGTTTTCTGCAATCCAGCGCCATCTTGTGGATGTATTACCCATGTGTAAGGAATCTTCTGGAACAGGATGTGCTGTTAATACCCCCAAAATAGTCCCTCTTATGGTGATCCCTCTTATGGGAGAGGGAGCGGAGAGAGATGCGGAGCTGGAGGGGGGGGGGCATGTAGGTGACCGGGAGGAAGAAAGGCCATGAGATCCCACATCACATGCACACAAGAAAAATATATATAGGTATATAAGTCAAAAGAGGGACTCGCGGACCGCAGGGGGGCGTCCAGAGACTCGCACGAGTAGTGGCAGGCAGCTCAAAAGCCCACTTGCAGAGGCTTGGTGCCCAGCGTCAGCCGACCACTGCAGAGCGCAAAACGCGTCATTGCGTGGCCCCGCCCCCCGGCTACGGCGCGAAACGAGCGCCATCAGCCTGAGAAGAAAGGCACCCAACTGAGGAGGAAGGGGGGGGGGGGGGGACGGCCCACGGAGGGGCCTCTCCCCCCCTCCCCCGGCAGCGGAGCGCAGCGCACCCCGCACGATCCTGAGGCCGTAGCCTCACAATGAAAGGCGCGCCCTCACGGACCGCGCACGGTCTGGGACAATAACCCAGGACAGTAGGTGAACCAGACGAGCCCTGAAACCTTCAGAGCACTGAGTTGGGGAGCCAACTTCAACCGTGCTATAATAATTCTAGGACCCAGGGATAGGGAACATCCCGCAGGAGAGAGAGCTAGTCCAAGCAAAGCAGACTAGAACAACATACTCCAACATAGCCGGTAGAAAAGGGAGAAGAAGAGGAGGGAGCTAGGCCTAGCCCTCCAATAGAGACAAGACACCCAGGGATACCCATCTCCAATAGGGTGAAAAGCAAACCGACCAATCGCCTAAAAGGCCTGTAGGTAGGGGCGACGTAGTAAGGAGCCTGAATAGGCAGAACAGCCCACTTGAGAGGGCATACAGTACGACTGCCTTCAGCAGAGAATCTGCGAACCACGCCCCGCTGGGCCACCCAGGGCCCCCAGCATAACAGTTCTCCCTGTCTACAGCAATCTTATGCAGAACCCCGCCTCGCAGGGTGAAAGAAGTTAAGACATATAGAAAATAATGTCCTGACAGAAGCAATACCAGGCCCCCATGACCGAGGCCAGAGAGTTCTGGGACAATAACCCAGGACAGAGTCCCTGTAATAGCAAAGGGGCCCACAGGGCCACCCAGTAGGGACTCAGTGAGACACTAGAATAGAATCTCCTGCTACGTTAGGGCAGCCAGCAAAGCTAATACCAATGAAGTGCAAGGAATGTAAACCCCCACTTAGATCAGAACCAGAACCTGCTTGAAGGGTCAACCTGTTCCGAGACCTTCACAGATAAAAAAGGACAAGCCACTGTCCTCAGACTGACCGAGAGTCCCCAAAAAGGACAAGTCCTGAAGAGGAGTAGTCCAGCAAATTAGAGCCCACCAAGGCTCAATGTGTCAACCGAAAAACCGTATGAAGATGGATCCCCTAAGGGGCCCCCCTTTAGGAACCACGGGGGATTTCAGAAGAAATAAGACCCCCCATTCAACCTGCAAGACTTGGTACCCATGATGACCATCTACAGGGAGAAGCGAGAAGGAAGGACTGGTCCCAGACATCTTCCTTGAATTTACAACCTCAAAAGGAACCCCCGTAACAAGGGGGAGCGTACTGACCTAGTTCCAGCGGTGCTGGAACCCTGTCCAGGATAAGTAACCTAAGGTGTCGCAGGGCCCAAGGGCTTCTGAGAATAAGGGACAGCTTCTGGGCCGCCAGCAACAGACCCACCAGCTGCAAGGTGAAGGTAGTGTGACATCAAAGAGGGCAAGGCCCTTTCCATAATAAGTCCACATATAGCAGAAGGAAGGTTCTAACATGAACCCATCTAAATGCCACCCCGTAGGGAGATACCGAAACGGGGGACACTAAGTAAGTGATGTGCCTGAGCACCAATCCAAAGGACTCCCAAAGGAGCCACAAGTCAATAGCCAACACGGCCTGATGCAAAATAGGAAGCAAAGAAGGACCATAAGGTAGAACCTAGCGCGGACGCCACACGGGCACGTCCAAGACACCACTCCCATACTCGCCTTGGTGAGTCGTCTGGGAGCAGGAGAGGAACCAAAAACAATACCCCAATGCGCAGAGTTGGACCTTCAACACTGGCTGGAAGTGGCCTAGGTGTCCTGAAGGCACAGGGGACTAAAAAGGGATTATAAATCCTCACATGCATCAAGAGGTCCACTGGACAAGAGCGCCTGCGGCCCAACAGGTAGATACCATGTAGGAACTGCCTGTGAAGGTATAAATGCTAGGCCCAGAATGCCAACCTGGGTGAGACTGCTTCATCCCGGAGGGGAAAGGTAATGTGGATGCAATCACAGTTCAAGGGCCAACCTGTAAGAGAGCCCAGACCCTACACGCCAAACTCGACCTGCCTTAACTCCCGAAGGGAAAACAGGGACTAGAAGAACCCTGATAACCTTAGAAAGGGACCACCCAGCAGACTCCATTCTGCATCCGGGGGGACTACCTCCTGTAACAACCTGAAAGAAGCATGGCGCCCTGCGATAGGAGCTAAGTGCTGCGGCAGTCCCCTCGCCCAACATGGAGAGGGCGTCCCTTCATGCTTGTGCGGTTTCGGCAGATTTGGACTTCGCCCTGCCGGAGGTCCCAGGGCGTTGCCTGCCCCCCCTGGGGCGGGTCTCCACTCCAAAAAGCCTGCCCCTGGGAGGTCGAGACGGCCTTCTGTTCGAGGGAGCCTTTCCCCCTTTTTTCCAAAAAGGTCCAACCGGGCCCCAAATAAGCGTCGTCCTCTAAAAAGGAAGGCCAGCAAAAGCCTTTTTAGTATCATTGTCAGCCCCCCACTGTCGCAGCCAAGCAGGCGGCGAATAGCCACCACAAGAACCGAGGTTCTAGTGCACATTTTAACAGTGTCATCCATCGCTGAGAGAATAAACCTCACAAAAACATCACAATCAGACAGTGCATTAAAGACCTCCCAAGGGAGATCCTCCGGCTGGTGGTCAAGTATCTTCCTAAGAAGGGTCCTGGCGGCCACCGCAGTGACGGCCGCGGCACAGACCGGGCGCAGAGCTGTCCCTGCACACGAAAAGGCGTGGGAAGCCAGTCTGTCAATGCGCCGGTCCTCAGCATCCCGAAGGGTACGATGAGTAGAGACTGTTATGAAGGGAGGGTTAGCAACCCCAATAATAGGTGCATCCACCTCGGGAGGGACTGACCAGCAGCCAACCACATCAGGGGGAAAAGGGTACTTCCAATCCCAGACCCCCGGAACTCCTGTAAGTTTACAAGGTGATTCCCATTCCTTAGGTATAAGAGCCTGGAATTGATCCTGATCCAGAAATTCCAAGCGCGGCGTCGCCGTGTGGAAACTCCCCCTCTTGGGCTTGGGAGACTCTCCCGGAGGAGAGATGGATAGTACTTCAAAGATCTTTATAAGTAATTCATCAGCGTCACACAGGCCCCAGGAACCAGGGCCAGAATTATCACGGCTCCAAGGTATCTCGTCTGAGGAACTGGAACCTGAGAATAGTTCACCTACATCAGAAGGATCAAGGACCTGCATAGCAGCAGACTCTTCAGTTTCAGTGGGAAACATAGAACCATGAGGCGTCAGGGACCACTTCTTTCCAGCGCCCAAGCGCACCGCCAAACCAGGCATCACCTGCTCAGCCGTAGGTAGACTGCGCGGCACCACCTGCTGGTCATCCCCGCTCGAGTGCGACTCATCAGGAGTGAGATTTAAACACGGGGAGACAGGTGTATTGAAGCGAGGTGCAGCCACTGGTAAACCTGATTGCAGGGCCAGAGCTAGTTCAGCACACGGTCCGCAGACCCGTGCTCTGTCAGCATCAGCATGGGGTTGACCCCACGCAGTACACAGCCGTCTTGTCCCCGCAGGACCCCGGACACATAATTCTGAGATGCCTCCATATGGTGATTATCAAAGCAATATGCCAGCAGGGATTTATGCTGTAAGCAACCCTGGATGCCTCAAAACCCGCTAGGAATGTGGGAGAATTTAAATGTGAACCCGTTTAAGATATATATCAGGCAGGGGGATGCCACCGGAATCTTGGCGCCTGAAAGACGTAAGGAGAAGAATGGGTGTCAGAGCCATGCGCAGCTGGAAAAAAACATATAAAAGGAGTCACCCGCGAGGGCACTTACAGACCAAGGGAGGAGGGGAACCGCCACCACGCGCGAAGATCAGCAAAATGGCGCCCAGCGGGCGGGCTCGATGCTCGGCCATGACGCGGAGCGCGCCAATTCAAGTCCCCACCCACTCCGAAAAGCGCGAAGCTCTGAGATAACGGCAAGGCAAGGACACAATCACACGCTTAATGATTTGTAGAAAAACCGTTACATCTAGTAAGGAAAAGGCGCCACAGCATCTGGACAATGCAGCAAACTGTGTATAAGACATACGGCGGCAGCCGAAAACCGAATAACGAGCAAACAGTGCGGCTCTGACATTTCAATGTTAATGAAGGGCAGAAATAAGGCCATAAGCGTGATATACTGGTACACTGGGACCGCCACACACATACCCCCCCCCCCCTTTCTTTTCCCCCTAATTAGTTGGGGAAATGAGGGAGGATGGCGACCCTTTACACAGGGTCCAGCACTACCCGGGGTACGGGGCAATAATGCGGGAGGGGCATCCACTAGAGGCTCACCATCAGGCTAAACCGCCTACTCTATGGTGGGGGATTGCGGTGGAGCATGGCTCCGTTAAGCACACGAGGTGCTGCCTACCTTCACCCGACCAACGCAGCCCAGGCTGGGAGGCATATTCTTCTACAAAGAGGACGGGTGGAAATAGTCCCGCAGGGCCTCGGGCTGTAAAGCCCCGCTCGCCTGCGAGAGCGTGATACTTCATGTCTTCGCAGTTCCAGCACTGCAGAGAAATCTGGGGATTTGTGGCAGGTCCCTCGGTATATGTAGGGCCGGGAGGAGCTTGTTTTCTACATGTCTGCAGTGCACGGCGCCGGAGGCGGAGGATTGCCCACATGTTATTACTATATCTGGAGCAGGACGTGCTGTATGCTTAGAATATAAGCATCTTTGATCTCCACAGATAGCAAGAAGCCCCCATGGCGTAGGGAGCTGATGGCCCCGCTAAGAGTCTCCATGCAGGAACTGGCTGTAACTGACGAGTTGCCGAAATCTGTGAATCCAGAATGGGCCAGACCGACCCATCCTTTTGGGGAACTGTGGAAAGGTTGGTGCAGTGGCCCCTGCCTCTGCCTGTGAAGGTCAATCTGCAAGTGACCCCCAGACCCCACAGGCCTTGCATGGCCTGCACCAGCACCTGAACAGAGGCAGGGACCCGGAGTACCCTGATAAACTTGGGGGAGGCAGCGCAGCAAACTCTATCCTTAATTGTATCCGGGGGACACTACCCCCTAAAACCACCAGAATGAGGCGTGATGCTTCCTGGCAAGAGCAAGGTGCTGCAGCCATCCCCTCACCCAGACGGGCGAGGGCGCCCCATCATGCTTGAGTGGGGTTGGTGGAAGATTTAGGCTTACCCCCGCCGGAGGGGCCAGGACGTTGTCTGCCGCTCCTGGGGCAGGAATCTGCACGAGCCCCCAGGAAGGACACCCCTGGTTCTTGTTTAACACTATGGTAGGAAGGGGGAGGGGTGCCCCTGCCCCGAGGGGGCCGAGACGAGACGGCCACCTGCGTTGGGGCGATTTGCCCTTTTAACCAAACAGGTCCAGATGGGCCCAAAACAGGCGTTGCCCTCTAAAGGGAAGCCCAGTCAGAGTCCTTTTAGCAGCATCGTCAGCACCCCACTGTCGCAGCCAGACCAAGCGACGTATAGCCACCACATGGGCAGAAGTCCTTGCACACATTCTAATGGTGTCATCCAGCGCTAAAAGGATGAATTTTACAAATACATCACAACTGGAGAGTGCGTTAAACACCTCCCAGGGGAGATCCTCAGGGTGATGATCAAGCAGGGTGATGAGGGTTCTAACGGCCACTGCAGTGATGGCCGCGGCACAGACCGGGCGCAGCACCGTTCCTGCACAAGAAAAGGCGTGGGAGGCCTGCCTATCAATGCGCCGGTCCTCAGCATCCCAAAGGGTACTATAAGCAGGGGCTGTGATAAAGGGGGGGTTAGGACCCCTATGATCGGTGCATCCACCACGTGGGGGGAAAGGACCAACAATTAACCACCTCAGGGGGAAAAGGGTATTTCCTATCCCAGTCCCCTGGGACCCCTGGAAGTTTACTGGGGCATTCCCATTCCTTGAGTACGAGCATGGAAGTGAGCCTGCTCAAGAAATTCCAAGCGCGCTGTCGCTGTATGGAAACACTCCCCTCTTGGCTTGGGAGCCTCACCAGGGAGAGAGATAGACAGAACCTTAAAGACCTTAATCAACAAATCGTCAGTGTCACACCGGCCCCAGTATTCAGGGCCAGAATCGTCAGGACTCCTCGGCCTCTCATCAGCTGAGCCTGAGTCAGAGAACAGCTCTCCTTCATCAGAAGGGGTATAGGCACGTGGAGTAGTGAACTCCTCAGTTCCCATAGGAAAAACAGAAACAGGAGGCGTCAAGGGCCGCTTCTTACCAGGGCCCATGCGCTCTGACAACCTCGCAATAATCTGTTCAGCCGTAGGCAGTCTGGAAGACACAGCAGGCTGCAAATCCCCACTTGTATGCGACTCAGCAGGAGTGAGATTTAAGCATGGGGAAATAGGTGTATTGAAATGAGGTGCAGCCACTGGCAAGCCTGATTGCAGGGCCAGTGCTTGCTCGGCACATGGTGCGCAGACCCGTGCCCTGTCAGCATCAGCACGGGGTTGTCCACACGCTATACACAGCCGGTCTTGTCCCAGAGGGACCCCGGACACATAATTCTGAGATGCCTCCATATGGTGATTATCTAGGCACAATATGCCAGCAGGGATTTACGCTATAGGCAACCCTGGATGCCCCAAAGACCCGCTAGGAAGGTGGGAGAATTTTACAAGGCCCGCTATAATTTAAACCAGGCCGGGAGAAGCCACTGGATTCAACCGTCTGAAAGACATAATGGGAATAAAGGGTGTCAGAGCCATGCGCAGTAATAAAGAATCATGAAAATCGCCTGCGAGGGCACTTACAGACCAAGGGAGGAGGAGGGCCGTGATGCGGAGCGCGCGTGCGTGACTAGCATCAAAAGGGCGGGCCAGAGCGGGCCGTGATGCGGAGCGCGCCAAGCAAGGTCCCCGCCCCCCCGAAGAGCGCAAAGCTCTAAGACAGTAGTCAGAATTCACAGAGAAGCAAAGTGTATGACACACATAGAAAATGATTTGCCAATGGAGACGCCGCAGCGTCTGGGGCGGCGCCGCCCCGCGCAGCACATCTAATAAAGGAAAGAGACGCGCGCGGCGGCGGCGGCTTGTACACAGTAAAAAAGCAAACAGCGCGGCTCTGACACCAAGTTACAAGTCAAGGGCAATACTAAGGCCATAAGCGTGTAATCACAGTACACTGAGACCACCTCCCCCCCCTTTCTTTTCCCCCCGAGTTACGGGGGAAACGAGGGAGGATGGCGACCCTTTGTACAGGACCCACCGCTACACGGGGCAATAATGCGGGAGGGGCATCCACTAGAGGCTCACCATCAGGCTAAACCGCCTACCCTTTGGTGGGGGACTGCGGTGGAGCAGCGCTCCATAAGCACGCATGGTGCTGCCTACCTTCACCCGACCAGCGCAGCCCAGGCTGGGAGGCACATCACAAAGAGGACGGGTGGGAATAGTCCAACAGGGCAGCAGGCTGAATAGCCCCGCTCACCTTCGAGAGAGTGATACTTCATGTCTTCGCAGTCGGCACTGCAGAGAAATCTGGGGATTTGTGGGAGGTCCCCGGATATTTGAGGGGCTGGGAGGAGCCTGTTTTGCATGTCTCTGCAGTGCAGCGCCATCTGGCGGAGGATAACCCAAGTGTAAGCATTATATCTGGAGCAGGACGTACTGTATACTAAGAATAATAATAAAGCTGTGGGACAGAAAGGGATCACCAGGGAAAAGGTTGTCCCCCCCCCCCCCCCCCCCCAAATAGGCTCACCATCGCCTATGGCCGGCTACCTTTTAAGGGAGGGTCTGCGGCCCAGAGCCTAGCTCTGTGAACGCCCGACCCCGGTGTTCTCCCTACCTTCACCTGTTCCGCCAGCCGAGGCTGGGAGGCATACTGGGTCCACGGGAACAGAGGTAATAGGGGTGCAGCGGCCAACAGTCTTAAATATGCCCCGCTCAGCTGCCAAATCCAGAGAGAGTTCTAGACGATCCTCACAGAAGCTACTGCAAGATGAATCTGGGAATTCTATGGAGACAGCTCTTTTTATAGGGGGCCAGGAGGAGTTACAGCTCTGGATCTTGCAGTAACTGCGCCACCTAGTGGCGGACTACCCACATGTATATGGATTGGGACAGCCCGGACTGGACATAGGGAAAAAATAGTCAGGCTGATTCATTACTAACGCCAGGTAGCGACAGATGAGCCTCTATAGAGCGGATTTCAGAGCGACTGCTAGTAGTCGCTGTGCTCGGCCATGGATCATTGTTTCAGAGCGCCTCAGTCGTTGTCCGGCATTGATGAATATGTTGTGTGAGTCGCAGTACTACGCTGTATGGGAGCGAATGGTAGCGCCAGCTCAGTGCTACTGACTCACACCACATTCAGCAAAAAAACAGCCTCAAACATCGTCGGCGCTCAAAATCATGTAGTTGTAGCCCATAGCACCAGACGCTGTGTGATTGAAGTCTGTTTATGAACATGTATCCACTAGTAACAAAGCGAAAACATATGGAATGACATTGTTATCACATTGTAACATGAACACTTCAATACCAGACATGTAAGGACAATTCTGCATACAAATATTATAAATCCAAAAAGTTTTCAAAAATGTCATTTTCTTGCCCAGAATACATGTCAGGAAAGGGATTTAAGGATCGTCCATAGAAATATATGGGAGAGCGCCAGGTAGCGACAGGCTAGACGTGGCGCTCTGCAAGGCAGAACGCCGGCGATGTACGTTGAGCCTGGGATAATGATGAATCGTATGCTACATGGCGCTGTTCCAGTCGCTCACTAGATTCAGCTTCATAAATGTGTAATTGCGTGCCGTGTCCGGTGTTCACCTGGCGCTGTACAGGCACTACCTGGCGCTATCTCTTCATGAATAAGGCGCAGTGTTTCTACAGAGCCATAGACTAATTACTACACCTGTGCCCCAGTGTGGAAACCTGGTCCGTTGGTAGGGTTGCCACCTGGCCAATATATATATATTTTTTAAATTTACTGGACTGGGGGCACTGCCAGGCCAGTAAATTAAAAAACAAATCCTGGCCGGGTGGCAATCCTACCTGTTGGTGGCCCTTGAGGAGGAGGGTTGAGCACCCCTGTCTACATGAAAGAATTGATTTTAAAATGCAGTTGTGGAAACATAGAAGGGTGACGGCAGAAGGAGACCACATGCTCCATCTAATCTGTCCTTATGTGTGAATGTTCTCAATATCTTAGGATGGGTGCTTATCCCAGGCATGATTAAATTTGCTTACTTTTCTTTCAGCAAAAAAATATTTCATGACATTGCTCCAGACCTTCCCTCCCGCGTAGCTTCAGGATGTGCCCCCTGGTTCCAAGTTCTTCTCAACCTTAGTCAATACTTTCACAGGTCATAAATATGTCCCATTGTTCTCAACCTTCCTCCTGATTTATTTAGACTATCCCTGCCTCTGTTCCTTGCCCCACGGAGTATCCCGATTTGGGATGCCCCCCCCCCCTGTGTGAGACCCCGCAAATCATCCAGAAAAACTCACCTTTTCCCGGTCCTATGGGGCATGCCGTTGTCCAATCAATGCCCATGCCGTGCATATTAAATGGTCGGCAAATGGCTCTGTTTACGGCAATCGGGATCTCGAGTGGACGCATCCCCAGCGGGGAGCATGCTTGGCCCCAGCCTATCTGAATGGTTGGGGACAGGAGCACACTCACAGCTCAAAGATGCTGGGGATACAGCCACCTGATGTTAACATTGGCAAGGGAGCCAGGAAATAGGTATTGCGGCACCCGTGGGGGGAGGGGGTTCACACAGCGGTGTATCCTAATTTGGGAAGCCCCTGGGGAAAGACAGCAGCAAGCCCTGGAACCTTTTAGATTTCAGAGATGGCTGCTGAGTTTTGTTCGGCTTTAAGTGAAAGTCCACTTTCGATGGAATTTTTGAAAGTGTATTTTTTTGTACCTAAGATTTTCAGAAAGTGACTATCTATCCAAAGAGATACTTGAATGGTTTTTTTTATTAGTCCTAATACAAATTCCTTTTTGGTGCAAGCCTATAAAAAGGCTTCAGATAAGTCTGGGACCGTGTCACTTAATTAAATGACCTTAGAAAATTCAGGAGTTGGAACTGTAACCAAAGCCAAACGAAAGACCAAAAAGATCGGGCATATCCACCAGATATAAAGTGTATCCGCCAACCACTGCACAACTGAAAACAAAGAGGAGAGGTTTCTATTACACTGAAACACCACTCTAAACCTAAGTTGTGTGCATCTGGATAGCGCATCTGTGCTATCGACATTGCTAAAAAAAATGCTCACCTTTATTTTCTTTCTGAAATCCCATTTTATGATAATGACGGCTCCTGTGGGGTCTTTGGCCAGCACAGTGGAAGCACGCCGGCCTGGTGAGCCTAGCAATGGTCAATTGAGAGGGCAAGCGTGCCAGCCCCAACCCTTCTTCCAGCTGGGCATACGTAGTCAGCTTCAGCAGAAGCATGCCACCCGCACTGGAGCTGAGCGGCGCTTCCAGATTGCCGGCACAGCGCGCTTCTGTTGCGCCGGCCAAAGACCCCACAGGAGCCGCCAATATCATAAGAGGAGTGCACTATCCAGATGGACATACCTTAGTTTTAGGGTGTTATTCCAGTTTAAAATGGGCCAAAAACCCAGCGCGATCGGCCTGGAAATCTATAGGATTGCTGGGCCGATCGATTTCCTCCCCCCGGGGCAATCAAGATGCCGCTGTGTGAAGCCCCCCTGGTCGCCCCATTAACTTACCTCGCTTCCCGGTCCAACGGCGCATGCGCGAGCTGCGGCCGCATTCCCTCTAGCAGGACGCCTGCCCGTGCCAGGCATTTGTGTATGCCCGGGAAGCGGGGGATGCAGTCACCAGCGCGCTCGGAGCTGCTGGCCTTAGACACTGGCTCCGACTGCTCTGATTGGACAAGCGGCCACACATGCGCCGTAGGACAGGGAAAAAGCAAGTTGCGCTAGGCAATCTGGGGGGGGGGGTGTTACACCCCCGGGGGCAAGGACCAAGGACCAAAGTCCAAGATAGTCAAAATGATGGGTATTGGTCCACTTTAAAGACCTCGGACAGTCTATCATATTACACATACAATACCAGAGGAGCAAGGCCATAGCAGAGTTGCCTCATCGGACTCCCCCAATCAGCCATATGGTTTTCATCCTTCGTGTTCTTCTCTGAAGTATGGTAGTTAAAGAAAACGTCCATTTTAAAGGGCATTTTTGAAAGTGCATATTTTTTTCTGCCAAATGTATGTCCTCAATGTGCTGAACTAGTATTTATTTTTCTCATGTTAGCAAATGTGTTTTATGAAAGCAGTTTACACCATCTCCATTCTGTTGCTATTGGCAACTGTTCATCAAAAGGAGAAGTACACCAATAATGGATCCCAATTTAGGGAAAAAAAAATACCATTTTGTGATTACTCACCTGTAAAATGGATATTATAAGTATGTCACACACCCCACTTCATTTACTAATTATTATTACACTTGGGTAATCTCACCGCTAGGTGGCGCACTTGCAGAGATCTCCAAAAATTCAGCAAGCCCCTCCCGGTCTATAGACACCTGGTACCTCCCATCAATTCCCCAGTGTTAAAACAGCAGTAAGACAAGGTACCAGGAATAAACAAATGTAACCCTCAACTGTAAAAAACAAAACTTCACCATATAAGGAACCAGGATACCAAAAGAGGGCGGGTGAAGTGGGGTGTGTGACATACTTATAATATCCATTTTACAGGTGAGTAATCACAAAATGGTATTATTCTAAGTATGTCACACACCCCACTTCATTTACTAATTATTATTACACTTGGGACATCCAACAGCAGTGTCCAAAAAGGGCGGGTATCCAAAACCAGGCAATAACGCAGATAAAACTCAAACCACTGCAGCCTGCAGAACCCTACGGCCAAACACAGCATCCGCCGAGGCCCGTACGTCAACCTAGTAAAACTTGGAAAAGGTGTGAACCGAAGACCAGGTAGCGGCCATACAAACTTGCTCAACTGAAGCCCGGTACTGAAAAGCCCAGGACGCACCAACCGCACGAGTAGAATGCGCAGTAACACGAAAAGGAGGATCCTGCCCCTTGGCAGAATAGGACCAACAATCGCCTGGCGAATCCATTTGCTAATGGAAGACTTGGCCGGAGCCAAGCCCTTCCTAGGCCCACAAGGCACTACGAAAAGAGCAGCAGTCTCACGAAAGGAAGACGTAGCACACAAAAAGCACCTAACACAACTCACCACGTCCAATCAGTGCAAAGCACTCTCCTAATCATTCCTAGGCTTAGGACACAGAGAAGGAAGAACAATGTCCTGAATAAGATGAAAAACAGATACCACCTTAGGAAGAAAATCTGACTAGAAACGAAAGACCACTTTGTCCTGATGCTTCTCAAAATAAGGAGCCTGAATCGACAAGGCTGCCAACTCCGAAACACGCCGAACCAAAGTGATGGCCACCAAAAAGACAACCGTCTGAGTCAAAGTGGACAAGGCAATATCCTGCAAAGGCTCAAAAGAAGGAGCCTGTAACGCAGAGAGCACCAAATTCAAATCCCAAAACTGGGAGCAAAGGCATCCTAGGAGGCCGCAATGCGAAACCCCCTGGAAGAAGGTCTTGACCAAAGAATGACTAGCAAAAGACTTCTGGAAAAAAAAATAGACAAGGCAGAAACCTGCCCCTTCAAAGTACTCAGCTGGAGACCAGAATCCAGCCCTGAATGAAGAAAATCCAAAATCCGAGAGATAGAAAAAAACCCGGCATGGCAAAGATCTAGCCTCACACCAATCAATATAAGATCTCCAGACCCTATAATAGATGGAAGAGGAAAACCTCTTCCAAGCACCAACGAGAGTCTGAATGACCGAAACCGAAAGACCCTCCCCCATCAAGAAGGAGGTTTCAGCAGCCAAGCCATTAAAGCCAGCGTTGGTAAACTGGGGTAACACAGTTGACCCTGAGGGAGCAGATCTGGCCGAAGAGGCAGATCGAACTGATCCACTGCCAGACAAACGAAGTCTGCGAACCACACCCGCCTTGGCCACCTCGGAGTCACGAGAATGGCGGGAACTCCTTCCTAAACCAGCTTTCGCAGCACCCTGCCAAGCATGGGAATCGGAGGGAACAGATACAGGAACCCCAGATCCTTCCAGCTCAAGGCCATGGCATCCGCCGCCAGAGCCAGAGGGTCCAGAGACAGCGACACGAATGTCGGCAGCTTGTGATAGTGACGAGAGGCAAACAGATCCACCTCCGGCGTCCCCTACCGAAGACACATGGACCGAAACACATGGGGATGGAGAGACCATTCCCCCCGGCGGGACAAGCACCGGCTCAAGAAGTCCGCCTCCGTGTTCTCCACTCCTGGGATGTACACTGCCAAAATGCAAGGGACATACGTCTCCGCCCAAACCAGAATCAGAGACATTTCTCTGAGGGCACCCAGACTGCGAGTCCCTCCTTGGTGATTGATGTAAGCAACTGCCGTCTGATTATCCGATCGAACCGGAACCGGCAGGCCCTGTAAATGATGCGTCAAGTGAGACAGAACCAATCTGAAGGCTCGCAACTCCAGAACATTGATGGGCAAGTGGCCTCCTGAGGGACCCACTGCCCCTGAAACTGAAGATCCTTCCAGAAACAACCACCACCGAAGCCGCGGGCGCCTGTCCCAAGACGCCAAAAGATGAAGCTGCAGCGTCCCCGTGTGAAACTGAGCGAAGGGAACTGCCTCGAACGAGGCCACCATCAACCCCACCAGTCTCATCCCTAGCCGGATGGACGGGTGAGGATTGGTAAGAAGAAGCTGAGCCAAATCCTGAATCAGAAGACCTTGGCGAGAAACACTCTGTGCTGGCAAGAGTCCAAGGACATCCCCAGAAAAGTCACCACCCTGGCCGGAACCAGAGAGGACTTGGGGTAATTGATCACCCAGCCGAACCTCTCCAACATAGACACCACCGTGCCGGTGTCCCCTTCCGCCTGACTGAAGGAAGGAGCCATAATGAGAAGATCGTCCAGGTAAGGGACAATGCGAATCCCCTGAGCCCTGAGCAGAGCCATCACCCCTGCCAACACCTTGGTGAACACTCTCGGAGCCGAGGTGAGACCGAATGGGAGAGCTACAAACTGAAAGTGCCGATCCTCCACCACAAAGCGAAGAAACCGCTGATGTGCCGGAAAGATCGGAATGTGAAGATACGCGTCCTTGACGTCCATGGACGTCATAAAGTCCCCTTGCCGAAGCGAGCCGATCGCCGACCGCAAGGTCTCCATGCGAAACTTCCGGGGACGAATAAATCTGTTGAGAAACTTCAAATCCAAAATCGGACGGAACGACCGGTCCTTCTTGGGAACGGAGAACAGAATGGAGTAATACCCCAGCCCCACCTCTGAAGGAGGGACCGGGCAAATGACCGCCAACTCCACGAGATTCTGAACCGCCGCCAGGAGTCCCTGGGCAGCCACCGGGTCTAGAGGAACCCGAGACCTGAAAAACCTTGGAGGAGGGCGGGACTCGAACTCCAACCTGTAACCGCCCGACACCACCTCCCGAATCCATTCTGTCCGAGACCACCTGGTCCCATACGCGGGAGAAGAGTCGCAACCGTCCCCCCACCCGCACGGGTGAGGGCGCCCCTTCATTGCTGAGCGGGCTTGTCAGCCGACTTGGGCTAGGCGCCCCAGGCGTGAACTGGGCGGCCACGGCCTTAACCCCTATTCCAACCTGCACCCCTGGAAGCCGAGAAGCCCGCACTCCTGCCGGCACTGGCTCCCCGAAAGGACGGATTGAAGGGTGACCGCCCCCCGAAAGGAACGGCGAAACTTCTTGCACTGAGGCAACCTACCTCCCTAGGCAGCAGAATCCCGCTTTCCACCAAAAAACCTCAAACCCAGAAGGGGAAGAGCGTAAGAGATCATTTAGAATTAAAGTCAGCCGTCCACTGTCTCAACCACACAGATCGGCGAACAGCACCAACAGGGGCAGACGCCCTGCCACACATCCACATGGCATCATCCTGAGTGGCCAGGATAAATGACAAGAAGGAGTCACAACGCAAAGCGCAAGGAACTCATCACCCGAGGGATCAAGATCCACACATAAATCCCTGACCAAAGACCTAACCGCCAAGGCCAAAAGAGCCGAAGCCCAACAGGCCTCAAAACCGAACCCGCACAGACGAAACCACGGCGGGCCAGCAGATCAATCCGGCGAACCTCGCCATCCTTCAGAAAAGTAGTGTCAGGAAAATGAACAGCCGCCGTACTAGACAGCCCCAAAACCGGAGCATCCACCTCGGGCGGGACAGACCAACAATTCAGCAAGTCCGCCGGAAAAGGATAATTCTTATCCAGCTAGGCGGCACCCCAACGAGCCGCGTAGGATGCTCCCACTGCCTAAGGACAACGTCTCGAAATGCTGCTGACTGGGGAACTCCAGACTCTGCTTAGAGCCCCCAAAAAAGCTGGCCCTTAGGCCTAGGAGCAACCTCGGGAATAGAAGGCGTAGCAGGGGCGGGACCATCCACCTGGTCCTCCTCAGCACCCAGCACCTGCTGGCCCTCTGAATCATCCAATTCTTCCACGAGCTCACCCTCTTCCGAGGGGACGGTCCGACCAATCCAGGTCCTCAATCACTTCCTCCTCCGAATCCGGTGGAGGAGGAGATAGATGTTTACGCTTAGCCGCAGCCTTCTGTGCGGACATGTGTGGAAAACATTTTCTAGAGGTTAGCCAACCGGGCACACACCTCTGATTGCGAATCCCCACCCGTGACCACGTCACACGGGGTCCGGAACAGGCGAGGAGGAGAGGGAGATGGCGCGGACGATGACGTACCAGGCACCGAAGTGCTGGACTGGCACTCGATGCTCCGCTGCGCACATGGAATGCAAACAATGACATCATCCCCCGGGAGCGGAGTCACACAACCCCCACACAGCCTGGATTGTCCCGAGGATCAGATCCGGTATCCCTGGCAGCCTCCACATGGTGAAATTATGGTATTCGCAAACCTAGGGATTTACGCAGTAAGCAACCCGGGATGCCCCCCTTTTAATAAGTCTAGCTTAAACCGTCACTACCCAGACCACAGGGAAGGCCTAATATCCTTATGTAAATATATAGACATATAAAATATATACATATATATATATATATATATATATATATAATATATTATATCCCAAATTTGCTTCCCAACTACAGGCCAGGAATGTAAGACCGGGAAAGCCCAACAGGAAGGGGGTCCCGGGATCTGGAGAACACAAAAAAAGGGACAACAATCATTCCAGGCACAAGCCACATATGTAGACAGCTATATAAGAAAATATATAAATGAAAGGCACATAGGAGTACCAAAAAACGTCACCCCTGGCTCCAGCGCCTGACAACATTCCAAAACAGGAATGAGAGGAGGAAAGAGCAAGGGGGAGAGGTCACAGCGTGGGGCTAATGATGCTCCCGCCCCACGCAAGAGGACCCGCACAAATCCCGCATAAGGAAAAGGAACGGAGGGAGGACCTACCTCGAGTGATAATGGCGGCCGCACACAGGGGAAGAGGGAGGAAGGTAACGCGTCCACGAAGAGCCGCGGGAGCCGTGGGCCCCGCCCCCCCCCCGACGCGCCGTCAATCGCGCGGGCCGCGCGTCCCGAGGCCCGCCCCCCAACCGCGCCACTCGTCGGCCCCAGCGAGGGCCGCGCCGCAAAGAGGCGGGAAGGAACCAGCGCACACACTGCGCGCCGTGACACACCACAGAGAGAGAGACGCGCTCTCTCTCTCTCGTCACTCACACTCACAAAAACCCTTAGACACGAGCAGAATTATAAGCGCCGCGGGGCGCGGACCCCAGGCAACCGCCACAACGCGTCCCCGCGGCGCCCGCCGACCCCGCTTCCAGAAACCCCCAGAGGGGGAGCAGCCAGCGCCAATCGGAGCGCCCCCCCCCCCCACACGTGAACAGTCACCCAAGGGCCAAGGCCAAACGCACTCCCGGAACCGCCGCAATGCACACCACACAACAAAGGAGTGGGGGGGGGGGGGGGGGGAGTTCACACCACAAAACCTGAATAAAGAATAAGGAGCTAAATACCCTGACTACCTAGAGAACCGGGGCATCCCACGTCCGGATCACCACTCCGGGAACCCGCTATGCCCCGCAATGAAGGGTCGAGCGGAGGAGCTAATCTCCTGGGCACCTAGGGTGCCAGCTACCTTTGCCCAACCTACAGCCAAGACTGGGAGGCTGCCTGTTAACAGGGGAACACACAAACAGGATCGGGCAGCAATAGACCATGGGGGGGGGGGGGGGGGGGGGGGGGGGGGGGGGGGGGGGGGGGGCCGGGGTGATACCCCGGCTACCTGCAAGCAGGAGACCTCTTTCTTCTGTCTTGTCGCCATCTTGCAGAGACCAACACTGGGGAATTGATGGGAGGTACCAGGTGTCTATAGACCGGGAGGGGCTTGCTGAATTTTTGGAGATCTCTGCAAGTGCGCCACCTAGCGGTGAGATTACCCAAGTGTAATAATAATTAGTAAATGAAGTGGGGTGTGTGACATACTTAGAATATACAAAGGCTTACCCGCTATATTCCTAGTACTTACCATGTTGTAGGAGAGACTGAGACTCCTCAGGTGAGGGGTTACATAAAAAAGGAAAGCAAGCTCAGTGAGTGTTGAGAGTTGGTTGTGACTCAGGTTCAAACCCAAAAGCTGAAAAGGAGAGGAAGAAGCCTTAAAACCGGACCCTTCACCCTGAATAAGAGCCAATCTTATATGTTTTCTCCACTCTATTTATAGACTGCCCACATTAATCCGGACCCTCATCCAGAATAAAAGTCTATCTTGTATGCCCCCCCCCCCCCCCCCGTAAATACAGATTGCTCACATTAATTCGGATCTTCACCCTGAATAAGAGTCTATCTTGTAGGTTTCTCCCACCCTTTACATAAAAATTGCCCACAATAATCCAGACCTTCTCCTGAATAAGTGCCTATCTTGTATGTTTCCCCCCTGTACATACAGATTGCCCACATTAATCCAGGCCTTCACCCTGAATAAGAGTCTATCTTGTAGGTTTCCCCCATCCTGTACATACAGATTGCTCACACTAATCGGACCTTCACTCTGAATAAGAGTCTATCTTGTAGGTTTCCCCCACCCTGTACATACAGATTGCTCACATTAATCCAAACCCTCACCCTGAATAAGAGCCTTATATGCCCCCCCCCCCCCCGTACATACATATTGCCCACATTAAAAATCATCCTACCTGCTTCTACTGCATTTTATGAACCTCTGAACATCCAAGATGGCGGCCCATGGAGTCGCCCAAGTGTCCTTGTGACTGTGCTGCTCTGCATTCTGGGATTGCTGTCCTTTTCCTGACCCCGGCTCTGCTCTGTCTGTCAAAGCACAGCTATAACCCCGCCCTCTGCAATTTTGCCCTCCTCTGGTGCAGCCCAGTGGCGGAAAAGAATAAAAAGTGACTAAAAACATAAAAATACATTTCTGTGATTACTCACCTGTAGAATTGGTATTATATGTATACAGCATGTCCTGTTCCAGAGATAATTCCTTACGTTTCGGTTATACATCCACAGAAAAGTGGCTCCTCCGGCCCCTTATATACCAGGGACCCTCCCACAAATTTCCCAGTATTGAAAAGCAGTTAACAAGAAGCCGGGAGAACTATAACCAGATCAAAAAAGAACAATCACCATACAGAGGTAACAGAATAATGAAAAATACCATTTTGTGAGTACTCACCCTTAAAAATGGGTATTATAAGTGTGTCATACACTCCGCTTTCATAAACATGACATCTGGGTAGTCTCCAAAAAAGGAGCTCCTCCCGGTCCATAAATACCTGGGACCTCCCACTAATCCCCCAGTGTATGATAGCAGTAAGGGGACCAGGAAGAACCAATAACAATACTTTAACAATAAAAATAAAATATGGTTCACCATATAAAGGATCCAGAATACCAAAAGGGTGGGGTGAAGCGGAGTGTATGACACACTTATAATACCCGTTTTAAAGGTGAGTACTCACAAAAATACCGTTTTGTGAGTTCTCACCTTTAAAACGGGTATTATGAGTGTGCCATACACTCCACTTCGATCTTCATGACATGTGGGTAATCTCCAGTAGAGGGCGAACTTCTGCAGAGATGAATATGCAAAAAAGAAAGCCCCTCCCGGTCCATATATACCTGGGACCTCCCACCAATTCCCCAGTGTAAAAAGGCAGTAAGGTGACCAGGAAGAACCAATTATAACCTTAACAATCAAAACCAATGGTTCACCATATAAAAGCCCCAGAATACCTGGAAAAAAGGGGTGGGGCGAAGTGGAGTGTATGGCATCATAATACCCGTTTTAAAGGTGAGAACTCACAAAACGGTATTATTCTAAGTGTGCCATACACTCCACTTTGATCTTCATGACATGTGGGACATCCAATAGCAGTGTCCGTCATGGGTGGGAACCAGAAACAGTAAAGAATGTACCAACTCAAACCACTGCAGCTTGCAGAACCTTGTGGCCAAAAACAGCATCCGCTGAAGCCCGCACATCAACCTTGTAAAACTTGGAAAAAGTATGAACGAAAGACCAAGTAGCAGCCTTACAAACTTGTTCAACAGAAGCCTGGTGCTGAAAAGCCCAGGACGCACCAACAGCACGAGTAGAATGCGCAGTGACCCTAAAAGGGGGAGTCCTCCCCTTAGCAGAATAGGCCCCAACAATGGCCTGACGAATCCATTTGCTAATCGTAGACTTAGCAGGCGCCAAACTTTTCCTGGGCCGCAGGGCACCACGAAAAAAGCGTCCGTCTTGCGGAAGGAAGAAGTAGTCACCAAATAGTACTTCACACAGCGAACAACATCCAAATTGTGCAGAACCCTCTCCATTGTTAGGCTTAGGACACAAGGAAGGGAGAACAATATCCTGATTGAGGTGGAAAGCAGACACCACCTTAGGAAGGAAATCTGTCTAAAAACGAAAAGCCACCTTATCCTGGTGTCTTTCGAAGTAAGGGGCCTGAATCGACTGAGCCGCCAACTCAGAGACACGCCGAACAGAGGTAATAGCCACCAAGAAAGCAACCTTCTGAGTGAGAACCGAAAGAGCAATATCCTGTAACGGCTCAAAAGGAGGACCCTGGAGAGCCGAAAGAACCAAGTTCAAATCCCAAACAGGAACCACAGCCTTCCGAGGGGGCCGCACATGCGCGACCCCTTGGAAAAAGGTCTTAACCAGCGGGTGTAAGGCAAAAGACCTCTGGAAGAAAACCGACAGAGCAGAAACCTGTCCTTTCAAAGTACTAAGCTGGAACCCAAGATCCAGATTATGCTGAAGAAACTCCAAAATCCTAGGAATCGAAAACACCCTGCAAGGCAAGGCCCTAGCCTCACACCAATCAATATAGGACCTCCAAGTCCTATAGTAAATGCCAGAAGAGGACCTCTTCCTAGCCCTAATCAGGGTCTGAACAACAGCCGCAGACAAACCTTCCTCCTTCAGAATGAAGGTTTCAGCAACCAAGCCGTAAAATCCAGCGCTTGTAAATTGGGGTAAAGTAGTTGACCCTGAGATAACAGATCCGCCAACAAGGGAAGCCGGTACTGATCTATGGCCAGCCTTACAATGTCTGCGTACCAAACCCTTCTTGGCCACCTTGGAGCCACCAGAATTGCTGGTGCCCCTTCTAGAACCAGTTTGCGAACTACCTTGCCCAACATGGAGATGGGCAGAAACAGGTACAGAAAACCCAGTTCCTTCCAAGCAAGGGACAAGGAATCCACTGCCAGAGATAGAGGATCCTGAGAAAGAGACACAAAGGCAGGAAGTTTGTGATTGTGCCTCGAGGCAAAGAGATCCACCTCCGGAGTCCCCCACTTGCGGCAAAGATCCAGAAAAACCTCGGGGTTGAGAGACCACTCTCCTTGGCGAGAGGATTCCCTGCTCAGAGAATCCGCCTCAGTGTTCTCCACTCCCGGAATGTAGACTGCTGAAATGCAAGGAACATTGCTCTCCGCCCAGTGCAGGATCAGAGAGACTTCCCCGAGGGCACTCCTGCTGCGAGTCCCTCCTTGGTGATTGATGTAAGCTACCGCCGTTCGGTTGTCTAAACGAACCTGAACCGGTAGACCCTGTAAATGTGAGGTCAGCCAAGCCAGAACCAGTCGGATGGCTCTGAGCTCCAAGACATTGATGGGGGTGTGAGCCTCCTGAGGACCCCACACCCCGCTGAACTGATGACTTTTCCAATAACCTCCCCAGCCCGACAGGTTGGCATCCGTGGTGACCGTCTCCCAACAAGGCACCAGAAAGGATCTGCCCTTCAACAGGTTGCTCGATTCCAGCCACCACTGAAGGGACTGCCGAACCCTGGGAGACATCCTGAAAGGTTGATCCAATGACTGCGGACACCTGTCCCAATGCATCAATAGGTGAAGTTGAAGAGATCTCATGTGAAACTGTGCAAATGGTACCGCCTTGAAGGAGGACAACATCAATCCCACCAGTTTCATCCCCTGTCGGATAGAGGGACAAAGATTGGCCAGAAGAAGACGGATCAGACCCCGAATCCCCTGCACCTTGGTCTGGGGCAGAAACACTCTGGCCTGAATGGAATCCAGATTCATGCCCAGAAATTAAATCACCCGTGACGGAGAGAGAGAAGACTTGGGGCGGTTGATCACCCACCCAAACCTCTCCAGGGTCGACACCACCTGGTGGGTGTACAGCTCCGCCTGACGGAGAGAAGAAGCTGAGATCAACAGGTCGTCCAGATAAGGCACAATGCGAATGCCCTGAGCTCTGAGCAGAGCCATTATCCCCGCCAAGACCTTGGTGAAGACCCTTGGCGCCGAGGTCAGTCCGAAGGGAAGGGCTACAAACTGAAAATGTTGATCCTCCACCGCAAATCAGAGGAATCTCTGATGTGCCGGAAAAATCGGAACATGCAGATACGCATCCTTGACGTCTATGGATGTCATAAAATCCCCTTGGTGAAGGGAATTGATAGCCGAGCGCAGAGTCTCCATACGGAACCTTTTGGCCCTGATAAACCTGTTGAGAAACTTGAGATCTAGAATGGGTCTCACCGAACCCTCCTTTTTGGGAACCGTGAAAAGGTTGGAGTAGTAACCGCTGCCTCTCTCCGACGGAGGCACCGGGCATATAACTCCCATGTCCAGAAGGTTTTTCACTGCTAACAGGAGCCCCTGTGCAGCCTGAGGTTCCGAGGGCACCCGAGACCTTAAGAATCTTGGAGGCGGCCAGTACTCGAACTCCAGTTTGTACCCGGAGGAGACCACTTCCCAAGATCCAATTGTCCATGACCTCCCGGGCCCAGACCTGGAAGAAGAGCGGCAGCCGTCCCCCCACCCCTGCAGGTGAGGGCGCCCCTTCATTGCTGAGCCGGTTTAACGGCAGGCTTGGGCTTGGAACCCCAGGCAGCCGCAGGACATGCCCGACCTCTGCCCCTGTTCCAGGACGAGCCCCGACACCCGAGAAGGCCAAACCCCTAGTCGCTCTGGCCCCTCGAAAGGAAGGAGTGAACGAGCCAGCCCCCCGAAAGGGACGTCGCTGTTTCCTCCGCTGAGGTAACTTACCTCCCTTAGCAACAGCATCCAATTTATCTCCAAACAGCCGCGTACCCAAGAAGGGTACTTGACCACATCCAGAGAATGAAGGTTCCGTTCCTTGGAATTAGCAGGGGCAGGACAATAGGAAGGTAAGACAATGTCCTCATTGAGATGAAAGGCAGATACAACCTTGGGCAAAAATTCCGGGTTAAGACGGAACACCACCTAATCCTGATGTGGCTCAAAATAAGGAGGTTTCATGGAAAGCGCTGCCAACTCAGAGACTCAACGCACCGACGTAATAGCGACAAAAATACAATTCTGTGAAATACTCACCTGTAGAATTGGTATTATAAGAATACAGTATGTCCTGCTCCAGATAGATTACTTACACTTGGGTTATCCTCCGCCAAATGGCGCTGCACTGCAGAGACATGCAAAAACAGGCTCCTCCCGGCCCCTCAAATACCCGGGACCTCCCACAAATCCCCAGCATTGAAAAGCAGTGAACAAGAAGCGGGGAGAATTTAACCACCCAAACTGGTAACTATAACAATGATAACAATCACCATACAGGGGATCCAGAATAATGCAAAACCAAGGGTGGAGTGGAGCAGGACGTACTGTATACTTATAATACCAATTCTACAGGTGAGTATTTCACAGAATTGTATTATTCTTAGTATACAGTACGTCCTGCTCCAGATAGATTACTTACACTTGGGACATCCAATAGCAGTGTCCATAAAGTAGGGTGGGATCCCCAGCAAAAAAGGTAACAGCAGACAGTTTAAACCACTGCCGCCTGCAAAACCCTTCGGCCAAAAAACAGCATGAGCTGAGGCCCAAACATCAACCTTGTAAAACATTGAAAAGGTATGAATAGAAGACAAAGTAGCGGCCTTGCAACTTGTTCAACAGAAGCCTGGTGCTGGAAGGCCCAAGAGGCACCAATAGCACGAGTAGAATGAGTAGTAGTAGTAGACTCTTCCCCTTAGCAAAATAGGCCTGAATCACGGCCTGACGGATCCATTTGCTAATAATAGACTTGGCAGGAGCCAAAACCTTCCTGGGCCCAGAAGGGACCACAAAAAGAGCATCAGATTTCCTGAAGGACGCAGTGACTACCAGGTAATACTTCAGACACCTGACCACATCCAAGGAATGCAAAACCCTTTCCTTAGCGTTGCTAGGATTAGGGCACAATGAAGGAAGAACAAAATCTAGATGTAAATGAAAGCAGACACCACCTTAGGCAGAAAGTCTGGCTTAGGGCGGAACACCACCTTGTCCTGGTGTCTCTCATAGTATGGGGGCTGAATAGACAGAGCCGCCAACTCAGACACACGCCTGACCGAAGTAATGGCCACCAGAAAGACAACCTTGAGGGTAAGCACAACCAGAGCAGCATCCTGTATAGGTTCAAAGGAAGCACCCTGCAAGGCAGACAAAACCAAGTTCAAATCCCAAACAGGGACCACAGGTTTACGTGGGGGACGCACAAGAGTAACCCCCTGGAAGAAGGTCTTAACCAAAGAATGCTGAGCAAAAGACTTCGGAAAGAAAACAGACAGGACAGAAACCTGACCCTTCAGAGTACTGAGTTGGAGTCCCGACTCCAACCCATGCTGTAAGAGCTCCAGAACCCTGGGAACTGAAAACACCCGACAGGAAAGAGACCTAGACTCACACCAGTCAATGTAGGTACGCCATACCCTGTAATAGATGGAAGAAGAAGTTCTCTTCCTAGCCCTCACCATGGTATCAACCACCGAGGCGGACAAGCCTTTCTCCATCAAGATGGAGGTTTCAGCAGCCAGGCCGTCAAAGTCTGCAAAATGGGATGGCGTAAGGGGCCCTGAGTGAGCAGAACTGGCACCCCTGGCAGAACGTACTGGTCTACTGCCATCTGCACCACGTCTGCAAACCACACTCTTCTTGGCCACCTGGGAGCCACCAGAATCGCTGGCACCCCTACCAGAGCAATCTTGCGCCGAACCCTGCACAGAGGAGGGAATGGAGGAAAGAAATACAGGAACTGAATGTCCAGCCATGACAGTGCTAAAGCATCCGAGGTCAAGGTCAGAGGATCCTGGGACAGGGAGACAAAAGGCCGGGAGCTTGTGATTGTGACGGGACGCAAACAGATCCACATCTGGCTGGCCCCAATGGTGGCACAGAGATTGGAACACCCTGTTGCAGAGGGACCATTCTCCTTGGCGAGAGGTCCCCCTACTCAGAGGGTCTGCCAGCAGAATTTTCACCCCCGGAATGTTCACCACTGATATGCAGGGAACATTGTCCTCCACCCAGGTCAGGATGAGAAACACTACCTGGAGGGCCCTCCCAGGAAGGGCAAGAAAGGATCTGCCCCCCAACAGGTTCCTTGAGTCCATCCACCACAAGAGGGACCTCCTGACCAGGGGGGGAGAGCACACAGACCCTGTCCAGGGACGCTGGGTCCTTGTCCCATACAGACAATAGATGAAGTTGCAGAGGCCTCAAGTGGAACTGAGCCCAAGGAACCGCTGCGAAGCACGCCACCATCAGGCCCACCAGCTGCATCCCCTGCCTAATGGAGGGATGGGGACAAGCTAGGAGAGACTGAGCCTGTGCAATCAGATTGTCCACCTTCTGCTGAGGCAGGAAGATCCTTACCTGAACTGTATCCAGATTCATTCCTAGGAATGGAGTTACCAAGGAAGGGGACAGTGAGGACTTGGGGTGGTTGATCACCCATCCAAATGACTCCAAAATGGGCGCCACCAGCTGAGTATCCAACTCTGCCTGATGTAGAGACTGGGAAGTGATGAGGATGTCGTCCGGATAGGGAGGCACGCTGACACCCTGACGTCTGAGTAGAGACATCCCGCCAGCCAGCACCTTGGTGAACACCCTGGGAGCTGAAGTGAGGCCGAATGCCAAGGCCGCAACTAGGTAATGTTGAACCATCAGAGCGAACCAGAGGAACTTGTGATGACCTGGGAACACAGGAATATGAAGGTAAGCATCTTTGATGTCCACAGAAGTCATGAAATCCCCCTTGCGCAGGGAACTGACGGCAGAGCGCAGAGTCTCCATGCGAAAGCGCCTGCCCCTGACAAAACTTGTTGAGAATCTTTAAGCCCAGGATGGGCCTGACAGAACCATCTTTATTGGGGTACTGTGAATAGGTTGGATTAAAAACACTTGCCCTCTTTCTCTTAAAGGCACCTGGCAGATGACCCCCAGCTCCAGGAGGCCTTGCACAGCATGCACTAGCTCCTGAGCTGACACAGGGCCCTGAGGAATCCGGGACCTGATGAATCATGGAGGGGGATCGGCAGCAAACTCCAACTTGTAACCGGAGGACACTACCTCCTGAATCCACCGGTCTGAGACATGAAGCCTCCAGACGTGAGCGAAGTGCTGCAGCCGTCCCCCCACCCGGATGGGCGAGGGTGCCCCATCATGCCTGAGGGGGCTTGGGAGAAGATTTGGCTTTGGGACCCCAGGAGGAGCCAGGACGTCCACGTCCTCTGCCTCTACCCCAGAAAACTCCCCGGGCCCCAGGGAAAGATGCCCCCCTTCCCTGTCCTGCACCACGGTAAGGGGAGCAGAAGGAACCCTGACCCTGAAAGGGCCGGGACTGGCGTGTGCGCTGGGGTAACTTACCTCCCTTAGCAAAAAGGTCCAGGAGGTCCCCAAACAGGCGTAGCCCCTTAAATGGAAGCCCAGTGAGGGCATTCTTTGCAGCCATGTCAGCAGCCCACTGGCGCAGCCAAACCGAGCGGCGTATAGCCACCACGAGGGCAGAAGTTCTGGCACACATTCTGATGGTGTCATCCAATGCTGAAAGGACAACATTTACAAAAGCAGCACAACTGGAGAGTGCATTAAACACCTCACAAAGGAAATCATCAGGGGCACTATTAAGCATATTTCTGATAAGGGATCTAGTGGCCACAGCAGTAATAACAGAGGCACAGACCGGGCGCAGTGCCCCGCACATGCAAATGCGTGGGAGGCCAGCTGGTCAATGCGTCGGTCCTCAGCATCCCGCAGGGTGGTAGAATCAGGGGAATGCATGACAGAGGTGTTAGATAGCCCTAGGATCTGGGCATCCACCTCGGGGGGGAGATTACCAACATTTAACCACCTCAGCAGTAAAGGGATACTTCCTGTCCCAACTCTTTGGAACCCCGGGAAGTTTACAGGGGAGCTCCCATTCCTTGAGCACAAAGTTATGGAAATGTGCCTGCCCTGGAAATTCCAAATGCAATTTTGCTGTATGGAAAAGCTCCCCTCTTTGCCTGGGAGCCTCAACAGGGAGAGAGATAGAAAACAATTAAAAAGCAGGGAGACTCCAGGTAATATCACCATGAGAACTGCCATCAAAAATAAGGCGTCCCAATAACCTAAATAGAATCAGCACAAAAACACAAAACACAACTGGTTATAGGTGGGCACTGTCTCAATGGACCAAATAAGAAACAGGGATTTAAAGTACAAAATTACCAAATTGGCTTTATTAGACAAAATATTGCACCAACCCATCCAACACACAAAGTGCACAAAAATAAAAAATCACAACGTTGTGACATTAAGACTTGGGGGCCCCCCATGCACATGCATCACCACCTCACAACTCCACCACTACCATACACACGTTGCTGCATACTGTCCTGCTAGCTTATCTAGCCTATATACACACAGCTGTGATTGTTGGGCGCCGTACTTGTAAATAAATTGATTCAATAGTTGGAAGTCATATAACGAAGTTCAGCTCATATCAGCACAACAAACAGCCTCCAATTGCTCTCCAGGAGCTAGATTCATCAGATCGGGGCTGGACCATACACATGCAGCTGCTGGAAGGGACATCACTCAATCAGTAGTCCCACTATGTCAGCCAGTAATACTTCATTATCCCCATGAGCCTGCTGACATAACGCAATTGTGGACCACTGCAAAGCACCACTTCAGGCCAGCACCGGCATTCCACCAGGTCGCATAAATTGCTGCGTGATCAACCACTCCTTCATTGCTTTTAGTCACAGGTAGTTGTATTCAGGCTAACACAGCCATTCAATTTGTGCCTATGGTACTTAGCTGTATAGCTGGGGGAATGACGCTGTCTGCCGCGCAGGTGTGCCTCCGTCCTGTCTTGAGCTGGCGGTGCTCCAATAACAATAGCACGCTGGAAAGCCGGTGTATAGCAGCACGTGGATGAGGGACCTGAGGTGGTGTGGGGCCTCCCCTTCCGACGCGTGTCGCCCCGCCCACCGGGGCTTCGTCAGGGTGACGCACAGCCAATGGGGTGTCACTTTTGAAGGGTCCGGCTCCTCCCTCGCACGCATCAGCGTCTCCTCTCCTTAACCAGGAGGCTCCATCCTCCATATTTGTAACGGGCATCCGTGGCTACACACATCCTACTGGCAGGGTTGCTGACACGCCAGATCATCCAAAGCGGGTGCCGGGACTTTCAAATCCACTCCATTCGGTACAACCGCCCTATCTCTCCCACATGTCACCTGACCGTGTCTCGCATATCACCACCGCCATTCAGCACACAACCCATTCATAATATAAACGATCTTTATGCCTCTCAAATAAAGTGTAACAAATATTATTACTTATTTTTACTAGACATTTTTATATTTTTGCTTCATTATCAACACCTCATATAGGCGGAGCCTAACCCATTAACCCTTCAGTGCTCATCCCCACTGCTTGACACAAACGACATAAAGACATGGATATGCAACAATATATGGGGCCCAAGGCTAAAAGCATCCCATAGGGTCACGGGACCAATCCATGTCGTTCCAAGTGAGTAACTTCTGGCTAAGAATGGAAAAAGGAGCTAACTAGAAGTGAGAAAAGGAACTAAGCATACTCTCTAAGTCGCCCACCCCTCTCCATTGAAGTACCTAACCCTGCAAACCGTCTCCCCCGACAAACCAAGGGATCAACTAACACACTACATCAAAAGAGGACCTAGAGGAATGCACTCAGGCCATTATCAGTGTTTATCAGTGGGCCATCGTCTTCAGTTCATATATAAGTCTGGATTCCTGCTGCAAAAGCCGCTGTTCAGCAAATCCTCTCCTCCCCTGCCTTTTTAGAACAAATATTCCACATACCTGCAGGCCTTTAGGGTTCCCTCCATGCCACACTTTAAAGTGCTCCGCCACCGGACTTTTATCATGTTTGTTCTTATTTTTTATATCACGCACATGCTCACCCACCCTTGTTCTTAATTCACGCTTGGTTTTACCAACATATTTTTTCTGACATGGGCAGGTGAGCATGTACACCACCCATGACGTAGCACAATTAATGAACCCCTTAATCAACCTAGAGGGAAAACCGTTCGTCCCTTCAAATTGGTTAGTCCTAACCATATATTTAGTAACATAGTATGTAAGGCTGAATAAAGACTTTAGTCCATCCAGTTCAGCCTGTTTAACTCCTTCCAGTGGTCTAGTAGCCATAGCCGGAAATGTTATTACATGCCAGGAAGGCATCAAGGCCACTTTTGAACATTTTTAATGTATCCCTCATTACTACCTCCTCTGGCAGCGAGTTCCATAGTCTCACTGCTCTTACAGAGAAGAATCCCCTCCTATGTCGGTGGAGAAAGCACCTTTCCTCTAACCTTAGTGGATGCCCCCGGGTTATGGTTACACTCCGGGGTATAAATAGATTGTGGGACAGATCCTTGTATTGACCCCGAATATATTTATACATAGTTATTAGATCACCCCTCAATCGTCTTTTTTCTAGACTAAATAAGCCTAACTTGGACAATCTTTCCGGGTACTCTAGCCCCCGCACTCCTTTTATTAACTTTGTTGCCCTTCTTTGAACGTGCTCCAGTTCTGATATGTCCTTCTTAAGCACAGGTGCCCAGAACTGTACACAGTATTCCATATGGGGTCTGACCAGTGACTTGTACAGGGGTAAAACGATGCTCTGGTCATGAGCACCCATGCCCCTCCTGATGCACCCCATGATCCTGTTTGCCTTGGCAGCAGCTGCCTGGCATTGATTACTGCAGTTGAGCTTATTGTCAACTAAAACCCCTAGATCCTTTTCCATTGTTGTTTTACCAAGTGTTTCTTTATTTAGTGTGTAATCATGACACAGATTTCTCCTTCCCATGTGCATAACCTTACATTTATCTGTGTTAAACTTCATTTGCCATTTAACTGCCCATGCTTCCAATTTATCTAAATCAGTTTGTAGTTGCCTGTTGTCCTCCTTTGTTTTAATTACTTTACTCAGCTTAGTATCATCTGCAAAGATTGAGACTTTACTGTTTAATCCATACCCAATGTCATTTATATATATATTGAAGAGAATTGGTCCCAGAACTGACCCTTGTGGTACTCCACTAGTAACAGTGACCCAATCTGAGTGTGTACCATTGATAACCACCCTCTGCTTCCGATCATTAAGCCAATTTCCCACCCATCTGCACACGTTTTCCCCCAGTCCAAGCATTCTCATCTTTTGTACCAGCCTTTTATGTGGCACAGTATCAAATGCTTTAGAAAAGTCAAGATATATGATATCCAATGACTCCCCCTGATCCAATCTTGAACTTACCTCCTCATAAAAGCTGATCAGGTTTGTCTGGCAGGAGCGATTCCTCATAAATCCATGCTGATATGGAGTAATAAGGTCATTTTCCCCAAGGTGCTCCAGGATAGTATCCCTTAAGAAACCTTCAAACAGCTTGCCCACCACAGATGTTAAGCTTACCGGTCTGTAGTTCCCAGGTTCCCCCCTAGATCCCTTTTTGAATATTGGCACCACATTTGCCAAGCGCCAATCCCTCGGAACAAACCCTGTAGTTATGGAATCCACAAATATTAGAAATAACGGTTTGTCTATTACTGTACATAACTCCCTTAAAACACGAGGATGTATGTCATCTGGTCCCGGTGATTTATCGATTTTCATCTGCTTGAGACGGTGCTGGACTTCTTCCTTGGTTAGACCAGTGACATTTAATGGAGGGTTTCGGTTATTCCCCTGCATTTCACTGGGCATGTCAAATTCTTTTGTGAACATAGAAGCAAAGAAGTTGTTAAGCAAATTAGCTTTCTCCTCATTTCCCTCTATAGGGGTCCCATCCTTGCTTTTCAGGGGGCCCACACCCTCAGGTTTGTACCTTTTACAGTTTATGTAGCTAAAGAATAATTTGGGGTTAGTTTTACTCTCTTTCGCGACCAGTCTTTCTGTCTCCAGCTTAGCTGCCCTTATCTGTTGTTTACATTGTTTATTTTCTTCTTTATAGTTTAACGCTTCCGCTGTCCCTTCCTGCTTTAAACGTTTAAATGCCTTTTTTTTTGTTGTCTATTGCCCCCTTAACCTTTTTATTTAGCCACATCGGTTTACATGTGTGTCTAATAGTTTTATTCCTGTAAGGTATATATCTGTCACACTGAAAATTAAGTATTCCTTTGAAAGTATCCCATTTAGCGTCCATGCTTTTGTTCTTAAGGACATTTTCCCAGTCAATGCAGTGTAGGGCATCTCTAAGTTGGTCAAACTTTGCCTTTTTGAAGTCCCGCGTTTTTGTGACTCCTTGATAAGGCACCCTAGTGACTGCTAATTGGAAATTAATGATATTATGATCATTGCTTCCAAGGTGTCCCCCAACCTGTACCTTTATTACTTTGTCTGGTACATTGGTTAGTATTAGGTCCAATATGGCTTTCCCCCTTGTTGGAGCTTGTACTTGTTGGGAAAGGTAGCCATCTTTTGTTTTAGATAAAAAAACAATTACTTTTCTGCGAAACACATGTTTCAGCATCCCAGTCTATATCTGGGTAGTTAAAGTGGCAATGGCCACACTTAAAGGAGCCATTCAGTTTCTCCACCGAGCGGTAACCTACATTTTCCCTGGGTTGGTATTCACTGTGCACGAGTATATCCCGCACATTTTTCACCCTACGTGCCGTGAGGAGGGGGCGCGGTCCCACTAGTCTTTTCAGATTAGGGTCTAATGCCAGCACGTGCCAATGGCTCTCCAGGATCCCCCGGAAGCGTTCCCAATGTGCCCCGTACTGAGTAATCAGGCGGATAGGCTGGCCCTCATTTTTCCCCATGCTCACTGGGGACTTCGTTCTCAATAAGTCAGGCCGCGTCGAATCGAGGGCCTTCTTAAAGCATGTTCTCAACAATCTGTGGGGATACCCCCTAGCCCTAAACCTCTCAGTGAGTTGTTGCGCCTCTCTTTTAAATTCATTAATTGTGCTACAGTTCCTGCGTATCCGCAGGAACTGGCCCAACGGAATTCCCCGGCATAATGGCATTGGGTGGTGGCTCCTAAAATGTAATAGGGTGTTACCGGCAGTTGGTTTCCGAAACGTAGTGGTAGTTAATACATTGCCTTCATGTCGGATCAATAGATCCAGGAATTCTATCTCCCGGGGCCCAATTTTAAATGTCAGCCCAATATTCCTCTCATTTTGGTTTAAGGACGCCACAAATGATATAAATTCATCCGTGGTGACCTTCCATACAACAAGTACATCATCGATATACCGAAGCCACAGGGCGACCCGTGCCGCAAAGTCAGCCCGCCCGAACACCTCAAGGCGCTCCCACTGCCCGAGGTGCAGGCAGGCGTACGATGGGGCACAGGCCGCCCCCATGGCTGTACCACGGATCTGCTGGTAGTAGTGACCCTTGAACCGAAAAAAATTGTTTTTCAACACAAAATCCAGTAATTCCACAACGAATTCATTGTAGGCCGCTTCGCATGGGAGAGAGATAGACAGAACCTCAAAGATCTGGGTCAATAATCTGTCAGTGTCATCCGGGGCCCAGGGGTCAGAGCCAGAATCGTCATGACCCCTTGGTCCCTCATCAGATGAGCCTGAGTCAGAAAGGAGCTCCGCTTCATCAGATGGGGTATAGCCACACAGATTCATAAACTCCTCAGCTCCCATAGGGAAAACCGTAACATTAGGCGTCAAGTGGCGCTTCTTCCCAGGGCCCTTACACGCTAAGGACCTCGCAATAATCTGTTCAACAGTAGCCAGTCTAGAAGACACCTCAGGCTGAGAATCCCCACTAGTATGCAACTCAACAGGAGTGAAATTTAAGCTTGGGGGAGTAGGTGAAGTGAAACGAGGTGCAGCCACTGGCAGGCCAGATTGCAATGCAAGCACCTGCTCAGCACAGGGTACACAGACCCGCGCCTTGTCAGCGTCAGCATGAGGCTGCCCACACGCTACACACAGCCGGTCTTGTCCCAAAGGGACCCCGGTAACATTATCCTGGGATGCCTCCATATGGTGATTATTAGGCAAGATATGCCAGTAGGGATTTACGCTATAAGCAACCCTGGATGCCCCAATGACCCGCTAGGGAAGTGGGAGCAATTATACAAGGCCCAACTATCAATTACACCGGGCTGGGAGAAGCCAATGGATTCACCTGTCTGAAAGACACAATGGGAAGAGGGGGTGTCAGAACCAAACACACTAAAAAGAGTATAGAGCCGCCCGCGAGGGCACTTACGGACCGCGGTAAGTAGAACCGTCACACACGCGCGACCTGACAAAATGGCGCCGCGAGTACCTCGAACGGCGGCCCAGAGCGAGCCGAGCAAGGTCCTGCACCCCCCCCCCCCCCCCCCCCCCGGAAGCCCACAGACAACCAGCCAATGAGAACGCATAAGCGTCTGAGGTAACGCCGCCCCGCGCGGAACATCTAAATGAAGGAAAAGACGCGCGCGGCGGTGGCATTTGCTATAGTAAAAAAGACAAGTCAGCGCGGCGGCTGACACCACATATACTAGTACAAAGAAACATGACAAAACGCTGTATGCACGAATCACGATACACGCTCACCCACACACACCCCCCCCTTCTTTTCCCCCGAAGGCTAGAGGGAGAGTGAGGAAGGCGGCCCTCTGTAAAGGACCCACCGCTACACATGCCATGGGACAATAATGCGGGAGGGGCATCCCATAAAGGCTCACCATCAGCCTATTCCGCCTACCCTTTGGTGGGGGATTGCGGCGGAGCAGCGCTCCTTAAGCACGCATGGTGCTGCCTACCTTCACCCGACCAGCGCAGCCCAGGCTGGGAGGCACATCACACGAGGAACGGGTGGGAATAGTCCAACAGGGCCGCAGGCTAATAGCCCCGCTCACCTGCGAGAGAGTGATAATTTCATGTCTTCGCAGTAAGCACTGCAGAGAAAATCTGGGGATTTGTGGGAGGTCCCGGGTATTTGAGGGGCCGGGAGGAGCCTGTTTTTGCATGTCTCTGTAGTGCAGCGCCATCTGGCGGAGGATAACCCAAGTGTAAGTAATCTATCTGGAGCAGGACGTACTGTATACTAAGAATAGAGGCTACCTTAAGAGTCAGAATGGGCGGAGCGGCCTTGCACAGAGGCTCAAAGGGAGGGCCCTGTAGAGCAGAAAGCACCAAGTTCAAATCCCAAACCGGTAGCAGATGCTTACGCGGCGGGCGCACATGAGTAACTCCCTGGAAAAAAGTCTTGACAAGCCTATGATTGGCAAAAGATCTTGGAAAAAGATTGCCAAAGCCGAAATCTGTCCCTTGAGGGTACTAAGTTGTAGACCCGAATCCAGACCATGCTGTAAAAACTCCAGAATCCTGGGAATGGAGAATTCACGACAAGATAGAGACTCACACCAAGCAATATAAGCATGCCAGACCCTATAGTAAATCATAGACGAAGATGTCTTCTGAGCCTGAATCAAAGTATCGACAACCGAAGCCGGCAAACCCTTGCCCATCAAGATGGAGGTTTCAACAGCCAAGCCGTTAAAGCCAGCGTTTGTAAATTGGGATAGAGCAGCTGTCCCTGAGTGAGAAGCTCTGGATCGTCGGGCAAGATGTACCGATCCACTGCCATCTGGACGACGTCCGCGAACCATACCCTCCTCGGCCAGCGGGGGGCCACTAAAATGGACGGTACCCCCTCCTGGGCTATCTTGCGCAGCACCCGACCCAGCAGAGGAAATGGAGGAAATAAAAAAAGGAGCCGAAACTCCGTCCATGGAATTGCGAGCGCGTCCGTGGCAAAAGCCAGAGGATCCTTTGACAGGGAGACAAATCTTGGAAGCTTGTGATTGTGACGGGACGCAAACGGGTCCACATCCGGCTGCCCCCAGCGGCGACACAGGGCGAGAAATACCTTGTTGCTGAGAGACCATTCCACCAGACGAGACGTCCCTCTGCTCAGGGAGTCCGCCTCCTGGTTCTCCACCACCGGAATGTAAACCGCCGAGATGCAGGGAACAGTCTCCTCTGCCCAAGATAAGATCAGAGACACTTCCTTGAGAGCTCGCTTGCTCAGAGTCCCTCCCTGATGATTGATGTCCAGTGAAGGGAAGCCCAGTGAGAGACTTCTATTGGCCGCAACCAGACAGACCTCCGCATAGTGACCAATAGAGGCGAGGCCGTACCGCCTAGCCTGACGGTGTCATCCATGGCAGAAAGTACAAATGCAACAAAATCAGAACAAAGCAAAAGATCCGTATAGTCCTCCATTTGCTTGCAAGACCGGGAAGCCTCGGCAAGGCGCCTGACCTTCTTTTTAAGAGCGATGGCCAAAAATACAATTCTGTGAGATACTCACCTGTAGAATTGGTATTATACGCATACAGCACGTCCTGCTCCAGATATAGTAATAACATGTGGGTAATCCTCCTCCTGAGGGCGTGTTCACTGCAGACATGTAGAAAACAGGCTCCTTCCGGCCCTACATATACCGAGGGACCTCCCACAAATCCCCAGCATTGAAAAGCAGTGAGAAAGAGAAGCCGGGAGAAACCAACCACCCAGAAAATGGCAATAATATCAATGATAACAATCACCATACAGGGGATCCAGAACAACGTGAAACCAGGGTGGGGTGGAGCAGGACGTGCTGTATGCGTATAATACCAATTCTACAGGTGAGTATCTCACAGAATTGTATTATTCTAAGCATACAGCATGTCCTACTCCAGATATAGTAATAACATGTGGGACATCCAATAGCAGTGTCCATAAAGTAGGGTGGGATCCCCGTGAAAAAGGCACAGCCAACAGTAAAAGCGCTGTCACCCGCAACCATGCTACCAAGAGCAACGAGAGCAATGCTCTAACCTCAACCTTTGAAACCTTGTAAAGGAAGAACTGAACACAAGCAGCGGACTAGCCAGCTTGCTCAACAGAACCTAGTGCTGAAAGGGCCAAGCACAAGCAGTAAGAGAACAAAAAACCAAGAGAGAAGAAGAATCTTCCCCTAAAAGAATAGGCCAGAGTAACAGCCTAACCATGTTACTGCAAAAGAGGGTAGCCATGGCAACCTTAGAACTCTCCCCATCGGGGAATATGAACCCTGGTCTCAGGCGAGACCGGCAGGGATACTGAAAAACCAATACTCAGCAAGAGCCGAAACGTTTACTCTAGGCTCAGAAGGACAAAACCAACCGAGCAAGACCAATCCAAAGGGCACCTACACCCGTGGAGGCAATCAGATCCGGTACTTAAGGATGGAGACATCAATAAGCCCCAAAGAGCATAATCCCTACCAGGGACAAGAGACAGTTCAGGAAAATCTCCAACACCTGCAGAGGGATACAGATCCCTTTAGCTCATAGTAATCAAGACAATAGCCCAGAGGCCGGAGGGTCTGGAATAAAGGAGAATAAAAACACCGCCTGGACCCAAACTCGGCGTAAGGCGGAGCACCCCCACCTCATGGAGTACAGATATATAAACAAATATATATATAATGACTAGGACCGCTAACAGAGCCATCCTTTATGGCACACTTCTGACTGGAGCAACCGCCCCAGAAGAGCGATATGAGGGAAGGAACAGGTCAGACAAGAACCTGAATAAGACCCAAGGGAACCCGTAGCAGGGCATCAGGATAAGTAATCCCCCCAAAGGGGAGCATAGAATTCCCAGGGGAATGCCCCTAAGCAACCCCTGAGGAATGCTCAACACAGAAGATTGAACTAGACTTTTTGCAGTAGGCGAACAGGGCAAGCCCTGAAAACCTTAAGGGAACTGAGTTGGGGAGCCAACTTCAACCGTGCTGTAATAACTCTAGGACCCAGGGAACAGAGAACATCTCGCAGGAGAGAGAGAGCCAGTCCAAACAAGGCAAATTAGAACCACATCCAACATAGCCGACAGAAAAGGGAGAAGAAGAGGAGGGAGCTAGGCCTAGCCCTCCAATAGAGACAAGACACCCAGAGATACCCATCTCCAATAGGGTGAAGAGCAAACCGTCCAATCACCTAAAAGGCCTATAGATAGGGGCGACATAGTAAGGAGCCTCATACAAAATAAACACAGAGCTTCCTAATTTACCCGTCGGTCGTCCCAGAGTGCATGTGCAAGCACCTCATTCACAGATCAGCTTAAATGTAATCTTCTTTGCATCCGTGGTTAATTTATCCAGAAAAGGCTTGCACGCATATCTGCTCCACCTTTCAGTGAAAACCCCTCCACGCAGGTCCAAAAGAAGGATATCACGCCCAGGAGTGCAACATGAAACAAAAAAACACTCATCTAGTGTAATTCTGTAAAACACACACTATTTAATGGAGGAAAATACTGCACTCACATGTATGAAAAACTTTAAAAGCATGTAAAATCAGAGGGTGGTTCTCACCGACTCCCCACACAATAAGATCTGGCCAGATCGATCGATCGGCCTGGCGGCGGTGGCAGGCGGCATTTACAATTTCATTTGACCGATCGCTCTGGCCAGATCTTATTGTGTGGGGAGTCGGTGAGAACCACCCTCTGATTTTACATGCTTTTAACCCTTTCGCTGCCAGCCTACCTGGAGTTTTTGTCACCCTTGGTGCCAAACCATTTTGCACTATTTTGCGCTCCCCATGTTCCAATGTGATTTTTGAAGGGATTTCCAGGGATTTACCAGTTCACAAGGGGTTAAATGAAAAAAAAACACAGACACACAAAAGAGAAAAAAATATTTTATTAATTTTTTTTATTTTTTATACTTACCTCCCATCCATCCTGGAGCACTGTGTCCCTCGGCGATCACTGGCTTCTGCTCACCTGCTGGAAGCCTTTTATAGCTGCTGGATGACAGAACACAAAGGGTTTATTAAAAAAAAAAATGACATAGGGTCCCCCCTCCCAGGGGGGCGGACCCCATTTTTTTTTTGGAATTTTAAGGGTTAAAAACCCTTAAAAATCCAAAACAAAAATGAAATGGGGTCCCCCTTACCCATCATTACCAGCCCGGGACCAGCTATGGGGGCTTGTAGGCACAGAGTGGGGGGGCCAGCTTTTGTGGCCCCCCCCACCCTGCAGCCTACGAGCCCACATAGCCTGTGTGGGCCCGGGCTCTTCTGCCCCACCCTGGGCTTTGGGGAGGCAGGTAATTGGGGGTGCCGGGGGTTAATGGCAAGTCACCCGCTGCGGCAAGCGGGTGACATGCCATCCCCCAGCCTCGTGAACTGGTATAAGGGGTCTCATGGACCCCTTACCAGTTCACAAGGGGTTAAATGTTAATGAAAAAAGACAGACACATAAGAAAAAAATGATCTTTATTTTTTTTTTTTTTTACTCACCTCCGATCCTGTGTCCCCCGGCGATCTCCGCTGACAGCCTGCTCGTGTGTTTGAAGCAGAGAGCCTGGGGAGGAGGGGGGGGGGGGGGGGCGATCTCAGCCCTCTCCTCCTCCCCATCTGCCCTCCTCCAGGCACACGAGCAGACTGATTGTCTGTCTCACGTCCCGGCATTAAGAGGGCTGCTGGTGACATCATAAGATGGGGGCGGGGGGGCGGGGCTAGCAGACCCGTTCCAGGAAGTGGGGGGGGGGAGGGCAATTTCTGCCCTCTCCTCGCCACCGAAGAGGCTGGGGGGGCGATCGGAGGCCCCCCCAGTGAAGAGGACACCCATCGGGAGACAGCGCGGCCTCAGGTAAGGAAATGTCATTTTATTTATTTATTTTTTTTTTACATTTAGCAGCTACTGCTGCCGAAGCGGGGGGGGGGGGGGCCCTATTCCGGGGGCTCTCCTGGTGCCATCCGAGTGGGGGGGGATCGGATGGCACCAAATTAAAGGGGAGACCCGGCCGGATCCAACGAGGGGTCAGGTGAGTATTTTGGATTTATATTTTTTTTACTATGAGGGGGGAAAGTCAAGCACGTAGATTCTACGTGCTTGGCACTTAAGTGGAGTGGAAGCGAGCACGTAGAATCTACGTGCTTGGCACTGAAAGGGTTAAAGTTTTTCATACATGTGAGTGCAGTATTTTCCTCCATTAAATAGTGTGTGTTTTACAGAATTACACTAGATGAGTGTTTTTTTGTTTCATGTTGCACTCCTGGGCGTGATATCCTTCTTTTGGACCTGCGTGGAGGGGTTTTCACTGAAAGGTGGAGCAGATATGCGTGCAAGCCTTTTCTGGATAAATTAACCACGGATGCAAAGAAGATTACATTTAAGCTGATCTGTGAATGAGGTGCTTGCACATGCACTCTGGGACGACCGACGGGTAAATAAGGAAGCTCTGTGTTTATTTTGTATGATTGACTGAACTCTGTGGACAAAGGGTTGTACACGTTGAGCATTCCTTTTAAGATTTGTGTTGCTATTTGAAATTTATGTGCCTTTCAGGTCTTTTAAGATTTGTGTTGTGATTTCAAACTGTTCTGCTTTTTAGCGCGGTATTTTACTATTTTTATTTATAGTAAGGAGCCTGAATAGGCAGAACAGCCCTCGTGAAAGAGCATACAGGACGACTGTCCTCAGCAGAATCTGCGAACCTCACCCCACTGGGCCACCCAGGGCCCCAGCGTAACGGTTCTCCCTTTCTACAGCAATCTTGTGTAGAACCCCGCCTAGTGAAAGAAGGTAAGACATATAGAATATAATGTTCTTGACAGAAAGGCAATACTAGACCCCAATGGCCAAGGCCAGAGAGTTCTGGGACAATAATCCAGGGCAGAGTCCCTGTAATAGCAACGGGGCCCCACAAGGCCACACCGGTAAGGACTCAGTGAGACACTAGAATAGAACCTCCTGCCACAGGAGGACAGCCATCGAAGCTAATACCAATGAAGTGCGAAGAATGTAAACCCCCGCTTAGATCAGAACCAGAACCTTCTTGAAGGATCAACCTGTTCCGAAACCTTCACAGATAAAAAGGACAGGCCACTGTCCTCAGACTGACCGAGAGTCCCCCAAAAAAAACAAGTCCTGAAGAGGAGTAGTCCAGCAAATTAGAGCCCACCAAAGGCTCACTGTGTCAATCCAAAAAAACAGACTGAAAATGGACCCCCTAAGGGGCCTCCCTTAGGAATCACGGGAAGTTTCAGAAGAAATAAATCCCTCCAGTCAACCTGCAAGACTTGGTACCCATGGTGACCATCTACAGGGAAAAGCAAGAAGGAAGGGAACGGTCGTAGAAATACTCCTTGAATTTACAACCTCAAGAGGAACCCCCTTAACAAGGGGGAAGCGTACTGACCTAGTTCCAGGGGTGCTGGAACCCTGTCCGGGATAAGTAACCTAAGGTGTCGCAGGGCCCAAGGGCTTCTGAGAATAAGGGACAGCATCTGGGCCGCCACCAACAGGCCCACCAGCTGCAAGGTGAGGGTAAGGTGACATCAAAAGAGGGCAAAGCCCTTTCCATAATAAGTCCACATTTTGAAGAAGGAGGGCTCTAGCATGAACCAAATCTAAATGCTGCCCCGTAGGGAGACACCGAACCAGGGGACACTAAGTAAGTGAGGTGCCTGAGCACCAATCCAAAAGACTCCCAAAGCAGCCACAAGTCAATAGCCAACATGGCCTGACGCAGAAATTGGGAGTGAAGAAAGACAATGAAGTAGAACCTAGCGCGGACGCCACACGGACACGTCCAAGACATCACTCTCACACTCGCCTTGGTGAGCCGTCTGGGAGAAGGAGAGGAACCAAAAACAAGACCCCAATCCGCAGAGATGGTCCTTCAATACTGGCTAGTAATGGCCTCGGTGTCCTGAAGGCACAGGAGACCAAAAAAGGATCGTAGATCCACACGAGCATCGAGAGGCCCACTGGGCAAGAGCGCCTGCAGCCAAACAGATAGATACCATGTAGGAAGTGCCTGTGAAGGTATAACTGCAAGGCCCATAAGGTAAGCCCGGGTCAGACTGCCTCATCCCAGAGGGAAAAGGTAACGTGGATGCAATCACAAGTCAAGGGGCCAACCTGTAAGAGAGCCCAGACCCTGCAAGCCGAACTCGGCCTGCCTCAACTCCCGAAGAGAAAACAGGGACTAGAAGAACCCTGACAACCTCAGAAAGAGACCGCCCAGCAAACTCCATTCTGCATCCAGGGGGACTACCTCCTGTAAAAACCTGAAAGAAGCCTGGCGCCCTGCGATAGGAGCCAAGTGCTGCAGCAGTCCCCTCGCCCAAAAGGGCGAAGGCGTCCCTTCATACTTGTGCGGTTTTGGCAGATTTGGACTTCGTCCTGCCGGAGGTCCCAGGGCGTTCCCTGCCCCCCCCCGGGGTCGGCCTCCACTCCAAAGAGCTGTAAGCACACTTCTGGTTCGCGCTTGACCCTAACGTAGGGAGGGGTGTCCCTGCCCCTAGGAGGCCGAGACGGCCTTCGGCGCGAGGGTGCCTTACCCTTTTTTCCAAAAAGGTCCAAACGGGCCCCAAATAAGCGTGGTCCTCTGAAAGGAAGGCCAGTAAGAGCCTTTTTTCTATCATTGTCAGCCCCCCACTGTCGCAGCCAAAGCAGGTGGTGAATAGCTACCACAAGAACAGAGGTTCTAGCGCACATCTTAATAGTGTCATCCATCGCTGAGAGGATAAACCTCACAATCGGAAAGTACATTAAAGACCTCCCAAGGGAGATCCTCGGGCTGGTGATCAAGTATCTTCCTAAGAAGGGTCCTGGCCGCCACCGCCGTGATGGCCGCGGCACAGACGGGGCGCAGAGCCGTCCCTGCACACGAGAAGGCGTGGGAAGCCAGTCTGTCAATGCGCCGGTCCTCAGCATCCCGAAGGGTACGATGAGTAGGAGCTGTCATGAAGGGAGGGTTAGCGACCCCAATAATAGGTGCATCCACCTCGGGAGGGACTGACCAACAGTCAACCACATCAGGGGGAAAAGGGTACTTCCAATCCCAGACCCCCGGAACCCCTGTAAGTTTACAAGGTGATTCCCATTCCTTAGATATAAGAGCATGGAAATGATCCTGCTCCAGAAATTCCAAGCGCGGCGTCGCCGTGTGGAAACTCTCCCTCTTGGGCTTGGGAGACTCTCCCGGAGGAGAGATGGATAGTACTTCAAAGATCTTAATGAGTAATTCATCAGTGCCACACAGGCCCCAGGAACCAGGGCCAGAATTGTCACGGCTCCAAGGTATCTCGTCTGAGGAACTGGAACCTGAGAAAAGTTCACCTTCATCAGAAGGATCAGGGTCCTGCATAGCAGCAGACTCTTCAGTTTCAGCGGGAAACATAGAACCAGGAGCCGTCAGGGACCGTTTCTTTCCAGCGCCCAAGCGCTCCGCCAGACTAGACATCACCTGCTCAGCCGTAGGTAGCCTGCACGGCACCACCTGCTGGTCATCCCCGCTCGAGTGCGACTCCTCAGGAGACAGGTGGGTGTATTGAAGCGAGGTGCAGCCACTGGTAAACCTGATCGCAGGGCCAGTACTCTGCAGACCCGTGCTCTGTCAGCATCAGCATGGGGTTGTCCACACGCAGTACACAGCCGGTCTTGTCCCCGCGGGACCCCGGACACATAATTCTGAGATGCCTCCATATTGTGATTATCTAAACAATATGCCAGCAGGGATTTATGCTGTAAGCAACCCTGGATGCCCCAAGACCCGCTAGGAATGTGGGAGAATTTAAATGTGAACCCGTTTAAGATATATATCAGGCCGGGAGATGCCACCGAAATCTTGGCGTCTGAAAGACATAAGGAGAGGAATGGGTGTCAGAGCCATGCGCAGCTGGAAAAACATATAAAAAGGAGTCACCCGCGAGGGCACTTACAGACCAGGGGAGGAGGGGAACCGCCACCACGCGCGTGCGAAGATCAACAAAATAGCGCCCAGCAAACCTCGAAGGGCGGGCTCAATGCTCGGCCGTGACGCGGAGCGCGCCAATTCAAGTCCCCGCCCACTCCGAAGAGCGCGAAGCTCTGAGGTAATGGCAAGGCAAGGATACAATCACACGCTTAAGGACTCATGGAAAAAACGTTACATCTAGTAAGGAAAAGGCGCCACAGCATCTAGACGACGCAGCAAACTATGTATAAGACATACGGCGGCAGCCGAAAACCGAATAACGAGCAAGCAGCGCGGCTCTGACATCTCAATGTTAATGAGGGGCAGAAATAAGGCCATAAGCGTGACATACTGGTACACTGGGACTGCCACACACATACCCACTCTTTCTTTTCCCCCTAACTAGTTGGGGAAATGAGGGAGGGTGGCGACCCTTTACACGGGGTCCAGCACTACCCGGGGTACGTGGCAATAATGCGGGAGGGGCATCCACTAGAGGCTCACCATCAGCCTAAACCGCCTACCCTATGGTGGGGGGATTGCGGTGGAGCATGGCTCCGTTAAGCACACACGGTGCAGCCTACCTTCACCCGACCAACGCAGCCCAGGCTGGGAGGCATATTCTTCACAAAGAGGACGGGTGGAAATAGTCCTGCAGGGCCTCGGGCTGTAAAGCCCCGCTCGCCTGCGTGAGCGTGATACTTCATGTCTTCGCAGTTCAGCACTGCAGAGAAATCTGGGGATTTGTGGGAGGTCCCTCTGTATATGTAGGGCCGGGAAGAGCCTGTTTTCTACATGTCTGCAGTGAACACGCCCTATGGCGGATGATTACCCACATGTTATTACTATATCTGGAGCAGGAAGTGCTGTATGCTTAGAATATAGCCGCAGCGCAGACCGGGCGCAAACCAGCCCCAACAAGGTGAAGGCATGAGAAGCCAGCTGATCCATATGCCGGTCTGCGTCATCGTGCAAAGTAGTAGTGTCGGGGGACGGCATGACCGAAGTGTTGGACAACCCCAGGACCGGAGTGTCCACCTCAGGGGGGCACGACCAGCGACGAACCAAATCAGCCGAGAAGGGCCCCCCCTCTATCTAAACCCTTGGGCACCGAGGGTAACCTGTTAGGACGGTCCCACTCCTTGAGGACCATATTAGAGGAATGGCCCTGTTCCGGAAACTCAAGGCGTTGCTTGCCAGGGCGGAAGAGCTCACCCTGCTTCTTCTTTGCCACCTTAGGGGGAGCAATGTGTAGGGTATCAAACACAGCCGATAGGAGCCTGTCTGTATCATCCAGGAGCCAGGTATCCTCACCTGAGGAAGACCCTAAGTCACTATTATACTCGCCCTGATGATCCCCAGAGGAATCCGAGTCAAGAACAACTCCCCCTCCTCCGGGGAGTCACGGCCACCGTAAATGTCAAGGCACTCGTCCTCATCGGCAAAGAGGGACAAATCCGCGTTGAAGTGCCTCTTCTTGTGAGAGGCCTTGCCCGCGGCCGGCCTGGCCAGTTGTCGCTCAATGCTGGCGACGCGCAGCGCCAGATCCGATTGCGACCCCCTGCTGGCTTCCCCCTCGCTGGGAGCTAAATGCAGGAGCGGGGGAGTAGGAGATGCAGTCGGGAGGACAGGACTGGAAAGGGAAGCGCTCAGCCCAACCTGTTCTGCGATAATACTTTGGGCGCACGGGACACAAACCGCCGTCACTCAAAGGGGATGTCAGTCAACACGGTGTAAAGGCTAAAGAAGAGCCCACCCGGGATGCCCCCAAGGGATGCCCCACAGAGAAGGAACGGGGGGTATGGAACCGGGAGAAACCACAACACTGCTATCCCGTCTGAAAGACATGAGCATGAAATATAAATGAGCATCCCACAGCACATGCACCAAAGGATATGAAGCACAGCAGGATCGACTCACGGACCAGCTACAATGGCGTCTGCAGCACGCGAATGGCAGAAGGTACCCCCGCAATGTCCCCCAGCCGGCCAGGAAGGACAGCGTCCCCAAAGAACACCAGCACCAAGCCAGCACAGGTAAGATGGCACCGCTGGAGAACCTCGAGGGGCGGGCCGAGGGGAGATGACGCAATACGCGTCATCCCACGGCGACGCCCCCACGGTGAAAAGGCGTGAAGGCACCGGCGCCTATGACAGGGAATGCTCTGCTCGCCTGCGAATAACCAGAGAGAGCCATCTTCGGTCTTTGCAGTCAGGACTGCAGAGAAACACTGGGGGTCTATGGGTGATTCCTGGCCTTTTGTTGGGGAGGAGCCACAAGTCTTCTGCAGTCAACTGCACCACCTTGTGGCGGAATACCCAGATGTAATGATTGAAATGAAACAGGCCGTGCTGTACACAAGGAAAACTGTGGGCACACAGCAGAGCGTGTGGGGCAGAGGGCTCACCCATCTGGATCTGGCATTTTTCATTGGGCAGTATCTGTATAGATTTATAGTTGTTTATTTGTGAACCTCCTTTCTTAAAAATTGTTTGGGCATACATATTTTAAGAGGATTTCCTATTAACTTATGTATAATGTAAATTATGTATAACTTATTATATGTATATTAACAAATTATGTAGTGTGTTGATTCTCAATAAGAGTTTGAGTAGTTATTTGGGTCATTTGCACATTGGCACTTAAATGTATATATTATTATGAGATTGATATGCACTGTATTTAGAAACATAGAAACATAGAAGGTTGACGGCAGAAGGAGACCATATGGTCCATCTAGTCTGCCCTTATGTGTATACTGTATGTACTCTTTATCTTAGGATAGATGTGTGCTTATCCCAGGCATGTTTAAATTCAGTGACTGTTGATTTTTCAACTATCTCTGCTGGAAGTTTGTTCCAAGCATCTACTACTCTTTCTGTAAAATAATATTTTCTAACATTGCTCCTGATCTTCCCCCCGACTAGCTTCAGGTTGGGCCCCCTTGTTCTATCATTAAGCTTCTTCTTAAAAACACTTCCCTCCTGAACCTTATTCAATCCTTTCACATATTTAAAGGTCTCAATCATGTCCCCCCTCTCCCTTCTTTCCTCCAGACTGTACAAATTAAGTTCTTTAAGTCTCTCCTGATAAATTTTAAGTTTAAGTCCTTCCACCATTTTCGTTGCCCGCCTTTGGACACGTTCTATTTGAATAATGTATTTTTGCGGGTAAGGTCTCCAGAACTGCACACAGTATTCTAGCTGTGGCCTTACCAGGGCTCTATACATCGGCATCACAACCTCCCTCCCTACTGGTGATGCCTCGAGCTATGCAGCCGAGCATCCTGCTTGCTTTTCCCACTGCCTGGCTACACTGTCCACTCATCTTTCAGCTATCAGTAATCAGTAACACAGTGCTGCCCATAAGGTACTCAGAGCAGGGATTCCTTCATACATTTCTGCACTTTAGTGTACGTGAGGAGGTTTAGTTATTTATTTATTTGAGATTTTTATCCGCCAGCATATAATTATCAATTACAGTATGTACCAGCATAGTCCAGCTTGGGTATTGCTTTTAAATTATTTCTTGTTGTGTCTTGTGGTTTTTTTTAATCAGTTTTGTGGCAAATAAAATGTATTCATATTATGACTGCATGGTGTTAGTGCCCCATTTCTAGACTTTCTTCAGTTGGTGGATATTTGATTTACAATAGAACAACAATCGGGCTTGCACTTCGTATAACTTTAAGCCCTCTCAAAGAGTTTACATCACGGATTGCGAGAGAGGTTTAGAAGAGCAATTTACTATACTATGAATTTTTGACTGGAGGTCCGCTTTAATTACCCAGCCCACAGATGCCCAGCTGTGTGAAGCCATGCTGGTTGCCCAATATAATTCTCTTTGGCAAACCCACATCAGTGGCATCTCTCGTATCCTTCTAGGTCTGTGCGTGGCCGATGTATCTGAATAGCTGGAGTGGCTACACACAGATATGGAGGGATGCATGGGGTGCAGTAACCAAATGAGGCCCCTGCAGTGTGATAGGGAGCTTGTTTATCAGAGAACTCATGGGTGGTAACACTAGATATTTAAGATTTTAATATATATATTTAGCAACATTTCTAACTAAATTACTAAAATAAAAAACATTTTTACCTGGGGAAAATCCTGAGAGATAATTTGTCGCAGAACCTCAATGACAGAAGAATTGTTTAAACAAATGGAAAGACTGGCAGACTGCAAGTCTGTAATACAAAAAGAAAATCTGCATAATCACATTAAAAATCTTTCGACTTTGGGAATAGACAATGCATAAATATTACTCCTTAATTCTATTGGCCTATATTCCTCGCAGATGTCTAAAAAGGAGTAACACAGAAAAAAGAACAGCCAAAACATCACCAAACAGAAACTGGCTAAAGAAAAAAGATGGCGACACAAAAAGTCAGAGCTGTAACGCGAAGTGAACGTAGACAGAGTAAAGCAACAAAATTGAACCCATATAAAATGACTGCAATAGATCAGTAGAATTAATTTAGGAACTTGCGCATTAACTACAACTTAAACGAAGAAGGGGTTTCCATACTCCCCTAGTAATACCCATAGCTGGTTTGTCCAATACTAACATTTTGAATATGTGAGATTATAAGTATTTACCTTGCCTATCCTACCCCAGCTTGTCCTTGTGATATTTAGCACTTCTAGCACTTGTGAGCATAAATTTTGCACATTCATTAATTGAGAGTTTATACTTAGATTTTATGATTTTGCACTGTAATGACCTTCTGGGAGTATTAGGATAGGACATGTGGAAAACAGGAATTAGATCATTGTGTCTATATATGTTGACTTCGATGTGATATATAATACTAGGGGAGTGTGGGATGTTTTTGTTCGCATTGCACTTGTCTAAGTGTACATCCGGGTGTGTGCACACTATATACTAATTGCTGGTGCGGTCCATTTTTTCAGTTGTATTAACTAGAACTTAAGCCGCAACACCCTAAAACCAAAATTGGTGTCTACTAGCAGCTAGCGTGTAATGTTTAACACTTTAAGCAGGGTGTAGCTAAGGGGGAGCAGGGGGGGCACTTGCCCCGGGTGTAGCAGGTCAGGGGGGGCCTGAGCACAGGTGGGGGGCACCTGGCCTGGATGCCATTAAGCCTAGCTACTCCTCTGCTTGAAGTGCCCGCCTACCTAAAGTTTTTGTCACCCTATGTTGCCAGATCATTTTTCTTTATTTTGCACTACACCTGTTCAACTGTGATTTTTGAAGGGATTTCCAGTGATTTAACAATAAAACTATATATCCAGGCTTTAACATGAAATGTCTTGTTTGTCAATTTTAGGTGTATTCTCAATATTTGGGGGTGAAATATGTGCAAAAAATGCTTTAAATCATTTTATTTTACGATTTGTGGTGTTTGTAATTAAAAATGTAATCCTAATCTCTCCCGATTACAGCGGTACCCTTTCCTGCCCAGGAGACTCCCCCAAACTGAAGCGCTTAAGGAGATTTTAAAAAAAAAACAACTGTGCTATGCGCACCTTGCGGTTTTTCAATAAGAATACAATTCTGTAAGTACTCACCTGTAGAATTGTTTTTACTATGCACAGCACGGCCTGTTTCATTTAATCCTCACTTCTGGGTATTCCGCCACAAGGTGGCGCAGTGGACTGCAGAAGATTTGTGGCTCCTCCCGGCCCCATATAAAACCAGGAATCACCCAATAGACCCCCAGTGTTTAAAAGCAGTTATACAAGAAGCCGGGAGCTAATCAAGATAAAAAAAAATATATATAAAAGCCTCACACAACTAAACTTTGGAACAAATCACCATACAGAGGCAATCAAAGATAACGATAACAAGGGGGGATGAAACAGGCCGTGCTGTGCACAGTAAAAACAATTCTACAGGTGAGTACTCACAGAATTGTATTTTTCCTAATGCACAGGCAGTTCAAACCACTACCGCCTGAAGTATCTTGCGGCCAAAAGCAGCATCAGCTGAGGCCTTAACATCAAACTTGTAAAACTTTGGAAAAATTATGAACAGAAGACCAAGTTAGCGGCCTTACAAACTTGTTCAACAGAAGCCTGGTGCTGAAAAGTCCAAGAAGCACCAATAGCTCAAGTGGAATGAGCAGTAACATGGAAGGTAGCTACCTTCCCCCTAGCAGAATAGGCTTGCACCACCACCTGACGAATCCACTTGCTGATAGTAGATTTGGCCGGAGGCAAACCATTCCTAGGTCCAGCAGGAACAACAAAAAGAGCATCAGATTTCCTAAAAGACTCAGTAGCAACCAAATAAAACTTCAGTGCCCTGACAACATCTAGAAAATGAAGGGTCCGTTCCTAAGAATTAGCAGGGTTAGGACACAATGAGGGTAAGACAATGTCCTGATTAAGATGGAAAGCAGACACAACCTTGGTTTAAGTCGGAACACTACCTTATCCTGATGCCTCTCAAAATAAGGAGGTTTAATGGAGAGCGCCCCCAGCTCAGAAACACGTCTGACTGAAGTAATATCCACCAAAAAGGCCACCTTAAGAGTCAGAATGGGCCTCACGTATAGGTTCAAAAGGAGAACCCTTTTGCAGCAGACAACACCAAATTTAGGCCCCAAACCGGTAGCATAGGCTTACGCAGCGGACGCACATGAGTAACTCCCTGGAAGTAAGTCTTAACAAGCCTGTGATTGGCAAAATATCTTTGGAAAAAAATTGCCAGAGCTGACACCTGCCCTTTGAGAGTACTAAGCTGAAGGCCCGAGTCCAATCCATGTTGCAAAAACTCCAGAATCCTGGGGATAGAAAACACCCGACAAGGAAGAGACCTGGACTTACACCAGGCAATAAAAGCATGCCAGACTTTGTTGTAAATACAAGACGAGGATTTCCTCCGAGCCCGAATCATGGTATCAACAACAGAGGTCGGCAACCCCTTGCCCATCAAGATGGAGGTTTCAGCACCCAAGCCATTAAAGCCATTGCTTGTAAATTGGGATGGCACAGCTGTCCCTGAGTGAGAAGATCTGGATCCTTGGGCAAGCCGATCTACTGCGAACCACACCCTGCTCGGCCAACAGGGGGCCACCAGAATGGCCGGTAGCCCCTTCTGGGCTATCTTGAGCAGCAGAGGAAAGGGAGGGAAAACATAGAGGAGTCGAAACTCTGTCCAAGGAATTGCTAGCGCATCCGTGGCGAAGGCCAGAGGATCCTGTGACAGGGAGACAAATCTTGGAAGCTTGTGATTGTGATGGGACGCAAACAGGTCCACATCCGGCTGACCCTCAGTGGCGACACAGGGCGTGAAAGACCTTGTTGCTGAGAGACCATTCCCCCAGACGAGACGTCCCTCTGCTCAGGGCATCAGCCTCCTGGTTCTCCACCGCCGGAATGTAGACAGCCAAGATGCAGGAACATTCTCTTCCGCCCAAGACAGTATCAGGGACACTTCTTTGAGGGCTCGTTTGCTCGGAGTCCCTCCCTGATGATTGATGTAGGCTACCGCCGTCTGGTTGTCCGAGCGGGTTTGAACAGCCCGACCCCGAAGGTGTGGAGTCAACTGGGAGAGAACCAACCTGATCGCCCGCAGTTCTAGAATGCTGATGGGTGCATGGGCCTCTTGGGGGCCCCACTGACCCTGGAATTTCAGAGACTTCCAAACTCCCCCCCAAACGGTCAGACTGGCATCTGTGGTGACAATCTCCCAGCACGGAGGCAGAAAGGTCCTGCCCACTAGAAGATTCCTCGAGCTGGCCAGAGCAAATTCCCGATCCAGGGACACAGGGTCCCGATCCCAAACTGACAAGAGATGCAACTGAAGAGGTCTCATGTGAAACTGAGCAAAGGGAACCGCCTCGAAGCAGGACACCATCAGACCCACTAACTGCATCCCCTGCCGAATGGAGGGATGAGGACACAAGAGCAAGGCCCGTGCCTGCATCTGAAGGCCCTCCACTTTCTGCTGAGGGAGAAATACCTTGACCTGAGAGGTATCCAGAGTCATGCCCAGGAAAGACCTCGCCAAAGATGGAGACAGTGAAGACTTGGGATAGTTGATCACCCAGCCGAAGGACTCGAGAGTGGACGTCACCACCTGAGTATCCTTCTCGGCCTGAAGAAGAGACTGAGCAGCAATCAGAATGTCATCCAGGTAAGGGAGGATGCGAAAGCCCTGGTTCCTCAGAAGAACCATTACGCCTGCCAGCACCTTGGTGAATACCCGAGGAGCCGAGGTGATACCAAACGGTAAGGCTACAAACTGGTAATGCTGATCCTCCAGAGCAAACCTCAGGAATCTCTGATGACCTGGAAAGATTGTCACATGAAGATAGGCATCTTTGATGTCCACAGTGATCATGAAGTCGCCCGGCCAAAGGGAACTGACAGCCGAGCGTAGCGTCTCCATGCGAAAGTGCTTGAACCGGACAAACCTGTTGAGACCCTTCAAATCCAGGATGGGCCTCAGAGAACCGTCCCTTTTTAGGCACCGTGAAAAGATTGTAGTACCCCTGACCCTGTTCCTGGTGAGGCACTAGACAGATGACCCCAGATTCCAACAGGCGTTGAAGTGCTAGGCGCAACCCCTGAGCTGACAGGGGATTTTGAGAAATCCAGGATCTGAGAAATCTTGGGGGCTGCCAGGCTGCAAACTCTATCTTGTAACCTGAGGACACCACCTCCTGAATCCACCGGTCTGAGACGCGAAGCCTCCAGACATGAGCAAAGAGCCGAAGCCGTCCCCCCACCCGGACGGGTGAGGGCGCCTCCTCATGCCTGAGGGGCCTTGGGAGGGGGTTTAGGCTTGGATCCCCAAGAAAGACCGGGACGACCACAGGATCTGCCATGGCCCCAAGAGTCTCTGGGTCTACCAGAGAAGTGTGCGCCACAACCTCCCCTTGAGACATGAAAGGAGGAGGTGGAGGACCCCCGAAAGGGCCGGGACTGCTTCCTACGCTGAGGGAGCCTACCATTGGCCAGCACATCCAGACGCTCACCAAAGAGACGAAGCCCCGTGAAGGGAAGCCCGGTGAGGGACTTCTTAGCTGCAGCGTCAGCTGCCCACTGGCGCAACCAAACAGACCAGCGCATAGCCACCAACAGGGCCGCACAGCCGGACGGCATCATCCATGGCAGCCAGCACAATGGCAACAAAATCAGAGCAAAGCAAGAGGATCCTATAATCCTCCCTTCTCCTACCAGACATGGCGCCATCAGCAAGGCGCTTGAGCTTACTCTTAATGGCAATGGCCGTAATGGCTGCGGCACAGACCGGACGCAGGCCTGCCCCTACAAAGGTGAAAGCATGACAGGCCAGCTGATCCAGACGCCGGTCTGCGCTGTCACGCAGTGTAGTAGTGTCAGGGGACGGCATGACCGAAGTGTTAAGACAAACCTAGAACCGGAGCGTCCACCTCAGGAGGGCACGACCAGCGCTTGACCAGATCAGCCGAAAAGGGATACCTGCTGTCCAATCCCTTGGGCACCATGGGCAATCTGATAGGACGTTCCCACTCCTTGAGCACCATATTGGAGAAATTGCCCAGCTCCGGGAACTACAAGCGTTGTTTGCCATGGCGAAAGAGCTCACCCTGCTTCCTCTTCGCCGCCTTTGGGGGGCGATGTGTAATGTCTCAAGGATGGCCGACAACAGTTTATCAGTGTCATCAGGAAGCCAGGTATCCTCATCAGGGGAGGACCCCAGGTCACGGTCATAACCCTCCTGATGGCCCCCAGAGGAGTCTGAATCATGGAAAAGTTCCCCCTCCTCTAGAGAGTCACGGCCGCCAAACACATCAAGGCCCTCATCCTCCTCAGCAAAGAGGGACGGCGTGGCGTGAAGATGCCGCCTCTTGCCAGAGGCCTTGCCCGCCACAGGCCGGCCCAACTGCCTTTCAATGCTGGCCATGTGTAGTGCCAGATCAGATTGGGACCCCCTGCTAGTATCCCCCTGACTGGGGGAAAAATGCAGGCGCGGGGGAGTAGGAGATGCCGGAGGGAGCGCAGAACTGGAAAGAGAGGCGCTCGTCCCAGCCTGGTCCACAATAATACTCTGGGCGCACGGCACACAAACCACGCCACCACCACTCAAAGGGGATGCCCCGCATATGACACATAGCCACAAAAACACAGGGAAGACTGGCTAGGAACACAAAGTCCCCAAGCACAACTCACCCCCTACACTAGAACGACAGCAAAACAGCATCAGCTGAGGCCCTAACGTCAACCTCGTAAAACTTTGAAAAAGGTATGAACAGAAGACCAAGTAGCTGCATTGCAAACTTTGTTCAACAGAAGCCTGGTGCTGAAAAGCCCAAGAGGCACCAATAGCACGAGTGGAATGAGCAGTAAGGCAGAAGGGAGGATTCTTCCCCTTAGCCGAGTAGGCCTGAATCACAACCTGAGGAATCCACTTGCTGATAGTAGACTTGGCCGGAGCCAAACCCTTCCTAGGACCAGAAGGAACCACAAAAAGAGCATCAGTTTTCCTGAAAGGTGCAGTAGCCACCAGATAGTACTTCAGACACCTAACCACATCCAAAGAGTGCAAAACTCTCTCCTTAGCATTGCTAGGATTAGGGCACCAAGAAGGAAGGACAATGTCCTGATTTAAATGAAAAGCAGACACTACCTTAGGCAGAAGGTCAGGTTTGAAACGAAACACCACCTTGTCCTGGTGTCTCATAGTAGGGGGGCTGAATGGACAGCGCCGACAACTCAGACAAACGCCTGACAGAAGTGATAGCCACCAGAAACACAACCTTGAGCGTAAGAATGGCCAAGGCAGCATCCTGCACAGGTTCAAAGGGAGCACCCTGCAAGGCTGACAGGACCAAGTTTCGATCCCAAACTGGCACCATAGGCTTACGTGGGGGACACACATGAGTGACCCCCTGGAAAAAAGTCCTGATCAGAGGGTGCTGAGCAAAGGACTTCTGGAAGAAAATAGCCAGGGCAGAAACCTGACCCTTCAGAGTACTGAGTTAGAGCCCCATCTCCAACCCATGCTGCACGACAGGGAAGAGACTTAGACTCACACTAGTCAATGTAGGCACGCCAAAAGATGAAGACTTCTTCCTAGCTTTAATCAAAGTATCCACAACCGAGGAAGACAGCCCCTTCTCCATCAAGATGGAGGTTTCAGCAGCCAAGCCGTCAAAGCCAGAGTTTGTAAATTGGGATGGCGTAGTGAGCCCTGAGTGAGCAGATCTGGCACCAAGGGCAGAGCGCATTGATCTACTGCCAGCTGCACCACGTCTGCGAACCACACTCTCCTTGGCCACCTGGGGGCCACCAGAATTGCTGGCACCCCTTCCAGAGCAATCTTGAGTAGAACCCTGCCCAGCAGGGGAATTGGAGGGAAGACATACAGGAACTGAAAGTCCTTCCATGACATTGCTAGCGCATCCGAGGTCAGGGCCAGAGGATCCCTGGACAGAGAGACAAAAGCTGGGAGCTGGTAATTGTGGCGGGACGCAAACAGATCCACATCTGGTTGGCCCCAACAGTGACACAGAGATTGAAACACCCTGCTGCATAGGGACCATTCTCCCTGGCGAGAGGTCCCCCTGCTCAGAGAGTCCGCCAGGCGATTTTCCACCCCCGGGATGTACACAGCTGAAATGCAGGGGACATTGGCCTCCGTCATCAGATGAGCCTGAATCAGAAAAGAACTCCCCTTCGTCAGACGGGGTATAGCCACACAGATTCATAAACTCCTCAGTTCCCATAGGGAAAACAGTAACATTAGGTGCTAAATGCCGCTTCTTAGCAGGGGCCTTGCGCGCTAAGGACTTCGCAATAATCTGTTCAACATTAGTCAGTCTAGAAGACACATCAGGCTGAGAATCCCCACTAGTATGCAACTCAGTATGAGTGAGGTTTAAGCTTGGGGGAGTAGGCGAAGTGAAACGAGGTGCAGCCACTGGCAGGCCAGATTGCAATGCAAGCACCTGTGCAGCACAGGGTACGCAGACCCGCGCCTTGTCAGCGTCAGCATGAGGCTGCCCACACGCTACACACAGCCGGTCTTGTCCCGAAGGGACCCCGGTCACATTCTCCTGGGATGCCTCCATATGATTTTTTAGCGGCGCTATGCGCCGATAGGGAATAACGCTATATAGTAACCCTGGATGCCCATGACCCGCTAGGGAAGTGGGAGTATAGTTTTTTTACAAGGCCTATAAGAAATATACTACAAAATAGGTAAGGGCAATAGTGCGGGAGGGGCATCCCAAAGAGGCTCACCATAAGCCTGAACCGCCTACCCTTTGGTGGGGGATTGCGGTGGAGCAGCGCTCCTAAGCACCTAACAGCGGTGCTGCCTACCCTCACCCGACCAGCACAGCCAAGGCTGGGAGGCATATTACTAGTGAAACGGGTGGGAATAGTCCTACAGGGCCGCAGGTTAATAACCCCGCTCACCTGCGAGTAGAGAGGCAATTTCTCGTCCTTCGCAGCCAGACTGCAGAGAAATTCTGGGGATTTGTGGGAGGTCCCCGGGTATTTGAGGGGCCGGGGGCAGCTTATTTTCGATGTCTCTGCAGTCCAGCGCCATCTGGCGGAGTATATCCCACTTGTAAGTATTATATTTGGAGCAGGACGTACTGTATACTTAGAATATATTGTAATATTATTGTAATATTGTCCTTCTACAGTGGCCGAAATTACTTACCAGGATCACTGAAGAGGTTGGTCAGATCTAGACTTTGTGAAGAGACATCATACCTCTTATGGAGACAGGTCTGAAAAAAAAAGAGTAGCAACATATTAGTAGAGTAAGCATTTGAAGTGCTAGGACATGTTCTGTTGTGGTGCAATAGATATGCATGCTTTTTATGGTCAGATTTGGTGTACTAAAATTGTATACAAAAACAACCTTGATCAGATTCAAAGGGTCCCATCATGAAGGTGAACTTGCAGGGCACATGCCAGTAATTAGTTCAATGCACAATTCTAGTCATGTCAATAATTTGATCAGCCAGTGAACTTTAGATAAAGAACCCTTCAAATAATCCATCCACCGCTTACACATTGCAATTCAGGTGGTGCAGCGCAAACAGCACCATTGTCCTTACACAAAAGCCTGTCACTTAAAGTGGATCATTTTGGATGCCCCTGGGGGAGGGAATAAATTAGCCGATTGTGGTGGGTTTTGGTCCTCTTTAACATCCAGGGACACAGCACCAGCAGCATGTGGTTCTCAGAGCAACAAGACACACTGGAAGGCCTGAGATCACCGCTGATTGAAGGTGGCATATTCAAAAGTCATTTCCAAGACTGTATTGTCAGACTGCCAAGTTGCATTGCTCTTCCAGCTCTCCGCCCTCAGTTCTTCTGTGGCTTTCACCATTCAGAATTTTTGCTGCCAACCCTGCTCAACCGAATAAACATTGCATTTCTAGAAGACTTATGTTTCTGAAGGTTTTTCCACATCAGGGGGTGCCTCGCTGTGTGAAACCCCCCAGATTGCTGACGCCAACTCATCTCTTCCCGGTCCTAAAGCGCCTGCGCGGCCGCTCGTCCAATGTCAACTGTATGGTCAGACTGCCAACCTGCATTGCTGTTCCAGCTCTTCCCCCTCAGTTCTTCTGTGGCTTTCACCATTCAGAATTTCTGCTGCCAACCCTGCCACATCTTACCATGTGTACAGCAGCTGTTGCCAACCCTTCCACACCTGACGTTGAGAACACTTGCCACCATTGCCAGTCGGTTTTCATGTCTGAACATGCCTAGAGCTTCTGTTCCTGTCTAACCAGTTCGACCATGTCCGAAGCTGCTGTCCTTGTTGACTAATAGATGGCATGTCTAACCACGTCCAGGGCCGCTGTCCACATTGCTGACCATATACAGAGTTGCCATGTCTGGCCACATGCAAACCTACTGTGTCTGTCAACCTGAGGCCATGACTGATCACATCACTCAGAGTTGCTGACTTGTTTGACTGTTGTGCCTACAAACTATGGCCTCCAACCTGTCCCATTACCTCAGACAAACTGTGTATTGTAGGCACAGGAAATTGTTAGCCTATTGCGTCGGGCTACATTTGGCGCTGTCCTAAACTGCTTTCCATTTTAAAAATGAAGAAATGGCAGAGATATCAAGGTTTACAGTTTCACATTATGATTTATCAACTGAAGCAAGTGGAGCTGTGATGCTGCATAATAATCAGCATAATGGGCGGGGTCTGTAGGAGCTCGAAAACGCTTCAAACACTCTGGCTGTGCTCCTTTCCCCCTCTTCTTGAGCTAAACCAGCACCCCCAGACGCACACATGTGCACTCTCAAACGTGCATGCGCACACTCCCGAATGCAAATACGTGCCCACGCCATGGACACTCATGAGCGCACCCTCGCATGTATGCACTCCCAAAAGAACACGTGCATCCCAGCCGATGCACATGTGTGGCAGAACTCTCTCTCCCGATGCCCGAGAAGTGTGGCAGATTCCCCCCTAGAATGGGAGGGGAAAGGAGAGGGGGAGGGAACTGGACTGCTTATGGGAATGCTGTAGGGGCAGTCCAGGTGACACAGTGATATACAGCATGTGTTAATCTTGGTGAAGAGGAAGAAAGGGAGAGCTGAGGGGAAAAAAAATGACTATTGCAGAAGAATAGCGAAACCCAGCTGTCAGCACCTCCTGTAAGGTCTCCCGCACACACTTGAAAGTTAAACCAGACCTTCAGCATGATTTGATAAAAAGCCCAAACCTTTTAACTACTCTCCAGCATCTAAAATTAATATATTTTAAATTTTAAATCACTTACTTACTTATTCTTTCCCCCACTGGGCTGCAAAAAATGTTCAGGGCTCACATCTTGAATCGTCAAGGAACACTGTTTTCTGGCAGTCCCTCTCGGTAAGATGACAGGCATCAGTCATTACATCGTCATTACATCCAGACATAGTTCTTACATGTGGGTATACCTCCGCCTTCAACGCCGTGCACTGCAGAACATGAAGAAAACAAGCTCCTCCCGGCCCTACATATACCGGAGGACCTCCCACAAATCCCCAGCATTGAAAAGCAGTGAGAAGGAGAGGCCAGGAGAAACAACCACCCAAAACTGGCAAAACAAAATATCAAGTATAACAATCACCAAACAGGGGATCCAGAACAAAGTGAAACCAGGGTGGGGTGGAGCAGGACGTGCTGTCTGCATATAATACCAACTCTACAGGTTAGTACTTCACAGAGTTGTATTATTCTAAGCAGACAGCACGTCCTGCTCCAGACATAGTCCTTACATGTGGGACATCCAATAGCAGTGTCCATAAAGAAGGGTGGGATCCCCAACAGAAGGCAACAGCAAGCCGTTTAAACAACTACGGCCTGCAGAACCTTGCGCCCAAACGCAGCGTCAGCTGAGGCCTTAACATCAACCTTGTAAAACTTTGTAAAGGTATGAACGGAAGACCAAGTAGCGGCCTTGCAAACTTGCTCCACAGAGGCCTGGTGCTGAAAGGCCCAAGAAGCCCCAACAGCTCTAGTAGAATGAGCAGTAAGACGAAAGGGGGGAGTCTTCCCCTTAGTAGTATAGGCTTGAACCACAGCCTGACGAATCCATTTACTGATGGTAGACTTGGCGGGAGCCAAACCTTTCCTAGGCCCGTGAGGCACAACGAAGAGAGCATCCGTCTTTCTAAATGCCTGAGTGGTAACCAGGTAAGACTTGACACAACTAACCACATCCAGGGAATGTAAAACCCTCTCTTTAGAGTTATTAGGATTAGGGCACAAGGAAGGAAGAACAATATCTTGATTCAAATGAAAAGCAGACACAACCTTAGGCAGGAAGTCTGGCTTGAAGCGAAACACCACCTTATCCCGGTGTCTCTCAAAGTAGGGAGGCTGAATAGACAAGGTAGCCAACTCTGACACACGTCTAACCGAGGAATTGGCTACCAGAAAGACCACCTTGAGCGAGAGAACAGCAAGAGCTGCTTCATGAATAGGCTCAAAAGGAGGACCCTGTAGGGCCGACAAAACCAAATTCAGATCCCAAACAGGAACCATAGGTTTCCGAGGGGGGCGCCCTGAAAGAAAGTCTTGATAAGAGAGTGCTGGGCAAAGGTCTTCTGAAAGAAGATAGACAGGGCCGAAACCTGGCCCTTCAAGGTACTAAGCTTCAGACCTAAGTCTAGACCATGTTGTAAAAACTCCAGCACCCTGGAGACCAAGAATTCCCGGCAGGGAAGAGACCTGGATTTGCACCAGTCAATGTAGGCACGCCACACCCTATAATATATGGCAGAAGAGGTCTTCTTCCTGGCTTGAATCATGGTAGCCACTACAGAAGCGGACAAACCTTTTTCCTTTAAAATGGTGGTCTCAATAGCCAAGCCGTCAAAGCCAGAGTTAGTTAATTGGGATGGAGTAGAGACCCCTGAGTTAGGAGGTCTGGAATCCTTGGTAGATCGTACTGATCTACTGCCATTTGAACCACGGCTGCGAACCACACTCTTCTTGGCCACCTTGGGGCCACCAGAATAGTGGGTACCCCTTCCAGAGCAATCTTGCGTAGCACTCTGCCCAGAAGGGGAAGTGGTGGAAACGCATACAGGAGCCGAAACTCCTTCCAAGACATTGCCAGAGCATCCGTGGCCAGAGCCAGAGGATCCTGAGACAGAGATACAAAGCTCAGTAGCTTGCGATTGTGACGGGACGCAAACAGATCCACGTCTGGTACACTCCAACGGTGACACAGGGATTGAAATACCGAGTTGGAGAGGGACCACTCCCCCTGACGGGACGACCCCCTGCTCAGGGCATCTGCTAGCAGATTTTCCGCCCCCGGAATGTAAACAGCCGAGATGCATTGAACATTGGTCTCTGCCCATGTTAGAATCAGAGACACCTCCTGGAGAGCACCCTTGCTCCGGGTTCCTCCCTGATGATTGATGTAGGCTACCGCCGTCCTGTTGTCTGAGCGTACCTGAACCGCCAGACCCTTCAGGTGCTGGGTCAATTGTTCCAGCACCAACCTGACCGCCCTGAGTTCCAGGAAATTGATGGGTAGAAGGGCCTCCTGAGGACCCCACCTCCCCTGGAAACGCAGGGACTTCCAGAATCCCCCCCAGCCCGAGAGACTGGCATCCAGGAGGGAGCCAGGAAGGATCTGCCCCTTGTCAAGTTACCGTGGTCCAGCCACCACGCCAGGGATTGTCTGACCGAGGGGGGAAGCACCCAGATCTCGTCCAAGGACGCTGGGTCCTTGTTCCAAACTGACAGAAGGTGAAGCTGCAGAGTTCTCAAATGGAATTGGGCAAATGGCACCGCCTCGAAGCTTGCCACCATCGAGCTCACCAACTGCATTCCCTGCCTGATGAGGGCTTCCCTTCCATCCCCTGAGGGATGAGGGCTCGAGAGCAGGGACCTCACCTGCGTTGTCAGAGCTTCCACCTTCTGTGGAGGAAGGAATATCCTTGACTGAACTGAATCCAGAATCATCCCCAGAAACGGGGTCACTGAGGAGGGGGACAGAGAGGACTTTGGGTAATTGATCACCCAGCCGAAGGACTCCAGGGTGGACACCACCAACCGAGTGTCCAGCTCTGCCTGCCGCAGAGACCGAGAGGTGATGAGTATATCGTCCAGGTAGGGCAACACGCGTATGCCCTTTAGTCTTAAGAGAGACATCACCCCTGCCAGCACCTTGGTGAACACCCTGGGAGCCGACGTAAGGCCGAATGGCAGAGCCACGAACTGATAATGCTGATCCAACAGCGCAAATCTGAGAAACCTTTGGTGCCCTGGAAACACCGGAACGTGCAGGTAAGCGTCCTTGATGTCCACAGATGTCATGAAGTCCCCTGGGCGCAGCGAGGCAATGGCCGAGCGCAGAGTTTCCATACGAAAATGCCTGTTTCTGACAAATCTGTTTAGGATTTTCAAATCCAGAATGGGTCTGACTGACCCGTCCTTTTTGGGCACCGTGAACAGGTTGGAATAAAACCCCACTCCCCTGTCTTTTAAGGGGACCTTGCAAATGACCCCGAGGTCTAGAAGGTCCTGCACCACTAGCGCCAAGACTTGAGCTGAGGCAGGATCCTGTGGGATTCGGGACCCGACGAACCTGGTAGGGGGCAGTACAGCAAACTCTATCTTGTAACCGGAGGACACTACCTCCTGAATCCACCGGTCTGGGACGTGGCGTCTCCAGACATGCTGAAAATGCTGTAGACGTCCCCCCACCCTGACGGGCGAGGGCGCCCCTTCGTGCCTGGGGGGTCTTGGGAGGGGCTTTGGCCCCCAGGAAGAGCTGGGGCGGCGTCCTCTGTTCTTGTTCCAGGAATCTGTGCGAGCTCCGGCGAAGGACACCCCTCTTCCCTGTTTAGCCCCACGGTAGCGGGTCGAATGGGAGCTTGGGCCACGAAAGGTCCGACACTGCCGCTTGCGCTGGGGCAGCTTGCCCCCTTTAGCAAAGATATCTAACCTTTCTCAGGCGCAGCCCTTTGAAAGGAAGCCCCGTAAGGGCCTTCTTAGCGACATTGTCAGCTGCCCACTGGCGTAACCAGACCGCTCGGCGTATGGCTACCACCAGAGCAGAGGATCTAGCACTCAGCTTGATAGCGTCGTCCGATGCAGACAGTATATAATTGATAAAAGTTTCACAGGTAACCAAAGCATCGGCGGCATAGGATGGCAAGTCATCCGCCCCTTCAAGAGCAGTCTTAACCACAGTCCTGAGCGCCACCGCCTTGATGGCTAAGGCGCAAACCGGGCGGAGCGAGGCTCCCCCAAATGCAAAGGCATGACATGCCAATTGATCAACCCGTCGATCCTCCAGATCCCGCAGCGTAGTAGTGTCAGGGGAGTGCATAATCGAGGTATTGGACAGACCCAGGATCGGGGCATCGATTTCGGGCGGCGAAGTCCAACACTTGATCAGGGCAGCAGGGAATGGATACTTCTTATCCACAGTCTTAGGAACCCCCTGGAGTTTGCTGGGATGTTCCCACTCCTTTAAGACTAGATTATTAAAATGAGTTTGTTCAGGGAATTCCAACCGCACCTTAGCGGTATGGAACAGGTCACCTCTTTGCCGAGGAGCCGCAGGCGGGGGAGAGAGGGATAAAACGTCAAAGATCTGGGCTATTAATCTATCAACATCATCCTGGGACCAAAGGTCAGAACCAGATTCATCCTGACTCCTGGATCATCGTCGTAGGACCCCGAGTCAGAAAACAGTTCCCCTTCCTCTGAGGGGGAGTGTGCGTAGGACAAATGTAAATCATCCGAGTCTACAGGCTGAATAGTGGCTTCAGGATTCAGGTGGCGCTTTTTAGCGGTAGCCTTGCGCGCCAAGGAGCCAGAGACTAAACTTTCCACGCTAGCCAGTCTAGCGGCAAAGTCAGCATGGGAGTCCCCGCTAGGATTGGGGGTTAGACTCAGGCTTGGGGGAGTAGGAGAAACAAGGCGAGGTGCGGGCCCAGCCTCAGAAGAGGTGGGTAGGCCAGCTAGCGCCTGCTGGGCACAAGGGACGCAGACCCGTGCATTGTCACCGCTGCTAGGTAAGACCCCACAAGCTACACACAGACGGGCTTGTCCCAAAGGAATCCCGTTCACGATATCCTGAGATGCCTCCATATGGTGATTATTATATTTAATATGCCAGTAGGGATTGACGCTGTAAAGCAACCCTGGATGCCCCAAACACCCGCTGGGAAGTGGGAGTGATTTGATTAAAAGGTTCTGGGCCGGACTCTACAACAGGCCGGGAGAAGCCACCGAAGTCCGCGGTCTGAAAGACACAAGGGGAAAAGGGACGTCAGAGCCAAGCGCGAAGAAGTCAAGTTAGGAAAGGGATCGCCCATGAGGGCACTTACAGAACAGCGAGGGGAGGACCGACTTCACCACGCGCATGTGAGAAGGAAATGGCGCCAAGCGAACCTCGAAGGGCGGGCCAGAGCAGACGATGACACGAAGCCCCCCCCCCCCCCCCCCCCGGAGAGCGCGAAGCTCGAAGGCGCGCAGCCTATCAGAAGCGACAGATATTGTCAGGGAGACATCACCTCAGAGAGATCTGACAGGGTGAAAACAGTGATAGGACGCAAGCGTCTATCGAATAAAAACTGAAGTACTTGCCGAGTAATACATGAAGGCGTAGTAGGAAAGCAAAAGGCTGAGAGTGAAGCGTAGCTCTGACTCCAAGGACCAAATAAGACAATGGTTGACTAGTGTGATTAGGGCAAGGATTAGCCGTCGTACACACGACCCCCCCCCTCTTTTTTCCCCCACTAACGGGGGAAATCTAGGGAGGAAGGTGATCCAATATACTGGGTTCACCGCTACACCGGGCGAGGGGCACTAGTGCGGGAGGGGCATCCAATAGAAGGCTCACCATACGCCTTAACCGCCTACCCTATGGAGGGGGATTGCGGTGGAGTCTAGCTCCGTAAGCACACTAGGTGCTGCCTACCTTCACCCGACCCGCGCAGCCCAGGCTGGGAGGCATTAATTCACAATGAGGACGGGTGGAAATAGTCCCGCAGGGCCTCAGGCTGTCAAGCCCCGCTCGCCTGCGAGAGCGTGATACTTCATGTCTTCGCAGTTCCAGCACTGCAGAGAAAACTGGGGATTTGTGGGAGGACCTCCGGTATATGTGGGGCCGGGAGGAGCTTGTTTTCTTCATGTTCTGCAGTGCACGGCGCTGAAGGCGGAGGTATACCCACATGTAAGGACTATGTCTGGAGCAGGACGTGCTGTCTGCTTAGAATATTGGCATGGGAGGAGCTATTCAGTGGATGCTAGATAAAAATTTGAGTTTTCGTCCGTTTTAAGGATGTGTTGACCAATGGATCGGAGGATTGATTGTACCTAACCTATTGAAGGATTATAAAAACGTTGCCAAAGACATCTCGGGTAAAGGTAATGGTGTTTGGTGAATGTGTGAGCCAGTAGACCATTGCAACCTGAGTGAATCTGTATCGTTTTGACTCGATTGGGTGAGGGAACCCATGTGCACAGATCCCGCTTCTAGGTGGAGAGGACAGCTTTAGTGCACCCTTTCTCAACCTGTGGTACATGTACCCCGGGGGGTACTTGGAGAAGTTCAGGGGTGCACCTACAGGGGGTGCCTAACAGGTCTGGTATATTACTGAAACTGTAAAAAAACATTCTTTATTCTTCTTTAGAAAGTGCTTTGATGCTTGAGGCCTACTTACGATGGTAATATTTATAATTGTTCCCTTCCTTGGGGGTACGTGGTGGTAACTTCCTGACGCTAGAGGGTGCTTGGCGTAAAAAGGTTTAGAACCCGTGCTTTAGTGTACAGTGACGATTACCCGCTATCAGAGTTTGATTGTTCCGGCCTAATGTAATAATTCAGGTTTTATTAAGGTGATGGCATCTAATGGTACCAGGGGGTGTTTCCTGGAGTGACTGCATCGGTGCTGGAAGCAGCACTTAACAGATTGTTGGATCATACAAACATGAACGAGGGACTCTGTAGGAAAAGTGAATAAACGGACATTCAGCAGCTCACCTCATTATGGCTGCCCTTCCCGTCAGAACACAGATGCTTCTGAAAGTAGAAACAAAGCAAAGAGTGGTGGCACACCCCCTGAATTACTTTGCCATAGACCACCAATCATAGGGATAAGCTAATAATCTAATGCTCTGTATCATCACACTGTGGACACTGGGAGAGAGAGGAAGATCAGCCAGGGTGATAAGAATGGCTTATAGACCCTGCCCATTATGCGGCATCACAGAAGCAAGGGCCACACTGCTATGGCCCATGCGCGGCCGCTCGTCCAATCAGCGCGCTCGGAGCCGCTGAGCTATGCATGTCTAAGCGACGTCTAAGCTCAGCGGCTCCCAGCATGCTAGCGGCCGCATCTCTCGCTTCCCTCTAACAGGGAGCGCACCCACGCCGGCCATTCACAAATGGCCGTGGCGGGCATGGGCCCTGCTAGAGAGAAGCGCAAGATGCGGCCGCGGCATTGGACCAGGATTCAGGTAAGGTTTGCGGGCGTCCTGGGGGATTTCACACAGCGGGGCATCACGATTTTGGATGCCCCGTGGGGAGGAATTGGATAGGCCCGGGAAGCTTTATATTCCCGGGCCGATCCTGCTGGGTGTTGGTCCACTTTAAGACATGTATAATTGAACTGAGTCCCTGGCGGGATGGAAATGCTTAAGGTGGACCAAAACCCAGGATTTTGACTATCCTGGGTTTTGGTCCTTTCCCGGGGGTGCCCCGCTATGTGAAATCCCCCAGGACGCCGAGACCAGCTCACCTCTTCCCGGTCCCACGGCACGTCTAAGAGCAGCGACTCTGGCGGCCACATCCCCCGCTTCCCTTTAACAGGGAGCAGGCCCGAGTCAGCTATTCACAAACGCCTGGCGCGAGTACGCGCCCTGCTAAAGCGATCACGGGATGCGACCACTGCTCTTGAACGCGCCGTGGAACCGGGAAACGAGGTAAGTGAATAGGGCAATCTGGGGGGTTTTACACAGCTGAGTATCCCGGTTTTGGATGCCCCCGGGGGGAATCGATCGTCCTCGGAATCTTATAGATTCCTGGGCCGATCAAGCTGGGCTTTGGTCCTGGCTTCTCCTGAGGCTAGGCCCACTCAGGGGTTTAATGGCTTAGAGCTGTGTAAAAGAGATTACAAAACATTTCTGTTTTCATACATCCATATATTCCACATTGTACACATTTGCATGATATTTCAGTATTACGTAATTATTCTTGTTCTTTAGGATCATTTATAAGGGGGCAAACATGTTTCGCCTGTCTAGGCGTTTTCAATGCCCGATGTGTGTTACAAATAAATACACATTAATCATATGCTCCTTTTATATTCATCATAAAATGTATGTTAATAGGAAACATTAGGAATACCTTATTTTCTAATCATCATAGTAATTATGCGACATATGTATACATAGATCTTAATAGGTTCCCCGAGGAGAGGTGGTGGCATAGGTTTTGGCCCACTTTAAAAAATTCTGCCACATATCAATCTGAAGCGTAAAAAGACCTGAAGATAAACTAGGGAAATGGTCCCCCCCCCTTTAAGCTTTGCACTATCAGTTCAGGAACACCCAGCTACGAGATCCCAAGAAGTTACCTGAATATGGTATGAACGGTTACCAAGGTGCTGCATTTCAATCAGAGGGCTGAGCTCTGCTGTATCCACAAAAACCATGCTGGAAATCTTTTCAGGAGTGAGGTACAAGGGGGACGCATTGATAACTATCTGTTAAGTAAAACATATACAACGTTAAACACCCCGCTGCAGCCCATTATCACATTCCTGACCAGGCTGAAAGCTTCAAATCAGACATGTGTAGTAACCTAAATGGATAGTCCATGCAAAAATGAAAAACAGTCAATGCTCCAACTTTACCCCGGTTTGGGGTGCCCCACAGTGTGAAACCCCCAGGTCGCCAAGCTTACCCACCTCTTCTCACGCCCATGCTGCGGCTAGAGCAGCAGGAAGGAATCCTAGCTGTCCCTGCGAGAGGTGCGCGACATCACTCGGCTACCTTCAGCTGTGCGCAGCCATGCACAGCCATTTAGTTGTGGGGGGGGGCAAGAACAGCCGAACTGATGCCGGTGCCAGACGTGAATGCACCGTGGGCTCAGGGAAAAGGTAAGTTAGCTACTGTCTCCCCAAACTCCACTCCTATGTACTTCCACCACTTACCTACATTCATATGTAACAATCTCCACATGCTAGCAATACACATGCCAATTGGCTTACCTCTCTGAATATATGGGTCCTGTAAAGTGGACCAAAACCCACCGAGCTTGTGAAGTACAGGATGTAGAGTTTGTTAATCATCCTGGAAGACTGTTTTGTTGGTGTCCCTCAGTGTAAGATGGCAGGGGACCAGTCATTGCATAGGTGTGGCAATGACATCATTGCCACACACAACAATGGCAATGAATGGAGCAGGCGGAGCTTTGCAACTAAAACAGGCGCCATTATCTGGGACTAAAAATTGGCAAAAGGTGCTCTTCATGGGGGGGGCAATTCAGGGAATGCTAGTTAAAAATACAATTCTGTGATTACTCACCTGTAGAATTGTTTTTACTGCGTACAGCACGGCTTGCTTCATTTCAATTCTTTCACATTTGGGTAATCCGCCACAAGGTGGCGCAGCTGACTGCAGAAAGACTTGTGGCTCCTCCCGGCCCATAAAAAGGGCAGGAATTACCCAGAGGACTCCAGTGTTTGAAAAGCAGTAATGCAAGAAGCCGGGAGGCAAGACCATGTTAACAAAACACAGCCCCACTAGAAAAATAACTCTCTCAGAAAATCACCATAACCAGGCAAAAAAAGGATGTCCTCATTCAGATGAAAGGCAGAAATGACCTTGGGCAAGAATTCAGGCTTAAGACGAAATACCACCTTATTCTGATGCCGTTCGAAATAAGGAGGCTTAATAGAGAGCGCCGCCAGCTCAGAAAAAAGTCTTGACAAGCCTATGATTGGCCGAAAGATCTTTGGAAAAAGGATTGCCAGGGCCGAAGCCTGGCCTTTGAGGGTACTCAATTGTAGACCCGACTGCAGACCATGTTTTAAAAACTCCAAAATCATGGCAATGGAGAAAGTGCGACAAGGAAAAGACTTAGACTCGCACCAGGCAATGTAAGCATGCCAGACCCTGTAATTAATCATGGAAGATGATTTCTTTTGAGCCTGAATCATAGTACGGATTACCGAAGCCGGCAGCCCCTTATCCATCAGGATGGAGGTTTCAGCAGCCAAGCCGTCAAAGCCTGTACTTGTAAATTGGGGTGGCGCAACTATCCTTGCATTAGAAGCCCCAGATCGTCGGGCAGGACGAAGTGATCCACCGTCATCTGGACGACATCTGCGAACCATACTCTCCTCGGTCAATGGGGGGGCCACCAGAATGGTCGGTACCCCCTCCTGGGCTACACCCGCCCCAGGAGAGGAAATGGAGGAAACGCATAGAGGAGCCGGAAATCCGTCCAGGGAATGGCTAGAGCGTCCGTGGCGGCGGCCAGCGAATCTCTTGACAGAGAGACGAATCTTGGAAGCTTGTGATTGTGACGGGACGCAAACAGGTCCACGTCCGGCTGACCTCAGCGGCGACACAGGGCATGGAAAATCTTGTTGTCGAGGGACCATTCCCCCAGACGAGACGTCCCCCTGCTGAGGGAGTCCGCCTCCAGGTTCTCTACCCCTGGGATGTAAACCGCTGAGATGCAGGGAACATTCTCCTCTGCCCAGGACAATATCAGGGACACCTCCTTGAGGTCTTGTTTCCCCCGAGTCCCGCCCGAATGATTGATGTAAGCGACAGCCGTCTGATTGTCCGAACGGACCTAGACCGCACGGCCCCGAAGGTGGGGAGTCAACTGGAAGAGAACCAACCTGATCCCCCTCAACTCCAGGAGATTGGTTGGCGTGTGGGCCTCCTGAGGGCCCGACTGGCCCTGGAACTTCAGAGAGTGCCAGAACCCTCCCCAACCGGTCAGACTGGCATCCGTGGTGACAATCTCCTAGCACGGAGGTAGAATGGACCTGCCCGCTAGAAAATTCCTCGAGTCAAGTCATGCCAAGGAAGGACCTCACCAATGATGGAGTGAGCGAAGACTTGGGACAATTGATCACCCAACCGAAGGACTCTAGGGTGGACACAACCACCTGAGTATCCCTCTCAGTCTGATGAAAGGATGGAGCAGCAATCAACAGGTCGTCCAAGTAAGGAAGAATGCGAATGCCCTGGATGCTCAGGAGGGCCATGACAACCGCCAGCAACTTGGTGAACACCCGAGGGGCCGAAGTGATACCGAACGGCAAAGCCACAAACTGGTAGTGCTGATCCTCCAGAGCGCACCTCAGGAACTTCTGATGCCCCAGGAAGATAGGAACGTGCAGGTAAGCATCCTTGATGTCCACAGTGGTCATAAAGTCGCCTGGCCGAAGAGAGCTCACCACCGAAAGTAAGATCTCCATGCGGAAGTGTGTGAACCTGACAAATCAGTTGAGACCCTTTAGATCCAGGATGGGTCTCAGGGAGCCGTCCTTCTTGGGCACCATGTACAGATTGGAGTAGACTCCCCGACCCCGTTCCTGAAGAGGCACCGGGCAAACCACTCCGGATGACAAAAGAAGTTGGACGGCCAATCTCAGGCCCTGCGCCGTCACAGGATTTTGGGAAATCCGGGACCGGAGGAATCTTGGGGGCGGCCAAGCTGCTAGCTCTATCTTGTAACCGGAAGACACCACCTCCTGAATCCACCGATCCGAGACGCATTGTCTCCAGATGTGAGCAAAGAGTAGAAGCCGTCCCCCCACCCAGTTGGGTGAGGGTGCCCCCTCATGCCTGAGGGGCCTTGGTAGGGGGCTTGGGCTTAGCACCCCAGGAGAGACCAGGGCTACCACGGGACCTACCCCGTCCCCAAGAGTCTCTGCGGCTACCTGCGAAGAAGATCCGCGTCCCCCACGGGTAGGGCGAAATGAGGAGGACCCCCGAAAAGGCAGAGAATGCATTTTACGCTGAGGGAGCCGACTATCCTTGGTCAAAACATCAAGACGTTCCCCAAAGAGACGTAATCCCGTAAAGGGAAGCCCGCAGAGGGACTTCTTAGCGGCAGCGGCAGCTGACGCAGCCAGACAGACCTACGCATGGCGACCAACAGGGCAGAGGCCCTACCACCAAGCCGGACGGCATCGTCCATGGCAGCCAGCACAAAGGCAATAAACTCAGAGCAAAGCAAAAGGTCCTTGTAGTCATCCTCTCGCTTGCGAGATCTGGCAGCCTCGGCAAGGTGTCTGACCGTCTTCTTAAGTGCAATGGCAACAATAGCCGCGACACAGACCGGGCGTAAACCCGTTCCCACAAAGGTGAAGGCATGACAGGCCAGTTGATCCATACGCCGGTCGGCATTATTGCGCAAAGTAGTGGTGTCAGGAGACGGCATAATAAAAGTGTTGGAGAGCCCCAGGGCGGGGCGTCCACCTCAGGAGGACAAGACCAGCGGCAAACCAAGTCGGCCGAGAAGGGATACCTTCTATCCATTCCCTTGGGCACCGAGGGCAACCTGTTGGTATTGAAAAAAATGTCCCTGCTCCGGGAACTCTAAGCGTTGCTTGTTAGGACAGAAAAGCTCCCCCTGCTTCCTCTTTGCCGCCTTAGGGGGAACGATGTGTAAAGCATCAAAAACAGCCGACAAATATACAATTCTGTGAGTACTCACCTGTAGAATTGTTTTTACTATGCACAGCACAGCCTGTTTCATGTAGTCCTTACATCTGGGGATTCCGCCACAAGGTGGCGCAGTGTACTGCAAAAGAATTGTGGCTCCTCCCAGCCCCATATAAAAAAACAAATCACCCATGGATCTCCAGTGTTGAAAAATACCATTTTGTGAATACTCACCTGTAAAATGGGTATTATAAGTATGTCACACACCCCGCTTCAAGACATTCATTACACTTGGGTATACTGACCTGTAGATGGCGATCTTGCAGAGATATCAAAAAAAGGTAAGACCCTCCCGGCCCATAAATACCTGGGACCTCCCACTCATCACCCAGTATAAAGATAGCAGTAAGATCAAGGGACCAGGAAAGCCAATTAAAATTAACAAAGGTTCACCATATAAAGGATCCAGAATACAAAAGGGCAGGGTGAAGCGGGGTGTGTGACATACTTATAATACCCATTTTACAGGTGAGTATTCACAAAATGGTATTATTCTAAGTATGTCACACACCCCGCATCAAGACATTCATTACACTTGGGACATCCAATAGTAGTGTCCATAAAGGGCGGGGATCCAAAAAATACCAGTTTGTGAGATACTCACCTGTAAAATGGTTATTACGAGTATGTCACACCCCCCACTTCCCGATATTCATGACACTTGGGAACCCGGCCTGTAGAGGGCGATCTTGCAGAGATGACATGGAAAAAAGGAGCCCCTCCTGGTCCATAAGTACTGGGTTCCTCCCACTATTCCTCAGTCTTTTGAAACAGCAGTGAAGAACCAGGAAGAGCCAATTATATTCAATAATTGTAAAATTATATGAAAATAATAATACCAAATAAAGGATCCCTTAGAACAAAAAGAGCCAATTATATTCAATAATTGTAAAATTATTTGAAATAATAATACCAAATAAAGGATCCCTTAGAGCAAAAAGAGGCAATTATATTCAATAATTGTAAAATTATTTGAAATAATAATAATCACCAAATAAAGGATCCCACGAACAAAAAATGGCGGGGGAAGTGGGGGGTGTGACATACTCGTAATAACCATTTTATAGGTGAGTATCTCACAAAATGGTATTATTCCTAGTATGTCACACCCCCCACTTCCCGATATTCATGACACTTGGGACATCCAATAGCCGTGTCTATAATGGGTGGGGATCCCCAAGGAATAATGCATAACTTAAATTACTGCAGCTTGCAGAACTTTGCGGCCAAAAACAGCATCCGCTGAGGCCCGCACATCAACCTTGTAAAACTTAGAAAAAGTATGCACAGAAGACCAAGTCGCAGCCTTGCAGACTTGTTCAACAGAAGCTTGGTGCTGAAAAGCCCAAGAGGCTCCAATAGCACGAGTAGAATGAGCGGTGACACGAAAAGGGGGAACCTTCCCCTTCGCCATATAGGCCCCAATGATAGCCTAACGTATACCACTTACTAAGGGAAGATTTGGCAGGAGCAAAACCCTTCTTGGACCCAGAAGGCACAACAAAAAAAAGGCATCCGTCTTGCGGAAGGCCGAAGTAGTAACTAAATAATACTTAACACAACGAACTACATCCAAAGAATGTAAGACCCTTTCCTTGTCGTTACTAGGTTTAGGACACAAGGAAGGAAGATCTATATCCTGATTTAGGTGGAAAGCAGACACTACCTTAGGAAGGAAATCCGGTTTACAACGGAAAACAACCTTATCTTGATGCCTCTCAAAATAAGGGGCTTGAATAGACAAAGCCGCCAGTTCAGAAACTCGGCGGACAGAAGTAATAGCAACCAAAAAGGCAACTTTCTGAATAAGAATAGGAAGAGGAATATCCTGCAATGGCTCAAAGGGAGCAGCTTGAATAGCCGAAAGCACCAAATTAAGATCCCAAACAGGAAGTAAAGGCTTTCTGGGAGGCCGCACATGCGCGACTCCTTGGAAAAAGGTCTTAACCAAAGGATGAAGAGCAAACGATCTTTGAAAGAAAATTGCCAAGGCAGAGACTTGCCCTTTCAAAGTACTAATCTGTAATCCCATATCCAGACCTCGTTGCAGATATTCCAGAATTCTAGGAATAGAAAATACTCTACAGGGCAAAGCCCTGGATTCACACCAATCAATATAGGACCTCCAAGTCCTGTAATAAATGACAGAGGAATACTTCTTCCTAGCTCTAATGAGAGTCTGAATTACCACATCAGAAAGACCTTCTTCTTTCAAGATGGAGACTTCAGCAGCCATGCCGTCAAAACCAACGTTTGTAAATTGGGGTAACAAAGTTGTCCATGGGTGATGAGAGCTGGAAGAAGAGGCAGATGGAACCGATCCACTGCCAGCCTTCCGACGTCTGTGTACCACAGACGTCTTGGCCACCTTGGCGCCACCAGAATTGCGGCGCCTCCTCCAGTGCTAACTTGCACACCATCTTCGCTGATCATGGAGAATGGGGGAAACAGATATAGGAACCCCAGATCCTTCCAGGCCAGAGACATGGCATCCGCTGCCACTGCCAGAGGATCCTGGGATAGAGACACAAAAGCTGGCAGCTTGGGATTGTGACGAGAAGCCAACAGGCCCAACCGTGGAGTCCCCCACTTGTGACAGAGGAACTAAAAGACCCTTGGATTGAGAGACCATTCTCCCTGGCGAGAACATCCCCTGCACAGGGAGTCTGCCTCCACATTCTCTATCCCCGGAATGTAAACTGCTGATATGCAAGGAACATTGATCTCTGCCCACTGAAGGATCAGAGACACTTCCCGGAGGGCACCCCAACTGCGAGTCCCTCCCTGGTGATTGATGTATGCAACAGCTGTTCGGTTGTCTGACCGAATCTGAACTGGCAGCCCCTGTAAGAAATGGGTCAGTCGAAGTAGAACAAGACGTATGGCCCGAAGCTCTAATACATTGATTGGAGAATGAGCCTCCTGAGGCCCCCACAATCCTTGGAACTGATTCTTCTTCCAGAAGCCCCCCTAGCCAACCAGGCTGGCATCCGTGGTAACCAGTTCCCAACGCGGAGTCAGAAATGACTTGCCCTTCTGGAGGTTGTGCGATATTAACCACCACTGAAGGGACTGCAAAATGTGGAAGAAAAACCTTGGCCTGAAATGTATCCAGAATCAGGCCCAGGAAGGGAATTTCCCTGGACGGACAGAGAGAGGATTTGGGGTAACTTATTACCCATCCGAACCTCTCTAGCGTAGAGACCACCGTCCTGGTGTCCAACTCTGATTGTTCGAGGGAGGAGGCCGCGATAAGAAGATAGTCCAGAAAAGGCACAATGCGGATGCCCTGGACCCTGAATATAGCCATCACTCCTGCCAGCATCCTGGTAAAGACTCTTGGGGCCGAGGTAAGGCCGAATGGCAGGGCCACAAATTGATAATGCTGGTCTTCTTTTACAAAGGTTTTTATTAAAGTTCAGCAAAAGGTAAAAACAGTATGGATACATACAGGTGCAATAGAGCATAGCTTGTACAGCGTAATAGAAATTGAAGATGCAAATGGTACATCGTTAAGGTACAATAATTCCTAGGGAAACCGTCAAGTGTCAAAGGAAGATTATTATGATATATGAAACTTATTCAGTATATAAGAGAGTTTAGTTTAGAAGACATAGTTTTGGACCATGGCTGGCGCTTTCAAGTACACTCTTACGTATATGACTACGAAACTATTCACATGTGAACAATGACTGGTACATAGGGGGCTCCATTGCAACATAACATTAGCTCATCGAACTTTAAGATTGAGTTTCAGGATTTGAACGGGGTGACAAGTACTTAGACAATTAAACAAAGACGGAGACACAAGGAGAAAGGGGGAAGGGAAGGGATTGGGTGAGGGAGGGAGGGGTGGAGGGGAAAGGCTCCTAGTTTGAGGCAGGAGGTGACTAATCCAAGAAAGGGAAGGCCCACGCAGTTAAAGGATAGAAAGCTGATCCATTCATATTGGGAATACCGGGTCTGCGCTTCCCCCTCCCAGTCCTGTATGTTCTATCCATGGCTGCCAGGTGTCATAAAATCTATCGTATAGGTCCCTAGCGATTGCCGTTAATTTTTCGTTACACATGACGTCAGCTATCCTACCTCTTATCTCAGTCCATGGAATGGTGGGGAGCCTCCAGTTCCTCGCGATTGTGACTCTGACCGCCGATAGTATATGGAGAACCAGTCGCCATTGCGGTTTGGTGTAAGTGCCCATCTTTAAAGAGAGGAGGGCTTCCCAGGGGTCCCCGTGGGCCTCCATTTGCAGAATGTTAGAAATAAGTGTATAGCATTTGTGCCACGTCTCCTGAGCTATCGGGCATTCCCACCACACATGAAGCATTGTACCACGTGATAGGCATCCTCTGAAGCATAGGGGGGAGGAAGAGGGGGAGAACCCATGTATGCGAACGGGGGTGTAATACCACCGAAACATAATTTTGAAGGCGTTCTCCTGGATGAGGGCATTATAGGAGATTCTGTTCGTGTTCCTCAGGATTATTTGCCATGTTTTTAGGTCTTTCTCCTCCCCCAATTCCTCCTCCCATCTCACCATGTAGTTATGCTTCGTTGTAGGGGCTGGGGTTACCAGAGATGTATAGAGGCTGGATATTAGGCCCCCCGAGAAGTGGTCCCGAATGCATCTCCTTTCAAAATCCGTAATCTTAAAAGGAGGGGAGGAATTTCTTAGTAGATTTTGAACAAAATGTTGTATCTGGAGAGCTCTAAAAATTTCTGCTGGGGGGAAGTCGTCACTAGACGACAGACACTGTATGTTTTTCAGGCCTTTCGGAGTACACATGTGGTCTACCAGAGTGTAGTTGTTTCTTTTCCACCATCTAAACTTCTGCCGATGGGAGATACCTGGGGGGAATGCAGGGTTACCCAATAGGGGAGCTGCCGGTAGATGTGGGGAGGTGAATATATGCTTCATTACGTCCCATATACTCAGCGAAAACTTTAGGAGCGTGGGTAAGGGGTCGGGTCTGGAAGACTTTGGTATCCAGAGTAGAGAGGCTGGTGCCGTGCCACCACAGCTCGCCGCATCATTAAGAACCCAAATCGGTCTATACCGAGGCGCATGCAGAGCTACCAATGGTGCAATTTGTGCGGCTGTGTAATATTTACAAAGGGAAGGGAAGGCCAAGCCTCCATCTTCCTTCCTGCAGTACAGAATGTTTCTACTAATTCTAGGTCTAGCATTCTTCCAGGCATACAAGAGGATTTTCCTCTGGAGAGACTCCAACTTTCCCCTGGGTATTGCAACTGGAAGAACCCGGAAGAAATATAAAATTTTGGGGAGATATGTCATTTTCAGGGCTGCAATTCTACCCAGCCACGACAGTTTCAGGAACCACCAAGATTGTAGCAGCGAATCAAGGGATCTGAATAATTCTGGATAGTTCGCACCATAAAGCGTGTCAAGCTTATTAGTCAGCTTGATACCCAGATAAGGCAGCTTCCGGACCCAGACCCACTTAAAATTCTGAGAGAGGAGTTTTTTGGTTCCTTCGGATAATGAGATATCCAGAGCCATGGATTTGGTGGGGTTAAGCCGAAGCCCCGAGATTCTACCAAAGTCCTCCAGGATCTCTACGGCATTTGGCACCGAGACATGAGGGGAGGTGAGCATAAGGAGCATGTCATCGGCAAACAGGGATATTTTTTGGTCTCTTCCTCCCCATGGTATTTCCCTTACTGATGGGTTCTGCCTGAGTTTCTCCGCCAGGGGTTCGAGGGCGAGGACGAATAATAAGGGGGATAATGGACAGCCTTGACTGGTGCCTCTCTTTATCTGGAAGACCTGAGAGCTGTAGCCTGCGTATTTCACCGTGGCTGTGGGATTAGAATATATGGCTGAGATCCATGAGAGGAGACCCGGGCCGAATCCCCATCTCTGAAGTGATAGTCGAAGGTATTGCCAGGACAGCGAGTCGAAAGCCTTCTCTACATCAAGAGAGAGGAACAAGGCTTCGAGTCCCTGGGCCCCGGCCCCCTCCAGGAGCTGTAGGATTCTTCTAACGCCATCCCCCGCTTGTCTTCTGGGTACAAAGCCCACTTGGTCTCCATGGATTATGTCGCCCAGGAAGACATTTATTCTATTGGCAATGATCTTAGTAAGTATTTTCAGGTCTAAATTAAGTAGAGAAATTGGCCTATAATTTTTCCAGGCTTGCAGGTCCTTCCCGGGTTTTGGAATCATGACAATTGAGGCTCTGAGCATGTCTGGGTCTAAAGCATTCCCTTTCTTGATGTGGTTATATAATCTAGCTAGCCGCGGGGCAAGTAGAGGGGCCAGTTTTTTATAGAATGTGGCAGTGAATCCATCAGGTCCGGGCCTCTTATTGGACTTAAGGTCTTTAATAACTTTGAGGACTTCCTCAACTGTTATATCCTCGTCGACCAAATCTCGTCCGCCCGGGGGTATCGGGGGCAACTCAATGTCTTCAAAGAATTCCCGTACCTGACGTCCACTGTAGGGCTGCGGGGAATCATACAAATTCGCTAGGCCTTCAGCAAATTCCTCAACTATAATGCTAGGGTTATTGGTGATGGTGCCCCCGCTCATCTTGAGTCTAACCGGCTTCATAGTACGTTCCTGACACCTCAGTTGGGAGGCTAATAGCGTGCTCGGCTTATTCGCGGAGACATAGTATTTCTGTTTGGCTCTCCGGTATCTACCCTCTGCACTCGCTATTTGTACTAGATTTAACTCAGTTCTGATTTTCTCCATTGTGCGGAGTTTGGGCTGAGTAGGGTTTTTTTTTAAATTGTTAGAGGCTAGTTCATATTGAGCCTGGAGAAATTGTAAGTTGGCCAACCTCTCTTTTTTTTTCCTCGTAGCCAGGGCTATAAAGTGCCCGCGCATGACCGATTTAAATGCTCCCCACACCATGGGAGGAGCAGTGTGTGGGTGTTCATTGATGGAGAAGTATTCTGAAGCTTTAAGACTCGCTTCTTCCACCAGGGTTTTAGAAGAGAGGAGGGAGTCATTTAGGGACCAGGACGAGGGCCTTGGTCTGGTGATCAGGGAGTTACAGGATAGCATCATCATGTCGTGGTCTGACCAGGGGATCGGAAAGATCCTGGCCTGGGTGATAGATGGTAAAAAAGCGGGGGTGACTAGGAAGTGGTCTATTCTAGTAGACAATTTATGCGGGGCCGAGTAATGGGTGAAGTCTCTTGTATGAGGATGGAGCGCTCTCCACGCATCAAGTAAGGAGTGATTGTCCAGTAGAGCTCTAAAGAGCTCTCCATCCTTTATAGAGAGGGCGTTAGGGGGAAGGGACCTATCCAGGTACGGCTGTATGGTCAAATTGGAGTCCCCACATACAAAAACTGCTCCCTTCTGATGCTCCCCGAGGAGAGAAAAAATATGGGATAGAAAGGGTAGCTGTCCAGTGTTTGGAGCGTAGTATGTCAAAAAAGTGACCTCAGCGTCCTGGAGAGTTCCCTGGAGGAGTAGATATCTGCCCTCCGGGTCTGGTATTTGTTTGGTGCAAGTGAAAGAGGTACCATTACGGAAGGCTATGAGTACCCCTCTTTGTTTGCGTTTGGCTGTGGCCTGGAAAAATAGTGAGAATTTATGGTTCAGTGATTTAGGGGACGAGCCAGAGGCAAAATGGGTCTCCTGAAGGCAGACTACATCTGCGTGTAAGGAGTTAAATAGCTGGAAAGCTCTAGACCTTTTGTTTGGGGAATTCATGCCTTGAACATTTACAGATAGTACCTTAAGGGCCATGATTAGCTACGGGGGTGAGGCCGCTGAGGTGACCCGACAGGTAAAGCTGGGTTTGGAGCCTTTTCTTCCAGCAGGGTAGTTAGGAAAGGGGGGAGGGCTGTGGAAAGGAGGAGGGAAAACTGGGGAGGGAGACAAACACTGAGACAAATTTACATATACGCCAATGTAGTGGGCATTGGACCATTGGACATGATTTAACATGTCTAGGACTTCCGAAGCCTGGGGGGGAAATTTCCCCACGGGAGGAAGTAATAGGGAGCGAGCGGTGCACAACGGGAGGCTTCAGTGAAACATTTAAGAAGACCCGTCTACTGGACAGCTGGCTCATTAAGAACATGCAACATAACTATATAGCTGTGCTTGGGGTTCCACATCCGACAGCCCGCGAAGCCCTGTATATCACTGGACCGCCCACCGGGCTGGTCTCGCATGGGCTTCCACATGTAAAGCCCCTGAGGCTATCGCTTGGCGTCGGCTGCCAACCCCCACAATGTTAACCAAGTGTAGACCTAGGCAGTACTCAGTGGTAACAGTAACGAAGCTGAACAGAAATAGTGGAGGTCGCTGGCCAAAGGAGAGACCTAAAACCTAAAAGACCGTTATGTCCCTATACAGAATAAACATATTTCAACTTCATACCAGAAAAGAAAAAAAAATAAATAAACTAGCCAGAGAACATGAACAGTAAAACTGGGCTTGGTGGGGACCATTACTCACGGCCCAACCGCGGGTGACCTGGGTGCAGTCCTGAGGGGGAGTCCTTCACGTCAGTGAATGTCAGGTTGAGGCTTAGCGGAGACGAAAGTTCCCACCTGGACTAGTGCAGTTCTCCTCACCCGGCTGGGTATGTCCGCGAGAGACCCCGGGTTCCCTGAAGTAAGAAGGTCTCCCTTGAGACTCGTCTAGAAGAAGTAAAGGGTCAGCCGACAGACCATGAGTTGGCCAAAACTCAAACAGGCTGGAATTTTTGGGCTATGAGTCTCTTCATTGCCTGGGAACTTTGGGTCTGCTTGAGGGGGCCTGGAGATGGGCTAATCCGCGGAATATTGCGCTGGCTGGGCCTCGGGGTCCTGGGAGTGGAAGGAAGCGAAGGAGGAGATGTGTCCGTTTCGGGGACTTTAAGACCCAATCCTTTAAATTTAGTGAGGAGTTCTGGAATGGAGGCCGCTAGGATCTGCTTTCCTTGAAATGAAAAAGATAGCTTAAAGGGGAATCCCCATCTGTAGCGGATACCGCTTGCTTGTAGGATCTGCAGGTACGGCTTGAAGGCCCGTCTTTTGAGGATAGTGGATTGGGAGAGGTCTGCGAAAATCTGGAAGTTGTGGGACTGGTAAGCCAGGGGTGCTTTTTCCCTAGAGGCCTTTAAGACCGCCTCCTTTGTTTGGAAAAAATGAAATTTTACAATAATGTCTCGTGGGGGCCCCTCCGCCGGTCTTTTAGTGAGGGCCCTGTGCGCCCTGTCTAACTCTAATCTTTCAATGGGTATCTCAGGAACCAGCTCCTGTAAGATGGCGGTGACCGTGCCCAGGGTGTCTTCAAAGGTTTCCGGGATGCCCCTAAAGCGCAGATTAGACCTCCTGTTGCGGTTCTCAAGCTCCTCATTCTGATTCTGCAATAAGGATATTTCCTCATAAAGCTGCTCCAATTTGTTGCCCTGCTCCTCCAGGACTACTGTGACATCATCCATTCTAGATTCCAAAGAGTCTGTCCTGCCACCTAGTTCCCTGATCTCTTTCAGAAGGGTATCTGTGTGTCTGCTTGTGACAGAGGTGACCTCCTCCCTCACTATGGCTCTTAATTGAGAGAGGAGTTCATGGCTGCAGGATGTGTTCAGGGCTGCACGTGGGGGGGGCCGTTGAGAGGCTGGGGGGGTGCCTGGCCAGCTATCGGCCGAGTCCAAGGACAAGTCCTCACCCACACCTACCCCAATCCGGTCGTCTGGAGCTGGATCCTCGCTGCATGCCTCATGAGGCCTGGAAGGTTCGGCTGTGTCCCTGGACGCCATTATCAGGGCCGCCGCCGCTTGTTTGCGGCCGTCCTTTGCCGCCCTTTTCTTCCCTCCTGGAGTGCTCATGTTCCCGTCCAGCGGTACCACAGGTGAGCAGGGGTCCGGGGACGTGTGTTTGGCGCTTCTGTTGCTGGGTCTGGGGTGCTATGGTAGCTGGGCGCCTCCCGTTGGTGCGGAGCTGTGGACTCAGGCGGCCATTCCACACGTGCCCGCGCGCGCGCTCCTAATGCTGGTCTTCTATCGAGAACCTGAGAAATCTCTGGTGACCCAGAAAAATAGGAATGTGCAAATAAGCATCCTTGATGTCTATGGATGTCATGAAGTCCCCCTGACGGAGAGCATCGATCGTTGATCGCAGAGACTCCATGCAGAATTTTCTGAAACTGATAAATTAATTGAGTCTCCTTAGGTCTAGGATAGGCCAAACAGAGCCGTCCTTTTTGGATACCGTGAATAGGTTGGAGTAAAACCCCAAACCCCTTTCCGCTGGAGGCACTAGGCAGATGACAGCCATGTTTAACAGATTCGCTACTGCTGCCAGCAGTCCCTGCGCAATTGCCGGATCTGACAGCATCCGGGACATGAAAAATCTGGGAGGAGGCTGGGACTCGAATTCCAGTTTGTAACCGGAAGAGACTACTTCCAGAACCCAATTGTCTGATACCTCCTGAACCCAGACCTGTTGAGCAGGCTTAGTGGCAGATTTGGTTTTAGACCCCCAATTCTGACTTGGACAGCCACGTCCCTTTCCTCTATTCCATGCATTCCCTCTAGGGGCTGAAAAGGCCGATCCTCTACCGGATCTAGACCCCCGAAAGGAAGGGTTAAAAGAGGCCACTCCACGAAAGGAACGACGTTGTTTCTTACGCTGAGGTAATTTACCTCCTTTAGTGACAGAATCCAATTTTTCTCCAAAGAGGCGCAATCCCACAAAAGGGAGCGCTGTAAGCGATTTCTTGGCTACAATATCAGCTGCCCACTGCCGCAACCATACTGACCGCCGGATGGCGACTAACAAGGCAGAGGTTCTGCTGCACATGAGCAGAGTATCATCTAAGGCAGCAAGTACAAAAGATGCAAACATCTCACATCGCTTACTCCCTGAGTAATTCATTAGGTCTCTCACAACAGACCTAATAGCCACTGTCATGAGCACTGAAGCACCAACAGGCAGCAAGGCCGAGCCCACACTGGAAAAAGCATGGCACGTCATTTGATCAATACGCTTATCCTCTCCATCTTTAAGTGTAGTGGAGTCAGGAGAATGCAACACAGAAAAATTGGATAAATTAGGCACAGGGGCATCCACCCATGAGCAGAGTATCTTTAAAAAATCCAGTCTCTCTATTAATTAATTTATTAATGCATAGATGGCCATTGTATGCTTGCGCACACATAGGAATTTGTCCTCCGCATTTAACCCATCCGTGCAGTGAGTGTACACATGCCCAGAGCGGTGGGCACAGGTGGTGATGACCAACGCTTAACAGTATCAGCTGGGAAGGGATATTTCTTGTCCCAGCCCAAGGGAATGCCAGGAAGCCGCGCAGGCTTCTCCCATTCTATAAGAATAATTTCATCAAAATGCTTTTGATTTGGAAATTCTAAACGAGGTTTAGAGACTCCAAAGAATTCCCCTTTTTGAGGAGGGGCTACTTCAGGAGGAGTGATAACCAAAACCTCAAATAACTGAGCAAGAGCCTTTGGGGTATCCACAACACTAGCTTCACCCTGCTCAATCACAGTACCAACAAATTGCTGTTCATCAAAAACATCTGATTCCTCATATAATTCTCCTTCTTCTAACTGAGAAGGATCAGACCAATAAAGCATTTCACAATTATCCGACTCACTTACCGGAACGGCCTGAGTCAAATGTTTCCTTTTAGCTGAGGCCTTCTTGGCCACAGAGCTAGACATTAATTTTTCAAGATGAGCCAATCTGGCACATAAATCAGAATGCGACTCGCCACCCATGACAACATCACTGGGGGTACGGACAAGACCTGGCGGAGTAGGAGATAAGGCAGAAGCCACAGACGCCGAAGCCTGGGCCCCAGTTTGCTGCATAATAGTTAATTGAGCACAAGGGACGCAAAGAATTGCGTTATCCCCAACAAGGGATGCCCCACATCCAAAACATTGCCGAGTCTGTGCAGAGGGAACTCCCAAGTATATATGGGATTTACGCAATTGGTACCCGGGATGCCCCTTTAAATAGTCCCAAGTGGGAGGATATTAACACAAATGGACCCCCAAATAAGGCTTTAAGGGATAAAGACCAGGAGAAACCCCTTTTAAAATAAAGAGTTTCCACCTACAAAGAAAACAGTCACCAATGCACACACTACAATAAATGACAAAGCATGAAAAAAATGGCAGAAAACTCCCTTCAGCAAGCTGAGGGGTACTCACAGCACCAGGAAATCAGCTCGCACCATGAGGGAAGACCAGAGGGAAAAAGCAGGAGCCAGGCAGACAAACAGAGCACAGGTGCTCTGGGAATGAAATGATGCTGTGTGCCTAAGCCCCGCCCACCCCCAGACTCACATGACCAAGAATGGAGAGAAATTCAAATCTGAACACAGCCAGAAACAAAGAGCTTTAAAAGGTAAGCAAAAAAGAATGCTACCTAGACAGAGATAGGAAAATCTAAATAAAACATATCCTATTAAATAGTATAGTAAACATACATAATAATATATATGTAATAAAGATTTATTTTATATATCTTTTTTTTATTTTATTTGTGTGCATGGTGACAAATAAGCCCAGATAACGCCCCCCCCCCCCTCCTTTTTACCCCAGCAGGGTAAAGGAGAACTAAAGGGGAGAGAATAGAAATGCACCCATAAGGCACAAGGGGATTATAAAGGGACAGGGGCATCCCATGCCGGGAACACCAACCCGGAAACCGCCTACCCACATTTGGGTCTCACGGAGGAGTAAAACTCCTGTATACACCAGAAGGTGTATGTCTCTACCTTTGCCTGAACCATACAGCCAGGGCTGGGAGGCATACAATATAACCAAACAGGTTTAAAGAGTTTCAGACAGAAATAGAGAAAAAAGGGGCGGGGCCCGGCTACCTGCAGCTTGAAGGAGAGTCATCTTCTGAATGCTTTGCCGACTGCAGAGACGAAAAGACTGAGGAATAGTGGGAGGAACCCAGTACTTATGGACCAGGAGGGGCTCCTTTTTTCATGTCATCTCTGCAAGATCGCCCTCTACAGGCCGGGTTCCCAAGTGTCATGAATATTTGGAAGTGTGGTGTGTGACATACTAGGAATAATACAGCTGGCCCGCCAGTGTTCTCGTGGACGTCAATAAATCAGTCATTGCCTCCCCAACGCGCCACAGGTTAAAATGGCACCATTCTAACAATGAATGAACAAATGCATTGTGCTCCCCACTATATTAACCCCCCTACACCATACCCTATGCATTATTACTGGGTGACTGCAGTGGCAATCAGTGTTCTATAGTGCAAAGTAAGCTAATTGTGGCTGAGGCACCAGAACCAAGTAACACACAGCAGTGAAATAATCCTGGCAAAACCCCTAATAATTTACCGTTACGGCAACAGTTAGGTCCCAATGTGGCTCTAGGGAGAAAGGCTGCAAGGGCAGGGGGCATGCAGGGGTGGGCTGCACCCCAAATGGGAGTCCCGTTCTCCACCTACGGTCTCTCTTGTTGCAGTAGCCCCAAATATAAACAGGCTGCAAACAGGCACTTGCCTAGCTAGTCTCTGACATGATAACCCTTTCGACCCTGACTATATAGGTCTTAGCGAGTTGACTTAAAGGGGTTCTTAACTCTGAATAAGAACCTACCTTATATGTTTCCTCCACCCTGTACATACAGATTGCCCACATTAAAAATCATCCTATCTGCATCTACTGCATGTTATGAGCCTTTAAACATCCAAGATGGTGGCTCATGGAACATCAGGCAGCCTGCAAACAGGAAGTGCCTTCTGACTGTGGTGCTCTGCATTCTGGAATTGCTGGCCTTTTCCTGACCCCAGCTCTGCTCTGTCTGAGTAAAGCACAGCTATAACCCACCCCCTGTATTTTATCCCACTCTCCTCTTCTCAGTAAGTGTGATGCTTCTGAGTCAAGATGGCGGTGCCCGTATCCTAAAGTCCTGAACAGAGTTGCAGCCCAGTGGGGGAAAGAATAATGACTAAAGTAAGTGACTAAAAACTTAAAATATATTAACTTTAGATGCTGGGGAATCGTTTTTTAAGGGTTTGGGCTTTTCAATAAATCATGCTGAGGTCCGGTTTAAGGCACTGGGAATGCGTCACGCTGGGAGAAAACCCCAGTGGGAAGTCAGACGGGTTGAAGCCACGCTTCCTGCCAAAAATCCCCCTACAAAAAAAGAAAAGCTAAAATAAATGTGGGGAAAAGACAAAAAAAAAAAAAAAAAAGGAACTGCAGTTCTCCCTCATTGAATTGGAAGAGGACAATGGCGAGTAGGGCGAGCAAAGCCTGTTTATATATTTGCTGGGAGGAGTTTGGGATGCTTTCAGTCCCCGTCTTTCAGATGAGTTAAAGTGGACCAAAACCTATCCTGGAGTCTAGGAAGGCAGGCTTACTTCCTCCCACTCTATGAAACCTCTCGAGTCGCCGGCATAGCTTACCTTTTCCTCGAGCCCAAGGCACATACATGACTGGCTCCGGCAACACTCGCTTCCCTTCTCAGCCTGTGCTTGCCCAAACACAGCCCAAGGGAGCCGAGTGATGCCGATCCCGGCTCACAAGTGCAGCTAGAATTCCAGCCGGCTACTCTAGCTGCACCATGGACTCGAGATATAAGCGAGCTTGATGACCTGCGGGAGGAGGGGGTCACACAGTGGGGTGTCCCAGGAGAAAGGACCAAAACCCAGAATAGAGAAAATCCTGGTATTGGTCCACTTTAAGCCACAGGTATTGGCATTCTCTAATGAAAAAAGAGATTAAAAAAAGTTTTGTGGACAGCCATTAGACTGGCGGAAGTTCAGTCAAGACTAGAATTCCAATTTAAAGGAGCACTATCACAAAATGTGTAATATTAAAAACCCATATAAACACATTGGCTAATGAGAGGAGGGGTCACTTATACATCCAAACTGAATAAAACTCCCACCATGCTTTTAGTTTTCTTCTCCTGGTAGGAATAAATTCCAGGAGTGACAGGGTTTAGTGTATTAGAGATGACAAAACCTGTCACCCGATTTCCTCTTCCTTCCATTAATAAAAATAAAAAACAAGCCTGGCTGGATATTTCCTGATGTCGGGTGTATAAGTGACATCTCCTCCAGCCATCCAACATATTTATATGGATTTTTATTATTGGCCCATTTTTTCACAATAGTGCTCCTTTAAGCAGCCCAAACAGGTGTGTCTGTTCCGTGGGACATATACAAGTGATATTTATCTATAGTTTTATATTATCTATAGTATAAAAAAAATGTACCTTGTGGTAGAGCTCACCATGAATTTTCTTAGATACCCGAACAAGTAAACGAGCAGTGGAAAAGTTGTCCACGAAGAAAACCGCCATCTTGTTGACATAATGGAACTAGAATGACACGCGCAAGAAAATATAACAGCAAATTCAAGTCCTTCGAAGAAGCCGGCAAACTAAAACCCAGAACTGCAAAATGTGACAGAAACATCAAAACGATTTGGAAATCTCATATAACCATATTTTATTCACAGAAGAACACAATTAGAAATTAGGCATTAACCCATTTAAAATTGCGCTTTCAATCTTCAATTCAATTTATTGTTCGCCAAGTACATAGTGAGATGAACAAGGAATTCTTTTTGGCATATACACAGTGCAACAGTTAACTACAGTTTACATAGAAAAGGGAAACAGAGATACAGATGCTCTTCCATTGTGCAATTTATACCGGCTTTGAGCCTGAGCCTCTGACGCTTGGTTATTGTTCGGGATGCGGACAGCCAAAGGAAAGAAACCATTCCTAGATCTAGAAGTCCTGCAAGCTGGTACCGCAATACGCCGCCCCCAGATGGTAGATACTGGAATGGGGCGTGTCCAGGGTGGGAGGGATCCCGAAGGATCTTTTCTGCCCGTGTTTTTGTTCTGCGATTGTGCAGTTCCTGCAGGGATGGTAAGGGTGCTCCTATTATTCTTTCTGCTATCTTTATTGTCTACACTTGTCTCTTTTAGTAGATCCCTCAAACCAGGCAGAAAACGAAAAACATAGATGGAACCTATGACTGCACTGAAGAAGAGCACTAGCAACCTTTTTGACAGTACCGTCTTCTTCAGTTGCCTCAGGAAAAACAGTCTCTGTTGTGCTTTCCTCAGTAGAGCCGTGGTGTTCCTTTCCCAGCTGAGGTTGTTGGAGATGGTCACACCAAGAAATTTAGTCTCACTCGCTCTTTTAATTTCCACCCCCTTGATAAACAGGGGTGACATGAGTGCCGGATACCTCCTGAAGTCCACTACCATCTCTAGAGTTTTTGAAGGGTTTATAACAAAATCACACAGCGACAAATCTTGGCCGAGCACCACCCCAGCCTGACATCACAACACTACCTTCTGGCTTCTGCAATATTGAGTGACTGGAGATAGCTAGAAGGGTGCCATGAAATACACACCATTTTACCTTCATGGGGGAAGGACAGATGAATGCTGACTGCTTAAAGGGCAGCCTTTTCAGCAAACCATAAGAAACAGCACAAATGTCTGCACAAAGCATGGACAGGATGGGTAAAATTATTTAAATGCTGTAGTTCAATAATCCAGCACAGGTTAACCACAGAAATTCAGCAGTCCTCCACTGTAAAGGCCTGTTACTCTTCTGAAATTTCTTTTACTGAATAAAGGAAAACAGGCTTTAAGTACTGTAAAATCAATTTCTTGAAGTTTAAGAACAAATGGCTATTATTATTACTAGGGGTGTCAAAAAAATAGATTCTGTCAAGTATCGCGATATTTCATTCCATGATACAAGAAACGATTCTTTTTTTCTAGTATCAATTCTGACTTCAGTAAAAGTAAAAAAAAAAAAAAAAAAACCACCTGACCCCTGTTTGATCCGGCCGGCTTTCCTCTTTCTGGGGGCCTCTGATCCCTCCCCCCCCCCCCCCCCCCCCCCGGGGTTCTTCAGTCTTCAGGCGAGAGACCGACAGGCCCACTCCCGCCGCTTTCCCGATGAACGCCGTCATCTTCGCGACTTGCCCTACCCATTCGGGGCGGTGCAGATTACATCACCCCGGCTCCCAGTGGTTCAGCTGTCAGATGCGATGATCGCAGGCTGCAGGAGGATGCGGCGGGAGATCCTCGGATCTTCTGCCTACCCCCTCCTCTGGCCTGCGATCACCGCATCTGTCATAGGATCAGTGAGGGACACAGGATCTGACAATTGGAGGGGAGTAAAACATTTTTTTTTTTTTTTTTAAATACAATTCTGTGAGTACTCACCTGTAGAATTGTTTTTGGTGGTGTCCTGTTCAGGTCGCTCCATTTCTGACAAGTGGGTTATCCGCCACAAGGTGGCGCAGTGACTGCAAGATGAAAATCGAAGCTCCTCCCGGCTCATATAAGGCAGCTGTCTCCCAAAAACCCCCAGTGGCTCAAAAGCAGTAAAACAGAGACATGCCGGGAGGCCAGGAAACCATGTTACATCACATAGCTTCAGCATGTACTCTCTAAAAAAAAAAAACAACTACAACAATAATCACCATAACAGGCAACAGAAGATAACAGAACAAGGGTGGAATGGAGCGACCTGAACAGGACACCACCAAAAACAATTCTACAGGTGAGTACTCACAGAATTTCTTTTCCTGGTGTCCTGTTCAGGTCACTCCATTTCTGACAAGTGGGACATCCAAAAGCAGTGTCCAAAAGAAGGGTGGGATCCCCAAAGAGTGACAGCATGTCGTTTAAGATGCTACCGCCTGAAGTACCTTACGGCCAAAAACAGTATCAGCTGAGGCCCAAACGTCAACCTTGTAAAACTTTGTAAAAGTATGAACCGAAGACCAAGTAGCGGTCTTACAAACTTGTTCAACCGAAGCCTGGTGCTGAAAAGCCAGAGAGGCTCCAATAATTCTGGTAGAGTGAGCTGTGATCCGAAAAGGGGGCTCCTTCCCCTTGGCAGAGTAAGCTTGCACCATCGCCTGTCTGATCCACTTGCGGAGAGTGGATTTGGCTGGAGGCAAGCCCTTCCTGGGCCCGTCAGGAAGGACAAAAAGAGAATCCGATTTCCTGAAAGATTCCGTAGCAACCAGGTAGTACTTAAGGGCTCTGACCACATCCAGGGCATGGAGAGTCCTCTCATTAGAATTAGAAGGCGCGGCACACAAGGAAGGCACAACAATGTCCTCATTGTGATGAAAGGCAGAAACAACCTTAGGCAGAAAATCCAGTTTAAGACGAAAAACCACCTTATCTTGATGCCGCTCAAAGTAAGGAGGCTTTATACAAAGCGTCACCAGCTCTGAAACGTGACGCACCGAAGTGATAGCTACCAAAAACACCACCTTTAAACTCAGAATGGATAAAGCAGCATCGCACAAGGGCTCAAAACGAGGACCCTGGAGAGCGGAAAGCACCAAATTAAAATCCCACACCAGTAACATAGGCTTACGCGGTGGACATACATGAGTAACTCCTTGGAAAAAGGTCTTGATAAGTCTATGATTGGCGAAGGATCTTTGGAAGAAAATAGCCAAGGCCGAAACCTGACCCTTGAGGGTACTCAGCTGGAGACCCGAATCCAAACCATGTTGTAAGAACTCCAAAATCCTAGAAAAGGAGAATGTGCGACAGGGAAAACCCCTAGACTCACACCAGGCAATGTAAGCGTGCCAGACTCTGTAGTAAATCATGGAGAAGGATTTCTTCCAAGCCTGAATCATGGTACGTACGACCGGAGCAGAAAGCCCTTTCTCAGTCAAGATGGAGGTTTCAGCAGCCAAGCCATCAAAGCCAGCATTTGTAAATTGGTGTGGCGTAAAAGCCCCTGAGTGAGAAGCCCTGGATCGTCGGGCATGACGTAGCGATCCACTGACATCTGAACTTTGTCCGCGAACCAACACCGCCTCGGCCAACGAGGAGCCACCAGAATGGTTGGCACCCCCTCCTTGGCTATCTTGCGCAGCACTCCACCCAGGAGAGGAAATGGAGGGAAGGCGTAAAGGTGTCGGAACTCCATCCAAGGAATTGCCAGCGCGTCCGTGGTGAAGGCCAGAGGATCTCTTGGCAGGGAGACGAACCTTGGAAGCTTGTGATTGTGACGGGACGCAAACAGGTCCACGTCCGGCTGACCCCAGCGGCGACACAGAACGTGAAAGATCTTGTTGCTGAGAGACCATTCCCCCAAACGAGAAGTCCCCCTTGCTCAGGGAGTCTGCCTCCTGGTTCTCCACCCCAGGGATGTAAACCGCCGAGATGCAGGGAACATTCTCATTCTCCCTCGCCCAAGACAGGATCTGGGTCACCTCCTTGAGGGCTCGCTTGCTCCGAGTCCCGCCCTGGTGATTGATGTAGTCCGAGCGGAGCTGGACCGCATGACCCCGTAGATGGGGGGTCAAATGAAACAGGACCAACCGGATCGCTCTCAGCTCCAGGAGATTGATAGGCAAGTGAGCCTCCTGCGGGCCCCACTGGCCCTGGAACTTCAGCGATTGCCAAAAACCTCCCCAGCCGGTCAGACTGGCGTCCGTGGTGACAATCTCCCAACAAGGAGTCAGAAAGGACCTGCCCACTAGAAGATTTCTGGAGTCCAACCACCACGAGAGAGACTGCCTGGTCGGAGGAGACAGAGAGAATTCCTGCTCCAAGGACTCCTGTGTCTGGTCCCACACGGTCAAGAGGTTCAGTTGAAGAGGCCTCATGTGAAACTGGGCGAAGGGCACAGCCTGGAAACATGACACCATGAGACCCATCAGCTTCATCCCCAGACAGATGGATGGGCGTTGGCACAGTAAGGCCCACGCCTGCATCTGAAGACCCTTCACTGCTGGGGAAGGAACACCTTGACCTGAGAGGTGTCCAATGTCATGCCCAGGAAGGACCTAACTAAGGAGGGAGTGGTCGAAGACTTGGGGTAATTGATCACCCAGCCGAAATCCTCGAGAGTGGACAACACCGTTTGGGTGTCGCTCTCAGCCTGTTGAAGAGATTGAGGAGCAATTAGCAAGTCGTCCATGTAAGGAAGGACCCGGATGCCCTGACTCCTCAGAAGGGCCATAACACCCGCCAGCACCTTGGTGTACACCCGGGGGGCTGAGGAAAGCCCAAATGGCAGCGCCAAAAACTGGTAGTGCTGATCCTCCAGTGCAAACCTCAGGAACTTCTGATGTCCCTGGAATATAGGGATGTGCAGGTAAGCATCCCTGATGTCCACCGTGGTCATGAAGTCGCCCGGCCGAAGCGAACTCACCGCGGACCGTAGGGACTCCATGCGAAAATGTCTGAATCTGACAAACCTGTTGAGGCCCCTCAGGTCCAGGATAGGCCTCAGAGTACCGTCCTTCTTGGGTACCGTGAATAGATTGGAATAGAACCCTCGACCCCGTTCCTGGTGGGGCACAGGACAAATCATCCCGGACAACAGAAGACGTTGGACAGCCATTCTTTGGCCCTGCGCTGTCAATGGGTTCTGGGAGATCCGCAACTGAAGAAATCTTGGGGGCGGTCAAGCTGCCAGCTCTATCTTTTACCCAGGGGACACCACCTCCTGAATCCACCGATCCGAGACGTGCTGTCTCCAGACGTGAGCAAATAGCAGAAGCCGTCCCCCCCACCCGAATAGGCGCCTCCTCATGCCTGAGGGGCCTTGGCAGGAGGCTTGGACTTGGACTCCCAGGAGGGATTGGGACAACCGCGGGATCTACCTCATCCCCAGGAGTCTCTGCGGCCACCTGAAAAGTAAGAGCCTCTTCCCCCATGAAAGGGGTGAAAAGTAGACAAGCTCCGAAAGGGCCGCACAGGCTTCCGTCGCTGAGGGAGTCTCCCATCTTTCGCCAGGAGATCCAGACGCTCCCCAAAAAGCTGAAGCCCCAAGAAGGGGATACCCGTGACAACTTAACTCGCCCTGAAGGGGCCCCTAGCTCGCTATCCCCAGAAGCCTCCATTATGGTGATTAAAGCGAAGCTGGCACCTCGAGGGGCGTGACGGCACCTCCCACTAATGCCCCAGTTTCTTCTCTGCAGTGGGCTGCGAAGGACAAACAAACCTTTCAGCATTGAAGCAAAGAACAAAATCCAGCGCGGCTTGTACTGGAATCTAAAAGATTACAGGGCTGGCTCTTGGTCGAGAGCCAGCAACAGAGCTGGCTGTGGGTACCTATAATACCCTCCCAAACTGAACCATCTTCTGGCAAAAAACATCTGCCTCTGGTGCAGTCCCAGTAATGACATACTGCAACATACTTCTCTGTGGTCTGTTAGCTATCTATGAATAAGGACCAGGTGGCGTCCGAAACGCGTCAGAGCTGCACCCCTGTCGGGGTCTGGTAATGTGTTTTTATGGCTGTTCTGTGATGCTATATTTTTTAAAAGGACTTTAAATTTAATTTTAAGGAGTGCTGAGCCTAGAACTGTTTTTCTGGCTTACAATAGGGGCTTGGGATGCCCAGGGTCATGAACCCACCTACATATTTGTAAATCAGAGTGCATTTATTCTTCAATATTGGATATTTCTCTGTGGTCTACCTGCAAACAGACCGGCACCCCTCCAATCTATTCTCAACACTAGATAGATGGAGGAGGATCCTCTTGCTGTTCGAGTGCTGCTCCTTTCGGACCAGACCCTATGCTGGCTGCCAATCTCTATAACTTAGGAGTTTATACTAAATTTCTTCAAGGTCCCTTACGACCAAGCTCCTGCCTACATTTCATTGCTAGTCCAAATATACCAAACCTGCCAGTGACCTCCTCCTGTCCTCAATCCTAACCACTCCCTCCCATGTGTCGCATTACTTCTCTAGAATGTCATTCCCTATATAAATTGTCACTTTCCAGCCCTTAAAGTCACATGTCAGGCAAAGTTAATTGTTACACCGTTGCATTGGGCTACATTTGGAGCTGTCCTAAACTGTTTTCTGTTTTTAAATTGAAGAAGAAATAATACAATTCTGTGAAATACTCACCTGTAGAATTGGTATTATACTCATACAGTACGTCCTGCTCCATCTATAATAATTACACGTGGGTAATCCTCCGCCAGAGGGCGCTGTTCACTGCAGACATGCAAAAACAGGCTCCTCCCGGCCCTTCATATACCCAGGGACCTCCCACAAATCCCCAGTATTGAAAAGCAGTGAGAAAGAGAGGCCAGGAGAAAACAACCACCCAAAACTGGCAATAATACCAAAGATAACAATCACCAAACAGGGGATCCACAACAAGGTGAAACAGGGTGGGGTGGAGCATGACGTACTGTATGCGTATAATACCAATTCTACAGGTGAGTATTTCACAGAATTGTATTATTCTAAGCATACAGTACGTCCTGCTCCATCTATAATAATTACACGTGGGACATCCAATAGCAGTGTCCATAAAGTAGGGTGGGATCCCCATAAAAATACAACTCTGTGAAGTACTCACCTGTAGAGTTGATATTATGTGCATACAGCACGTCCTGCTCCAGACATAGTAATAACATGTGGGTAATCCTCCGCCTCCGGCGCCGTGCACTGCAGACATGTAGAAAACAAGCTCCTCCCGGCCCTGCATATACCGAGGGACCTCCCACAAATCCCCAGCATTGAAAAGCAGTGAGAAAGAGAGGCCAGGAGAAAACAACCACCCAAAACTGGCAATAATACCAAAGATAACAATCACCAAACAGGGGATCCAGAACAAGGTGAAACAGGGTGGGGTGAAGCAGGACGTGCTGTATGCACATAATATCAACTCTACAGGTGAGTACTTCACAGAGTTGTATTATTCTAAGCATACAGCACGTCCTGCTCCAGACATAGTAATAACATGTGGGACATCCAATAGCAGTGTCCGTAAAGAAGGGTGGGATCCCCAACAGAAGGCAACAGCAAGCAGTTTAAACTACTGCCGCCTGCAAAACCTTGCGGCCAAACACAGCGTCAGCTGAGGCCCTAACATCAACCTTGTAAAACTTTGTAAAGGTTTGAACGGAAGACCAAGTAGCGGCCTTGCAAACTTGCTCCACAGAGGCCTGGTGCTGAAAAGTCCAAGAAGAATGAGCAGTAAGACGAAAGGGGGGAGTCTTCCCCTTAGTAGTACAGGCTTGAACCACAGCCTGACGAATCCATTTACTGATGGTAGACTTGGCGGGAGCCAAACCCTTCCTAGGCCAATGAGGCACAACGAAGAGAGCATCCGTCTTCCTAAAGGCCTGAGTGATAACCAGGTAAGACTTGACACACCTAACCACATCCAAGGAATGCAAAACCCTTTCCTTAGGGTTACTAGGATTAGAGCACAAGGAAGGAAGTACAATATCTTGATTCAAATGAAATGCAGACACAACCTTAGGCAGGAAGTCTGGCTTGAAGCGACACACCACCTTATCCCGGTGTCTCTCAAAGTAGGGAGGCTGAATAGACAAAAGCAGCCAACTCAGACACACGTCTAACCAAAGTGATAGCCACCAGGAAGACAACCTTGAGTGTGAGCACCGCGAGAGCGGTCTCATGAATAGGCTCAAAAGGAGCCCCCTGCAGGGCCGACAAAACCAAGTTCAGATCCCAAACAGGAACCATAGGTTTCCGAGGACGACGCACATGAGTGACCCCCTGAAAGAAAGTCTTGATAAGAGGGTGCTGGGCAAAGGTCTTCTGAAAGAAGATAGACAGGGCCGAAACCTGGCCCTTCAAGGTACTAAGCTTAAGACCTAAGTCTAAACCATGTTGTAAAAACTCCAGCACCCTGGAGACTAAGAATTCCCGGCAGGGAAGAGACCTGGATTCACACCAGTCAATGTAAGCACGCCATACTCTATAATAGATAGCAGCAGAAGTCTTCTTCCTGGCTTGCACCATAGTAGCCACAACAGATGCAGACAAACCCTTTTCCATTAAGATGGAGGTTTCAATAGCCAAGCCGTCAAAGCCAGAGTTAGTAAATTGGGATGGCGTAGAGACCCCTGAGTTAGAAGATCTGGCAACCTTGGCAGATCGTACTGATCTACTGCCATTTGAACCACGTCTGCGAACCACACTCTTCTTGGCCACCTTGGGGCCACCAGAATCGCGGGAACCCCGTCCAGAGCGATCTTGCGCAGCACTCTGCCCAGAAGGGGAACTGGTGGAAACACATACAGGAGCCGAAACTCCCTCCAAGACATTGACAGGGCATCCAAAGCCAGAGCCAGAGGATCCTGAGACAGGGATACAAAGCTCGGTAGCTTGTGATTGTGACGTGACGCAAAGAGATCCACGTCTGGCACACCCCAACGGTGACACAGGGACTGAAATACCCTGTCGCAGAGGAACCATTCCCCCTGACGGGACGACCCCCTGCTCAGAGCATCTGCTAGCAGATTTTCCACCCCCGGAATGTAGACAGCCGAGATGCATTGGACATTGGTCTCTGCCCATGTTAGAATCAGAGACACCTCCTGGAGAGCACCCTTGCTCCGGGTTCCTCCCTGATGATTGATGTAGGCTACCGCCGTCCTGTTGTCTGAGCGTACCTGAACCGCCAGACCCTTCAGGTGCTGGGTCAATCGTTCCAGCACCAATCTGACCTCCCTGAGTTCCAGGACATTGATAGGAAGATGGGCCTCCTGAGGGCCCCACCTCCCCTGGAAGCGCAGGGATTTCCAGAATCCCCCCCAGCCTGAAAGGCTGGCATCCGTTGTGACCATCTCCCAAGAGGGAGCCAGGAAGGATCTGCCCCTTGTCAAGTTCCTGTGGTCCAACCACCACGCAAGGGATTGTCTGACCGAGGGGGAATCACCCAGATGTCGTCCAAGGACGCTGGGTCCTTGTCCCATACTGACAGAAGGTGAAGCTGCAGGGTTCTCAAATGAAACTGGGCAAAGGGCACCGCCTCGAAGCTTGCCACCGTCGAGCCCACCAACTGCATTCCCTGCCGGATGGAGGGATGAGGGTTCGAGAGCAGGGACCTTGCCTGCGTTGTCAGAGCTTCCACCTTCTGTGGAGGAAGGAATATCCTTGACTGAACCGAGTCCAGAATCATCCCCAGAAACGGTGTCACTGAGGACTTTGGGTAATTGATCACCCAGCCGAAGGACTCCAGGGTGGACACCACCAACCGAGTGTCCAGCTCTGCCTGCCGCAGAGACCGAGAGGTGATGAGTATATCGTCCAGGTAGGGCAACACGCGTATGCCCTTTAGTCTTAAGAGAGACATCACCCCTGCCAGCACCTTGGTGAACACCCTGGGAGCCGACGTAAGGCCGAATGGCAGAGCCACGAACTGATAATGCTGATCCAACAGCGCAAATCTGAGAAACCTTTGGTGCCCTGGAAACACCGGAACGTGCAGGTAAGCGTCCTTGATGTCCACAGATGTCATGAAGTCCCCTGGGCGCAGCGAGGCAATGGCCGAGCGCAGAGTTTCCATACGAAAATGCCTGTTTCTGACAAATCTGTTTAGGATTTTCAAATCCAGAATGGGTCTGACTGACCCGTCCTTTTTGGGCACCGTGAAAAGGTTGGAATAAAACCCCATGCCCCTGTCTCTTAAGGGGACCTTGCAAATGACCCCGAGATCCAGAAGGTCCTGCACAGCCAGCATCAAGACTCGAGCTGAGGCAGGGTCCTGTGGGATCCAGGACCCAACGAACCTGGTAGGGGGCAGTACAGCAAATTCTATCTTGTAACCGGAGGACACCACCTCCTGAATCCACCGGTCTGGGACGAGGCGTCTCCAGACATGCTCGAAGTGCTGTATATGTCCCCCCACCCTGACGGGCGAGGGCGCCCCTTCATGCTTGGGGGTTCTTGGGGGGGCTTTGGGCTTGGGCCCCCAGGAGGAACCGGGACGGCGTCCTCTGTTCTTGTTCCAGGAATCTGCGCGAGACCCAGCGAAGGATACCCCTCTACCCTGCTTGGCCCCACGGTAGGGGGTCGAATGGGAGCTTGGGCCACGAAAGGGCCGAATCTGACGCTTGCGCTGGGGCAACTTGCCACCTTTGGCAAAGATATCTAACCTTTCTCCAAACAGGCGCAGCCCTTTAAATGGAAGCCCCGTGAGGGCCTTCTTGGCGACATTGTCAGCAGCCCACTGGCGTAACCAGACCGCACGGCGTATGGCTACCACCAGAGCAGAGGATCTAGCGCTCAGCTTAATAGCATCGTCCGATGCAGATAGGATATAATTCACAAAGGTCTCACAGGTGGCCAGAGCATTGGCGGCATCAGAGGGCAAGTCATCCGCCCCTTCCAGAGCAATCTTAACCACAGTCCTGAGCACCACCGCCGTGATGGCTAAGGCGCAAACCGGGCGGAGCGACGCTCCCCCAAATGCAAAGGCATGACATGCCAATTGATCAACTCGCCGATCCTCTAAATCCCGCAGCGTAGTAGTGTCAGGGGAGTGCATAATAGAGGTGTTGGACAGACTCAAAATCGGGGCATCGACCTCGGGCGGCGATGTCCAACACTTAACTAGATTGGCAGGGAATGGATACTTCTTATCCACAGCTTTAGGAATCCCCTGGAGTTTGCTGGGATGTTCCCATTCTTTCAGCACTAGGCTATTAAAATGAGTTTGTTCGGGAAACTCCAACCGCATCCTAGCGGTATGAAACAGATCACCCCTTTGCCGAGGAGCCGCGGGAGGGGGAGAGAGGGATAACACATCAAAGATCTGGGTCAGCAGTCTATCAATGTCGTCCTGGGACCAATGATCAGAACCAGACTCATCCTGACTCCTGGACTCGTCGTCGTAGGACCCTGAGTCAGAGAATAGTTCCCCTTCCTCTGACGGGGAATGTGCATAGGAAAGCAGTTACATAGTTAATACGGTTGAAAAAAGACATATGTCCATCAAGTTCAACCAAGGGTGTTGGGGTAGGGGGACGTTATTTTTTATTTCATAGGGGAAGCTATTTATTTTATTTTTTGTCTTTTTTTTTATTGATAACCACTAGTAGTAACTGTTAATGTTATTTTCTTCAAAATAAGCATCTAATCCTTTTTTGAAGCTGTCAGCGGTTGATGCTGTAACAAGCTTCTGTGGGAGGCTATTCCATAGATTTATAGTTCTTATGGAAAAAAACGATTGTCGCCTCCGGAGACTAAATTTCTTTTTTTCCATTCGAAGGCAGTGCCCCCTTGTCCTTAGAGAGGATTTTACGTGAAAGTGTTCCCCCATATTTTTTGTATGGTCCATTTATATATTTATACAAGTTAATCATGTCCCCCCGCAATCGCCTCCTCTCAAGACTAAACAGATTTAATTCTCGTAATCTTTCCTCATAACTAAGATCTTTCATTCCCTTTATTAGTTTGGTGGCTCTCCTTTGCACCCTTTCCAGAGTCAGGGCGTCCTTTCTATGAACGGGTGCCCAGAACTGGACGGCATATTCCAGGTGAGGGCGCACCAGTGCCTTGTAAAGAGGCAAAATTACATCTCTATCCCGTGATTCCATGCCTCTTTTAATGCACGATAGAATCTTGGTGGCCTTGGAAGCAGCTGCTTGGCATTGCATGCTGTTATTTAGTCTGTGATCTACTAGTACCCCCAGATCCTTCTCAACAGGTGACTCTCCCAGTTTTACTCCCCCGAGGACATATGTTGCCTTCGGGTTATTAGACCCCAAGTGCATGACTTTACATTTTTCCACATTGAACTTCATTTGCCAAGTGGATGCCCAGACACTCAATGAGTCCAAGTCAGCCTGAAGCTTGTGAACATCTTCAATACACTGCACTGTGCTACATATCTTTGTGTCATCTGCAAAAATAGAGACAGTGCTTTTAATTCCATCTTCTATGTCGTTTATAAACAAGTTGATTAATAGTGGGCCCAGCACTGAACCCTGGGGTACACAGCTTACAACTGGTAACCATTCAGAGTAGGTATCATTAACCACAACTCTCTGCACACGATCCTTCAGCCAGTTTTCAATCCAGTTACAAACTGCGTTTTCTAGTCCTGAAGATCTCAATTTCCCCAATAAGCGGCTATGGGGGACAGTGTCAAATGCTTTTGCAAAATCCAGAAAAACTATATCCACAGCCGCCCTTCTGTCCAGGCTTCTACTTACCTCCTCACAGAAGCCAATCAGGTTAGTTTGGCAGCTTCTGTCCTTAGTAAAACCGTGTTGGTTGTCACTTATAATATTATGGATAGTTACATATTCGTGTATGTTGTCCCTTAATAGTCCCTCAAGCAATTTCCCCACAATGGATGTTAAGCTAACAGGTCTGTAATTGCCCGGAGAAGACCTAGAGCCCTTTTTAAAAATGGGCACCACATTTGCCCTGCGCCAGTCCCTATACCAGTTGCTAGTGAGTCTTTAAAGATCAACAACAGAGGTGACGAGATAACGGAACTGAGTTCTTTGAGAACTCTTGGGTGAAGTCCATCTGGTCCTCCAGTCTTATTCACATTTAAATTATTGAGTTTTTCTTGGATGATATCCACGTTTAGCTTGTTAATTATTATACTCTGGCTATTACTATCAGTGGCATCTCCTGTGTTGGCTCCTTGCGCTTCTCTTGTGTACACAGAGCTAAAGATTCCATTTAACAGCTCTGCCTTATCCTCATCCCCAGTGACCATTTCCCCATTATCGTTAATTAGGGCACCTACCTGTTCTGATTTAGTTTTCTTCGAATTAATATATTTGAAAAATCGTTTAGGGTTTGTTTTGCTTTCTTTGGCCACATCTCGTTCATTTTGTGCTTTTGCCAACCTTATTTCTTTCTTACACACTTTATTTACTAGTTTATACTGTTCAAGTGTTACAGTAAATCGTCAGATTCTACAGGAAGAATAGTAGATTCAGGATTCAAATGACGCCTCTTGGCAGTAGCCTTGCGCGCCAAGGAGCCAGCGATTAAGTTTTCCACACTAGCCAGTCTAGTGGCCAAATCAGTGTGAGAGTCCCCACTAGTATTGGGGGTTAGGCACAAGCTTGGGGGAGTAGGGGAAGTAAGGCGAGGTGCGGGCCCAGCCTCGGAAGAGGTGGGGAGACCGGCTAGCACCTGCTGGGCACAAGGGACGCAGACCCGTGCATTGTCACCGCTGCTAGGTAAGACCCCACAAGCTACACACAGACGGGCTTGTCCCAAGGGAACCCCGTTCACAATATCCTGAGATGCCTCCATATGGTGATTATTAAGTTCAATATGCCAGTAGGGATTGACGCTATAAAGCAACCCTGGATGCCCCAATAACCCGCTGGGAAGTGGGAGTGATTTCTTAAAATGGTCTGGACCGGGCGCTACACCGGGCCGGGAGAAGCCACCGAAGTCAGCGGTCTGAAAGACACAAGGGGAACAAGGATGTCAGAGCCAAGCACGAAGAAGCAAAGCTAGGGAAAAAGTCACCCATGAGGGCACTTACAGATCTGCGAGGGGAGGACCGTCTTCACTCACTTCGAATGGCGGGCCAGAGCGGGCGATGACGCGGAACGCGCCAACCCGAACCACGCCAACCCCCCCCCCCCCCCCCCCCGGGAGAGCGCGAAGCTCGAAGGCGCGCAGCCAATCAGAAGAAAAAGTAGTTATGCTAGAAATCACCTCAGAGAAAAAATCTGACAGGGTGAATACAGGGATAAAAAAATACATAAAAAGGCGTCCCCGAAAGAGCTGCCGTACGCGGCAAGTAGAGTACAATAAAAGCGCTGCGGTTAACAAAAAGCTTAAATGTGAAGCGCGCTCTGACCCCCGGTAACCGTTAAAGGCTATAGGTCTCTAGTGTAATTAGGGCAAGGTAGGCCATCGTACACACGACCCCCCCCCTCTTTTTTCCCCCCACTAACGGGGGAATCTAGGGAGGAAGGTGACCCAATATTCAGGGTTCTCCGTTACATGGGGCGTGGGGGCACTGGTGCGGGAGGGGCATCAAACTGAAGGCTCACCATTCGCCTTAACCGCCTACCCTATGGTGGGGGATTGCGGTGGAGACTAGCTCTGTAAGCACACTAGGTGCTGCCTACCTTCACCCGACCAACGCAGCCCAGGCTGGGAGGCATTACTTCACAATGAGGATGGGTGGAAATAGTCCCGCAGGGCCTCGGGCTGTCAAGCCCCGCTCGCCTGCGAGAGCGTGATACTTCATGTCTTCGCAGTTCCAGCACTGCAGAGAAATCTGGGGATTTGTGGGAGGTCCCTCGGTATATGTAGGGCCGGGAGGAGCTTGTTTTCTACATGTCTGCAGTGCACGGCGCCGGAGGCGGAGGATTACCCACATGTTATTACTATGTCTGGAGCAGGACGTGCTATATGCTTAGAATAAAAGGCACAGCAGACAGTAAAGGCGCTGTCACCTGCAAAACTTTGCTACCAAGTACGACATGAGCAAAGGCTCTAACGTCAATCCCATAACAAAACCTTTGAAAAGGTATGAACAAAAACAAGCAGCGGTCTAGCAACTTATTCAACAGAAAACCTGGTGCTGAAGGGCCAAAGGTACCCAAACACCAACATAACAGAATAAAAAGAGAGAGAGAGGGAGATTCTTCCCCCTTAAAGGAATAGGCCAGTGTAACGGCCTAACCAGCCCAAAGGCAACAGAAGCCTTGGTAAAACTTAGAACTCTCCCCAACGGGGAAATGAAAACTGGTCTCCCGCCAGACAGGCGGGGATACTGACCCCCTCACTAACAAGGATCAGCAAGAAGCCGAAACCTTTACTCAGGACCAGGAAGGCAAACCATCCAAGTAAGATCAGTCCAAAGGGCGCATAGGCCCTGGAAGCAAACGAGATCAGGCGCATACATATGGAGGCGCCCGCAGACCCCAAAGGGCATCAGACCCCCTAAGGGACAAGAAACAACCAGGAAAATTTCAACACCTGTTGAGGGAATGTAGACCCCTTACTTCAGCATTATTAAGAATAAGGCCCATAGGCAGAATAAAAGGACTTAAATAATGATCATAAAACACCACCTTGGACAAAAGGGTCCGGCGTAAGGCGGAATACCACCACATCATGGTGTGTATATATAGATATATATCTATATAATGAAACGAGGGCTAAGTAATCAGAGCCACCATCTCAGACACACGTCTGACTGAAGCAACAGCCCCCGGAGGGGCGACTTCAACTACAAAACAGCTCAGACAGCATCCAGAATAAGTCCCAAGGGAACAATCCGCAGGGTAAACAGAATGAAAATCGATCCCAACAGGGACCATAGAACTACTTGGGAGATGCCCCTGAGCAATCCCCAAGAGAACCCCTAACAAGGAAGACAGAACCAGACTTCTACAGGAAGGCAGACAGGACAGAACCTGAAGCTTCAGAGTACCTAGATGGGGAGCCAACCCCAACCTATGCTGTAACAACTCTAGAACCCTGGGAACCGAGAACGTCCACAGGGGAGAGACCAAGACTCATGCCAATCAATATGGGTACACCATAACCCACAATAGACGGAGGAAGAGGAAGCCAAGGAAGCTTGCTCCTAGCCCCCCATATACCAAGTCACCCAGAAGATAAGCCCGCCTCCAAGGGGTGAATGAACCAGCTGTCAAGCCCCAGACTAGAGACTGTAGATTGGGACAACATAAGAAGGAGCCTGACAAGGGCAGAACTGCACTCCTGAGAGAGCGTACAGGTCCGCTGACCTCAGCAGAAGCATCTGCGAACCACAGTTCACTAGGCCACCCAGGGGCCATCAATCTCACGGGTCTCTTTATCAGCACGACCATGCGCAGAACCCCACATAGCAGGGTGAATGAAGAGAAGACATATAAAATAGAAAGTCTAGACATAAATTTACTAAGCCCCCATGACCAGAGTCAGAATATTCTGGGGCAGTAAAAACAAGGGCAGAGCCCCTGTGATATTAGCGAGACCCAACAGAGCCACCCTAGTTGGCTCTCAGAGGGACACCAGGATAGCACAACCTGCCACTGAAAGACATCCATTGGAGCGAATACCACCGAGGAGCAGGGGACGTAGACCCCCCACCCAGATCAGGATCAGGAACCTGCCAGGAGAATCATCCTGCTTCAAGCTCCAGACCAATATTCAAACAGGCCATTGTCTTCCAACAGGCCAAGAGTCCCCAAGTAGACAGGACCTAAAGAGAAGTCCAGCAGTATAGAGTCAACTGAAGGCTCATTGTTTTAACAAAGCCAGTAGGTAAGATGGACCCTCTAAGGGACCCTACCTAGGAACCACGGGGGGTTTTGGAAGAAATCCCCCCCCCCCCGCCAACCTGGTACCCAAGGTGACCATTCACAGGAAGATGCAAGCAAAGAAAGGGGTGCCCCCTGACAGGGTCGTTGAATATAACCAGCTCAAGAGGAACCACCGAACCAAAGGGGAATGACCACAGACCTAGCTCCCGGGGTGCTGGAACCCCATCTAGGATCAATAACCTACTGTGCCGAAGAGCCCAAAGGCTCTGTATATAAGGGACATCATCTGATACGCCACCAACAGGCCCATCAGCTGCAATCCTGCCTGGTGAAAGTAAGATGTCAGCAAAGGGGGGCAGAGCCCCCGTAACCAGGAGCCCACTTGTTGCCAAGGAAGAAGGCTCAAGCCTGAACCGAATCCAAGGAATGGAGATAGCGGATAAGGGACCATGAGGGATTGAGGTGACTGAGCACCCATCCAGTAACTCCCAGGGGACACCGCCGGCCGACTAACCCACTCGGCCTGACGTAGAGATTGGGGAGTAAGGAAAGACGACTCGGTAGGTCCTAGTGCGGACGCCCCACAGGCATGTCCGAGACATCACCCCCATCCGCGCCATAGCGAGTAGCCTGGGGGCGGAAGAGAGGCCAAAAACAAGGCCCCAATCTGCAGGGTTGGTCCTGCAACACTGACTAGTAACGGTCTTGGTGTCCAGAAGACACAGGGGGAACTAACAGGATCTAGAACGCCACAGGGGGCCAGAAGCCCCCCTTGCACAGGGCGCCTGTGTCCCAAGACAGAGATATCATACAGGGACTACCTGTGAGTGTAGAATTGACAAGCCTACCATAGGCCAGCATGGCCCAGACTGCCTCAACATTTTGAGGGAAAGAGAAAGGTTAACATAGAGGCCATTGCCCCATTCTATTAAGGGCAACCTGCAAGTAAGCCCAGACTCTGTAGGCCGAGTACGGCCTGCACCAACTCCTGAGGGGAAAACAGGGGCTAGAAGCACCCTGACAACCTCCGAGAGGGACCGCCCAGCAAATTCTATCCTGTGTCCAGGGGAACTACCTCCTGGAACCACCAGAAGGAGAAGATACGCTCCCAGATAGGAGCCAGGTGCTGTGTCAGTCCCCTCGCCCAGAAGGGCGAGGGCGTCCCTTCATGCTTGAGAAGTCTTGGCAGATTTGGACTTAGCCCTGCCAGAGGGCCCAGGGCGTTGCCTGCCCACCCCGTGGTGGAAATCCACTCCGAAAAGTTGGAAGCACACCTCAAGTTCGTGTTTGACACTAACGTAGGGAGGGGGAGGGGTGTCTCCCTGCCCCGAGGAGGCCGAGATGGCCTTCTGCGCAGGGGTGCCTTACCCGTTTTTTTTTTTTTTTTTTTAAAGGTCCAAACGGGCCCCAAATAGACGCCGTCCTCTGAAAGGAAGGCCAGTGAGAGCCTCTTTCGTATCATCGTCAGCACCCCACTGTTGCAGCCAGACCAGGCGGCGAATAGCTACCACAAGGGCAAAGGTTCTAGCACACATCTTAATGGTGTCATCCAGCGCTGAGAGGATAAACCTTACAAACACATCACAGTCTGAGAGCGCATTAAATACCTCCCAGGGGAGGTCCTCAGGTCGGTGATCAAGTAGTTTTCTAATGAGAGTCCTGGCGGCCACCGCAGTGATGGCCACGGCACAGACCGGGCGCAGAGCCGTCCCTGCACACGAAAAGGCGTGGGAAGCCAGTCTGTCAATGCGCCGGTCCTCAGCATCCCGAAGGGTACGATAAGTAGGAGCTGTCATGAAGGGGGATAGCAACCCCTATGATCGGTGCATCCACCACGGGAGTTGCTGACCAACAGTCAACCACATCAGGGGGAAAGGGTACTTCCAATCCCAGCCCCCTGGAACCCCTTTAAGTTTACAAGGCAATTCCCATTCTTTGGATATAAGAGCCTGGAAATGCTCCTGTTCCATAAATTCCAAGCGCGGTGTCGCCGTGTGGAAACTCTCCCTCTTAGGCTTGGGAGATCAAAGATCTTTATAAGTAGTTCATCAGTGTCACACAGGCCCCAAGAACCGGGGCCAGAATCATCACGGCTCCAGGGCATCCCATCCGAGGAGCCCGAATCGGAGAACAGATCACCTTCATCAGAAGGATCCAGGTCCTGCATAGCAGCAGATTCATCGGTTTCGTTAGGAACCAGAGAACCAGGAGGCGTCAGGGACCGCTTCTTTCCAGGGCCCATACGCTCTGCCAAACTGGATAGCACCTGCTCAGCCATAGGCAGCCTGCGCGGCACGACTTGCTGGTCATCCCCGCTCGAGTGAGACTCATCCGGAGTGAGGTTTAGGTCCGGGGAGACGGGAGTATTGAAGTGAGGTGCAGCCACTGGCAAACCTGATTGCAGGGTCAGTGCCTGTTCAGCACACGGTCCGCAGACCCGTGCTCTGTCAGCATCAGCATGGGGCTGACCACACACTGTACACAGCCGGTCTTGTCCCCGAGGGACCCCGGGTATAAAATTCTGAGATGCCTCCATATGGTGATTATCTGAGCAGTATGCCCGCAGGGATTTACGCAATAGGCAACCCTGGATGCCCCAAGACCCGCTAGGAATGTGGGAGAATTTTTTTATGTGAACCCGCTATAACATATGTCAGGCCGGGGGAAGCCACCGAAAACTTGGCGTCTGAAAGACATAAAGGGGATAAGAGGGGGGTGTCAGTGCCATGTGCAGCTCATAGGAACAAAAACCGCCCAGGAGGGCACTTACATGACCAAGGGAGGAGGCGGATCGCAACCACGCGTGAAGACCGTCAAAATGGCGCCCAGCAAACCTCGAGGGGCGGGCCTGATCTGGCCGTGACACGGGGCGCGTCATGCCAAGTCCCCGCCTCCCCCAAAGAGCGCGAAGCTCTAACCAGCGCAACGTCCATGACAGTAGCTGCATAGGACACACATAGAGAGTGTAAATGAGGAGATTGCTGTCAACACTAGGGAATGATGCTGCCGCCCGGGCTGCACCCTTCATGTAATGAAAGGACACACACGCGCACAACCAGACAAGGTTTATGTGGGGCTAGGAGCACGGCACTGACACCCAAGTTTAAATGACAAGTCAACGGCCATAACGTGTTAACATTACACTGGGACCGCCACACACATTACCCCCCCCTTTCTTTTCCCCCGAGCTACGGGAGGAAGCGAGGGAGAAGCGGACCTGCACCCAGGGTTCATCGCTATGAGGGGTACGGACAGAAATGCGGGAGGGGCATCTAATGGAGGCTCACCATCGGCCTAAACCGCCTACCCTATGGTGGGGGATTGCGGTGGAGCGTAGCTCCGTGAGCACACGAGGTGCTGCCTACCTTCACCCGACCAGTGCAGCCCAGGCTGGGAGGCACATCATATCGAAGAGGACGGGTGGTAATAGTCCCGCAGGGCCGCAGGCTGTAAAAGCCCCGCTCACCTGCGAGAGAGTTGATACTTCATGTCTTCGCAGTGAGCACTGCAGAGAAATCTGGGGATTTGTGGGAGGTCCCTGGGTATATGAAGGGCCGGGAGAAGCCTGTTTTTGCATGTCTGCAGTGAACAGCGCCCTCTGGCGGAGGATTACCCACGTGTAATTATTATAGATGGAGCAGGACGTACTGTATGCTTAGAATAGCCGAGATATCGAGGTTTACAGGTTCACCCCACGATTTCGCTTCTGAGTGGGTGTGGCCCTTGGAAGTGTGAAGATGCATATTAAGCAGAATAACGAGTGAGGTCTGTAAGAGCCTCAGAACTTGCTTCAGACACTCCCAAACATGCATGTGCACATTCCCAAAGCAAATGCCACTAGCCTGCCCCTGGGGCATCTTACAGCGGGACGCCCCGCTGTGTGAAACTCCTTGGGCCACCAGTATACTTACCTTTACCAGCAGCTCCGGCGACACTGTAATTGAATGTCTTGCAAAAATCAGCCATCTTAAAGTGGATCAAAACCCAAGATTTTGAATATTATGCTGTGTGAAAACCACCAGGTCGTCAATAAAAACTCACAATGCCCCGGTTCTATGGCGCATGCACGGGTTCTTGTCCAATCAGGATGCTCGTCTCCACTCTGCAGTTTCGACTAAGAATCTAGCCAAAAGCAGTTAAGCAGAACTGAGCCTCTTACCAGGGTGTGTGCCCACGCCAGCCATGCAGAAAATACCATTTTGTGAATTCTCACCTGTAAAATGGGTATTATAAGTATGTCACACACCCCACTTCAATCATTGATTATTACACTTGGGTAATACCTACCGCTAGGTGGCAGTCTTGCAGAGAAGTCCAGAAAAAGACAAGCCCCTCCCGGTCCATACATACCTGGCACCTCCCAACAAATCCCCAGTATTCAAACAGCAGTAAGACAAGGTACCAGGAACAAACAACGGTAACCCTCAACTGTAAATAAAAAACTTCACCATATAAAGAACCAGGATACCAAAAAGGGCGGGTGAAGTGGGGTGTGTGACATACTTATAATACCCATTTTACAGGTGAGAATTCACAAAATGGTATTATTCTAAGTATGTCACACACCCCACTTCAATCATTGATTATTACCCTTGGGACATCCAACAGCAGTGTCCAGAAAAAGGGCGGGTATCCAACCAGGCAATAATGCAGAAACTCAAAGCACTGCAGCCTGCAGAACCTTGCGGCCAAAAACAGCATCCGCTGAGGCCCGCACATCAACCTTATAAAACTTAGAAAAAGTATGAACCGAAGACCAAGTCGCAGCCTTACAAACTTGTTCAACAGAAGCCTGGTGCTGAAAAGCCCAGGACGCACCAACCGCACAAGTAGAATGAGCAGTAACACGAAAAGGGGGATCCTTCCCCTTGGCAGAATAGGCTCCAACAATCGCCTGACAAATCCATTTGCTAATGGAAGATTTAGCCGGAGCCAAGCCCTTCCTAGGCCCACAGGGCACCACGAAAAAGGCATCAGTCTTATGAAAAGAAGACGTAGTACGTAGATAGTACTTGACACAACGTACAACATCCAAGCAGTGCAACGCACTCTCCTTGACATTCTTAGGCTTAGGACACAAAGAAGGAAGAACAATGTCCTGGTTAAGATGAAAAGCAGAGACCACTTTAGGGAGAAAGTCTGACTTGAAGCGAAAAACCACTTTGTCCTGATGTTCCTCAAAATAAGGAGCCTGAATCGACAAGGCTGCCAACTCCGAAACACGCCGAACCGAAGTGATGGCCACCAGAAAGGCAACCTTCTGAGTCAGAGTGGACAGAGCAATATCCCGCAAAGGCTCAAAAGGAGGAGCCTGAAGAGCAGAGAGAACCAAATTCACATCCCAAACAGGGAGCAACGGCTTCCTAGGAGGCCGCAGATGTGAAACCCCCTGGAAAAAAGTCTTGACCAAAGAATGGCTAGCAAAAGATCTCTGAAAAAAGATAGACAAAGCAGAAACCTGCCCCTTCAAAGTACTCAGCTGAAGACCAGAGTCCAGCCCTGATTGAAGAAAATCCAAAATCCTAGAAATAGAAAAGACCCGGCAAGGCAAAGACCTAGCCTCACACCAATCAATATAAGATCTCCAAGCCCTATAATAGATGGAAGAAGAGGATCTCTTCCTGGCACTAATAAGAGTCCGAATGACCGAATCCGAAAGACCCTCCTCCTTTAAGATGGAGGTCTCAGCAGCCAAGCCGTTAATGCCAGCGTTTGTAAACTGGGGTAACACAGTTGGCCCTGAGTGAGAAGATCCGGCCGAAGAGGCAGATCGAACTGATCCACTGCCAGACGAACGATGTCTGCGAACCACACCCGCCTTGGCCACCTTGGAGCCACGAGAATGGCGGGAACTCCTTCCAGAACCAACTTTCGCAGCACCCTGCCTAGCATGGGAATCGGAAAAAACAGATAAAGAAACCCCAGGTCCCTCCAGCTCAGGGCCATGGCATCCGCCGCCAGAGCCAGAGGATCCTGAGACAGTGACACGAATGTCGGAAGCTTGTGATTGTGACGAGAGGCAAACAGATCCACCTCCGGCGTCCCCCACCGAAGACACATCGACCGAAACACCTGGGGATGGAGAGACCATTCCCCCCGGCGGGACGAACACCGGCTCAGAAAGTCCGCCTCTGTGTTTTCCACTCCTGGAATGTAAACTGCCGAGATGCAAGGGACATGAGTCTCTGCCCAAACTAGAATCAGAGACACCTCTCTGTGGGCACCCAGACTGCGAGTCCCTCCTTGGTGATTGATGTAAGCAACCGCCGTCTGATTGTCCGATCGAACCTGAACCGGCAGGCCCTGTAAATGATGCGTCAAGTGAGACAGAACCAACCTTATGGCTCGCAACTCCAGAACATTGATGGGCAAGTGGGCTTCCTGAGGGTCCCACTGCCCCTGAAACTGAAGATCCTTCCAGAAACCTCCCCATCCTGACAAACTGGCATCCGTGGTGACAGTTTCCCAAAGCGGGGTCAGAAACGACCTGCCCTTCAGAAGATTGTCCGAGACCAACCACCACAGAAGGGACTGCCGAACACAAGGGGACATCCGGAAGGACCGATCCAACGACCGCGGTCGCCGGTCCCAAGACGCCAAAAGATGAAGCTGAAGCGTCCTCGTGTGAAACTGCGCGAAGGGAACTGCCTCGAACGAGGCCACCATCAACCCCACCAGTCTCATCCCTAGCCGAATGGACGGGCGAGGATTGGAAAGAAGAAGCTGAGCCAATTCCTGAATCAAAAGAACCTTGGCCTGAGGGAGAAACACTCTGTGCTGGCAAGAGTCCAACGACATCCCCAGAAAGGTCACCACCCTGGCCGGAACCAGAGAGGACTTGGGGTAATTGATCACCCAGCCGAACCTCTCCAGCATAGACACCACCATGCTGGTGTCCCCTTCCGCTTGACTGAAGGAAGGCGCCATGATGAGAAGATCGTCCAGGTAAGGCACAATGCGAATCCCCTGAGCTCTGAGCAGGGCCATCACTCCCGCCAACACCTTGGTGAACACTCTCGGAGCAGAGGTGAGGCCGAATGGAAGAGCTACAAACTGAAAGTGCCGATCCTCCACCACAAAGCGAAGGAACCTCTGATGAGCTGGAAAGATCGGAATGTGAAGGTAAGCATCCTTGATGTCTATGGACGTCATAAAGTCCCCCTGCCGAAGCAAACCGATCGCAGACCGCAGGGTTTCCATGCGGAACTTCCGGGGACGAATAAACCTGTTGAGAAACTTCAAATCCAGGATTGGACGGAACGACCCATCCTTTTTGGGTACAGTGAAGAGATTGGAATAATACCCGCGCCCCACCTCCGAAGGAGGGACCGGGCAGACGACTGCCAATTCCAGAAGATTCCTTACCGCCGCCAGGAGCCCCTGCGCGGCCAAAGGATCCGAAGGTACCCGAGACCTGAAAAACCTTGGAGGAGGGCGGGACTCGAACTCCAGCTTGTAACCGGCCGACACCACCTCCCGGATCCACCTGTCCGAGACCTCCTGGTCCCATACCCGGGAGAAGAGTCGCAACCGTCCCCCCACCCGTACGGGTGAGGGCGCCCCCTCATTGCTGAGCGGGCTTGGCCGCAGGCTTGGGCTTGGCGCCCCAGACGTGAACGGGACGGCCACGGCCTCTACCCCTATTCCAACTGGCGCCCCTGGAGGCCGAGAAGCCCGCACCCCTGCCGGCTCTGGCTCCCCGAAAGGACGGAGTGAAGGAGGCCGCCCCCCGAAAGGAACGGCGAAATTTCTTGCGCTGAGGCAACTTGCCTCCCTTGGCAACAGAATCCAGCTTTTCACCGAAAAGCCTCAAACCCAGAAAGGGAAGAGCCGTGAGCGATCTTTTAGAATTAAAATCAGCCGTCCACTGTCTCAGCCACACTGAGCGACGAATAGCCACCAACAGAGCCGTAGCCCTGCCACACATCAACATGGCATCCTCCTGAGCGGCCAGAATAAACGACAAAAAGGATTCACAACGGTTAAGAACAAGAAACTCCGGTCGGATCAAGATCCACACATAAGTCCCTGACCATAGACCTAACCTCCAATGACAAAAAGGCAGAAGCACAAACAGGCCTCAAAACTGAACCCGCACAGACAAACCCATGACGGGCCAACTGATCAATCCGGCGATCCTCGCCGTCCTTGAGAGAAGTAGTGTCAGGAGAATGAACAACCGCCGTATTAGACAGTCCCAAAACAGGAGCATCCACATCGGGAGGCACAGACCAACGCTTCAACAAGTCCGCCGGAAAAGGATACTTTTTATCCCAGCTAGGCGGTACCCCGACGAGACGCGTAGGCTGCTCCCATTGCTTAAGGACGACGTCCTCAAAATGCTGTTGACTGGGAAACTCCAAGCGCTGCTTGGAAACCCCGAAAAGCTGACCCTTAGGCAGAGGAGCAACTTCCGGAGGATCCAAATCCAAAACCTCAAACATTTGGGCCAGAATAGTAGGCGTATCAGGGGGGGGGCCCTCATCCAGGTCCCCCTCAGCGCCCGGCAACTGCTGAACCTCGGAATCCTCTACGTCCTCAACAAGCTCACCCTCTTCAAGGGGACGATCTGACCAATCCAGCACCTCAACTTCCTCATCTGAGTCCTGCGGAGGCGGAGACAGATGTTTCCGCTTAGCTGGAGCCTTCTGAGCGACCACTGCGGACAACCTTTTCTCGAGGCTGGCCAATCGGGCGCATACCTCAGAATGCGAATCACCCCCAACGACCACGTCACACGGGGTCCGGAACAGGCGAGGAGGGGAGGGAGAAGGCGCGGCCGAAGAAGTCCCAGGCACCGAGGTGTCGGACTGGCGCTCAATGTTCCGCTGCGGACATGGAATACAAACAATGACATCATCCCCTGGTAGCGGAGTCCCACACCCCCCGCACAGCCTGGACTGTCCCGTAGGACCATTCCCGGTATCTTTGGTAGCCTCCATATGGTGAATTTATGGTATTCGCAGACCCCAGGGAATTACGCAGTAAGCGACCCGGGATGCCCCTCTGGGATTTCAATAGAAATATATATATATATATATATATATATATATATATATATATATATATTTAAATAGGCCTGTCAGGGAAATTAGCAAAAAGGACTATAAGCCAAACCCAAAAGCCAGGTATATAAGACCGGGAGAGCCCTGTATGACGGAATCCTGGGATCTGAAAAACAAAGACAACAGTCAATACAGGCACACAGAAAAAAAACGTAGACACAAGGGTGGGTCAGGCTAAACTGAAAACAGATAGAAGCACTATAAACCCTCATGCCTCAAAGTCCAGCTGGAGCACCCTGCCGTCACTTGTGGGGAGGGAGTGGGGCATAGACCGTGTGAGACCGCAGGGACAGTGGGCCCTGAATGCTAGTGACAAACATCTGCCCCTTAACTGAATGCTCCCAATAAAAAAACCGCGTTCAGACAACAAAAAAATGAAGCAGAAATGACACACCGCCTACCTGATATCCTGTGAGAAATGGCGACCGCCGGAATGAAAGAGAGCCGAAGACGAGGGGCAGGCCCATAAGAAGCGCGGGACTACTATAATCCCGCCCTTCCCTAACCCGCCAGACACGGCGCGGGCCGCGCCAGTCGCAGAACTGCGCCAGGCCCCGCCTGAGGTAAAAAATGACAAGAGACGGGCGCCATGCTTGCGGAAGCCCCCGCCCGACCCGTTCCCACCAGTAAAACACAGGGGCTCCAGAAGCCCCCCAAGCGGCAGAAGCAGGCGGGCCACCGCACAGGTCACCCGTCCCTGCCCCAAAACACACACAAACACACAGAAAACAGCCACACACATTCCCAGGAAGGGATTGAGTCAAGATGGGGTTAAAAGTAAGAGGAAAAACCTAAGGGGTAGTATAAGGGCTGGGGCATCCCACGTCCGGATCACCAGACCGGATCACCGCTATGCCCCATAATATGGGGACGAGCGGAGGAGCTAATCTCCTAGGCACATATGTGCCATCTACCCTTGCCCGGCCGACAGCCTAAGCTGGGAGGCTACCATTAAACAGGGGGAAGAACAAAAACGAGCCGGGCAGAAATAGACCGTAGGGGGGGGGCCGGGGTGATACCCCGGCTACCTGCAAGCAGGAGACTTCTTTCTTCTGTCTTGTCGCCACCTTGCAGAGAATAACACTGGGGATTTGTTGGGAGGTGCCAGGTATGTATGGACCGGGAGGGGCTTGTCTTTTTCTGGACTTCTCTGCAAGACTGCCACCTAGCGGTAGGTATTACCCAAGTGTAATAATCAATGATTGAAGTGGGGTGTGTGACATACTTAGAATATGCTTGTTGGCTTAAGGTGTAGCGTAGTGCAGCCGTGGCATGCGCCCTTGGATCGGTGAGCAGGTAGGTTAGGTTTACAGGGGGCTGGGAGGAAATTCACACAGCCGGGCATCCCGGATATGGATGCTCCGGGGAAAGGGAATCATATGGCTCAGGAGTCTTAAAGCGGTCCTTCACTCTGAATAAGAGTCTATCTTATATGTTTCCCATAACCTGCACATACAGATTGCTCATATTAAAAATCATCCTACCTGCATCTACTGCATGTTATGAGCCTTTAAACATCCAAGATGGCAGCTCATGGAAGATCAGGCAGCCTGCAAACAGGAAGTGCCTGCTGACTGTGCTGCTCTGCATTCTGGGATTGCAAAGCACAGCTATAACCCTCCCCCCTGTACTGTATCCCAGTCTCCTCTCCTCAGTAAGTGTGATACTTCTGAGGCAAGATGGCGGCGCCCATATCCTAGAGTCCTGAACAGAGTTGCAGCCCAGTGGAGGAAAGAATAATAAGTAAGTGACTAAAAACTTAAAATATATAAATTTTAGATGCTGGGGAATAGTTCTATAAGGGTTTGGGCTTTTTAATAAATAATAGTGAAGGTCCGGTTTAAAGATTGTGAGTCCCTGGAGTCTGTGATGGGTTTTAAAACAATGCCATTTAAGGTAATTTTGTTTTCCTGCAACATGTAAGAACTTCAGACTAATATCTCTCAGTATTTACTGATAACACTTAAAAACTAATAAAAATATATTGAAACCTGTGATGGATGGAGGTCAGAATCAATAAAAATGATATATATATATATATATATATATATATATATATATATATCTGTGTGAACATTCCCTCTCCATTGAAAAATAGATTCCTATATTTTGCATTGTATGCTTTAGTGGCTAATAAAGGTGAAATAAACCCTCAGTAAGCCACTTATCTCTGCGCTGATTCTTTCCTTTGCTTGTACTGAATTAGAGCAATAAAGTTAATGAAGCACGCTGTTATTAACATATTACTGTGAACAAGATGGCGCTGAGGAGTTGGACACACGTTATTTTGTCCGGCCCCCTAGGTGTCCCTAACATTCTTCAAAATATGAAATTTGGCTGTGATGACCAATCATTGAGCTAGTAATTAGATTTTATTTTTAGATTAGATTTTTCCCTATATGATGATGTCCAATAGATGACATGTGCCACTGGGCGGAGCGGCAGAGAAGCGCTTTCCTGTATAGCATCGAGCACATACTGTTATGTCTGTGTCCTTTGTTACGCGTATATCTCCACTCCCTTAGATTATTTTGGAAGACCGAACATAACCAGAGAAATCTCTCTGAACCGTAGAGAGCAAAAGGGGTCTGCCCACGGTTTACTTATCAAACCTAAAAATAGCGCACAGTAGTCTGATGCAGGGGGAGATCTTCTCTCTGTAATAAAATTGTAAGCTTAGTATATACACAGGAAGAATATGATTATGTGACGTTTATATGCTCCAGAACAGATAAAACATTTGGGCGAAGAGAGGTTACCTGAAAGACTCGAAATTGGAGGCCACATTTTCTTGCAATGGAATTCAGCAGCCATGTCTGGTCATAATTTCGTCCATATGGAATCTGAAAGAGAAGCCAATCTCCAATAAAGACATGTCACATATGGGCCAGCATAATGGAGCCTGGTAGGTTGTTGGGCAAGATAGCCAACATGATAGTGGATAGGCAGTTCTGGAATCTGGAGTTTTGGTGAAAGAATTTCTCCGGTATTAAAAGAATCTTGTAGGACTTGAGAGTCTAGGTGGGGAAGGATTTCACCTGGTGAGCAACAATACCATTTTGTGATAACTCACATTGTAAAATCGCTTTCCCATGTTCCTCTGCTCCGCCTCAATGGATATTCATTGCACGTGGGCTGACTCTCAGCCGTCAGGCGCATCTGCAAAGAATGAGAGCCTGGGAACACTACTAGACTAAATAGGACCTCCGACTCCAGTCAGACAAATAGCAGTAATAACAGCCATGGAAGAAACCAACATAACCAACACCCATGGCTGAACAATTTAGCAACTACTATAACATTAGCATCAAAAGTAGTGAAGCAGTTGCAGCAAGAACAAACGAGCAGTCCCACTGCGACAGATCAAGAACCATCAAAAATATTTCTAACACATCTTATGATTATAGGTATCAAAACAATATATAAGTTGCTGCTGGGGCAAAACCAACCCTCCAGCATTTAGGCCTTGGAAAGACAGCATGAAAAACAGTAGATGAACTATCAGCACTTAAACCTGGAAAGACGGAGAAACAACAAGCCTTTTTTGAGGACCTAAATACCCCTATATAGCCCTCAAATCTATTCCTTTCCAGTCAGATTGAATCCCAATCCCAACAGGTTAGAATGCCCTTCAGAGGAGGGAGGGTTAGTGGGTAGGGGAGGGTAGGAGCATAAGCCACATTTGATCTGTGACTGCCTATATTTCCCCTTTCACTTTTCTTTTTTCTTTTTTTCCTTTTGCTTCCGCACTTAATTTGCAACCAATATTCCCATAATGATGTTATACTCTTTTAAACTTGGAAGCATATGATAAGAAATAATTATCAAGCTAAATACCCAAGTCTATACTGAATGGGGAAAAAAACAAAAAAAGCAGAGGAATAGAAGAAAACCCTTTTACAGGCAAGTTATCACAAAAATACCATTTTGTGAATACTCACCTGTAAAATGGGTATTATAAGTATGTCACACACCCCACTTCAATCATTAATTATTACACTTGGGTAACTCCACCAGCAGGTGGCGACGTGCAGAGAAGTCATGAAAAAACCAGCCCCTCCTGGTCTATACATACCTGGTACCTCTCACTCATTCCCCAGTATTCAAACAGCAGTAAAGACAAGGTACCAGGGAAAAAAAAACCCTCAAACTGTAAACGAAAACTTCACCCTATAAAGAATCCGGGATACCAAAAGGGCGGGTGAAGTGGGGTGTGTGACATACTTATAATACCCATTTTACAGGTGAGTATTCACAAAATGGTATTATTCTAAGTATGTCACACACCCCACTTCAATCATTAATTATTACACTTGGGACATCCAACAGCAGTGTCCAGAAAAGGGCGGGTATCCAACAAGGCCATAATGCAAAACTCAAACCACTGCAGCTTGCAGAGCCTTGCGGCCAAACACAGCATCCGCTGAAGCCCGCACATCACCTAGTAAAAACTTAGAAAAAGTGTGAACAGAAGACCAAGTAGCAGCCTTACAAACTTGTTCAACATAGGCCTGGTGCTGAAAAACTTAAGGCACTCCAACAGCACGAGTAGAATGAGCAGTGATACGAAAAAAGGGGAAACCTTCCCCTTGGTAGAATAGGCCCCAACAACAGCCTGACGAATCCATTTGCTAATGGAAGACTTAGCGGGAGCCAAACCCTTACTAGGCCCAACAGGGCACCACGAAAAAGACAACAGTCTTACGAAAAAGAGAAGAAGTAAACAAACAGTACTTCACCCAGCGTACCACATCCAAACAGTGCAAACCCTCTCCTTGTCATTCCTAGGCTTAGGACACAAGGAAGGAAGAACAATGTCCTGGTTAAAATGAAAAACAGAGACCACCTTAGAAAGAAAGTCCTGTTTGAAGCGGAAAACCACCTTGACCTGATGTCTCTCAAAGTGAAGAGCCTGAACCAACAAGGCTGCCAACTCCGAGACAAGCAGAACAGAAGTGATGGCCACCAACAAAGCAACCTTCTGAGTCAGAGTAGGAAGAACAATAACCTGCAAAGGCTCAAGGAGAAGCCGGAAGAGCAGAGAGAACCAAATTCAAATCCCAAACAGGGAGCAAAGGCTTCCTAGGAGGCCGCAGATGCGAACCCCCTGGAAAAAAGTCCTGACCAAAGGATGGAGTGCAAATGACCTAAAAAGATAGACAAGGCAGAAACCTGCCCCTTCAAAGTACTCAGCTGAAGACCAGAGTCCAGCCCAGATGAAAGAAATTCCAAAATCCTAGAAACAGAAAAGACCCGACAGGGCAAAGATCTAGCCTCACACCAATCAATATAAGATCTTCAAGCCCTATAATAGATGGAAGAAGAGGATCTCTTCCTGGCACTAATAAGAGTCCGAATGACCGAATCCGAAAGACCCTCCTCCTTTAAGATGGAGGTTTCAGCAGCCAAGCCGTCAAATCCAGCGATGGTAAACTGGGGTAGCACAGTTGACCCTGAGTGAGGAGATCCGGCCGAAGAGGCAGATCGAACTGATCCACTGCCAGACGAACCATGTCTGCGAACCACACCCGCCTTGGCCACCTTGGAGCCACAAGAATGGCGGGAACCCCTTCCAGAACCAACTTTCGCAGCACCCTGCCTAGCATGGGGATCGGAGGAAACAGATAAAGAAACCCCAGGTCCCCCCAGCTCAGGGCCATGGCATCCGCCGCCATAGCCAGAGGATCCTGGGAAAGCGACACGAATGTCGGAAGCTTGTGATTGTGACGAGAGGCGAACAGATCCACCTCCGACGTCCCCCATCGGAGACAAAGTGACCGAAAAACCTGGGGGTGGAGAGACCATTCCCCCCGGCGAGAAGAACACCAGCTCAGAAAATCCGCCTCCGTGTTTTCCACTCCTGGAATGTACACTGCCGAGATGCAAGGGACAAGAGTCTCTGCCCAAACTAGGATCAGAGACACCCCTCTGAGGGCACCCAGACTGCGAGTCCCTCCTTGGTGATTGATGTAAGCAACCGCCGTCCGACTGTCTGATCGAACCTGAAGCCCTGTAAATGCTGCGTCAAGTGAGACAGAACCAACCTGATGGCTCTCAACTCCAAAACATTGATGGGCAAGTGGGCTTCCTGAGGACCCCACCGCCCCCGGAACCGAAGATCCTTCCAGAAACCTCCCCCTCCTGACAAACTGGCGTCCGTGGTGACAGTTTCCCAAAGCAGGGTCAGAAATGACCTGCCCTTCAAGAGATTGTCCGAGACCAACCACCACAGTAGAGACTGCCGAACACAAGGGGACATCCGGAAGGACCGATCCAACGACCGCGGTCGCCGGTCCCAAGACGCCAACAGACGAAGCTGAAGCGCCCGCGCGGGAAACTGCGCGAAGGGAACTGCCTTGAAAGAAGCTACCATCAACCCCACCAGTCTCATCCCTAGCCGGATGGACGGGCGAGGATTGGAAAGAAGAAGCTGAACCAATTCCTGAATCAAAAGAACCTTGGCCTGAGGTAGAAAAAACTGTGCTGGCAAGAGTCCAAGGACATCCCCAGAAAGGTCACCACCCTGGCCGGAACCAGAGAGAACTTGGGGTAGCTGATCACCCAGCCGAACCTCTCCAGCATAGACACTACCGTGCTGGTGTCCACTTCCGCTTTGACTGAATGACGGAGCCATGATGAGAAGATCGTCCAAATAAGGCACAATGCGAATTCCCTGAGCTCTGAGCAGAACCATCACGCCCGCCAACACCTTGGTGAACACTCTCGGAGCCGAAGTGAGGCCGAATGGAAGAGCCACAAACTGAAAATGCCGATCCTCCACCACCAAGCGAAGAAACCTCTGGTAAGCTGGAAAGATCGGAATGTAAAGGTATGCATCCGTGATGTCTATGGACGACATAAAGTCCCCCTGCCGAAGCGAAATGATCGCAGACCGCAGAGTTTCCATGCGAAACTTCCTGGGACGAACAAACAGGTTGAGAAACTCCAAAACCAGGATGGGACAGAACGACCCATCCTTTTTGGGCACTGTGAAGAGATTGGAACAATACCCGCGCCCCACCTCCGAAGGAGGGACCGGGCAGATGACTGCCATTTCCAGAAAATTCCTTACCGCCCCAAAGGATCTGAAGGGACACGAGACCTGAGAAAACTAAAAGGAGGGCGAGACTCGAACTCCAGCTTATGACCGGCCGACACCACCTCCCGGATCCATCTGTCCGAGACCTCCTGGTCCCATACCCGGGAGAAGAGTCGCAGCCGCCCCCCCCCCACCCGTAAGGGTGAGGGCGCCCCCTCATTGCTGAGCGGCCTTGGCAGCTGGCTTAGGCTTGGCGCCCCAGACGTGAAAGGGACGGCCGCGGCCATTACCCTGTTCCAGCTGGCACCCCTGTAAGCCGAGAAGCCCGCACCCCTGCCGGCTCTGGCTCCCCGAAAGGAAGGATTGAAGGGGGCCGTCCCCCAAAAGGAGCGACGAAAAATCTTACGCTGAGGTAACTTACCTCCCCTGGCAACAGAATCAAGCTTCTCACCGAAAAATCTCAAACCCCAAAAGGGAAGAGCCGTGAAAAATCTCTAAGAATTAAAATCAGCAGTCCACTGCCACACTGAGCGGCGGATAGCTACCAACAGAGCCGTAGCCCTGCCACACATTAACATGGCATCATCCCGAGTGGCAAGAATAAATGAAACGAAGGATTCACAACGCTTAAGGGCCAGAAAACTCATCACAAGTAGGATCAAGATCCACACCCAACAATAAAAGTGCCGAAGCACAAACAGGCCTCAAGACCGAAACCGCACAGACAAAACCATGGCGGGCCAGCTGATCGATCCGACGATCCTCGCCGTCCTTAAAAGAAGACGTGTCAGAAGAATGCACAACCGCTGTATTAAATAGTCCCAAAACCGAAGCATCAGCCTCGGGAGGGACAGACCAACGCTTCACCAAGTCCGCCGGAAAGGGATACTTTCTATCCCAGCTAGGCGGCAACCCAACGAGACGCGTAGGTTGCTCCCATCCCTTAGGGACAACATTCTTGAAATGCCGTTGACTGGGAAACTCCAAGCGCTGCTTGTCACCTCAAACAACTCACCCCTTGGCAGAGGAGCCGCTTCAGGAGGATCCAAATCCAAAACCTCAAACATTTGGGCCAGAATGGAAAGCGTGTCGGAAACCGAACCCATGGCCTGGTCACCCTCAGCACCAAACAGCTGCTGGACCTCAGGATCGTCTAATCCTCAAAAAGCTCTCCCTCTTCCGGGGGACGATCTGACCAATCCAATGCCTCAACAACCTCATCATCTGAGTCAGGCGGAGGCGGGGACAAGTGTTTCCGCTTAGCCGGAACCTTCTGAGCAACCACAGCGGAAAACATCTTCTCGAGGCTGGCCAACCTGGCGCATACCTCGGATTGCGAATCCCCACCCATGACAATGTCACACGGGGTCCGGAACAGGCGAGGAGGGGAAGGAGACGGTACGGGCGGCGAAGAGCCAGGCACCGAGGTACCGGACTGGCGCTCAATGTTCCGCTGCGCACATGGCATGCATACAATAACATCATCCCCTGGGAGCGACGCCCCACAATCCCCACACAGCCTAGATTGCCCCGAAGGGCTGTTTCCGGTATCTTTGGTAGCCTCCATATGGTGAAATTATGGTATTCGCAATAACCCAGGGATTTACGCAATATGCGACCCGGGATGCCCCTTTATCTTCTTTATTTATATATATGGCCCTGAAATGGGGAAATTTAGCCAATAAAGGGAAATGTAAAGACAAAACCCCGACTAGCCAGGTAACTAAGGCTGGGAGAACCCTGCAGCGTGGGATCCCAGGATCTGACAAAGAAAGACAACAGTCACACCTTAAAATTATTTTTATATTGATGGACTTGAACCTGCATCGCAGGGGAATAAAGTTTATTAAGCTTATGCTCTAACCGCTGGGCCGTGCAGCCTGCTAGAACATGTGAATGCACATGGCAATAAAAACATAAATATATATATGTACATAAATATATAATAAAAAATGTGGAAAGCCTGGGAAGCCCAATAAGGCATCCAGCAATACTATACTCAAGCTGACAGCACCCTACACAACCCCCACAAAGGGGGGACCTGAAAACAATAATGCCCCCAGCCAAGGAACCACCTTAAAAGGACCAGTGTAAGAAAAAAGGCAGCCTACCTTAACAGTAGTAACGACGGTCACCACGAGGAGGTAGAGAAGGGAGAAGAAGGGCGGGCCCAGCAAGCGCGGCAGACGCTGCGGCCACGCCCCTCCCACCAATCCAGGCAAAACGCGGGCCGCGCACGACGCGGCCCCGCCCCCCTCCACCTCCAAAGAATCTGGTCCGGAGAGCGGGCGCCAAGGACAAAGGCGCCCGCACCACCGGACAGTCGGGCCAGCGGCAAACACGCCGCCCGGCCCCGCCCGCAACCATCTCCGGGGGGGAGCGAACAGCGGGCGCCTAGACATGGCGCCCGCGCCGACAGACAAGCGGGCCGGCGGCAAGACACGCCGCCCGGCCCTGCCCCCGACCACCCAGAGAGCCGACAGAGCAGCAGGCGCCCAGTACATGGCGCCCGCAACAACCAAGAAGCAGGCCGGCGACACCCATGCCGTCCGACCCCGCCCCCTGCACCATCGTGAGCACGGCAGTCCAGGGAGCTCAACGGAGCCCCCGAGCAATGAAACTGAACAACTGGCGGGCCGGCGGCAAATACACGCACACACGCCGCCCGGCCCCGCCACAGGCAAGTAAAAAACACTCACACAGTAGCAAACATAACCCAGGCACACAACAAGCCCCCCCCCTATCTAGCGCAGGGAGAAGGGACCAAGCGGGGAGGGGGAACCTAACAGGGACATCAGGGCGGGGCATCCCAAATCCGGATCACCAGGCCGGATAACCGCTATGCCCCATAATATGGGGTCGAGTGGAGGAGCTAATCTCCTGGGCACCTTAAGTGCCATCTACCCTTGCCCGGCCGACAGCCTAAGCTGGGAGGCTACATAATTAATCAAGGGGGTAATAAAACAAAAAGCCGGCCAGAAATAGACCATGGGGGGGGGGGGGGCGAGGTGTTACCCCGGCTACCTGCAAGCAGGAGACTTCTTTCTTCTGTCTTGTCGCCATCTTGCAGAGAAGAAAAACTGGGGAATGAGTGAGAGGTACCAGGTATGTATAGACCAGGAGGGGCTTGTTTTTCATAACTTCTCTGCACGTCGCCACCTGCTGGTGGAGTAACCCAAGTGTAATAATTAATGATTGAAGTGGGGTGTGTGACATACTTAGAATATTGTATTTTCTCCTGTCCTGCTCTGCCTCAACGGACATACATTACACGTGGGACATCCCATAGCAGTCCCTTTATTAGAGAGAGCACATCAACCACTGAGAATGAATAGAATGACTGCGTGAACCATGGCCACTGAACAGGTGGCCTACTTGACCCAATGGCACAACCTTGCATCTACTCCCAAGTGGTCCTTGGCATGAGCGACGGCCTGCAAGCATCTTAGTGGGTCTCTGAAAAGGACATCACACACAATGTGGGAACACGGGGATAAGGCCATAGCACGCGCCACTTAAAAAAATAAATGTGAATGAAGAAAAAAGGGCCATCTGGCTGGACTTGCCCTTTAATAGCAGCATTAAAACAGTGTGTCATCAGGAGCTTCAAGCAGGAAATTCTATGGCCAAGCAGGTGCATGCAAGCCCCATACAAGCAAGTGTAACAGGATTATGAGGTGCAACACATTTCTGGGTCTAAGTCTAACTTTGTTTCCCCCAAACAAGACTTCGCTTGGAACACCCTAGGCTTAAACCTATCACGACCACAGCTACAATATTGGACCAAAGGGAAATTCATTCTAATTCTCAGTAAGTTCAAAGTTTGTTCCATGTTCTGGGGGCATTCCAATTTGAGATGCTGTTTGAAGCTTCCTAGCCAGTAACAGCTTACCTTTCCCCGGTCCAATAGGGAATGCAGTCAGATCAGTTTGCTGTGCCTATATCATTCGGCAAACGGCTCTGATGATTAGAATAGAGAAAGCAAGCGGTTGCGGTCCCACAGCGGGCGCACTCCAGCCTTAGCTTATCCGAATGGCTGGGGCGGTAGCACGCGTACAGGCCAAAGATGCTGAGGATGTGGTTGCTCTGGTTCCACATCACATAACGTGGACCAACGAGGATTTTCACTATCCTGGGTGTTGGTTCATTTCCGCGGAGCACCCCGCTGTGTGAAACCCCCAGAAAGCCCCAAAAAACTCACCTCACCCCGCTCCTATGGCGCATGCGCGAGCTCTCCTCCAATCCCCGCCGATGGACAAGCGAGAACCAGCGACGGACAAGCTGAGCGCGCCCGCCGCCTCTCACGCTTCCTCCTTACAGGGAGCGCGCCCGCGCCGGCCATTCACAAAGCGCGAGAGGCGGCGGCGGCCCACGCATGCGTCGTTGGAACGAGGAGAAGGTAGGATTTTTGGGCGCCCTGGGGGGTTTTACCTGAAAATCCGAAATCGGCATGCCCCGCGGGGAGGGAGCTGATCGACCCGGGAATCTTATAGATTCCCGGGCCGATCAGCGGTGGGTATTGGGCCACTTTAAGAGAGGTTTGCCGAATGCTATAGGAAGTGCAAAATGCCCTGATCGGACGAGATCCTGCACATGCACCGCTGGACCAGGAAAGGGTAAGCTGTTATCGGTAAACTGGAGCATTTCCTACAATGGAGCATTCAGTTTTAGGATGCCCCGGGGGACACAGCAGCCAGCCCTGTTTCACTTTAACGCAAGAGTGAGTTTTTCCCTAGACAATCCCTTATACTAACCACATATGGATCTGCTCTGTATAATAAAACACCAAACAAGTTGAACGCACATCACAGTACACATACATACCGTTATCTTAAAAAAAATATTCTTCCTTTTATTCCGTTGTTGGCTAGTTGAGCAGCATGCATTTTCCTTGTATCTATGGGGGTCGTATCCATAGGGGGTTCTACATAGAATAAAACATACAATTCTGTGATTACTCACCTTTAGAATTGATATTATGAGTATACAGTACGTCCTGCTCCAGATAAGAATCATTACATTTGGGTATTACTCCACCAGATGACGTTGGGCTGCAGAGACCGCGAAATTGGCTCCTCCCGGCCACTCAAATACCCAGGGACCTGCCACAAATCCGCAGCATTGAAAAGCAGTGAACGAGAAGCCGGGAGAAAGATAACAGAACCAACCAGTAACCATAAACAATGATAACAATCACCATAAAGAGGATCCAAAGATAATGCAAAACCAAGGGTGGGGTGGAGCAGGACGTACTGTATACTCATAATATCAATTCTACAGGTGAGTAATCACAGAGTTGTATTATTCTTAGTATACAGTACGTCCTGCTCCAAAACTAATACTTAAAGTTGGGACATCCAATAGCAGTGTCCATAAAGTAGGGCGGGATCCCCAAAGGTAACAACAGACAGGTCAGACCACTGCCGCCTGCAGAACCTTGCGACCAAAAGCAGCGTCAGCTGAGGTCCTAACATCAACCTTGTAAAACTTAGAAAAGGTATGAACAGAAGACCAAGTAGCGGCCTTGCAAACTTGTTCAACAGAAGCCTGGTGCTGAAAAGCCCAAGAGGCCCCAATAGCACGAGTGGAATGAGCAGTAAGGCGGAAGGGAGGATTCTTCCCTTAGCAAAATAGGCCTGAATCACAGCCTGACGTATCCATTTGCTGATAGGACCAGAAGGGACCACAAAAAGAGCATCAGTTTTCCGGAAAGGTGCAGTAGCCACCAGTTTGTACTTCATGCACCTAACCACATCCAAGGAATGCAAAACTCTCTCCTTAGCATTACTAGGATTAGGGCACAAGAAAGGAAGAACAATGTCCTGAATCAGATGAAAGGCAGACACGACATTAGGCAGAAAATCTGGCTTGAAGCGAAACACCACCTTGTCCTGGTGTCTCTCAAAGTAAGGGGGCTGGATGGAAAGCGCCGCCAACTCAGACACACGCCTAACAGAGGTGATAGCCACCAAAAGGACAACCTTGAGAGTAAGAATGGCCAGGGCCGCATCCTGCACAGGTTCAAAGGGAGCACCCTGCAAAGCAGACAAGACCAAGTTCAAATCCCAAACAGGCAACATAGGCTTACGTGGGGGACGCACATGAGTGACCCCCTGGAAAAAAGTCCTGATCAGAGAATGCTGGGCAAAGGACCTCTGGAAGAAAACAGCCAGGGCAGAGACATGACCCTTCGGAGTACTGAGTTGGAGCCCCAGCTCCAATCCATGCTGCAGGAACTCCAGGATCCTGGGAATAGAGAACACACGACAGGGAAGAGACCTAGCCTCACACCAGTCAATGTAGGCACGCCAAACCCTATAGTAAATGGAGACTTCTTTCTAGCCTTTATCATGGTGTCAACAACAGAGGCAGACAGCCCCTTCTCCATCAAGATGGAGGTTTCAGCAGCCAGGCCGTGAAAGCCAGAGTTTGTAAATTGGGATGGCGTAGATGACCCTGAGTGAGCAGGTCTGGCACCAAGGGCAGAGCGTACTGATCTACTGCCAGCTGCACCACGTCTGCGAACCGCACTCTTCTTGGCTACCTGGGAGCCACCAGGATAGCTGGTAGAGCTATCTTGCGCAGAACCCTGCCCAACAGGGGGAATGGGGGAAAGGCATACAGGAGCTGAAAATCCCGCTATGACATTGCTAGAGCATCTGTTGCCAAGGCCAGAGGGTCCTGGTAGAGGCCGGACGGGCGCGTCCCCTGCCTCTGTTCCAGGAATCACTTCCGAAGCCAGAGTAGGCAAGATCTCTGCCCACTCTGGCACTGCGAAAGGAAGGATTGAAGGAGCTTGCCCCCCAAAAGGAGCGACGCTGCTTCTTACGCTGAGGCAGCTTCCCACCTTTTGCCACAGAATCCAATTTGTCACCAAACAGCCGCATACCCAGGAAGGGCAGTGCTGTGATTTCTTGGCCACTATGTCAGCCGCCCACTGGTGTAGCCATACCGATCGATGCATGGCCACCAGCAGAGCCAAGGTTCTACTACACATGATAATAGTGTCGTCCATAGCCGCCAACACAAAGTTCATGAACAATTCACACCTCTTAAGGGCTGTGAATTCAACACTGGCCGGGTTGAGTTGGGACCCTTTTAACATATCCCTAACCTCAGACCTGGTAGCCACAGCCACGAGTGCAGAAGCACAAACAGGCCGCAAGGCTGAACCCACACTGGCAAAGGCATAGCATGCCATCTGATCAATGCGTTTATCCTCGCCTTAAGGGTAGTGGCGTCAGGAGTATGTACAACAGAGGTGTTGGAAAATCCTAAGATGGGCGCATTGACCTCAGGAGGGGAAGACCATCGCCTCACCGCGTCCACCGGGAAGGGATACTTCCTATCCCATTCCTGCGGAACACCGGGAAGCCGACACGGCTTCTCCCATTCTCTAAGAATCATGCTATCAAAATGATCCTGGTTTGGGAACTCCAAGTGAGGCTTAGATGAGCCAAAGAATTCCCCCTTCTTCGGAGGGGCCTCCACTGGAGGGGAAATATCCAGAACCTCTAAAAGATGGGCCAAGACCTTGGGGGTATCCACAGCATCCCCCAGCGCCTGCCCAGCATCAGAATCAAGGAACTGCAGTTCTTCAGTCTCAGATTCCCCAAACAATTCCCCCACCTCAAGAGGGGAATAATCAGACCAGTCAGGGGAGTAGAAGGTGACAGATGCCTTTTTTTAGCAGGGGCTTTTCTGCCCACTGAGCTAGAAATAATTTTCTCTAGGTTGGCCAGCCTAGCACATACATCAGAGTGCGACTCCCCACTAATGACAGTGTCAACTGGGGTACAGATAATGCGGGGTGGGGTGGGAGATGAGACGGGCGGCACTGACCCAGACGCCTGGGATCTCGACTGCCGCGCTATAGCCTGTTGCGCACATGGTATGCAAATTAGTACATTTTCCCCCACAAGGGGTACCCCACTTCCCACACACAGCCGGGATTGTCCCGACGGGAGCCCGAGTCTGGTATCCTGTGGAGCCTCCACATGGTGATTTTTAAAGGTAGTCGCAATGACCAGAGGGAATTACGCTGATAAGCAACCCGGGATGCCATTTAAGTCCCAAGTGGGAGGATTTTTGGGAGCCCAATTTACTCTAGGGACCCTAGGACCGGAAGAACCCCCTTTTAAGCAGGTAGCAGGGAGTCCTCCTGAAAGACACAAGCAGTGGTCATAAACACATGCGCACACACACAGATAAAGAGCAAACTATCCAACAAATAGTTAATAACACAGTGTGGTCTGCGCTGCCCCCTTCTGAAGGGAACACAATTATGCTGAATAATGATGAAAAGCGGGGCCCCAGGAGGGCACTCACGTGTCACACATGATGGCAGCCAGCAGCACAGCACTCGAGAGAGAGAGGGAGAAGTAAGGGCGGGCCAGCACGGATCGCGCGCCGCGCCTGGCCCCGCCCCCCTTTCCTCACAACCAGCAGCGCGCTACCCAGCTATAGGCTGGGTTCCGCAAAAAGCGCCAACAGGAGGGGGCGGGCCGTGGCAGCGCGCGAGTGCCCGGCCCCGCCCCCTCGACACAGCAGCCTGAAGGGAAGAAGCTCCCCTCAGCGTATAACAAAAAAACCCCCCGGAGGGCTACGAGGGGGACCCGGAAGGGGGGGGAAATCCCGCACCATGGGTGTAAGGGATCTACACATAAATATATAATAAAAAAAAAAAAAAAAAAAAATTATATATATATATATATATATATATATATATATATATATGGACAGGGCATCCCAAACCGGGATCAGCAACCCGGATTCCACCTACCCCTTAATATGGGGTCTCATGGGGGGAGCATGGCTCCCTGAACACCTATTAAGGGGATTCCTACCCTCACCCGGACCGGCAGCCGAGGCTGGGAGTCTACTATAGGGCTTACAATATAAAGGTCCGGGCAGAAATAGGGCAAAAAAAAGGCCGGGTGCAAGCCCGGCTTACCTGCAAGGAAGAGCAGTAAAACATCTTCGGACTTGCTCGCCGTCCTGCAGAGAAGGAACTGGGGAATGTGTGGGAGGTCCCAGGTATTTATGGACCGGGAGGGGCTTCTTTTTTGCTTTCATCTCTGCAGAAGTTCGCCCTCTACTGGACCATAACCCATATGTCATGAATAGTGGAAGCGGGGTGTGTGACATACTTGGACTAAAGCGGCTTTGGGAAATCTCCCAGGCGGAAAAAAAAGTATTCCCCCACCGGGATGTCAAGATTGAGACTTGGATACTTGAGAGGAGCTAAATCCTCTGAAAGTCTGCCAAGGCTTTCTGACTTCAGGCCTTGTGATTGCTCACTGAGGATACCTTGGTTCCTTGTTATCTACCCTCTGAGGGGGGCTTGGTGCCCTTCTTTTAATCGGAAACCTAATCTAACTGCCAAAAAGAAGATTACCTTTGAATTAAAGCCCACAATGGTGTGACTTAAATGCCTGGTCTCATTGCCATGTTTTGAGCCATATAGCACATCTGACACTGTTAGAGTGTGCCATGATTTTTGCAATTGTTCATAATGCTTCTACAATAAAAGATACGGCTTTAGAGACAAAAAGGTAAGGCATCTGAGATCACTTCCCCCGGACTGTCAATCCACATCTCTAAGACACGGCCCACACAGTCCATGGCAACTAAAGGCTTTAAGAGAAAGGCATCAGTGTCCCAGACTCTTTTAAGAAGAATATCTGCCCATTTATCCATAGGGTCCTTTAAATACCCCATGTCTTCGAAGGACAGGTCAGACCTTTTAGAGACCTGGGCTAGGGGAGCATACACTCTGGGAGCCTTAGCCCAAGGCGCTATGCCTCCTTCCTTAAAGGGGAACCTGCGTTTTAAAGATTTAAACCACCTCCACTCCCCTGAAACCATCTTCTTGACATAGACAAAAGAGTCATAGACAAAAGATCTAGGTGTTTTAGGATCCTTAAAGCCCTGATTTAAGGAATCCTTTAGAGACAAACCACCATTGGAGACGCCGGAACAAGAGACCAGATGCCTGCCATGGCCCCCAAATTGCACAGGGAGCACCTGTAAGCTGGCAAATAGCTCTCCTGGGGCAATATTGATCAGCACTGGTGGACAACAAGTACCAGCCAGTGCTTCCCCTAAGGTTTTTTTTCGGGGGGGGGGGTGCGTTTTTGGGTCTACAGCAAAGGCTTCTTTCCTTTCTCCAGGGATCCTGGGTTTCAAAACCACCCATCCAGCTGGCAGAGGCATCCATCAAATGGAGAGGCCTCAGCATTCGGCCAGTTCCTCTCATGCCTCATGTTCTACTCTGTGATATCCAGCAGGACCGTCCATTCTGTGTCCTGGCAAAAACAAGGGGTCGGGCACAACAGAGCTCATATTACCTCTCTCTTGGCCCTTGTAACATTCCTTAAGAAAATAAATATACAGATCCAGACTCCGCGCAGCGGGTTCAAATGCCACACATTTAATTTTGCTACTCCCCTGTACCGTAAAATAATAAGGGATTAAAATATTTACTTTATTTATAACCAAAAAGCTATATGTACAAACAAATCTGTTAACATAGAAACATAGAAGGTTGATGGCAGAAGGAGACCATACGTTCCATCTAGTCTACCCTCATGTGTATACTGTATGTTCTCTTTATCTTAGGATAGATGGAGGCTTATCCCAGCAATTTGTTAATTCAGTGACTGCCGATTTTTCAACTACCTCTGTGGAAGTTTGTTCCCAGCATCTACTACTCTTTCTGAAACATAATATTTTCTAACATTGCTCCTCTGACTAGCTTCAGGTTGGGCCCCTTGTTCTATCATTAAGTTTCTTCTTAAAAACACTTCCCTCTGAACCTTATTGAATCCTGTCACATACATACAAAGGTCTCCATCATGTCTCCTCTCTCCCTTCTTTCCTCCAGGCTGTACAAATTAAGTTCTTTAAGTCTTTTCTGATAAGTTTTAAGTTTAAACCCCATTTTTAAGTTTGGACCCATTCTATTTGAATAATGTCTTTTTGCAGGGAAGGTCTCTAGAGCTGCACACAGTATTCTAGCTGTGGCCTCACCAGGGCTCTATACAGCGGCATCACAACCTCCCTCTTCCTACTGGTGATGCCTCGATCTATGCAGCCGAGCATCCTGCTTGCTTTTCCCACTGCCTGGCTACACTGTCCACTCATCTTGCTGCTTTCAGTAATCAGTGTCCCTAAATCTCTTTCTTCCGAGGTCCTGGATAACACAGTGCTGCCCATATGGTGCTCAGAGCAGGGATTCCTTCTACCCAAGTGCAGGATTTTACATTTAGAGACATTAAACTCTAGTTTCCACAGTTTTGACCATTTATTCAGTAAAGCTAAATCATTTTCCATGTTGCAGACATATTCAGGAGTGTCCACCCTATTACTAACTTTTGTATCATCAGCAAACAGGCAATCTTTTCCTACCAAGCCTTCTCCTATGTCATTTACAAACATATTAAAAAGAATGGGGCCCAGGACAGAACCTTGTGGCACTCCACTTGTAACTACAGCTGGGACCGCTGCCGATAGCAACATTAAGTAATTGTAATAGTAATCCTTAGTAGGAAAATGGTGAATTATGTGGTCGGAAGTTGCACTTGGACAGTTACAATAAAGATACAAAGCTATATAATGCAAAAAAGTGCCTGCACATACTAGATGACCTAAAGTCTACCATACAACATTATATTACGTATCAATCCCTGTGAACAGCCTATTAACTAACCTACATAAGACAATACCCTAAGAAAGAACCAAATGATACTGAAAATGCCAAAGTGCGAGTGCAACACAAGATATGAAGATCCAAGCCTGAATGATGAAAAACAAAACAGCGGTCCCAGCAGGATGCCCAACACATTTTATGGTAAGGATACCATTGCCTCAAAAAATAAACATAAAATAAAGGGAATAAAATGGAACAAAGCCCTACAGTGGCAAGCCTGGAATCAGGATGCCACGGGGCAGCCAAGGATGCTGACTGGCTCCTCATTCACTCTAATCAGAGCCGCTTGCCAAAACACATCACTTCAGCGGACGGCTCTGATTGGACGGGAGCCTGGACAGGTGCCCTTATCCCGGGAAAAGGCGAGTCTGAATGCAGCAAAGGCGGGGGTTTCACACAGTGGGGCATCCCAATGTGGGAAGGTGAAAATCCTGGGTTTTGTTCCGCTTGAAGAAAAATAGCTGCTTGAAGCAGAAGATTAGACTGGGCAGAGTTAGAACCTCACCACAGAGAAGGCTCACGTCTGACCTCTTCTGGCTATCGGAGGATAAAACCCAATGGTATAAATAAAACTCTCTTTCCAATTGTATCTTGTATTCACAATATCCATTGTTAACTATGTAACACTGCATCTGAAATAGTCTATGTACTGTATGTTTCTACCCTGTCTGTAATTACTACTTTGTACAGCGCTACGGAAGATGATGGCGCTATATAAATAATAATAAAAATGGTAAGGACTTCATTGTGTGACTGAGTGAAAAGGCAATTCAATGAACATGACTCCTGATTTTGTAAAAACACACAAGTTCTTAAAACAAACAATACCTCACATGTTCCATATAACGAGTCTTCACCACACGCTTCCCTCTGTGTGACAGTTCCACACTGAAAAGAAAATGTAGGTTACAACAGTGATGACCCACCAATATTCACAACTCATTTCAGAAGGATTCCTAAATCAAAGTGATTTTAGGACTGAATTTAAATTTAAACCCACTTCCCTGGCTTTTGCTCCATGTCCAGGGGGGGGGGCGCCCTGAATGACCCACTGTGTGAAAGCACAGTATTCTTACCTCATGGGTGAACCCACAATGCATCAGCGGGCTCTCCTCCAATCAGCATTTAATGTTGCAGCAGCCAGAGGGAAGTTTTTGCGGCCTGTGCATGTGCTGTGAGATTGCTGGAAAGCAACATTTTAGAGGGAATCCTGAGGCTGCACACTTCGGGACATCCAAAATCCCCACAAAGAGGGAGAACAAACAGCCCGTGAGTCTTTAAAGTGGACCAAAACCCAACCAAAAAAAGTGCCCCTTAACCCTTTAACCGCCAGCCTACCTTGAGATTTTGTCACTTTTGTCACTGCCAGACCATTTTGCACTATTTTGCGCTCCCCATGTTCAACTGTGATTTTTGAAGGGATTTCCCAGGAAAGTGATATATTGTTTTTTTCAGCAGAGCCTGGGCTTTAACATGAAATGTCTTGTTTGTCATTTTCTAAGTGTATTCTCAATATTTTTGGGTGAAATATGTGCAAAAAAAAAAAAAAAAAGATTTTTTACAATTTGTAGTGTTTTTTTGTAATAAAAAAAGTAAGTTTGTCAATAAAATCTTATTGCGTGTGAAACCCCAATTTCTCCTGGTTACAGCGGTACCACATATGTATAGGTAGACACCCTTTCCTGCCCAGGAGACTCCCCCAAACTGAAACAACGCTTTAGGAGATTTTCAGATAAAATACAACTATGCTATGCAATATGCGCGCCTTGCAGTTTTTCAAGAAAAACAACTCTTTACATTTGAAATACCCCCAATAAACTATATATTCCCTAGAAGTATACACCTCAGGCTTTCTAGGCGTACCAGGCTTGTTGACATGGGTGCAGTTTTCTGGAAGTAATCCCTATTCTTAGTATACAGTACATCCTGCTCCAAATCTAATACTTACAGTTGGGACATCCAATAGCAGTGTCCATAAGTAGGGTGGGATGCCCAAGAAAAATCAGCAGCAGTTTAAACCACTGCCGCCTGCAGAACCTTTTCGGCCAAAAGCAGCATCAGCTGAGGCCCTAACATCAACCTTGTAAAACTTTGAAAAGGTATGAACAGAAGACCAAGTAGCGGCCTTGCAAACTTGTTCAACAGAAGCCTGGTGCTGAAAAGCCCAAGAGGCACCAATAGCACAAGTGGAATGAGCAGTAAGGCGGAAGGGAGGATTCTTCCCCTTAGCAGAGTAGGCCTGAATCACAGCCTGACAAATCCACTTGCTGATAGTAGATTTGGCCAGAGCCAAACTCTTCCTAGGACCAGAAGGGACCACAAAAAGAGCATCAGTTTTCCTGAAAGGTGCAGTAGCGACCAGATAGTACTTCAGACACCTAACCACAAAACTCTCTCCTTAGCATTGCTAGGATTAGGGCACAAAGAAGGAAGAACAATATCCTGATTCAAATGAAAAGCAGACACTACCTTAGGCAGAAAGTCAGGTTTGAAACTAAACACCTTGTCCTGGTGTCTCTCATAGTAGGGGGGCTGAATGGAAAGCGCCGCCAACTCCGACACACGCCTGACAGAAGTGATAGCCACCAGAAATACAACCTTGAGCGTAAGAATGGCCAAGGCAGCATCCTGCACAGGTTCAAAGGGAGCACCCTGCAAGGCTGACAGAACCAAGTTTAGATCCCAAACAGGCACCATAGGCTTACGTGGGGGGCGCACATGAGTGACCCCCTGGAAAAAAGTCCTAATCAGAGGGTGCTGAGCAAAGGACTTCTGGAAGAAAATAGCCAGGGCAGAAACCTGACCCTTCAGAGTACTGAGTTGGAGCCCCATCTCCAACCCATGCTGCAGGAACTCCAGAATCCTGGGAATAGAGAACACACGACAGGTAAGAGACTTAGACTCACACCAGTCAATGTAGGCATGCCAAACCCTGTAATAAATGGAAGAGGAAGACATCTTCCTAGCTTTAATCAAAGTATCCACAACCGAGGAAGACAGCCCCTTCTCCATCAAGATGGAGGTTTCAGCAGCCAAGCCGTCAAAGCCAGAGTTTGTAAATTGGGATGGCGTAGTGAGCCCTGAGTGAGCAAATCTGGCACCAAGGGCAGAGCGTACTGATCTACCGCCAGCTGTACCACGTCTGCGAACCACACTCTTCTTGGCCACCTGGGGGCCACCAGAATTGCTGGCACCCCCTCCAGAGCAATCTTGCGCAGAACCCTGCCCAGCAGGGGGATTGGAGGGAAGACATACAGGAACTGAAAGTCCTGCCATGACATTGCTAGCGCATCCGAGGTCAAGGCCAGAGGATCCTGGGACAGAGAGACAAAGGCTGGGAGCTTGTGATTGTGGCGGGACGCAAACAGATCCACATCTGGTTGGCCCCAACGGAGACACAGAGATTGAAACACCTGCTGCATAGGGACCATTCTCCCTGGCGAGAGGTCCCACTGCTCAGAGAGTCCGCCAGGCAATTTTCCACCCCCGGGATGTACACAGCTGATATACAGGGGACATTGGCCTCCGCCCAAGTCAGGATCAGAGACACTTCCTGGAGGGCCCCCTTGCTCCGGGTCCCTCCCTGATGATTGATGTAGGCGACTACCGTCTGGTTGTCCGAGCGCACCTGAACAGGCAGGCCCCGAAGGTGAGTAGTCAAGTGAGCCAGAACTAGCCTGATCGCCCGTAGTTCCAAGACATTGATAGGTGTGTGGGCCTCCTGAGGGCCCCACCTCCCCTGGAACCGCAGGGATTTCCAGAAGCCCCCCCCCCCCCAACCTGACAGACTGGCATCCGTGGTGACCGTCTCCCAGGAAGGGGCAAGAAAGGATCTGCCCCCCAACAGGTTCCTTGAGTCCATCCACCACGAGAGGGACCTCCTGACCAGGGGGGAGAGAACACAGACCTTGTCCAGGGACGCTGGGTCCTTGTCCCATACTGACAATAGGTGAAGTTGCAGGGGCCTCAAGTGGAACTGAGCATAAGGGACCGCTTTGAAGCATGCCACCATCAGGCCCACCAGCTGCATCCCCTGCCTGATGGAGGGATGGGGACAAGCTAGGAGGGATTGAGCCTGTGCAAACAGACTGTCCACCTTCTGTTGAGGAAGGAAGATCCTTGCCTGAACTGTATCCAGATTCATTCCTAGGAATGGAATTACCAAGGAAGGGGACAGTGAGGACTTGGGGTGGTTGATCACCCATCCAAATGACTCCAGAGTAGACACCACCAGCTGAGTATCCAACTCTGCCTGATGTAAAGACTGGGAAGTGATGAGAATGTCGTCCAGATAGGGAAGCATGTGGATGCCCTGACATCTGAGCAGAGACATCACGCCAGCCAGCACCTTGGTGAACACCCTAGGAGCTGAAGTGAGGCCGAAGGGCAAGGCCACAAATTGGTAGTGTTGATCCAGAGCGAACCTGAGGAACCTTTGATGACCTGGGAACACAGGAATATGAAGATAAGCATCTTTGATGTCCACAGAAGTCATGAAATCCCCTGGGCGCAGGGAACTGATGGCAGAGCGCAGAGTTTCCATGCGAAAGCGCCTGCCCCTGACAAACTTGTTGAGGATCTTCAAGTCCAGGATGGGCCTGACTGAACCATCTTTTTTGGGCACTGTGAATAGGTTGGAATAAAAGCCCTTGCCTTTTTCTCTTAAGGGGACCTGGCAGATGACCCCCAGCTCCAGAAGGCCTTGCACTGCTTGCACTAGCTCCTGAGCTGACACAGGGTCCTGAGGAATCTGGGATCGGATGAATCTTGGAGGGGGATCGGCAGCAAACTCTAACTTGTAACCGGAGGACACTACCTCCTGAATCCACCGGTCTGAGACATGAAGCCTCCAGGCGTGAGCGAAGTGCTGCAGCCGTCCCCCCACCCGGATGGATGAGGGCGCCCCATCATGCCTGAGGGGGCTTGGGAGAGGATTTAGCTTTGGGACCCCAGGAGGAGCCAGGATGTCCACGTCCTCTGCCTCTACCCCAGAAATCTCCCCGGGCCCCAGGAAAGGAAACCCCCCTTCCCTGTCTTGCACCACGGTAAGGGGAGGAGAAGGAACACTGACCCCGAAAGGGCCGAGATTGCCGCCTGCGCTGGGGTAACCTGCCTCCCTTAGCAAAAAGGTCCAGGCGGTCCCCAAACAGGCGCAGTCCTTTAAAGGGAAACCCAGTGAGGGCCTTCTTGGCAGCGTTGTCAGCAGCCCACTGGCGCAGCCAAACCGAGCGGCGTATAGCCACCACGAAGGCAGAAGTTCTGGCACACATTCTGATGGAGTCATCCAATGCTGATAGGACAAAATTAACAAAAACATCTCAACTGGAGAGTGCATTAAAGTGGACCAACACCCTCCAAAACAACTTAGCTTTATTATATATAAAATAAAAGGACACTTACCTTTTGATGACTGTTGGAGCCATCTGTCCCTCGCAGCGCCTGAAATATTAATAATTCTCAACAGGAAGTCCCACCCTCCAGGTCTTGTCCGCTGTCAATCACGCTTGTCCGCTCATTAGCATATTTTGTCCGTGGATCAGGTCTTCTCTAGGTCTTCTGTTGTCTCGCGTTGTCATCAGGTGGCGTGTCCTCTCTCTTGCCTCGGGCGCGTGCACGTCTCCCTCCCAGCTATACTTGCAGTCAGTCTGGTTATTTGATTGGTTGAGCTGTGCTCAGCCATGATTGGCTGCAGGCACCTGAGCCTCCGCCCCCCCTCCTCTCACTCCCCCTCCCTCCTCCTTCCATTATACTTTTCAGCGTCTGCTCTCCTCTCGTCTCATCTCGATGCGTAGGACAGGTGAGTTTACTTTTGTTTCATAAATCTCTTTGTCAAATGTGTTTACTGTTTAATTCACTGTAATGTACTGCGCCACTGAGAATGTTATGGGGGGACTCGGCCACTGAGAATGTTATGGGGGGACTCGGCCACTGAGAATGTTATGGGGGGACTCGGCCACTGAGAATGTTATGGGGGGACTCGGCCACTGAGAATGTTATGGGGGGACTCGGCCACTGAGAATGTTATGGGGGGACTCGGCCACTGAGAATGTTATGGGGGGACTCGGCCACTGAGAATGTTATGGGGGGACTCGGCCACTGAGAATGTTATGGGGGGACTCGGCCACTGAGAATGTTATGGGGGGATTCTGCCTGCTAAAAATGTTATGGGGGGATTCTGCCTGCTAAAAATGTTATGGGGGGATTCTGCCTGCTAAAAATGTTATGGGGGGATTCTGCCTGCTAAAAATGTTATGGGGGGATTCTGCCTGCTAAAAATGTTATGGGGGGATTCTGCCTGCTAAAAATGTTATAGGGGGATTCTGCCTGCTGAAAATGTTATGGGGGGATTCTGCCTGCTAAAAATGTTATGGGGGGATTCTGCCTGCTAAAAATGTTATGGGGGGATTCTGCCTGCTAAAAATGTTATAGGGGGATTCTGCCTGCTGAAAATGTTATGGGGGGATTCTGCCTGCTAAAAATGTTATGGGGGGATTCTGCCTGCTGAAAATGTTATGGGGGGATTCTGCCTGCTAAAAATGTTATGGGGGGATTCTGCCTGCTGAAAATGTTATGGGGGGATTCTGCCTGCTAAAAATGTTATGGGGGGATTCTGCCTGCTGAAAATGTTATAGGGGGATTCTGCCTGCTGAGCATGTTATGGGGGGATTCTGCCTGCTGAAAATGTTATGGGGGGATTCTGCCTGCTAAAAATGTTATGGGGGGATTCTGCCTGCTGAAAATGTTATGGGGGGACTCGGCCACTGAGAATGTTATGGGGGGACTCGGCCACTGAGAATGTTATGGGGGGACTCGGCCACTGAGAATGTTATGGGGGGATTCTGCCTGCTAAAAATGTTATGGGGGGATTCTGCCTGCTGAAAATGTTATGGGGGGATTCTGCCTGCTGAAAATGTTATGGGGGGATTCTGCCTGCTAAAAATGTTATGGGGGGATTCTGCCTGCTGAAAATGTTATAGGGGGATTCTGCCTGCTGAAAATGTTATGGGGGGATTCTGCCTGCTGAAAATGTTATGGGGGGATTCTGCCTGCTGAAAATGTTATAGGGGGATTCTGCCTGCTGAAAATGTTATGGGGGGATTCTGCCTGCTGAAAATGTTATGGGGGGATTCTGCCTGCTAAAAATGTTATGGGGGGATTCTGCCTGCTGAAAATGTTATGGGGGGATTCTGCCTGCTGAAAATGTTATGGGGGGATTCTGCCTGCTGAAAATGTTATGGGGGGACTCGGCCACTGAAAATGTTATAGGGGGATTCTGCCTGCTAAAAATGTTATGGGGGGATTCTGCCTGCTAAAAATGTTATAGGGGGATTCTGCCTGCTGAAAATGTTATGGGGGGATTCTGCCTGCTGAAAATGTTATGGGGGGATTCTGCCTGCTGAAAATGTTATGGGGGGACTCGGCCACTGAGAATGTTATGGGGGGACTCGGCCACTGAGAATGTTATGGGGGGATTCTGCCTGCTAAAAATGTTATGGGGGGATTCTGCCTGCTAAAAATGTTATAGGGGGATTCTGCCTGCTGAAAATGTTATGGGGGGATTCTGCCTGCTGAAAATGTTATGGGGGGATTCTGCCTGCTGAAAATGTTATAGGGGGATTCTGCCTGCTGAAAATGTTATGGGGGGATTCTGCCTGCTGAAAATGTTATGGGGGGATTCTGCCTGCTGAAAATGTTATGCGGGGACTCGGCCACTGAGAATGTTATGGGGGGACTCGGCCACTGAGAATGTTATGGGGGGATTCTGCCTGCTGAAAATGTTATGGGGGGATTCTGCCTGCTGAAAATGTTATGGGGGGATTCTGCCTGCTGAAAATGTTATGGGGGGATTCTGCCTGCTGAAAATGTTATAGGGGGATTCTGCCTGCTGAAAATGTTATAGGGGGATTCTGCCTGCTGAAAATGTTATGGGGGGATTCTGCCTGCTGAAAATGTTATGGGGGGATTCTGCCTGCTGAAAATGTTATGGCGGGATTCTGCCTGCTGAAAATGTTATGGGGGATTCTGCCTGCTAAAAATGTTATGGGGGGATTCTGCCTGCTAAAAATGTTATGGGGGGATTCTGCCTGCTGAAAATGTTATGGCGGGATTCTGCCTGCTAAAAATGTTATGGGGGGATTCTGCCTGCTGAAAATGTTATGGGGGGATTCTGCCTGCTGAAAATGTTATGGGGGGATTCTGCCTGCTGAAAATGTTATGGGGGGATTCTGCCTGCTGAAAATGTTATGGGGGGATTCTGCCTGCTAAAAATGTTATGGGGGGATTCTGCCTGCTGAAAATGTTATAGGGGGATTCTGCCTGCTAAAAATGTTATGGGGGGATTCTGCCTGCTGAAAATGTTATGGGGGGACTCGGCCACTGAGAATGTTATGGGGGGATTCTGCCTGCTAAAAATGTTATGGGGGGATTCTGCCTGCTGAAAATGTTATGGGGGGATTCTGCCTGCTGAAAATGTTATGGGGGGATTCTGCCTGCTAAAAATGTTATGGGGGGATTCTGCCTGCTGAAAATGTTATAGGGGGATTCTGCCTGCTAAAAATGTTATGGGGGGATTCTGCCTGCTGAAAATGTTATGCGGGGATTCTGCCTGCTAAAAATGTTATAGGGGGATTCTGCCTGCTGAAAATGTTATGGGGGGATTCTGCCTGCTGAAAATGTTATAGGGGGATTCTGCCTGCTGAAAATGTTATGGGGGGACTCGGCCACTGAGAATGTTATGGGGGGACTCGGCCACGGAGAATGTTATGGGGGGACTCGGCCACTGAGAATGTTATGGGGGGATTCTGCCTGCTAAAAATGTTATAGGGGGATTCTGCCTGCTGAAAATGTTATGGGGGGATTCTGCCTGCTAAAAATGTTATGGGGGGATTCTGCCTGCTAAAAATGTTATAGGGGGATTCTGCCTGCTGAAAATGTTATGGGGGGATTCTGCCTGCTGAAAATGTTATGGGGGGATTCTGCCTGCTAAAAATGTTATGGGGGGATTCTGCCTGCTGAAAATGTTATGGGGGGATTCTGCCTGCTGAAAATGTTATGGGGGGATTCTGCCTGCTAAAAATGTTATAGGGGGATTCTGCCTGCTGAAAATGTTATGGGGGGACTCGGCCACTGAGAATGTTATGGGGGGACTCGGCCACTGAGAATGTTATGGGGGGACTCGGCCACTGAGAATGTTATGGGGGGATTCTGCCTGCTAAAAATGTTATGGGGGGATTCTGCCTGCTAAAAATGTTATAGGGGGATTCTGCCTGCTGAAAATGTTATGGGGGGATTCTGCCTGCTAAAAATGTTATAGGGGGATTCTGCCTGCTGAAAATGTTATGGGGGGATTCTGCCTGCTGAAAATGTTATAGGGGGATACTGCCTGCTGAAAATGTTATGGGGGGACTCGGTCCACTGAGAATGTTATGGGGGGACTCGGCCACTGAGAATGTTATGGGGGGACTCGGCCACTGAGAATGTTATGCGGGGATTCTGCCTGCTAAAAATGTTATGGGGGGATTCTGCCTGCTAAAAATGTTATGGGGGGATTCTGCCTGCTGAAAATGTTATGGGGGGATTCTGCCTGCTAAAAATGTTATAGGGGGATTCTGCCTGCTGAAAATGTTATGGTGGGGATTCTGCCACTCTCAGCATGTTATGTGGCCAGGATTTTTTTCCTACCAGAAAAAGAAAATGACAAGCTTGGAGGGATTTTATTTTATGTAGGGTGTACAAATAACTTCTCCTGTCACAAGCTAGGATATTTATATGATTTTTAATACTACTCTATTTGTTGAGAAAGAGCTCAATTGCAAAAGGTATTATCTACTTGTGTGGGCTTTCCCTTAGACCTCCAACCAGGGGTTTCCATTGGGCATGAGGTCCATAGAGTCACTGCAGGGCCGAGTCAGCGTCCACCAACACCCGGCAGGGAGGGGGCGCCGCTGGGGAGGGGGGCTGTGTAGGGGGAGGAGGAGGTGGCGGGTAACCTGCCCGGTGCTGCTGGCGGGCCACCGTCCGGGCGAGCTTCAGGAGGTCCACGGGCACCACGGCCCCCGGGCAGCGCGAAACCCCCCAGATCATCCACACACTCCCACAGAGCATACTCAGGCTCCCATCCAATCGGCACTGTTGAAACATCGAGTACCAGCACGGTTCACACAGTGGGGCATCCTGAATCCGAGCACATTGTCCACAAGCCCTGGAGTTTTTTTGATGTGCTGATGCACTTCAGCTGTAGGGATACCTGGGATCCGGCTGACGCCCGCGATCACTGTATGGGACTGCTGGAAAGGTCAGGCCTGGTGGTGGGGGGGGGGCATCCTGATTCAGCCCTGGATTTTTTTTAGACTCCAGGGCCGGCCATGGTTGTCATAGGTCTAGATGATAGAAGTATTGGTAAAATCTCCCACAATTACATGGCAATGTTTCCGTAGAAATGCCCAGTGCAATCCATTGAAGTAGGATAATTTTTCGTTGGTCAAGCATCATTATTGTATGACCGTGGACAGGTAGAAACACAAATCAACAGCAGATAGGACGTGGAGCACAGCACAAGCAATCTCACACCGATTACAGGAACAGGGATTACTATGTGAGCAGCGTGGAAATGTTTCCTCACAATAAATGGCGAAGTAAATAAAGCCATTACTATGTGTACAGGTCAGGTTAGTTCATTATACTGAGCAGAGCATGCTCCTGGGGAGCTCACACACAGGGAACAATAACAAGGTGTGGCAGTATAGCAACTACTTCGTGAATGTGAATGACACCCCACCCCTCCCCCCACAGCGTGTCCCGGAACACCCAGCATATCATGACACAATTGTTTTATTAGCTCTCTCTCTGAGCCTGAATCAGCTTGTCGTCACTCAGTTCCTACAGCTTCACAGTCACCGATAATGGCCGCCTCCATAGGAGACAATGGAGCCGAGCTGAAACTGTGACGGCCCGACAGCAGCCGGTAGCCGCTTCACCACCGCGCACTACGTCTCCCCGTCCCTGGCAGGGGGAGACTCGCGCATGCGCAGTAGTGTCAGGTGAAGCGCCGCTCGCTCCCGATGCAAGCGGCGCTTCACCTATCTACCGCGCATGCGCGAGATTTTCAACAGGAAGAGGTCAAAGGATCTCTTCCTGTTTGTAGAAAAATGAAGATGGCACCCGAAATTTGAATGCTAGCGACGCGGAGCGGGATCATAAAAGGTAAGTTTTTTTTTCTTAACTTTTTAAAATCGGGTCTTCCTGCTTATTTTGTATATTTTTAAAATACACAAAAAAAAAAAAACGGGACAGGGTGTTGGTCCACTTTAAACACCTCACAAGGCAAATCATCAGGGGCACTATCAAGCATATCTTTGATAAGGGTTCTAGTGGCCACAGCAGTAATGGCAGAGGCACAGACCGGGCGCAGCGCCGTCTAAGCACCTAACAGCGGTGCTGCCTACCCTCACCCGACCAGCGCAGCCAAGGCTGGGAGGCATAATACTAGTGGAACGGGTGGGAATAGTCCTACAGGGCCGTAGGTTAATAACCCCGCTCACCTGCGAGTAGAGAGCCAATTTCTCGTCCTTCGCAGCCAGACTGCAGAGAAATTCTGGGGATTTGTGGGAGGTCCCCGGGTATTTGAGGGGCCGGGAGGAGCCTATTTTCGATGTCTCTGCAGTCCATCCCCATCTGGCGGAGTATATCCCAACTGTAAGTTTTAGATTTGGAGCAGGACGTACTGTATACTAAGAATAAACTGAAAATCTGAAAAAGCAAGGTCCCCCAACCAGAACAATACCCAACATGCATAGGTCCTGTCAAGGAAAAAGTTGCCAAACAAACCAAAGTAAAGCATGTGAGTAACGGTAATTTTACTTCAAAATTTCAGCTCTGCAGACAAAGTGCGCACCTTGTGCTTTTTCTACCAAAACAACCCTTTACATTTGGAATACCCCCAATAAACCATATATTCCCTGAAAGACACATGTTAAGCTTTCTAAGCGTACCCAGCTTGTTCTAGTGGGCTCATCTTTCTGAAAGTAATATCTCGAAGAATTCTTAGGTTGCACAGGGTTTCACAAAAATTTTTTATAAAAAAGCATAAAAAAAACACCTTTTTCTAAAATATCAATATGCAAATAAGAAAGTGCAAGGTTCCCCGAACAGAACAATACCCAACATGCATTGGTACCTGTAACCTTTTAACTGCCAGCCTACTTGAGATTTTGTCACCCTCTGCTGACAGGATATTTTTCACCATTTTGCGTGATGTTTAACTGTGATTTTTTCAGGAATTTCCAAGAACCGGCATATTTTCTTTTTGTGGCAGAGTTTAGGCTTTAAAGTGGACCAACACCCTCCCGTGATCGGCCCGGGAATCTATAAGATTCCCGGACCGATCAGCCCCCTGACTGCGGGGCACCCCGATCAGGGGTGCCCCGCTGTGTGAAACCCCCCAGAAATCCCTACCTGATCCTCGTTTTTGCGGCGCCCGCCGCCGCCGCCGCCTCCCGCGCGTCCCTCTAGCAGGACGCGCACCCGCGCCGGCCGTTTGTGAATGGCCGGCGCGGGCGCGCGCCCTGTAAGAGTGACGCGCGGGAGGCGGCGGTGGCGGGCGCGCTCTCTTGTCCGTCGCTGCCTCCCGCTTGTCCGTCGGCGGGGATTGGCAGCAGCGGTCACGTGCCCGCCGCGAGCGGTGAGTTTTTGGGGCTTTCTGGGGGGTTTCACACAGCGGGGCACCCCCGATTAGGGTGCCCCGCCGAAGTGGACCAAAACCCAGGATAGTCAAATTCCTGGGTGTTGGTCCACTTTAATATGAAATGTCTTGTTTGTATTTTTTCTACTTTTTTTAATATATTTTTAAGGAAATAAGTAAAAAAAAATAAAAATATACATATTTTTTAATTGTCTCCTTTATTTGAACAAAAACATTTATTTTATTAAAGAAAACCATTTTGCATGTCTTCCGATAACAATGATACCACATATATATCAGTAGCCCCCGTTCCTGTCCAGGAGATCCCCTAAACTGAAAAGAGCACTTTATAACATTTACAAATGAAATACAACTACTATCCACATGATAAAGGGTTAAATAAAAAAAAATTGTTGTGGGGTCCCCCTTCACAGGGGGGGGGGGACACCATTTTTTGGGGGAATTTTAAGGGTTTTTGGGGAGGCAGGTAATGGGGGGTCTCTGGGTTAATGGAATTTAGGTCCACCCTACCCAGCTTAACCAGTCTGTGACCAGCTATGGGGGCTTGTAAAACAGGGCGCAGGGGCCAGCTTTGGTGGCCCCTGGCCCTGCAGGCTACAAGCCGGCATAGCCTAGGGCCACGGCTCTTCTGCCCCCCCCCCCTGGGCTTTGGGGAGGCAGGTAATGGGGGGGCTCGAGGGTTAATGGCAAGTCACCCACTAGCCGCAGGTGACTTGCCAGACCCAGAGCCTTGTGAACTGGTATAGGGGTCTCATAGATCCCTTACCAGTTCACAAAGGGTTAAATGTAAAAAAATAAAACACTGACAAAAAAATATTTTATTATGTTTTTTTTAATACTTAACTCCCATCCATCCCTGTGTCCCACACTGATCACTTTGGCTGCTGCTCTCCTGCTGTTGCTGGAAGCCTTTTATACCTACTGGGTTGCAGGTAACATAGGGTTAATTTAAAAAAAAAATGACATAGGGTCCCCCCTCCCAGGGAGGGGGACCCCATTTTTTGGGGGGAATTATAAGGGTTAAAACCCTTAAAAATCCCCCCAAAAAATGGCGTGAGGTCCCCCCTACCCATCATAACCATCCTGTGACCAGCTATGGGGGCTTGTAGAACAGGGCGCAGGGGCCAGCTTTAGTGGCACCTGGCGCTGCAGGCTACAAGCCGGCATAGCCTAGGGCCATGGCTCTTCGCCCCCCCCCCCCCCTGGGCTTTGGGGAGGCAGATCATTTGGGGGGCTCAGGGGTTAATGGCAAGTCACCCGCTAGCCGCAGGTGACTTGCCAGCCCCCGAGCCTTGTGAACTGGTATAGGGGTCTCATAGATCCCTTACCAGTTCACAAAGGGTTAACAGTAAAAAAAAAACACACTGACACTTTTCATATAACTTTATTAAAAAAAAAAAATACCATTTTGTGAATACTCACCTGTAAAATGGGTATTATAAGTATGTCACACACCCCGCTTCAAGACATTCATTACACTTGGGTATACTGACCTGTAGATGGCGATCTTGCAGAGATGATATCAAAAAAAGGTAAGACCCTCCCGGCCCATAAATACCTGGGACCTCCCACTCATTACCCAGTATAACGATAGCAGTAAGATCAAGGGACCAGTAAAGCCAATTAAAATTAACAAAGGTTCACCATATAAAGGATCCAGAATACAAAAGGGCAGGGTGAAGCGGGGTGTGTGACATACTTATAATACCCATTTTACAGGTGAGTATTCACAAAATGGTATTATTCTAAGTATGTCACACACCCCGCTTCAAGACATTCATTACACTTGGGACATCCAATAGCAGTGTCCATAAAGGGCAGGGATCCAAAAAACAAGGCAACAAGGCCAAACCTAAACCACTGCAGCTTGTAGAACCTTGCGGCCAAAAGCAGCATCCGCTGAGGCCCGAACATCAACCTTGTAAAACTTGGAAAGAGTGTGAACCGAAAACCAAGTAGCAGCCTTACAAACCTGCTCAACAGAAGCCTGGTGCTGGAAGGCCCAGGACGCCCCAACAGCACGAGTAGAATGAGCAGTAACACAAAAAGGGGGAACCTTCCCCTTGGCAGAATAGGCCCCAACAATGGCCTGGCGAATCCATTCACTAATGGAAGACTTGGCAGGAGCCAAACCCTTCCTAGGCCCAGAGGGCACCACAAAAAGGGCGTCAGTCCTACGAAAAGGAGAAGTAGCCACCAAATAGTACTTCACACAGCGAACCACATCCAAAGAATGCAAAACCCTCTCCTTGTCATTGCTGGGCTTAGGACACAAGGAGGGAAGAACAATATCCTGATTCAAATGAAAAGCAGAGACCACCTTAGGAAGGAAATCTGGCTTGAAGCGGAAAACAACCTTGTCCTGATGCCTCTCAAAGTAAGGAGACGAAATAGACAAGGCTGCCAACTCCGAAACACGCCGAACAGAAGTGATGGCAATCAGAAAAACAACCTTCTGAGTAAGCGTAGAAAGAGCAATATCCTGCAAAGGTTCAAACGGAGGACCCTGCAAGGCAGACAAAACCAAATTCAAATCCCACACTGGTACCGAAGGATCCCTCGTATTAGAGTTTACTGCGGGGACACCTGACCCCGCTGTCTTGCTGCCCTGATTAATCTCCCCCCTTTCTCTTTGTTTTCCCCAGACCGGCATCCACCAGTCAGAGAACCAGGCGGCCCAGATAGGGACCCCTCTTGGGCCCGATCTAAGAAGACTTAATTGCCGGTCCCACTAACCTCAATAACCCTCCTTACAGTTTCTCTCACCGGTCCCCCCTGCACCCCTCGGGTGCGCCCCTCTCCTATCCTCCCTAGTGTCTCACACCCAGGTAGCGCACCTACCTACTTAAACACCGATTCGTCCTGTACCCTTAACCCCGCCCTCAGTAGGAATCCCTACCCTCACTCGGATCCTCCTTCTCTCTTTTTCCTCCCCCCTTTTTTCTTTCCCTTCTTCCTCCCTTCTTACTCTCTTTCCTCCTCTCTCCACCCCTACTTGTCTCCCTCCTCCTCCCCTTATCTCCCCCTCCTTCCCCCCCACGCCTGTTGTCACCTTTGGGTCCGATTGTGCGGTGGGCCCCTCTCCTGGCCGACGCCTCTCGCTTGATATGGCCAGGTTAACAGTCTGCTCTCTAAACATCAAGGGCTTCAATGTCCCCGAAAAGCATTCTAAGGTCCTCTATGATCTACACAAACAAAGAGTGGGCATCCTCCTTCTTCAGGAGACTCACTTCCAGGAAGGCAACATACCAAGCTTGGGCCATAGATACTTCACCTCTTGGTATCATAGCACCAATCCGCAGAGCAAATCGCGGGGGGCATCTATAGCAATCCACAAATCTCTGCCCTTTACGGCATTGGATCAAACAACTGACCCCGAGGGAAGGTTTGTCTTTCTCAAGGCGTCGATCCACCAGACAACCTACACAGTAGCAAATCTCTATCTGCCAAATTATGACCAGGCTGGGGCGCTCCAGAGGTACCTCAAGAGGTTGGAGGAGTTTGCTGAGGGGATTCTGATACTCGGAGGAGACTTTAATCTCACGCTGAACCCTTCACTGGACTCCTCATCTGGGAGGTCTTCGGTGCCGTTGGGGAAGCTGCAGTCCCTACGTAGGGCTCTCCATAACATGCAGCTGATGGGACGTATGGAGGCTGGAACATGGGCAAACTAGAGACTACACGTACTTTTCGCCAGTGCATGGCTCTTACAGTCGCATCGACTACATCCTGCTAAGCCATCATGCCCTGAAGTGGCAGCCTAAGTCCCGTATTGGCCCTTTTCTATGGTCAGACCACGCGCCGGTCTTCTTATCGTTTGAGCTGCCCTTGGCGGCACCGAAACATTGGAGTTGGCGCCTGAACGATAATCTTCTGAGGGACCCAGTATGCATGAGCAGGATTAAAGAGACTATCACTAACTTTACAGCCGACCATGAACGGGATGATTTACGCGCCGGCGGTCCAGTGGGAGGCGCTCAAATGTGTTCTGAGAGGAGTCTTCATCCAGGAGGGTCCGAGATTGAAGCGCGAGAAATTGGCGGTGATATCCAAGACGTTGCAAACTATTTGCGACCTCGAGACTAAACATAAGCAGGACCCTACTCCAGAACTGCTCTCTGAGCTCTCACTCCACAAGAACAAGCTACTGAAGCTCTACGACCAGGCCCATCTCAGACAGAAGGCAAGCCTCAATGTACGAACACGCGAACAAATGTGGTAAGCTCTTAGCCAAATCTCTCCACCACAAGATACCTGCAACATTTATTCCAAGCATCACGACGGAAAAATGGGAAAAGTGGTGGACCCTTCTAAAATCCCGGAGGTGTTTAGGGGTTTCTACGCCGGCTTGTACAACCTTAAACCTGGCCTTACACAAGAGACATTAGAGGCCAAAATACAGAATTACGTATCCGAGACGCAGCTCCCTACGATACCTGAAGAATCCTCGGCTGAACTAGAAACCCCCTTTACGGAACTAGAGGTCATGAAGGCCATTAAGGAAGCCCCGGCGGGAAAGAGCCCTGGCCCGGACGGATTCACTCCTAGATTCTTTAAAGACCTAGCACCACAGCTTGCTCCCTGGTTGGTAAGAAGCTTCAACCACATAGGAATGGATAGCCCCTTTCCGAAACAAGCGGTGGAAGCCATAATCACAGTGATTCCGAAGCCGGGTAAAGATCCTGCGGCCTGCGGCAGTTATAGACCCATATCCCTACTCAATGTCGACTTAAAACTGTACGCAAAAATAATTGCCACTAGGATCAAACCTCTGATCCCCCAACTGATTCATCTAGACCAGGTGGGGTTTGTCCCAGGACGCGAAGCCAGAGACAATACAAACAAGCTACTTGAACTCATTGCGCATGTCCACAAAACTGGCGCTCCAGCGTGCGTCCTCTCCTGCGACGCTGAGAAAGCGCTCGACAGGGTGAATTGGCGCTTTCTCAAAGCTACCCTCTCCCAAATTGGTCTAGGTCCGAACATAACCTCCAAGATTCTGGCACTGTATCAAGAGCCGACGGCCCGTGTCAGGGCGAACGGGGTCCTGTCGGAACCTTTCACAATCATGAACGGGACTCGACAGGGCTGTCCCCTCTCGCCCCTCTTGTATATCCTAACAATGGAACATCTAGCGGTAGCTTTACGAAATAACCCAGACGTTAAGGGGATTGAATGCGGGGGACAACAGTATAAAATGTCGATCTTCGCGGACGACCTGCTCCTACAACTTACGTCCCCGGCTATATCCTTTCCGGCTGTTCTCAAAGAATTTGAACGCTTTGGCCAACTATCTAACTTCCGCGTCAATTATGCAAAATCTGAGGTGTTAAACCTCACCCTTCGGCAGCCTCTGGTGGACAGACTCCGGAGCAGTTTCCCCTTCAAGTGGCAGCCCACAGCGATAAAGTATTTGGGGACCTTCATACCATCTGATCTGGATAGCTTGTACGAGTTGAATTTCCAGGCACTTCAGACCAAAGTCAACCGTGACCTTTCAAAGTACGACAAAGGGCGCTACTCATGGTTTGGAAGAATAAACATCTTGAAGATAGATATACTCCCCCGGTTCCTATACCTCTTCCAAACGATACCGATCAAGCTACCCAGGCATTTTTTCAAGACTATTCAGACAACATTTTTGAAATTCATATGGGGGTCACGGAAACCACGTGTCAGGTTCAACATACTGGCTAGACCCAAAAACGCGGGTGGCGCCGGTGCACCGGACTTAAAACTATATCACGCTGCTGCTATCCTTACGAGGATGGCGGACTGGAGATACAGAGTAGAGGACAAGCTCTGGGTTCAAATGGAGCGAGACCTGTTGGGGTTCAGCCCACGCGCTCTCCCGTGGACGCACACCGCAGGGGAGGCAGACAGGAGGGGATTTCCCTTTTTGATCCGGCACTTTCTCACCATCTGGGACGGACTGCAACGGCAGGGGGAGCTGGTGAATAGGCCGGGACCCCTGACTCCATTATTCAATAACCCAGAGTGCATACCGACGCAGAACACCATTCGGTTCCTGATTTGGAGGGAGGAAAAGGACATCAGAGTACGAGATGTGCAGCTGGGGGGAAGGTTGCCCTCCCTGGCGGAGCTGAGGGCTCGCAGCGGGGGTGGCCATTTGTCCTGGCTGCATCATCGACAACTAGAGGCGTTCCTCAATACAGGAGGGCGCCTCAGAAACGCATCCCTCCCCCTGACACCGTTGGAGGAGTGTCTCACACAACCACAGCCTTTAGAACATGTGGTATCAAGCTTCTACAACCTGCTGGTGACTGCCAGACATACTTCTGCGCTGGAGTTCATGTCCAAATGGGAGAGGGACTTGGGGATCTCGATCACAGATGAAGATGCCAAAAAGATTTTCACGCTAACACACAGGCTTGTTGGTGCCAGTGAGGCACAGGAAAAAAATTACAAGGTCCTCACAAGGTGGTATAGGTGTCCGGCAGACATGGCCTCATACTCCTCTGATGGCTCGACTGGGTGTTGGAGATGCGGGGCGCCCCAGGGAGGGATCCTTCACATCTGGTGGGAGTGTCCCCCGGTCAAGAGGCTCTGGGACACTATCTTCAAGATACATACGGAGGTGGAGGGCTCCGTCGTGCCTAACAGCCCGGGGGCTGCCTTACTTACCCTGATCCCAGGCTCCATAGCCAGAGCCAAGAAGGGAGTCCTTAGGTTCTTTCTGACGGCCGTAAGGTCAATTAACCCTAGGCGGTGGAGGTCCTCGCAGCCACCAACGGTGGCAGAATGGTTTGCTGAAATGGACCACATCCTGAGAATGGAGGAGTTGATGGTGGAGGACAGGGGAAGCATGGGGGCGCACTTGGAGACCTGGACAAGCTGGATCATGTTCAGGGGGTCAGACTCGGCGAGGGCCTTCTTGGGGGTGGATCTCGATCGGGGATGAGGGGCTGCCCACGGACCTGAGGGGCGTCTATCCAGAGCCCCGGGGGATGGACGGAGGTATCACCACCCCCCTCCCCCTGCCCACTATCCACCTTTCCCCTCCCCTCCTCTCTTTTTCTTCTTCCTCCAGCTCCCTCTCTACTCTTTTTCTCTATGTATGTGTACCCATTCTCTATTGTTTGCTGCGTCCTCGTCTGAAATCTTCTGCGGATTGGGAACTTCCTGATCCCCACTCAACCACTAATAAAAAGTAAAAGTATCAAAATGTAATTGAACCTGTTCCTTGTATGTGCATTGAAAACAAATCTGTGTGCTAAATGCTGTAGATGACAAGATGTATAACCGGTGTTGCATATTGTACCCCCCCTTCCCCTCCCTTCCCCTCCCTTATCCCCTTCTTACTTTCTGTACCCCCAACTTACCCTCCTTTTTTTTTCTAAAAACCAATAAAACTTGATTATACAAATCCCACACTGGGAGCAAAGGCTTCCTAGGAGGCCGCACATGCGTAACCCCCTGGAAAAAGGTCTTAACCAGAGGATGAAGCGCAAAACCTGCCCTTTCAGCGTACTAAGCTGCAAACCTTGGTCCAGACCATGTTGCAGAAATTCCAAGACCCTAGGGACAGAAAACGCCCTGCAAGGCAAGGCCCTTGCCTCACACCAATCAATATAAGACCTCCAATTCCTATAATAGATGGCAGAGGAAGACTGCTTTCTAGCCCTAACCAGAGTCTGAATGACAGCATCAGAAAGACCTTCCTCCCTCAAGATTGAGGTTTCAGCAACCACGCCGTCAAAGCCAGCGTTGGTAAATTGGGGTAGAGTAGTGGACCTTGAGTGAGCAGATCTGGCAGAAGGGGCAGGTCTAACTGATCCTCTGCCAACCTTACCACGTCTGCGAACCAAACCTGTCTTGGCCACCTTGGAGCCACCAGGATTGCTGACGCGCCCTCTAGGGCCAGCTTACGCACCACTCTGCCCACCATGGGAAACGGAGGGAACAGGTACAGAAACCCCAGATCCCTCCAGTTCAGAGACATGGCATCCGCTGCCAGAGCCAGCGGATCCCGCAAGAGAGACACAAATGCCGGAAGCTTGCGATTGTGACAAGAGGCAAAGAGGTCCACCTCCGGAGCCCCCCACCGGTGGCAAAGCGACCGAAACACCTTGGGACTGAGCGACCATTCCCCCCCGGCGAGATGACCCCCTGCTCAGGGAGTCCGCCTCCGCGTTTTCCACTCCCGGAATGTACACCGCTGAGATGCATGGGACATTGCTCTCTGCCCAAGCAAGGATCAAGGACACTTCCCTGAGGGCACGCCTGCTGCGAGTCCCTCCCTGGTGATTGATGTAGGTGACCGCTGTCCGATTGTCTGACCGAACTTGAACCGATAGGCCCCGCAACTGATGAGTCAAGTGAGCCAGAACCAACCTGATGGCTCTCAACTCCAGAACATTGATGGGATCGTGAGCCTCCTGAGGCCCCCACAGTCCCTGAAACTGAAGATCCTTCCAAAATCCCCCCCAACCTGACAGACTGGCATCCGTGGTGACCGTCTCCCAACGAGGGGTCAGAAAGGATCTGCCCCTCGTCAGATTGCTTGGTTTCAGCCACCACCGAAGGGAACGCCGCACCCGGGGGGACATCAGAAAGGACTGATCCAATGACAGCGAGGACCCGTCCCAGGCCACCAAGAGATGGACCTGGAGCGTCCTTGTGTGAAACTGGGCAAAGGGAACCGCCTCGAACGACGCCACCATCAATCCCACCAGCCTCATCCCTAGCCGGATGGACGGGCGGGGGATGGATAGGAGACGCTGAGTCAATTCCTGAATCAGAAGAACCTTGGCACGGGGGAGAAACACCCTGGCCTGAGAAGTATCCAGAGACATTCCCAGAAACGACACCACCCTGGACGGAGAGAGGGAGGACTTGGGATAGTTGATCACCCAACCGAAACTCTCCAGAGTGGACACCACAGTCCTGGTATCCAGCTCCGCCCGGCTGAGAGAGGATGCCATAATGAGAAGATAGTCCAGATAAGGCACGATGCGGATACCCTGGGCTCTGAGGAGGGCCAGCACCTTGGTGAAAACCCTTGGAGCCGAGGTAAGGCCAAACGGACCGTGCAGATAAGCATCCTTGAGGTCTATGGACGTCATTAAGTCCTCGTGGCGAAGCGAATTTATGGCTGAACGCAGAGTTTCCATGCGGAACTTCCTGGGACGGACAAACCTGTTGAGGAGCTTCAGATCCAGGATGGGACGAACGGAGCCATCCTTTTTGGGCACCGTGAACAGATTGGAATAGAATCCCAGGCCCCGATCCGAGGAAGGCACCGGGCAAATGACAGCCATGTCCAGATCTTTTATCACTGCCCGGAGCCCTTGCGCTACCGGAGGATCAAAGGGCACCGGAGACCTGAAGAATCTGGGAGGAGGCCGGATCTCGAACTCCAGCTTGTAACCGGAAGACACCACTTCCCGGATCCATCTGTCCGAGACCTCCTGGTCCCAGACCTGGGAGAAGTGACGCAGCCGTCCCCCCACCCGCAAGGGTGAGGGCGCCCCCTCATTGCTGAGCCGGCTTGGCAGCGGCTTTGGGCTTAGAGCCCCAGCTGTGACCTGGACGGGCACGTCCTCTGCCCCTGTTCCAGGAATCACCTCTGGAGGAGAAGACCACCAATCCCCTGCCAGCTCTGGCCCCACGAAAGGAAGGAGCAAAGGAAGCCGCCGCCCCCCGAAAGGGACGACGTTGCTTCTTTCACTGAGGTAACTTACCCCCTTTTGCGACCGAATCCAATTTTTTTCCAAAGAGCCGCAACCCCAAAAAGGGTAGAGCCGTAAGCGACTTTTTGGACACAAAATCAGCCGCCCACTGGCGTAACCAAACTGACCGCCAAATAGCCACAAGCAAGGCCGAAGTTCTACTACACATCACCATGGTGTCATCCAGGGCGGCTAGCACAAATGACAAAAACAACTCGCACCGCTTAAGGGCGGTAAACTCATCACTAGCCGGGTCAGGCCTGGAAGTGGACAACAGGTCCCTAACAACCGACCTAGAAGCCACAACTAAAAGCGCCGAAGCACAAACAGGCCGCAAGGCCGACCCGACACTGGCAAAAACATGACAAGCCATCTGGTAAATGCGTTTATCCTAACCATCCTTGAGAGTAGAACAGTCAGGAGAATGCAAAACGGAGGTGCTAGACAACCCCAAAACAGGGGAGTCCACCTCGGGAGGGGACGACCATCGCTTCACCGCATCCGCCGGAAAGGGATATTTCTTATCCCAACCCGGAGGAACACCTGGAAGCCGAGTAGGCCTCTCCCATTCCTTAAGAATAATGCCATCGAAATGCTATTGATTAGGGAATTCCAAGCACGGCTTAGCCGCCTCAAAGAACTTCCCCTTCTGTGGAAGAGCCACTTCCGGAGGAGAAATTGCCAGAACCTCAAACATATGAGCCAGGACCTTAGGGGTATCCCAAGAATCCCCCTGACCCCGCTCGGCATCAGTGCCAACAAACTGCTGATCGTCAGAACCGTCCAACTCCTCAAATAGCTCCCCTTCCTCTAGAGGGGGGTAATCAGACCAGTCCAGTGAATCAAACTCATCAAAATCAGAAGCCGGCGTGGCTGGAGACAAGTACTTTCTCTTAGCTGGGTTTCTGGCAACAGCGCTAGAAAATAATTTTTCAAGATTGGCCAATCTGGTACACACCTCAGATTGCGACTCCCCACACATGACAGCGTCACATGGGGTACGGGTCAGGCGGGGAGGGGTAGGTGAAGAGACCGACGGCGCAGAACCAGACGCATGGGATCCGGACTGCAGCGTAATAGTCTGCTGCGCGCATGGTATGCAAAGGAATACATCATCCCCAGTAAGGGATACCCCACACCCCAAACACTGCCGGGGTTGCCCCAAGGGGAGCCCGAGCCCGGTATCCTGGGAAGCCTCCATATGGTGATTTTATCGGCAGTCGCAATGCTCAAGGGAATTACGCAATATAAGCGACCCGGGATGCCCCTTCCGTGTCCCGCATGGGAGGATTTATAGGGAACTAAACCAGGTACCCTAGGACCGGGAGGACCCTTTAAGATCCAAGAAGGGTCCGCCTGGAATACAAAAAGAGGGACTATCACACACACGCTGCGCCCGACCCCGCCCCTCTCCCCTGACACAACGCGGCTCCCGGCCAGTGACCGGGCTCCGCAGCGGCACCAGCAGCACGGAGGGAGGGAGGGGGCGGGCCGCAGGATGGCGCCCCGCGCCCGGCCACGCCCTCTCCGAAACCGCGCCGGAGGGGGAGAAGCTCCCCCGGAGACTGACAGTAACGGCCGGCGGCGCCGCAAACCGCCGGCCCGGCCAAGAAAGCGTACCACATACACACAAGTAGCACAAGCATGCACTCTGAGGGTAAAGGAAAACTAACGGGAAAAGCGCCCCCCTCCCCCTACCTGAAGGGAACAATGGGTGACCAGGGAAGGGGGGAAATAACACCACCAAGGTGTAAGGGCAAGGACAGGGTATCCCAACCGGGATCACCAACCCGGAATACCGCCTACCCCTTAGTATGGGGTCTCACGGTGGAGCATAGCTCCTAAGGCACCATAAGGTGCCGTCTACCCTTGCCCGGACCCGCAGCCTAGGCTGGGAGGCTCTTTATTAAAAAAGGGGATAACAGTATGTCCGGGCAGAAATAGATTAAAAGAGGGGGGCCGGGAGTTACCCTGGCTACCTGCAAGGAGGAGACATCATCTTCTGACTTGCTCGCCGTCTGCAGAGATGAAAGACTGGGGAATGAGTGGGAGGTCCCAGGTATTTATGGACCGGGAGGGGCTCCCTTTTTTTCATGACATCTCTGCAAGATCGCCCTCTACAGGTCGGTATAACCCAAGTGTAATGACTATCTGAAGCGGGGTGTGTGACATACTTAGAATAGGACAACTACATAAAATTATTTAGGTATACATACCCCCTGAAAGTAAGAAAATGCCAATAATAATCAGGATTTATACATTACCAGCTCCTGGGGCATTTTTGCACGAGGTGTGAGGGTCATAAGATCTATTGCCTGCACCATGTATCTTTCAGCCCAGGATCCTCCTGGCTAGGGATGGAGCTCTGCCACTGCTGTGGGCTGCCACCCGCCGATGTTGCTCTGTTCCTATTCAATCCAGCTTGCGTATGGCTGAGGAGCAAGTGCTGCCTGTATTTCCAGGTCGCCCCTGTGAAAGGCCCGCACCTGGAAGTGACATCAGAGCGCTCCCCGATTAGCGGATGCGATGTCTCCACCCCCTCCCGATTTCAAAAAAAGGAGGGAAAATACGAGCACAAAAACCGAATCCCGACGCAGGGAAGCTCAGGTACTCAAGGGGTCCCCAATAGGCAAGCACACCTGCTGCCGAATCGGCCAGGATTTAAAGGGATAGAGCACAACTAGTGCGCTGTCAGGCAATGTGGGACTGCCCTGACCGCCTGTGAACCTCGGGTGAACTACACCCAATAATAGATGGTTCCAGGCTCAGTGGGCTCCTCCAGAATTCCTGGATCCGAAAACAAAAAATTGTCTGTAGCCTATTGTCCAGTGGTTCCTTAGGGATGAAACACAAAGAACTGAGGTGGACAGGAAAGGGTTGGGGTTTTAACCTCTGTTCAGTTTGTGTTTCTTCCCAGGTGGTGGAGCCTCCCTCTCTCAAAAAGTCATCATGAAGGATGAAAAAATCTTGTGGGTGTAAAGCGGGGGGGGGGGGGGGGGGGTAGTGATGTTTTAAAGTGTGGACATATCACCAGGATTTTCTCTATCCGGGCGATTGGTCCTTGTCCCTGGGGCACCCGGCTGTTCGAAACCACCAAAATCGCCCACACAAGTCACCTTTCTGCCGTTCCCACAGCGCATGCGTGGGCTCTTGTCCCATTTATATATACAGCCATTGTTGGATCTGAGCAGCGACATAGGGAGCAGCGGTGGCCACATTCCTGGTTCGCCTGTGGAGTGCACACTGAATGGCTGGATGCGGGAGCGCGCACAGCTACAGGGATGCCCAGGATGCGACAACAGACCTGGCGACAAGGTAAGGAGGATTGTGGGTGAGCTGTGGGGGTTCACAAAGGGGGGCATCCCAAAACAGGATGCCCCAAGAGCACCTAGTCCACTGGTTCTGGAGTAATTTAGACTGCAGGGCAGGCCTGGGCTGTGAGTGGTCCACTTTAAAGAAGAACAAAATGGCCTAAAAGATTGTTCATCCACAAACTGTAGGACCTTGATAGTGACTATGAGCACATGTATTCAGATATTCTTTACAGTCAGATTCACAGCAAATAACTAACCTCAATTGGCAAACACTATCTTCCATAGTCAGATGCAGGTTCATCAGCCAAGTGTGTTCTCTGCAATGAAAATAAAGAGAACATTTTCCATTTGCTAAGTATAAAAATATTCCTCTCTTATCCTACCTTGGCTTTCAAAAAAGGTTTGTACACCCGAGGCTTAGTTCTTTTATAGCCCACTATATTAAAGTGCACTAAACAGTTGTTTATTATGGGGACAGGAAATACCTGCACACTTCAGTGACGCATGTCTCCAGTTGGAGGTGGTTTGTGTAGATGCACGTGTGTGGCTATTTGCTATGCCCGGGGCACCCAGATTGCCATATATACTCACTCTGCTGGTGATCCCCTACTGGATTCCCCCCAGGCTCCTATGCCCAGGGCATCCAGATTGCCATATATACTCACTCTGCCGGTGATCCCCTACTGGATTCCCCCCAGGCTATTGCAAATACCCACAGTGAGTAATTAGTGGCACACTTTCAAAAAAATTACTGTAGCCTGAATGCTGATATAAATACAGGGTGCTGCTCAATGGGATAATTCCTCATATCCCCAAAAACACAGATAATTCAAAATATCAAGCGCACACCAACTTAAGCTTATAAAAATGAGTTGATTTAATTTTCACTTTTCACTCTGCAATTAGGGCTCATATTTCTTCATATAAGCAGACAAATCGTAATACATCACCAAAATATTTACATATACAGCTAATTACAATAGTGCATCCAGATTGCTTGATATTTTGAATTATCTATTGCAAATACCCACACCAGGCATTTCTGAATGGCCGATGCGGGTTCAAGGGGGAGCGGCCAGTGGCTTGTGCTCTATTCCGCTTTACTAAGCCAATCTGCTGTCAGAGCTGCTTGGTAAAAGTGAATGGAGTGCGAGGTGCCGATTCAAGAATGCGCCTCAGGATTGCTGCAGGGGTGAATTCACACAGGGGAGTATCCCAGATCAATAAAGAAGAATGATCTTGATCCATTATAATTCCCTTGTCCTGTGTGGCCATGATGGTCGACGGATTAGATCAGGGGTACTCAACCACTTCTTGTAAAGGTCCATTTACAGGCATCGGGTGAGAGGCGAAAGTCCGGACAGGGCGCAGTCAGGGGGCGGGGACAGTTAGAAATCAGCACATTGGGAGTGGATTATACCTTGCAATGCCACTTCCCGTCCGTGCAGGACTTCATATTGTAATGATAGGTGCCAGGAAGTCATGACACTGGCAGGGAGACAAACAACTACAACGCCAATCTGTAAAGGGGCAGCGCTGAGCATGGCAACACATAAGCAACTAAGTGCAGGGCTGTCAGGGCAGGGGTCCAGAAATTTGGCACCGAGGTCCGCATTCGGACCCCAGTCTGCAAGTAGAGTACTGCTAGAATTCTCTGTGGAAGATTAGACATTTTTTATTTTAAAATGCTCAAATCCACCTCAGCACTGGCGTTGGATGCCAGCACGGTCCACTCATACTAGATCTGCACTTCATGGTGGACCACACCCCTCCAAACCCCTGGGTAAATACAGTTTTTGGGTGACCCTCAGAGTGAAACTGAACCATGCTTTTAAAAAGCCCAGTCAAACTTTCTATTCTGCGCTAGTCAGAAAATGTTGCATTTGTTACCGTTTTCCTTTTATTTGTGCCTAGGGCTCTCTCTAGTGGCTGGAATTAGGTCACTGCACTCTGAACTGGCCTAGATTCATCCCCCAATGGTTCTGAAAATGCTACACATTAGGTTAAGTTAATTTTAAGAGGCAAACTATTATTTTAATAATCAGTGGTCAACACAATTTTAATGAGAGCTTTCATTTCAAATGTCCACTAGGGGGAGCTCTAGCTGAAACAGCAAAATAAAACAAATAGAAAAGTCACAAAAGGCGAGTTTTTGGGTTCTTAAAGTGGACCAACACCCAGGATTTTGACTATCCTGGGTATTGGTCCACTTCCCCGGGGCACCCCGATTTGGGGTGCCCCGCTGCCTGAAACCCCCCCAAACACCCCGAAAACTCACCTCTCCACGCTCCCACGTGAGTGCGCTGTCCAATGCCCGCCGACGGACAAGTGACGTCCGTCGACGGACAAGGGATCGCGCCCGCCGCCGCCACCTCCCGCGCGTCACTCTTGACGTGTGCGCGCCCGCGCCGGCCATTCAGAGATGGCCGGCGCGGGCACGTCTAGAGGAGCGCGAGAGAGGCGGCGGCGGCAGAAGCAGCGGCTGGAGATGTAAGGATTTTTCGGGGTTTTGGGGGGGTTACACCCCGCGGGACATCCCGATCTCGGATGTCCCGCGGTGTGTGAGGTGATCGGCCCGGGAATCTTATAGATTCCCGGGCCGATCACCCCTGGGTGTTGGCCCACTTTAAACTGGAACTTCAGCATGATTTAATGAAAAGCCCAAACCCTTAAAACCCCTTATAAAACCAGCATCTAAAATTAATATATTTTAAGTTTTTAGTTACTTACTTATTATTCTTGCCCCCACTGGGCTGCAACTCTGTTCAGGACTCTAGGATACGAGCACTGCCATCTTGACTCAGAAGCACCACATGCTGAGGGGGCAAAAGTGCAGGGGGCAGGATTATAGCTCTGCTTTGCACAGACAGAGCAGAGCTGGGGTCAGGGAAAGGACAGCAATCCCAGAATGCTTCTTCAGGGTGAAGTTCCGCTTTAAGAATAGAGACGGGGGACATCCCAAGAGAAACAAAACCCAAGACAGCGAAAATCCCACGATTTACGGTGTCTCCCATGGCACTGTCTTTGCCTGTGCCCAATTTCCTGTAGCCAGGGTGTACTTCTGCGTCAAGCCATTCAAATTAGTTGGGGACAGGAGCACTTCCCAGTCTACAGGGAAGCGGCCAACAGATTGGGTTATGTCATCCGGCATTTTTTAGATCAGCCGATCAACAGACTCAAAAAATAGCAGATGGGCTTGCCCTCGGCAGTGAAAAAAAAAAAAAATTATTATTTTTTTTTTTTAAACGGGACAACCACCAAGCTCAAGGTTAATCAGGCAAGGTAACCAAAATGAGTTTTGGACCAACACCCAGGATTTTCACTGTCCTGGGTGTTGGTCCACTTCCGTGGGGCACCCCGCTGTGTGAAACCCCCCAGAAAGCCCCAAAAATACCATTTTGTGATTACTCACCTGTAAAATGGGTATTATAAGTATGTCACACACCCCACTTCATTTACTAATTATTATTACACTTGGGTTATCTCACCGCTAGGTGGCGCACTTGCAGAGATCTCCAAAAACAAATCAGCAAGCCCCTCCCGGTCTATACATACCTGGTACCTCCCATCAATTCCCCAGTGTTCAAACAGCAGTAAGACAAGGTACCAGGAATAAACAATTGTAACCCTCAACTGTAAATAACAAAACTTCACCATATAAGGAACCAGGATACCAAAAGAGGGCGGGTGAAGTGGGGTGTGTGACATACTTATAATACCCATTTTACAGGTGAGTAATCACAAAATGGTATTATTCTAAGTATGTCACACACCCCACTTCATTTACTAATTATTATTACACTTGGGACATCCAACAGCAGTGTCCAAAAAGGGCGGGTATCCAAACCAGGCAATAACGCAGATAAAACTCAAACCACTGCAGCCTGCAGAACCTTACGGCCAAACACAGCATCCGCTGAGGCCCGCACATCAACCTTATAAAACTTGGAAAAAGTGTGAACCGAAGACCAGGTAGCGGCCTTAAAAACTTGTTCAACCAAAGCCTGGTGCTGAAAGTCCCAGGACGCACCAACCGCACAAGTAGAATGAGCGGTAACGCGAAAAGGGGGATCCTTCCCTTGGCAGAATAGGCCCCAACAACCGCCTGACGAATCAATTCGCTAATGGAAGACCTAGCCGGAACCAAACCCTTCCTGGGCCCACAGGGCACTACGAAAAGGGCCTCAGCCTTACGAAAGGAAGACGTAGCACGCAAATAGTACCTAACACAACGCACAACGTCCAAGCAGTGCAACGCACTCTCCTTGTCATTCCTAGGCTTAGGACACAAGGAAGGAAGAACAATGTCCTGATTAAGATGAAAAGCAGATACCACCTTAGGGAGAAAATCTGACTTGAAACGAAAGACCACTTTGTCCTGATGCTTCTCAAAATAAGGAGCCTGAATCGACAAGGCTGCCAACTCCGAAACACGCCGAACCGAAGTGATGGCCACCAAAAAGACAACCTTCTGAGTAAGAGCGGACAGAGCAATATCCTGCAAAGGCTCAAAGGGAGGAGCCTGTAACGCAGAGAGCACCAAATTCAAATCCCAAACTGGGAGCAAAGGCTTCCTAGGAGGCCGCAGATGCGAAACCCCCTGGAAGAAAGTCTTGACCAAAGAATGGCTAGCAAAAGACCTCTGGAAAAAAATAGACAAGGCAGACACCTGCCCCTTCAAGGTACTCATCTGAAGAACAGAATCCAGCCCTGACTGAAGAAAATCCAAAATCCGAGAAAAAGAAAAGACCCGGCAGGGCAAAGATCTAGCCTCACACCAATCAATACAAGATCACCAGACCCTATAATAGATGGAAGAGGAAGACCTCTTCCAAGCACTAACGAAAGTCTGAATGACCGAATCCGAAAGACCCTCCTCCCTCAAGATGGAGGTTTCAGCAGCCAAGCCGTCAAAGCCAGCGTTGGTAAACTGGTAACACAGTTGACCCTGGGTGAGCAGATCTGGCCGAAGAGGCAGATCGAACTGATCCACTGCCAGACGAACGATGTCTGCGAACCACACCCGCCTTGGCCACCTTGGAGCCACGAGAATGGCGGGAACTCCTTCCTGAACTAGCTTTCGCAGCACCCTGCCTAGCATGGGAATCGGAGGGAACAGATACAGGAACCCCAGATCCTTCCAGCTCAAGGCCATGGCATCCGCCGCCAGAGCCAGAAGGTCCCGAGACAGCGACACGAATGTCGGAAGCTTGTGATTGTAACGAGAGGCAAACAGATCCACCTCCGGCGACCCCCACCGAAGACACATGGACCGAAACACATGGGGATGGAGAGACCATTCCCCCCGGCGGGACGAGCACCGGCTCAGAAAGTCCTCCTCCGTGTTCTCCACTCCTGGAATGAACACTGCCGAAATGCAAGGGACATACGTCTCCGCCCAAACCAGAAACAGAGACACTTCTCTGAGGGCACCCAGACTGCGAGTCCCTCCTTGGTGATTGATGTAAACAACCGCCGTCTGATTGTCCGATCGAACCTGAACCGGCAGGCCCTGTAAATGATGCGTCAAGTGAGACAGAACCAATCTGATGGCTCGCAACTCCAGAACATTGATGGACAAGTGGGCCTCCTGAGGGTCCCACTGCCCCTGAAAACTGAAGATCCTTCCAGAAACCTCCCCATCCTGACAAGCTGGCATCCGTGGTGATAGTTCCCCAAAGCGGCGTCAGAAAAGACCTGCCCTTCCAAAGATTGTCCGAAACCAACCACCACCGAAGAAACTGCCGAACTCGAGGGGACATCCGGAAGGACCGATCCAACGACCGCGGGCGCCTGTCCCAAGACGCCAAAAGATGAAGCTGCAGCGTCCTCGTGTGAAACTGAGCGAAGGGAACTGCCTCGAACGAGGCCACCATCAACCCCACCAGTCTCATCCCTAGCCGGATGGACGGGTGAGGATTGGTAAAAAGAAGCTGAGCCAATTCCTGAAGCAGAAGAACCTTGGCCTGAGGGAGAAACACACTGTGCTGGCAAGAGTCCAAAGACATCCCCAGAAAGGTCACCACCCTGGCCGGAACCAGAGAGGACTTGGGGTAAGTGATCACCCAGCCGAACCTCTCTAACATAGACACCACCGTGCTGGTGTCCCCTTCCGCCTGACTGAAGGAAGGAGCCATGATGAGAAGATCGTCCAGGTAAGGAACAATGCGAATCCCCTGAGCTCTGAGCAGGGCCATCACCCCTGCCAACCCCTTGGTGAACACTCTCGGAGCCGAGGTGAGACCGAATGGGAGAGCTACAAACTGAAAATGCCGATCCTCCACCACGAGGCGAAGAAACCGCTGATGTGCCGGAAAGATTGGAATGTGAAGATACGCGTCCTTGATGTCTATGGACTTAATAAAGTCCCCCTGCCGAAGCGAGCCGATCGCCGACCGCAAGGTCTCCATGCGAAACTTCCGGGGACGAATAAATCTGTTGAGAAACTTCAAATCCAGAATCGGACGGAACGACCCGTCCGTCTTGGGAACGGTGAACAGATTGGAGTAATACCCCAGCCCCACCTCTGAAGGAGGGACCGGGCAAATGACCGCCAACTCCACGAGATTCTGAACCGCCGCCAGGAGGCCCTGGGCAGCCACCGGGTCTAGAGGAACCCGCGACCTGAAAAACCTTGGAAGAGGGCGGGACTCGAACTCCAACTTGTAACCGGCCGACACCACCTCCCGAATCCATCTGTCCGAGACCTCCTGGTCCCATACCCGGGAGAAGAGTCGCAACCGTCCCCCCACCCGCACGGGTGAGGGCGCCCCTTCATTGCTGAGCGGGCTTAGCAGCTGCCTTGGGCTTGGCGCCCCAGGCGTGAACGGCGAAACTTCTTGCGCTGAGACAGCCTACCTCCTTAGGCAACAGAACCCAGCTTTTCACCAAAAAGCCTCAAACCCAGAAAGGGAAGAGCCGTGAGAGATCTTTTAGAAGTAAAGTCAACCGTCCACAGTCTCAACCACACAGATCGGCGAATAGCCACCAACAGGGCAGAAGCCCTGCCACACATCAACATGGCATCATCCTGAGCCGCCAGGATAAACGACAGAAAGGAGTCACAACGCAAAAGCGCAAGAAACTCAGCACCCGAGGGATCAAGATCCACACAGAAATCCCTGACCATGGACCTAACCGCCAAAGCCAAAAGAGCCGAAGCACAACAGGCCTCAAACCCGAACCCGCACAGACGAAACCATGGCGGGCCAGCTGATCAATCCGGCGATCCTCGCCATCCTTCAGATAAGTAGTGTCAGGAAAATGAACAGCCGCCGAATTAGACAGCCCCAAAACCGGAGCATCCACCTCGGGCGGGACAGACCAACGTTTCAGCAAGTCCGCCGGAAAAGGATAAATCTTATCCCAGCTAGGCGGCACCCCAACGAGCCGTGTAGGATGCTCCCACTGCTTAAGGACAACATCCTCGAAATGCTGCTGACTGGGGAACTCCAGACTCTGCTTAGAGCCCCCAAAAAGCTGGCCCTTAGGCCTAGGAGCAACCACGGGAGGATCCAAATCCAAAACCTCAAACATTTGGGTCAAATAGAAGGCGTATCAGGGGCGGGACCATCCACCTGGTCCCCCACAGCACCCAGCACCTGCTGGCCCTCTGAATCATCCAATTCTTCCACGAGCTCACCCTCATCGAGGGGACGATCCGACCAATACAGGTCCTCAATCACTTCCTCCTCCGAGTCCGGCGGAGGCGGAGATAGGTGTTTACGCTTGGCCGTAGCCTACTGTGCGGACATGGTGGAAAACATTTTTCTTCGAGGTTAGCCAACCGGGCACACACCTCCGATTGCGAATCCCCACCCGTGACAACGTCACACGGGGTCCGGAACAGGCGAGGAGGAGAGGGAGATGGCGCGGACGATAACGTACCAGGCACCAGGGTGCTGGACTGGCGCTCAATGCTCCGCTGCGCACATGGAATGCAAACAATATCATCCCCCGGGAGCGGAGTCCCACAACCCCCACACAGCCTGGATTGTCCCGAAGGATCAGATCCGGTATCCCTGGCAACCTCCACATGGTGAAATTATGGTATTCGCAAACCTAGGGATTTACGCAGTAAGCAACCCGGGATGCCCCACCCTTTAAATAAGGTCTAGCTTAGCCGTCACTACCCGGACCAAGGGGAAGGCCAAATATCCTTATGTAAATATATAGACATATGAATATATATATATATATATATATATATATATATATATATATATATACCAAATTCCCTTCCCAACTACAGGCCCGGTATGTAAGACCGGGAGAGCCCAACAGGAAGGGGTCCCGGGAACTGGAAAACCCAAAAGGACAACAATCATTCCAGGTACATGCCCACATAAGTAGACAGCAAAACATGCGAAGATAAGTGCAAGCTATGTACAGCCATATCTGAATATATACATGAAAGGCACCCAAGAGTACCATAAGCGTCACCCCTGACTCCAGAGCCTGACAACATTCCACAACAGGAATGAGAGGAGGAGAAGGCAAGGGGAAGCGTCACAGCGTGGGGCTAACAAAGCTCCCGCCCCACGCAAGAGGACCAAAAACGCGTGGCGTGTGGGTGATTTAATACATTTGTCCTGTGCCACTCAGGACTCACAAAACCCGCATAATGAACGGAAAACGGAAGGAGGACCTACCTCGCGGATAATGGCGGCCGCACACAGGGGAAGAGGAAGGAAACAACGCGCCCTCGAAGTACCGCGGGAGCCGCCGTGGCACCGCCCCCCCTGCCGCGCGGCCAATCGCGCGGGCCGCGCGCCCCGAGGCCCCACCCCCCGACCGCGCCGCGCGTCGGCCCCAGCGAGGGCCGCGCCGCCAATCGCGCAGGCCGCGTACAGAGGCGGGAAAGACCAGGCGCGCACTCGCGCATCACGCACACACACACACACAGAGAATGCGACATGCTCTCTCTCTCTCTCACTCACACAAACCCCCTAGACACGAGCAGAATAATAAGCGCCGCAGGGCGCGGACCCAAAGCAACCGCCACATCGCGTCCCCGCGGCGCCACGTCACGCAAAAGGAGCGCCCCCCCACACGTGAAACAGACACCCAAGGGCCACAGAGCCCAACGCACTCCCGGAACCGCCGTAAGGCACCCATACAACAGAGGAGTGGGGCGGAGGGGGGTGGGAGAGGGGGGGGGGGGAGGAAGGGAGTTCAACACCACACAACATGTATAAAGAATAAGGAGCTAAATTCCCTGACTACCTAGAGAATCGGGGCATCCCACATCCGGATCACCACTCCGGGAATCCCGCTATGCCCCGCAATGAAGGGTCGAGCGGAGGAGCTAATCTCCTAGGCACCAAAGGTGCCGGCTACCTTTTGCCCGGCCTACAGCCGAGGCTGGGAGGCTGCCAGTTAACAAGTATGCTACAAACAAGAGCCGGGCAGAAATAGACCACGGGGGGGGGGCCGGGGGGATACCCCGGCTACCTGCAAGCAGGAGACTTCTTTCTTCTGTCTTGTCGCCATCTTGCAGAGACCAACACTGGGGAATTGATGGGAGGTACCAGGTATGTATAGACTGGGAGGGGCTTGCTGATTTGTTTTTGGAGATCTCTGCAAGTGCGCCACCTAGCGGTGAGATAACCCAAGTGTAATAATAATTAGTAAATGAAGTGGGGTGTGTGACATACTTAGAATAGCTCACCTGACCCCGCTCCCACGTGACTCGCTCCACCAATCACCGCCGACGGACAAGAGAGGTCCATCGACGGACAAGGTGAGAGCGCCCGCTGTTGGAACGAGGAACAGGTAGGATTTGTGGGCGTCCTGGGGGGGTTTCACACAGCGGGGTGCCCCGCAGGCAGGGAGCTGATCGGCCCGGGAATCTTATAGATTCCCGGGCCGATCAGCGATGGGTGTTGGTCCACTTTAAAGTGGACCAAAACCCACCTAACCTGTGAAATACATTTGGCCAAAGCCCCTGCCAATACTCCCCTATTAGGGTGTAGAATTGGAAATGGATATTTTCACTTTTTGAACTGTCCTGGAATACCGATATATTTGCTGTCCCTCTCTGTAGGGTGGCAGGCGATCAGTCATTGCATAGGTGTGGGAAGAGGTGAGCTGGGCGCCCTGGGGGGTTTCTCGGGTTGCCCCTGGGGAAAGGATCATAACCCAGGATAGTCAAAACTATTGACTATGTTGGGTTTTGGACTACTTTAATGAGGACAGGGAGCTGAATGCAGACCGTGCTTCTGATCAGGTCAGTCCTCCAAGGCAAAACAAAAATTGTTTTTAGTACAAATGTGAAGCCCTTTTGCTTCCACAATCACCTGCACTGGATACAGAAATGAATCAATGTGGACCTAGAGTCAAAGGTTGACTGTAGGCCCCTTTTAACAGTACTGTGAAGCCCAAATATCAGACCAAACCTTTAGCCACACCATGCTGCGGCAGCTAGTGTTGGCAGGCATGATGTGTGAAGCAACGGTATATATATATATTTTTTTTTTTAACTATATGTCATTTTTTATTAACTCCCAATGCAGCCATTCCTACACTGTAGCATCCCAAATCAGGATGTCCCACTGTGTGAACCCCTCCCCCAGGGCATCCTGGCTCCCTTGATAATGTAAACATCAGGCGGCCGTGTCCCCAGAATTTGTGCGCACTTTCCCCCTGCCAGCCATTCAGTTAGATTGGGACGGGTCCACTTCCGCTCTATAAGATTCCCGGGCCAAGATTTCCCCCCCCCCCCCCCCCCCCCCGGCATCCAAAATCGTGATGAAACGCCGTGTGAAACCCCCCAGGTCACCCCATTCACTTACCTCATATTCCAGTCCCATGGCGCGTCTAAGGGCGCTTGCCCGTGCCAGGGATTGTGTTAGAGGGAAGCGGAGGATGCGACCATCAGAGCCACTGCTCCTAGGCGCGTTGTGGGATCGGGAAAAGGTGAGCTGGTCTCTCCTTCTGGGGGGTTTCACACAGCAGGGCACCCCCGATCGGGGTTCCCCCGGTGAAAGGACCAAAACCCAGGATAGTCAAAATCCTGGGTTTTGGTCCACTTAAAAGCAGACCAAAACCCTTTCGTAAAAAGGAGGCAATCCTTTTTATTTTTTGTGATTGGGGCTTGATTAGGCCTGTAGCCACACCTACCAGCAAATTGACCAATTCCCTCCCCTGGGGCATCCAGATTTGGGATACCCTGCTGTGTAAAAACACCCAACTGTGAATGGCTGGCACAGGCACGCTTCCTGTTACAGGGTAGCGGGATGCGGCTGACAGCGTGCTCGGCTGTGCTCAGCTCTTCTCGGCTTTAGCCGGGTCTTAGACGATTTGACATGAATGCAGCTGAGCGCGCTGATTGGACTGGAGGCTGTGCATGAGCCATAGCACCGTGGAAAGGTTGGATTCCTGGGGGTTCACAAAGCAGGGCATCCAGAATCGGGTCTCCCCCCGGCCAGGCAGGAAGCAAAGACCAAAACGGGATAGTCAAAAACCCGAGCTTTGGTCCACTTAGAAAGTTCAACATCTGATTCTGAAGATGAAAGTATTTTGTGGAATGGAATTCGCACAATCGCTACTTAATGTGGACCAACACCCTACCCCTGATCGGCCCGGAAATCTATAAGATTCCCGGACCGATCAGCTCCCTGACTGCGGGGCACCCCCTAAATCCCTACCTGCTCCTCGATCCAGTGGCGCCCGCCGCCTCCCGCTAGCAGGACGCGCACCCGTTTGTGAATGGCCGGCGCAGGCGCCCTGTAAGAGTGACGCGCAGGAGGCGGCGGCGGGCGCGCTCTCTTGTCCGTCACTGCCTCCCGCTTGTCCGTCGGCAGCGATTGGCTGCAGCGGTCACGTGGGAGCGGGGAGAGGTGAGTTTTTGGGGCTTTCTGGGGGGTTTCACACAGCGGGGCACCCCCGATCGGGGTGTCCCACCAAAGTGGACCAAAACCCAGGATAGTCAAAATCCTGAGTGTTGGTCCACTAACACTAAATGTGCCTCAAAACAGTCTCTCAGTGCTGATTGTGGCTCTCAGATTGCGGACCTCTTTTCCCTTTGAGCGGACTCTAGGGCCGGCTTTAAAGGCAGTCAAGATAGTCAAAATCCTGGGTTTTGGTCCACTTTAAGCCTGGGACATGGTGAATTTTACTTGGGCACTCTGGATGGTTTCACACAGCGGCGCATCTCAATTAGGGAAGCCACCAGGGCATGGAACAAAAGTTCCGCTTTGGATGATGTATGAATTCTTCCCAGCTGCAGTAATCACTGACATGCTGGTAGTTGTAGTGACACATCATTTATTTAATTCAGTATATAACTGAACCTTATACACAAATCATAACTGTAATAAAACTTGGGAAGGCCACAGCCACCACACATCACACATGCTGGGCCCTGTAGTTCCACCGCTCCGTGAGCCAATAAGCTTGATCAAACGCAGCCGGGCCTCGCGGTTCACCTCAGACGATTACCCCCCGACACGCCAGACATCGTTCGCGGATCTTTGTAAATAAAACCGCACGACGTCATGGAAGTCACTTTCCCCCCTCAGTCTCCCTCACTTACCCGCACCCTCTTCCCGCCAAAAGTCAAGCGGTGACGTCACAAGCGCCTGCCCACGCTCAAGGCTGACTTGCGCTGCCCGCGCACGGTGAACAATAAAGTTAGTTGAAAAGGACAAGCTAAGCTGTGGTCGATAGAGGCGCGCTTTACTGACAGGCCCCGAACGTGGGCTGGAAAATGGTGTAATTGGTAAACGGGAAGAAAGCCCTGGCGGGTGTGACTGGAAAGACACAGAAATGTATCAAATATAAAGAGTAAATTGCGTGAGAAAGTGTTGAAACTATAGGATGGCTTTTTGTAATTGAAATAGAAATAGGGTTTCCATGGCGACCTTCCATGGCATACCTCCTAAGTGTCCCTAATTTGGAGGTACTGTCCCTCTTTTGAGTCCATGTCCCCCTGTCCCTTGTTCTCATTTGTCCCTCTTTGAGGTGTAACATGCAGATATGCATAAATAAATGATTCATTTGCCTTTTTTAAAGTGGACCAAAACCCAGGATCCTGGGTTTTGGTCCACGTGCCCCGCTATGTGAACCCCCCCCAGATCGCCTGATAAAACTCACCTCACACCGCTCCTACGGCGCATGTGCGGCCGCTCGTCCAATTAGCGGGCTCGGAGCCGCTGAGGTATGCGCATCAAAGCGCCATCTCACGCTACCCTCTAATGGCACGCACCCTGCTAGAGAGAAGCATGAGATGCGTCCCGCGCATGCGCCGTTGGACCGCGATTCAGGTAAGGTTTGCGGATGTCCTGGGGGGTTTCACACAGCAGGGCATCACGATTTTGGATGCCCCGCGGGGAGGGATTGGATCGGCCCCGGAATCTTATAGATCCTTTAAAGTGGAACAAAACTCACTGAGATCGGCCTGATCAATTAACCCCCCCGGCATCCAAAATTCGGGATGCCCTGCTGTGTGAAACCCCTCAGTTTGCCCATAAACTCACCTTCTTTTGCGGACCAACAGCTATCCCTCTAGCAGGGCGCATGTCCACGCCAGGCATTTGTGAATGGTCAGCGCGGGCACGCACCCAGTTAGAGGGATAGCTGGGATGCGTCCGTCAGTGCGCGCATGTGCCATTAGACCAGAAAAGAAGGCGAGTTTATGGGCGAACTGGGGGGTTTCACACAGCGGGGCATCCCGATTTTGGATGCCCCAGGGGGAGGGAATCAGTTGGGCTGATCTGTGTGGGTTTTGGTGCACTTGGATGAGCTCCTGGACGAAGGGGATCAATTGGACGAGCGGCCACGCATGCGTCATAGGACTGGGAAGAGGTGAGTTTGTTTGGGCGACCTGGGGGATTTCACACAGTGGGACATCCCTGATCGGGGGAAAGGACCAAGACCCAAGATAGACAAAATCTTGGGTTTTGGTCTACTTTAAAGAGGACTAAAACCCACCATGATCAGCCCAGGAATCTATAAGATTCCCGAGCCGATCGATCACCTCCCCCCGAGGCATCCAAAATTTGTGTATGGCTGGCGCAGGCAAGCTCCCTGTCAGGGGGATGCGGCCGCCAGTGCGCTCGGATCCGCTCGCATTAGACAAGCTCCTGGACGCAGGGGCTCGATTGGACTAGTGGCCGCGCATGAGTCATAGGACTGGGAAGAGTTGAGTTTGTTCGGGCGACCAGGGGGGGGTTTCACACAGCGGGGCAACCCCAATCGGGGGCAAGGACCAAAACCCAGAATAGACAAAATCCCGGTTTTTGGTCAACTTTAAAGTGTTTGTATTGATTTAACTGTTACAACCTATCTCCTATTCATCTCTCTTAATGAGGGTCGTGGCCTAATTTAACAAATGTCCCACTCTGAAAAGTCAGTAGGTATGCGCGGACATTATATGTTTCACCCAGGAGGAGGGGTAAAAGGGGAGTATGACTTTTTTTGGTTTGTGTAGACAGACCCTACTACTTACACTACTTGTCAACTGTTAACCCCTGGTGGGTGGATTGCTGATAGCTACCACCTGATCACCCACCCCCTCTCCTGGGCACGGGGCTGTGAAAGGGCCGATAGGCGATTCAGCATGAGAATTTCTAATTTCCCAATCAAATCAATCTTGCACGTGGGAATTCTTGCCTGTGTACGACTCTGCCTCTCAGTATAAAAGGATTCTCCCCCCGCCCCGCACTCAGTCCCCGGCTGGAAGCTGGGATTTCCCTCTGTTACCCAAATGATGACCTGCTAGAAGAATACGATGTGGGGCACCAAATGGCGCCTGAAGATTAAAGCAGGGCATTGAAGCATACGGTGCGGGACAGAAAAGACCTGGAACCATAAGTAGTAACATTTAAAGTGGACCAACACCCTCCAAAACAACATGTCTCTGATCAGTTAAACATAAAAAGACACTTACCTTTTGATGACTTTTGCAGCCTTCTGTCCCTCGCAGCGCCTGTATTCTTCAAAAATCTCAGCCGGAAGTCCCGCCCTCCAGCTCTTGTCCGTTCATTAGCATGCTGTCCGTCTTGCTTGTCCGTGGATATGATTTCCTCCTCACTCGCGCAATTTCAGTTTCTCTTCTGCTCTTCTCTACGTCATCGGGGGAGCGCATGCGCATTAGTGCTGATTTAGGTCAAGTGAAGCGCCGCTCGCTACCGATGCAAGCGGCGCTTCACCTACCTACTGCGCATGCGTGAGATTTGCTTTAGGAAGAGGTCAAATGATCTCTTCCTTTTACAAGCAAAACCTAGATGGCGGCGAGAGATTCAAAAGGAAGTGACGCAGCGCTGAAGCTTTAGAGGTAAGTTATTTTTCCATTACTATTGATAACGGGTCCCGCAGCATTATTGGCATATATTCTTAGTGTACATCCCGTCCCGTTCCGAAAGATATCCTTACTCATGGGTTAATCATCTTCAGATGTCACCTGACTGCAGAGCAGAAAAAGTGGCACCTCCCACAGAACCCCAGTTTTTCTCTGCAGTCTCGGACTGCCAGGACGAGAAAGTGGCTCTCTCTTTTTCAGGCAGGTGAGCAGGGTCTTTGGCCCTATGGACCTGTTGAGCTATTCCCACCCGCTCTGTTTTTACTTAACTGCCTCCCAGCCTTGGATGTAGTGTTCGGGTGATGGTAGACAGCATCATATTTAGGTGCTAAGGAGCTATGCTCCGCCACAACTCCCCCACCAAAGGGTAGACGGTTCAGGCCATGGTGAGCCTTATGGGATGCCCTGCCCGCATTTTGTGTGCCTGTCACCCCCTATCCTTCAATAGTGGTTCCCTTGTGACCGCTGCCTCCCCTCATTCCTCTGAGTCCCTTAGGGGAAGGGGGGGGGGGTGTTCCTTGTATTAGATGTTGTGTATCATGTATTGTGTGGCACCTTTTGTTTTTTATGCTCTGGCTCCTGCAGAGCGCATTATGCAATGATCCCTGTTTGAATTGGTTGCACTGTTTTCTTTTTCTCTAATATCGCGCTATTGTACACTGCTTTGCATAGGGCGGCGACATTTACCTCAGGCTCCTTGGCGCAGCCATCAGCTGTTTAAGTCACGTGGGCGCGTCCTTTTCGCGCTCTTCGGAGGTAGGCGGGCGGGGCGAGTGACGCATTTTGCGTCGCTCCCCCGCGGCCCGCCCCTCGAGGTATATGTCTGGGCGCCATCTTGTTTCGACGGTGCGGCGCGGCTGATGCTTGTGTGCAGTCTGTAAGTGCCCTCGCGGGCTATTTTTATTTATTACTGTGATATATCTTGTGCTTACGGGATCCTCTCTTTGTCTTTTAGGCCTATAGAATTAGTGGTTTCTCCCAGCCTTTACATTGATAAGGGAATTTGTCTAATATCTTAAAATCCTCCCACTTACCTTGCGGTGCTTTGGGGGCATCTCGGGTTTGCTTCGGCATTATTCCCATTTGGCCTTGTGAGCCACAATAATCACCATATGGAGTCCGGGGTTCCTTCGGGACAAGGCCGGTTCTGTACTGATTGTGGGATTTCTCCTGTACCTGGCGACTTCAAGGTCTGTCTCTCCTGTGCCCAGCAGACTGTTGTCTGGGATGCCCCTGCTGAGGGCCGCTTCCCCTGAGGCCTTGCCTATTCCCTGTCTCTTGCATTCGGCTCCGGTTGTGGCGCATGCTACCGGGGATGCCCAATCTGATTTTGCTACTAGATTGGCCGATCTGGAGAGGCGGATGGGCGGTTATGAGCCGCGCAAGGCTATTGGCAAGACACAGCATTTGACTGATAATACATATGTTTGCCCTATGGCTTCTGAAGCGCTGGAAGACATTGTTGGTTTTTCCCCTGAGGGGGAATTCTGAGTCTGAATCTGAGGATCAGATAGGTCTTTTGATGAGCCAAGGACCGGGTCCAAGCCTTGGGATGCAGCTGATACTGACAGGCTACTTGCCCATTTATTTGAAGTGCTTGAAATATCTCCCCCTGCAAGCCCCGGACATCTCTGTTGCCCCCCTCCCCCCCCCCCCCCGCACCCCGCAGCAACAGGGAGAATTATTTTATGCTGCTAAACCGCGCTGGGAGTTCCCTGCACAGGCACATTTCAACAATCTCATTTTACAGGAATGGGAAAAGCCTAGTAGACTTCCAGGTGTACCTAAAAGCTTGGACAAGAGGTATCCCTTTCCCCTGGATACAGCTAAATTATGGTGTTCCCCACCGGAGGTTGAGGCACCAATTCTGGAACTCATACCTCTGTGGTGCACTCACCTGATACTACCACCTTAAAAGATGTGGAAGACCGGTGCATTGATCAGCTGGCCACCCATGGTTTTGCCTGTGCGGGGACAGCGCTGCGTCCTGTGTGTGAATCTGCTATTACAACTGTGGCAAATAGAAGATTGATTAGAAGTGCCTTAGAGGGTGGTTCTGCTGCTTTGGGCAGATGTATTTAACTGGCTTATGTATTGTGAGGAATTTACTTCATATGTTCTTGCTGCCCTAGAGGATGCCATTAGAATGTGTGTATATGCCGTTCTGTCTGGCTGCGCCAATGGATGACTGATATTGTTGCTAAGAAGGCTCTTACTGGGGCTCCATTTAAAGGACTGCGCTTTTGGAGAACGTCTGGATTTGCTTGCCAAGGAAGGCAAACTGCCTCAGTGCAAGAAGCCACTCAGGCCATTTCGGGGGTCCAGAGTTGCTCTGTCCCCCTTTTATTCTCCCAGAAGAGGAAGGGGGGTTCCCCCCGCGGGAGGCTGTGGTGAGTCGTGGGGCAGAAGCAGAGGACGTGGCAGGCCTTCCTTCCTGGGGTTCTAAGCCAAAATCCTCTCCCAAACCACTGCAGGCATGAAGGGCCGCCCTCACCCAACCGAGTGGGGGGGACGGCTTCGGTTTTTTGCTCACATCTGGAGACGTCTTGTCTCAGACCGGTGGATTCAGGAGGTAGTCTCCTCCGGTTACAAGATAGAGTTTGCAGCCTGGCCGCCCTCAAGATTCACAAAATCACAGATGGCTCAGGACCCCCTGTCAGCTCAGTGTCTGTGCTTGGCTGTACAAAATCTACTGGAATTGGGGGTCATTTGCCCGGTCCCTCTGCGGGAAAAGGGCTTGGGCTACTATTCCAATCTTTTCACTGTTCCAAAAAAGGACGGATCAGTCAGGCCTATCCTGGATTTAAAGCTCCTTAACAAATTTGTCAGATTCAGGCACTTTCGCATGGAGACTCATAAACTCTTTTCGCCCAGGGGGCTTCTTGGCCTCTATAGACATCAAGGATGCTTACCTTCATGTGCCAATTTTTGCAGGCCATCAAAAATTTCTCAGGTTCGCAGTGGAAGATCAGCATTACCAGTTTGTGGCTCTGCCATTCGGTCTTACTTCTGCTCCCAGGGTGTTCACCAAGGTGTTGGCAGGAGTAATGGCTCTGCTGAGATCTCAGGGCATTCGCATTCTTCCTTATCTGGATGACATTCTTGTAGTTTCCTAGACTTTGCAACAAGCAGAGTTGGATGTTCAGACGGTGGTATCTGTGACATCAAATGTCCTAATTTATGTCATGTTTTCCCCCCTCTGCCTCCTCTCCAGCATTCCTACAGACATCCTATAACAAATAAACAGCTCTCCAAAGTCTTCCTGCACAGGGGCAATAAATCCTTATCTAGGAACAGAAAACACCACTGATAAGGAAAGGTTGGGGGGGGGGTGCAGCTTGGAGAAGAGATTTACAATAATTTGTCCACACAGCACCCACCCAGGGAGGAGGATGGCATCTGTCTTTCCAGCCCCTTGGAATTTAGGATAAATCAGGGGAAGAAATGGTTTTGAGGGTCACATACAGAGGGTCCGATCCGTGATCGTGGTGTGTCTGATCCATTGCTCCTCCAGCCCTCGGAACAGAAGTCTTAATCCATTTATGAGGTATAGGATTTCTGATGTTTTCTCCTTTTATTTTCTAACTGTTTTTCTGCACATTTGTTTATGGTCTTTTTTTTTGTTTATTATTTGAATTTTTGTCTTTTTATTAAAATTTTAAAATTTCCATTTTGCACGGGCCTACCTTCTTGGCAATTAGAAATCCTCTAACCTGGTTTCCTTGAAGCTCTAAAAACGACCCTGGTTTCTGAAGATTGTATGACCGCTCGTAATTGTGTATTAACCCATAGACTGTAAGATCGATTGTAACTAATCCATTGTATGATTGGGAAAGTGTAACTAATCATATAGTGTTGCAAGGTTGAATGACTCACAGTTAACTTGGAGTGCTGCATGGTGACTGTGTGTGAGCCAGCAGATTGCAAGCTGATTGTATCTGATCGTTCGACAGCAGAACTGATCAGACTCTCCTCGGGACAAGTGTGGGACGGAATCAGAGTGTATTGCCTGTGCCCTGCTTGTATGTGGAGAGGGGTGTGTAAGTGTGTGTGGTGACTGTCTCGATTACTCGCCAGCAGAGTTTGATCGGATGGTGATTGAGGAGGGTTTCACCGGCCCAATTTAATCGTTTAAAGTGTAGTTGCGGTGGTGGTGGCAGCGTGTTGTAATTGGTGTGTGGGGTGTTTTTGGTGCGATTGCTCTCTGTGCTGGAAGCAGCCCACACACACTTCGCAGATCGCTCGATCAAACAGACGTTGAACGATCGATTTCGTGACAGTATCCACTCTGGAAAAGTTTGGCTGGGTGATCAATCTTCCCAAATCTTCCCTGTCTCCTTCCAGGGTAAAGCTTTTTCTGGGCATGACTCTGGATACCTATCAGGTCAAGGTCTTTCTCCCTCAGCTGAAGATAGAGGGTCTTCAGGCACAAACACAGCTCCTTCTGTCTTGCCCTCATCCGTCCATCAGACAGTCTATGCAGCTGGTGGGTCTGATGGTGTCCAGCTTCGAGGCTGTCCCATACGCTCAGTTTCACATGAGGCCTCTCCAGGTTCATCTCTTGTCAGTATGGGATAGGGACCCAGGGTTCCTGGATCAGGTATTTGTTCTGTCCCCTCTGGTCAGGCGGTCTCTGTCATGGTGGCTGGACCCAAGGAATCTTCTAGTGGGCAGATCTTTTTTGACTCCCTGCTGGGAGGTGGTCACCACGGATGCAAGCCTGACAGGTTGGGGGGGCTTTTGGAGGTCCCTGAAATTCCAGGGGCAGTGGGGTCCTCAGGAGGCCCATGCCCCAATCAACATTCTGGAGGGCAGTAAGATTAGTGCTTTACCAGCTGACCATGCACCTTCGGGGTCTGGCGGTTCATATCCGCTCAGACAACAAGACAGCGGTTGCTTACATCAATCATCAGGGAGGAACCAGGAGCAAGAGGGCTCTCAAGTAAGTATCCCTGATTCTGTCCTGGGCAGAGACAATGTTCCCTGCATCTCAACGGTGTACATTCCGGGAGTGGAGAATCTGGAAGCAGACTCTCTGAGCAGGGGGGCCTCTCGCATGGGAGAATGGTCCCTCAGCAACAGGGTGTTTCATTCTCTGTGTCTCCGTTGGGGCCAGCCGGATGTGGATCTCTTTGCGTCACGTCACAATAACAAGCTTCCAGTCTTTGTATCCCTGTCACAGGATCTCCTGGCCCTGTCAGTGGATGCTCTGGCAATGTCTTGGAAGAGCTTTCAGCTCCTTTATGTTTTTCCTCCGTTTCCTCTGCTGGGCAAGGTGCTGTGCAAAATAGCCCAGGAGGGAGTGCCAGCCATTCTGGTGGCCCCGTGTTGGCCAAGAAGAATTTGGTTCGCAGAAATCGTATAGATGGCAGAAGATCAGTTCGTCCTGCCCATGGTACCAGACCTGCTCACTCAGGGGCGGCTCCGCCACCCCAATTTACAAACGCTGGCTTTGACGGCCTGGCTGCTGAAACCTCCATCTTGTTGGACAAGGGGTTGCCGGCCTCTGTGGTTAATACTATGATCAGAGCTAGGAAGAAGTCTTCCCCTACCATTTACTACAGGGTTTGGCGTGCTTACATTGACTGGTGTGAGTCTAGGTCACTTCCATGTCAGGTGTTCTCAATTCCCAGGATATTGGAGTTTTTACAAAATGGCTTGGATATGGGTTTTCAGCTTAGTACTCTGAAGGGCCATGTCTCCGCTCTTGCTGTTTTTTTCCAAAGGTCTTTTGCTCAGCATCATCTGATCTAAGACCTTCTTTCAAGGTGTTACTCATTTGCGTCCTCAACGCAAGCCCATGTTACCCGTTTGGGATTTGAACTTGGTTTTGTCTGCCATGCAAGGGTCTCCCTTTGAGCCCTTGCAGGAGGCGGCTTTATCCACTCTCACTGTCAAGGTAGCCTTTTTGGTGGCTATTACCTCAGCCAGGCGTGTTTCTGAATTGGCGGCGCTTTCCATCAAGCCTCCTTATTTTGAAAGACACCAGGACAAGGTGGTGTTTCGCTTTAAAACTGGCTTTCTGCCTAAGGTTGTGTCTGCTTTTCATCTCAATCAGGACATTGTGTTGCCTTCCTTGTGCCCTAACCCTGGTAACCCCAAGGCTGTGAAGTTCTATTTGGTGGCTAATGAACCTTTCAGGAAGACTGATGCTTTCTTTGTGGTTCCGTCTGGTCCTAAGAAGGGCCAGGCTCCTGCTAAATCCACTATCAGCAAGTGGATCCGTCAGGCCGTGATTCAGGCCTATTCTGCTAAGGGAAAGAAACCTCCTTTCCGTCTTACTGCACATTCTACTCGTGCTATTGGTGGCCCTTGGGCTTTTCAGCACCAAGCTCCTGTTGAACAAGTTTGCAAGGCCACTTGGTCTTCTGTTCATACTTTTTCAAAGTTTTACAAGGTTGATGTTAAGGCCTCAGCTGATGCCGCAAAGTTCTGCAGGCGGCAGTGGTTTAGACTGCTTGCTGTTGCTTTTGGGGATCCCACCCTACCTTACAGACACTGCTATTGGATGTCCCATGAGTAATGATATCTTTCGGAACGGGACGGGATGTACACTAAGAATAACACAATTCTGTGATTACTCACCTGTAGAATTGATATTATGAGTGTACATCCCGTCCCGCCCCTCCTTTGTTGTTCTTGTTACCTCTTTATGGTGATTGTTGGTTATTTTCTCCCGGCTTTTGTTAACCACTTTTTAAATACTGGGATTCTGTGGGAGGTGCCTCGGTATATATGGGCCGGGAGAGGCCACTTTTTCTGCTCTGCAGTCACGGGACATCTGAAGATGATTAACCCATGAGTAAGGATATCTTTCGAAACGGGGACGGGATGTACACTCATAATATCAATTCTACAGGTGAGTAATCACAGAATTGTATTTTTTAAAAGGCCAAAAAAAAAAAAAAGGCAGGGTGTTGGTCCACTTGAAATGTGTTTGTGTGATTTCTCTTTGGTTACACTTGGGGTGAAGTGGTAAGGGGTCCAGGGAACCCTTATACCAGTTCACAGGGTAAGGCCCGCCCTGTCAGCTGCCAGAATTGACAGGTGACATGGCTGTACCCTGCCCGATTACCCGCACCCCATTTGGGACGCCAGGGTGTGGAAAGGCATATTGCCCATTGGTATGGGCCCAGGGTTCTTCCAGGGTACACGCAGCACAGAGCCTCAAACCCATACCAAAGGGCATAAGGGCTGATAAAGCCACAGGTCCATGGTCCGGCCAGCCTCTGAGACCTGGGTTACCAGCCCCTATGCCTAGTGTCCGAGCTAGTTGGTTTATTGGGAGGGTATAGATTTTTTTATTTTATGTATCTAGTAAAACATTTTCATTGATTAAAACCATGCCGGTAATAGTGACTTATCAAGTCAGCATGTCCGTTAGTAAAGCTGGCATTTTTTGCCAGCTTTGAGAAAGCGAGAAATGCAGACACAGCAAAACCCAATCTCGCCCGTAAGTTCCTGTAAAAAACACTCCCTGAATTGCTTGAGTTTACACCCTTAGAGAGAATTTTCCTGTGATTCTTGCACAAAAAATCTTTCAGAAAAATCTCACCCCACAAGTATTGCTGAATCAGAATCAAGCAGGAGATGGGCAATGTCACCCAGCGCTGAACCGAGCCCAATGGCTCCGTACACTTGGAACTACTACCGTATGTATAGAGGTGCCTATTGTTTCCAATGGGCCCCACCAACCCGAACCATTTCGCACAGCTCCTGTCTTTACAGACCAGGGCTGGGGGGGGGGGGGGACAATCAGGGGCACTTGAGTTGGGGAGCAAAGCGAGTAGTCTTTTGTCCCCTGGCTGGTCTGAGGACTTAGGCAGAGTCCACTAAAGTAGACTCCTTTAAAGGCCCAAAGCAACCCTGTTAATATTGATAATAGTGCAATAATGGACATTGTGTGCCACACATGGAATTCCTTCTCCACATTTTACCCATCCGTGCACTGTGAACACAACAACTCCGTGTACACACCAGTGAATAAACACCATGTGAGTGATTATACACATGTGAATTACAAACTAAGGGGCAGTGGAGTGCACACATGCCCGGAGCGGTGGGCTGCCCCAAACTCAGCACCCAGGGAGCAATTGGGAGTTAGGTGCCTTGCTCAAGGGCACTTCAACTGGACCTTCAGCATGATTTAATAAAAAGCCCAAACCCTTCAACTATTCCCCAGCATCTAAAATATTATGTTTTTGTCACTTAGTTATTCTTTCCCTCACTGGGCTGCAATCTGTTCAGGACTCTAGGATATGGGCACTGCCATCTTGCCTCAGAAGTATCCTACATACTGAGGAGAGGAGGATAAAGTACAGGAGGGTGGGTTATAGCTGTGCTCTGCTCAGACAGAGCAGAGCTGGGGTCAGGGAAAGGACAGCAATCCCAGAATGCAGAGCGACACAGAAGACACTTCCTGTTTGCAGGCTGCCTGATGTCCATAAGCCGCCATCTTGGATGTTTAAAGGCTCACAACATGCAGTAGATGCAGGTAGGATGATTTTTAATGTGAGCAATCTGTATGTACAGGGTGGGGGAAACATAAGATATACTCTTATTCAGGGTGAAGGTCTGCTTTCAGTCATGTCCTATGGAATCGAACCTGCTACCTTCTGGCCACAAGCCCGTTTCCCTACCAACTAGGCCATAACTGCGTGTCAGCGAGGGTCCTGGTCTATGGCATTCTCACCCATCTCCTCTCTGTATTGGTAAACCCTGCAACTGAACTTTCTAGCGGGGCACCGTCCAAGGTGGAGCATCTGCAACAGCCACACATCCACCAATACGGGGAATACAGCTCTGCACTACAAGCACCAGCATGCTCATTCGTCTAAATCCTGTACCTATGACAGCTGGGGTGGGACGCATCTGCATGACCAGACTGAAAAGGAAACATACGAGATCAAGTCAAGCAGCATCATGGGTGCTTGTCCACTTTTTGCAAGCAAACTGGTGGACTGGGTCCAACCCGCCTTACTCCTTGAGACAACAGCACACCAACAAGGCCTGGTGCCCAAGGACCCATTGCCCTTGTGGAGTGACACGTCACCTTCAAAGGCAGTTCTTTACTTTTACAGGCATAGGCCTTTGTTACCAACTTTTTGCTAATCGTTAGCCGCCAAACCCTTCTAAGACCGTAAAGTGTGCCATCTTGTGCAAAGCTTCCGTAACCACCACTCTTCAAGCCCTAACCACATCTAGAGCTTGGAAAGTGTGGTGATCCACATTTTAAAAACAAGGATGGAGGCAAAAGGCGCAAGGCCGACAATACCTTAAAGTGGAACAAAGCCAGGGATTTGGACTATCCTAGGTTTGGTTTCTTGCCCCAGTGGCATCCCGATTTGGGATACCCCACTGTGTGAAACCACCCCCCAGATTGCCCAAACTTAGGTCTTATAAAGCATGCGCAGACTCTAATCCAATCAGAGCAGTTTGCTGAATATAATGCTCAGCACAGGCGTCTGCATATCCTCGGCCGAAATTTTTACCTTAGCCTTTATCCTTGCAGGGAATACAGCGGCGTGATTGGTAATCTGTGCTCAGGTGGGTGGGGATTTTCTGACAGCTGAGACATCACTACCCACATGAGTGCTAGAGGGCCAATCACTGTACTATATTCTCAGTGAAGATTGAGGCTAGGGTAAGAATTACACACCTTCTGGAAGCGGGAGCTCCAGCGTTCTGGATGCCCCCAACCTGTCTTATTGAGGCAGGGACAAACACCCCCACAGGTGTTGCTCCGCTTTAACTATGCACAGCAAATGGATCTGATTGGACAGGGGGACGGAAGCTACACAAGCGCACTAGGACCATGAGAAGGAAACTTTTCTGGGGTTTTACACAGCAGGGCATCCCAAACTGGCATGTCAATGGTAGCATGGATGCTTGTTGGCAATTACAGTACAGCTGTATGCTGTGTGTTGTATGCAGATGCGATGCAGCAGGGTTGAGTGCAAGCTGACCAAAAATTTTAATTGTTGAAGCACACCAAAGAAATCTCAGATAACGACCAAGGAAAACCAGTAGTCCAAGGACGGTGTTCAGTCTTTCCCGTCTGTGTTCTACCACACAGGAAACAATAGATAAACAATGCAATCAAAGAAAGGCGAACAACCCAGATTATCCCTTGTTAAAATCTCTACACCATTTTGCATCTCAAATCCAGTTTGTTCGCCTTTCGTTCATCGCATTGTTTCTAGAGTGCAAGCTGAACAAGTAGTTTAGGAGACCAACCACTAACTAAAGGAGCTTCTAATGCACTAGAATCTCCATCTCCTGATACCTGCATGGCGTTCTACTTTAAAGCGGACTTTCACTCTGAATAAGAGCCTATCTTATATGTTTCCCACACCCTGTACATACAGATTGTCCACATTAAAAATACCATTTTGTGAATACTCACCTTGTAAAATGGGTATTATAAGTATGTCACACACCCCGCTTCAAGATAATCATTACATGTGGGTAGTATGGTCTGAAGAGGGCGATTTGCAGAGATGATTGGAGGAAAGAAAGCCCCTCCCAGTCCATAAATACCTGGGACCTCCCACTCATTACCCAGTATAAAGAAAGCAGTAAGGTAAGGGACCAGGAAGAGCCAAATATTAGTCATAACGCAAGGTTCACAAAACGATGGATCCAGAATACAAAAGGGCGGGTTGAAGCGGGGTGTGTGACATACTTATAATACCCATTTTACAATGCGAGCATTCACAAAATGGTATTATTCTAAGTATGTCACACACCCCGCTTCAAGATAATCATTACATGTGTGACATCCAAAAGCAGTGTCCATAAAGGGTGGGGATCCAAAACAAGGCATAAAGCACAACTTAAACTACTGCAGCCTGCAGAACTTTGCGGCCAAAAACCGCTGAGGCCCAAACATCACCCTTGTAAAAACTTTGAAAAAGTGTGAACAGAAGACCAGGTAGCGGCCTTGCAAACTTGCTCAACAGAGGCCTGGTGCTGAAAAGCCCAGGAAGCCCCAACCGCACGAGTAGAATGAGCTGTAACACGAAGGGGAGGATTTCTCCCCTTAGCAGAAAAGGCCCCGACAATGGCCTGACGAATCCACTTACTGATGGAAGACTTAGCGGGCGCCAAAACCTTTCTTGGGCCCAGAGGGTACCACAAAGAAGGCATCAGTCTTACGAAAGGCAGACGTTACCACCAAATAGTACTTCACAACTCGAACCACATCCAGGGAATGCAGGACCCTCTCCTTTTCGTTACTGGGATTAGGACACAGAGAGGGCAAAACAATGTCTTGGTTTAAGTGAAAAGGCAGAAACCACCTTAGGAAGGAAATCCGGGTTAAAACGGAAAACCACCTTGTCCTGATGTCTTTCAAAATACGGGACCTGAATGGACAGAGCCGCCAACTTAGAAACACGCCGAACAGAAGTGATAGCTACCAAAAAGGCCACCTTCTGAGTAAGGGAAGACAAGGCAATATCATGCAAGGGCTCAAAGGGAGGACCCTGAAGAGCAGAAAGAACCAAATTCAAATCCCAAACCGGAATCAGAGCCTTCCTAGGGGGCCGCACGTGCGTAACCCCCTGGAAAAAGGTCTTAACCAGCGGATGAAGCGTAAAAGATATTTGGAAAAACACCGCCAGGGCAGACACCTGCCCCTTCAGAGTATTAAGTTGGAGCCCTAGATCCAAACCATGTTGCAGGAACTCCAGGATTCTAGAAATAGAGAATTCCCTGCAAGGGAAAGCCCTAGTCTCACACCAATCAATAAGACCTCCAAGTCCTATAGTAAACGGAAGAAGAAAACCTCTTCCTAGCGCTAATAAGAGTGAATAACCGCATCAGAAAGACCTTCCTCCTTCAAGATGGAGGTTTCCGCAGCCACGCCGTCAAAGCCAGCGTTGGTAAATTGGGGCAACGTAGATGACCCTGTGTGTGCAGATCCGGCAGCAGGGGCAGAACGAACTGATCTTCTGCTAACCTTACCACGTCTGCGAACCAAACCTGTCTTGGCCACCTTGGAGCCGCCAGAATTGCTGACGCTCCTTCCAGAGCCAGCTTGCGCACTACTCTGGCTACCATGGGAAACGGTGTTGAACGAAACACCTTGGGACTGAGAGGCCACTCCCCCTTGCAGGCTGACCACCTACTCAGAGTCCGCCTCCGAGTTCTCTACTCCCGGAATGTGAACTGCCGAGATGCACGGGACGTGGCTCTCCGCCCAGTCCAGAATCAATGACACTTCCCTGAGGGCACTCCTGCTGCGAGTCCCTCCCTGGTGATTGATGTAGGCAACCGCCGTCCGATTGTCCGACCGAACCTGGACCGGCAAGCCCTGCAGGAGATGAGTCAAACGAAAAAGAACCATTCTGATGGCTCTCAATTCCAGAATGTTGATAGGCTCGTGGGCTTCCAGGGGTCCCCACAACCCCTGAAATTGCAGATCATTCCAGAAGCCCCCCCATCCTGAGAGGCTGGCATCCGTGGTGACCACCTCCCAACGAGGAGTCTGAAAAGACCTGCCCTTCAACAGATTGGTTGAGTTCAGCCACCACATGAGTGGTCGGCGAGCCCGGGGAGACATCAGAAAGAATTGATCCAGCGACAGAGGAGATCTGTCCCAGACAGACAATAGATGGAGTTGTAGCGTCCTCGTGTGAAACTGGGCAAAGGGGACTGCCTCGAAGGAGGCCACCATCAACCCCACCAGTCTCATTCCTAGTCGAATGGTCGGACAAGGAATGGACATGAGCGACTGAATCAATTCCTGAATCAAAAGAACCTTGGATTGAAGAAGGAACACTCTGGCCTGATCTGTATCCAGAGACACTCCCAGAAAGGATACTATCCTGGACGGGTAAAAGGAGGACTTGGGATAGTTGATCACCCAGCAGAACCTCTCCAGAGTGGATATTACCGTCCTGGTGTCCAATTCCGCTTGGCTGAATGATGATGCCATGATGAGGAGATCGTCCAGATATGGCACTATGCGAATTTCCTGCGCTCTAAGAAGAGCCATCACCCCAGCGAGCACCTTGGTGAAAAACCCTTGGAGCTGTGGTGAGACCAAAAGGAAGAGCTACAAACTGAAAGTGCCAATCTTCCACCACAAACCTGAGGAATCTCTGGTGCGCGGGAAAAAAATCGGAACATGGAGGAAAGCGTCCTTGACGTCTATGGACGTCATGAAGTCCCCCTGACGGAGAGCGCGGATAGCTGAACGACGCGATTCCATGCGAAATTTTTGCAGCCTGATAAACCTGTTGAGGATCTTCAGATCCAGGATGGGCCGGATAGAGCCATCCTTTTTGGGGACCGTGAACAGATTTGAGTAAAATCCCCGACCCTGATCTGATAGGGGCACTGGCGAGATGACCTCTATCTCCAGAAGACTTGAAAAGCGCCTCCCGAAGCCCCTGTGCGCCAGGTGCGTCCGGGGGCACCCTAGACCTGAAGAAAAGCGGAGGAGGACGGGACTCGAACTCCAACTTGTAGCCGGAAGACACGACTTCCCGGATCCGTTTGTCCGAAACCTCCCGAATCCAGATCAGAGAGAAGTGTCGCAGCTGTCCCCCCACCCGCACGGGTGAGGGCGCCCCCTCATTGCTGAGCAGGCTTGTTCGCAGGTTTTGGGTTATGAACCCCAGTTGTATCCTGAGCGGGCACGTCCTCTGCCCCTATTCCAGGAATCTCCTCTAGTGGAAGGGAAGGCGAAACCTCTTCCTGCTCTGGATCCGCGAAAGGAATGATTGAAAGAAGCCGCCCCGCGAAAGGGACGTCGTTGCTTCTTGCGTTGAGGTAACTTACCCCCCTTAGCTACTGAATCCAATTTTTCTCCAAAAAGCCATAGCCCCACGAATGGGAGAGACGTCAGCGACTTTTTTTGGCCCAAAGTCGGCCGCCCACTGGCGCAACCAAACTGAACGCCTTATAGTCACCATCAGAGCAGAAGCTCTCCAAGGCGGCTAACATGAAAGACAAGAATAACTCACAACGTTTAAGTCCCAGAAATTCGTCACTGTCCGTGTGCAAACCGGAAGATGACAACAAGTCTCTGACCACCGACCTGGTAGCCACCACCAGCAGAGATGAAGCGCAAAAAGGGCCGTATGGCTGCCCCAATACTGGCGAAACCATGACAAGCCATCTGGCCAATTCGTTTATCCCCTCCATCTTTAAGAGAAGAGCAATCAGGGTTATTCAAATACGGCTGAATTGGATAACCCCAGAATTGGTGCATCCACCTCAGGGGGGGACGTCCAGCGCTTAACCGTGTCCGAAGGGAAAGGATATCTTTTATCCCAACTCTGAAGAATGCCTGGGAGCTGAGCCGGCCTCTCCCATTCCTTAGAAATAATCAAAATGCCTTTGATTAGGGAATTCCAAGCGCGGCTTGGATTCCTCATAAAACTCCCCTTGTTGATGAGGCGCAACCTCTGGAGGAGAAATAGCCAGAACCTCAAACATCTGAGCAAGGACGTTAGGAGTATCCAAAGAACTCCCTGACCCCTTCTCAGAGTCCGCGCCAACGAATAGCTGGTCGTCCGAATAATCCGATTCGTCAAATAGCTCCCCTTCCTCCAGAGGGGAGTAATCTGACCAATCCAGGCGATCCTCATCGTCATATTCAAATGTCGGTGGGACCGGTGACAAATGCTTTCTCTTAGCTGGAGCCTTCTTGGCAACCGCAGAAGAAATACATTTTTCAATATTAGTCAATCTAGCACACACATCAGATTGCGACTGCCCACCCGTGACAACGTCACACGGGACACGGGCCAAGACAGGGTGGGAAGGGGATGACGCCGGCGGTGCTGACCCAGACGTCTGGGGTTCTGACTGCCGTGTAATAGTCTGCTGTGCACTTAGTATACATAGAAATACGTCATCCCCTGTTAGGGATACCCCACAGCCCATGGACTTCCGGGATTGCCCCGAGGGGAGCCCGGTATCTGGGGATGCCTCCATACGGTGAACTTATATGTAGTCGCAATGACCGAGGGAATTACACTAGTAAGCAACCCGGGATGCCCTTATAATTGTCCCAAGTGGGAGGATTTTAACATGGAATTTAACCCAGGGACCGGAAGAAGACCCCTTAAAACCTAAGGCGTTCTACCTGAAAGACTGCCGGATATAAAGGGTTACGTATAAGTATAAATATATATATTATATATATATATATATATATATATATATATATATATATATATATATATCCCATAGGGCCACTCACTGTGCCTTCCTGCGTGAGGTAAATGGCGTCCACACACGCAGCTCAGAGGCAGAGAGGAGCCTGTGGGCGTGGCCAGCGCGCGATATGCGTAGCTCCGCCCCCTTACAGAGCGGAAAGCGGGCTCCGCAGTGGGTCTGCGCCCCTAATGTGTGAGGTAAATTACCTCAGAAAAACACTATAGCGCACACATATACCGGCACCATGGCAAGAACAGCAGCCGCGGCGCCGGTAACCACAAAGACCCCAGGGATGTAATGGGTGCGGGCCGCGGCGACGCGCAATCGCCCGGCCCCGCCCACTGTGGCCAGCGCGTGAGGGGAGATCTCCCCTCACAAGATTAATGGAACCGCCAGCGCAAATAACCGCGCTGCGGCCATTGCGGTAGTCACCGCAACAAAAAACAGTAAAGCCAGGGGGACAAGCCAGCGCCAACAGCCGGCCCCACCCCCCAACTACAACTTCTGAGGAGAAAAGTTCTCCTCAGCTCTGTCGCCAGTAGCAGCAATGCACAATAAATAAATCCTAACTCTGAGGTAAAAAAGGTGGCCCCCGACATTTTATCCCCACCACCACAGGAGAAGGGCATCAGGAAAGGGGGGCCAAGGGACAGGGCATCCCAAACCGGGGTCACCAGCCCGGATAACCGCCTACCCTCTGGTACAGGGTCTCACGGTGGAGCATGGCTCCAGAGCACTAAAAGTGCCATTCTACCCTCACCCGGGATACAGCCTAGACTGGGAGGCATGTGTATTGGGACTTATAAAAAACATAACCAGGTGGAAATAGAGAAAAGCGGGCCGGGAATAAACCCGGCTACCTGAAATCCCCCTGTGCAAGGAGGAGACATCATCTTCTGACTTGCTCGCCGTCTGCAGAGATGAAAAACTGGGTAATGAGTGGGAGGTCCCAGGTATTTATGGACTGGGAGGGGCTTTCTTTCCTCCAATCATCTCTGCAAATCGCCCTCTTCAGACCATACTACCCACATGTAATGATTATCTTGAAGCGGGGTGTGTGACATACTTAGAATAATCATCCTACCTGCATCTACTGCATGTTATGAGCCTTTAAACATCCAAGATGGCGGCTTATAGAAGCCGCCATCTTATCAGGCAGCCTGCAAACAGGAAGTTTTTAGTCACTTCTTATTCTTTCCCCCACTGGGCTGCAACTCTGTTAAAGTGGACCTTCACCCTGTACATACAGATTGCCCACATGAATCTGGACCTTCACCCTGAATAAGAGCCTATCTTATATGTTTCCCACACCCTGTACATACAGATTGCTCACATTAAAAATCATCCTACCTGCATCTACTGCATGTTATGAGCCTTTAAACATCCAAGATGGTGGCTCAGGGAACATCAGGCAGAATGCAAACAGGAAGTGCCTTCTGACTTCTGTGCTGCTCTGCATTCTGGGACTGCTGACCTTTACCTGACCCCAGCTCTGCTCTGTCTGAGCAAAGCACAGCTATAACCCACCCCCCCCCCCTGTACCTTATCCCCACTCTCCTCTCCGCAGTGTGTTGATGCCGAGTCAAGATGGCGGCGCCCGTATCCTAAATTCCTGAACAGAGTTGCAGCCGAGTGGGGGAAAGAATAAGTTAGTGACTAAAAACGTAAAATATATTAATTTTAGATGCTGGGGAACCGTTTTTTTTAAGAGTTTGGGCTTTTCATTAAATCATGGTGAAGGTCCGGTTTAAGTACTACACCTACTTGTAACCACACAGCCATAAAAGACAAAAGGCCTCACAAATGTTGTTTAATGTATTTTAATAGCAAACTTACAGGAACAGCACAGAAGACAGACAACATTAAAAACATGTATCTGAATGTAGGACAACTTAGAAAAAATATATATATAGTGAATGGATGGAATTGACCAAATGAAAAAAAAAAAATGCTACAAACATTTAGTTGCCATCAATAAGAAATTTCCTCGTTTTAAAAAACCCAAATGCTGGCATTGTCCAGAAAAAGAAAATGTGACTTTTTTTTTACATTTGAGGTGGTTGCATGGATCTTTATTTATTGAGCAAAGAGTTTGTGGTAGGTGAATGGTGTTTGTAACTCACACCATGTTTCAACAGGGGAAGCTGCCTTTTTTATTTTAAATCCTTAAGGTTTAAGAGAATCTGCCAATGCCAAAGTGAGCTGTCTGGCTGTCACGTGGCCTGGAATAATTATGTTCTCTTGTCTAATGCTGGCCACACACTATATATTATATAAAAAAAAACCCCTTGTGGTCTTTCCCACAGGGCTCAAATCAAGTGTGCACCACGGGCTCTCTTGCCATCATTCAGCAGCCCATTGCCAGTGTCTGAAGTTGTGTTGGCACTTCAAGCCTTAAAAAAGGGACAAGTGGAGTATGAAGGCAGACCGAGGCAGCCATTTTTATTGGCACCCTGACTGAGCTTCGAACTCCCCCGGCGAGCTTGATTGACACCATAGGAGGACACAGGCAAGCATAAATCCTCATGCCCTCCAATCAGGTGTCTGATTTCAGTCCAAGAAAGTGGACCCTCCGTTCAGGACATAATCTGTAAAATCTTCCAAACCAAACTTGTAATATAGGAACAGACTTTATATTCATACTTAGACCATCAATTCAAAGTATGAACAGTGGGGGCTCCTTTACTACAGTTTGTGCAGGACCGAATGAGGCATGTTCAGTGTGTGGCCAGCAGCAAGTCAGTGGTTAAAGTGATCGAAGGGGAGACATGACAGCCAGGCAGCCGTTTGTGTTGTAGAGGTCAGTAGTGTCAGCCAGTTCCATTTCCCTTACATCCTCTCCAATTAGAATCTACAAACCAGATTAGGAACTTTTAGAGGCTTGCGTGCCTTTCAGGACACTTCTAGTTTATGGTTTAAAGAAGGAGAAAAAAAAAAAAACAAGCCAACCTTTGAACTGGCTCCCCATTAGGTCATCAGCAATGTATGTCCCCATGTTGAAAGGGCCAGCTCACCTCATAACCAACACTAATGAGCTAAATGACCCGCTGGCTTGAAAGGTCTCGCTGAATCTGGAGAAAAGATCTTTGCATCTGATTTCCTAGACACACCCGCCTGCTGTGAGGATTACAGATTTACACGATTTATAATCCTGATTGGAGGTCTCTTATTGCTCCACAATGGAGACTATAGCAGGAGGCTCCTTGGCTGGTGACACAGGGGGTGGAGTCAGGTGTCTTATAGGGAGATCTCATTTCCCCAGATCAGCGGGGTGATTCAGCACAGCAAGGTCTGTCATCAGCGTTGGGCGGAATAACTCACGTAAAATCACGCACGTTATGAAAATGGAAGAAAATTTAGCACACTTGATCCAGTCCCCCTACATTTCCATTCACAACCATATATATAGGTACCTTTTAACCCCATGAAGAAAAAAAATATATCTAACGCTCAAACTACCAATTACAAGGAAGAAGAGATTTATTTTTTCTTTCGGGTTTTAAGAGGACAATGTTTTTTTTTTTTTCTCGAAACAGGATTCTTTAAATTTTCATCTTTAAGCGCGTTCTCCGCGGATGCGGCGTGCTAGCTGGATGTCTTTTGGCATGATTGTGACGCGTTTGGCGTGGATAGCACACAAGTTGGTGTCTTCAAACAGTCCGACCAGGTAGGCTTCGCTGGCCTCCTACAAAAAGAAAGAGAGAGGGGTCCGGTTAGGTTAAAATGCAGCACAAAAATAATTAAAGTGGCCCAAAACCCACGCCGATCGGATTCCCAGGCCGATCAATTCCCCCCAGGAATCCAAAATCAGGATGTCCTGCTGTGTGAAACCCCCCCAGGTCTCCCCATTCACCTCGTTTCCCGGCCCAACTGCGCATGCACGAGCCGCATCACATGATCCCTTCAGCAGGGCGCGGGCCAGGGTCAGACATTTGTGAGTGGCTTGCACGGGAATGCTCCTTGTTAGAGGGAAGCGGAGGATGCAGCCGTCAGGGCAATCAGAGCCGCTGCTCTTATATGCACCGTAGAACCAGGAAGAGGAGAGTTGGTCTCGGCGTACTGGGGGGTTTCACACAGGACATCCCCAATCGGGGTGCCACGGGGGAAAGTACCAAAACCCAGGATAGTCAAAATCCAGGAGCCTATAATAGCTAAATTGCAATGTGTCAGGCCCCATAAAGTTCTATGGATCAGGAGAAACTGACTGGATCTGATCCTTCAGCATAATGAGATTGACATGCACCTAGCCCTACGGTGCTATTCCAATTTCAGGTGAAAGTTAAAAACCAAGGTCCAATAATCGGCTCATGCAAAGTAAAGTTGCAGGGGTACATAATAATGCTCATCTGTTTCAGGCCCATCATCTTCAAGTCAATGAAATACTAGCACCTAGCCTTTTGGAATCCCACACACTACCAGGCTTAAAAGAACCAGCACCAAAGGCCATAAAATACAAATTTATTGGAAGAATCCTTTAATACATGATGAAAAAGTTTACACAAAATGACAGTTATTCATGAATTAAGGATGCTTTCAATACATTTGTATTTTATGGACTTTGGGCACTATATAGTAACATAGTATGTGCGGCTCCATCCAGTTCAGCCTGTTTATCTCCTTCCAGTGGTCTAGTAGCCATAGCTGGTAATGTTATTACATGCAAGGAGGGCATCCCGGCCACTATAGATCTCCTTCCAGTGGTCTAGTAGCCATAGCTGGAAATGTTATTACATGCAAGGAGGGCATCCCGGCCACTATAGATCTCCTTCCAGTGGTCTAGTAGCCATAGCTGGTAATGTTATTACATGCAAGGAGGGCATCCCGGCCACTATAGATCTCCTTCCAGTGGTCTAGTAGCCATAGCTGGTAATGTTATTACATGCCAGGAGGGCATCCAGGCCACTATAGATCTCCTTCCAGTGGTCTAGTAGCCATAGCTGGTAATGTTATTACATGCAAGAAAGGCATCCCGGCCACTATAGATCTCCTTCCAGTGGTCTAGTAGCCATAGCTGGTAATGTTATTACATACCAGGAAGGCATCCAGGCCACTTGTGAAGTTTTTACTGTATCCATCATTACTACCTCCTCTGCAAGAGGGGAAATTCGTCCCCCAGGAGGTGCATGGTGTTATCACAAATAAAGCTGGTAGTTTCCCCTTTCCATATTTACTCAGATCCAGGTGGGTATGAGGGTAAAGCGATGACCATGGAAAAGCTTACCTGAAAGATTTCCTTAAAGTGGACCAACACCCAGGATTTTGACTATCCTGGGTTTTGGTCCACTTCGGTGAAACCCCCCAGAAAGCCCCAAAAACTCACCTCTCCCCGCTCCCACGTCCGCTGCAGCCAATCCCCGCCGGCGGACAAGCGGAGGCAGCGACAGACAAGAGCGTGTGCACGCCGCCGCCTCCCGCGCATCACTCTTACAGGGCGCGCGCCCACCCATTCACAAACGGCCGGCGCGGGTGCGCGTCCTGCTAGAGGGACGCGCGGGAGCCGCTGGATCAAGGAGCAGGTAGGGATTTAGGGGTTTCACACAGCAGGGTACCCCCGATCGGGGTGCCCCGCAGTCAGGGAGCTGATCAGTCCGGGAATCTTATAGATTCCCGGGCCGATCATGGGAGGGTGTTGGTCCACTTTAACTGCTCAGGTCAGCCTCTCCTGGTTCGGTCGTTTATTCATATTTTAAAGCCCCTGCCCTATATACTTCCCTCTTGCCCCCAGCAGCAGTCTGCCCTACTCTGGTAAATTAGAATCAGGGGCTGAGATCTATCCCCCCTCTCCCAATAGTGGAGGCGTGCCAAACCTCAGCACACACCCTCTACTGCAGTGAATGTTATGGATGTGCAGACATGTGAGGGCAGCTCCTTTGAGAATAGAGACTGCTTCAGGACAGCATATGTACTAAATTTCTGCATCCAGAACATTTTCACAGGATGAACTGTGGGGACAAGAGAAGAGTATATCTATTTAGTTGCTCGATAGCCCCTTTAATAGGTAATAGAATAAGCAATATTTTAATACTTGAGCACAAGTAAGCCAGTGCCATTATTTCAATTACTACATTTATTTGTTTCATGCAGGTCTCCATTCTAAAAAAAACAGTGATTCAACCAAACAGTGATAAACATGCTATACCCCCGATTTGGGAAACCTTACAGAGGGATCTTCAGAATTTTTGGCTATTGGTCACATTGTGAATAGACCTCATCTCATGGAGATGCCAAACGGTGAAAAGCTCTAGTTCTATTGGCCAAGCAGATGGAGTCTAAAACTGATATAATGGAGAAAAGTCCCTAAATGTATAAATTGGCCGAATCATAAAAGAAAACCCTTACCTGCAAAGCACCGATTGCAGCGCTCTGGAAGCGCAAGTCTGTTTTAAAGTCCTGAGCAATTTCACGAACCAAGCGCTGGAAGGGAAGTTTGCGAATCAGCAACTCTGTGGACTTCTGGTAACGTCTGATTTCACGAAGGGCCACAGTACCTGGCCTGGAAACACAAAGATATGTTTCAGTTAATAAACCACACTTAAACATTGGTAAGAACTTTGAATTTTAGACTGCAAACATAGGGTATATGCAAAAAAAAAAAAAAAAATAGTTTTTATGGAAACCGCACAGCCAACGCCCAGGTTAGAATAGGTCGATCCTGCTCTAAACCAGCATGTTGCGACCGGAACATAGAAATGCATAGATATCCTCTGAATCACTATACATGTTCCACTCGGGTGTTCCATGAACCGCCCCTTGAGACCCAGCCGACCTCGATCTTGCTTGGATAAGGCTCACCTGACGCAGAACAACTGGCCACTGTCCCCATGCAATTCTGAAGGCCGCAGATTGGTGTAACACAGCAGAAAAAACACTAGTGAACCTGTGCCCTCGAACCAAAGGAAAATTGCACCGTGGAAATAAAGCCCTGGTCAGACCAGCACCACCCCAGGCAGCGAAAGCAGACATGCCCTAAACGGTGGGCTTCCTTAACAATGGCGATTAGGGGGAGGTTAGGTGCATTGCTCAAGAGCACTTCAGTCATGACCTGGTCAGTTACAGGCTGCTCGCTTTCTTAACCACTAGGCCACGCCTGCCCATTACATGGCTTCCCGTTGTGTAAAAGTCAAATGCACAGCTTCTTTCTGCAATTAGCACTGCATACCGGGCATATTAATGAAATGTAGCTCCATTTGGAAAGAGCTCCAACCAAGGTGCGCTCCCAGCCTATATAAAACGGATGGATACCGTAGCAGTGAGATCCTTGGGATGCCCCCTGGAATGGCCTCAAAGGTAATATTTGCAATTAGTACAGGGGCATTTCACAGAGATGGTACCCCGCAGCAATAAGGTTGTGGTCAAATTTAAGGTGGACCAAAACCAAGGAGGTCCTTCCCCCCCCCAGGCCTGATTGGGGGTGCCCTGCTGTTGAAACACCCCAGATTGCCCAAAGAAATTGACCTCTGCCTGCCCCTCAGCACATACGTGGGCACTCGTCCAATCAGTACACTCGAAGCCTAAGACTGATCTAAGGCTGCGTCAAAGGCCAGCGGCCCTGAGCGCTGATGGCTGCTTCCCTTAACAAGGAGCATGTCTGCGCCAGTCATTCACAAATCACAGGCACGTGCCATGCTAAAGGGATGCGGCCGCGGCCCGCGCCGTTGGACCGGGAAGCAAGGTAAGGGAACGGGGCTAACTGAGGGGGTTTCACACAGTAGGGCATCCTGATTTCTGATGCCCCGGGGAGAAGGAATCGATTGGCCCAGGGGTCTTATAGATTCCCAAGCTGATTGAGCTGGGTTTTGGTCCAATTTAAACATTGGGGGTGTCAATCAGGTTGTCCCCCAGAGCAGTCCATCAAATATAATTTGTCAAATAGGCACGGTCTAACTAAAAGTAGAAAAAAATCCCACCAAGCTTGTAGGTTTTATTTTTATTGGTTTTGGAGCATACTACAATTCCACTTTTACATGGGAGAACTGCTAAATCCTAATGGCCTATCCCCTGAGCCTGCCTGTGGATAAAAGCAGCATTAAAGTAGACCAATCACCTTTTCGATCTAAAGACAAAAGACTACTAACCCGGGCGCATTCAGATTTGGGAAACCCAACAGATTAGCCTTTCTAGCAGTCCGATGGTTGCCTTCCCGGCATCCAGCGGCCAGACATTTAGACGGGCGGAGGCATGCCACAGGGAGACCAGGGACGCAGCCATTCGCTCTCTATGCCAGAACTCTGCTTCCGAACGGATGCATGCTATGCAGTAATATGCCTGCGCATGTGTCCTGGGAGAGTTGGAAGGCGACCAGGGTGAAAGTGACAAAAGGCGATACCTATTGTAGGCTTAGTCATTTATAGTGGATCAAAACCGGTCCATGAGACTCCAGGACCGGCTGATCCCCTCTGCCCACGACTGGGATGCCCCACACTATGAAACACCCCTTCCACCACCCCCCAGGTGCCCCCTGCCCTTACATTTCAAACAGGCTCATAGCGCATGTGTGGCTGGTGGCGGCATCACTCGCATACCATAACTGCGTGGCCACGTCCACCATAACAGAATGGCACTGGATGCCCAGTCATTCAGCTGATTGTAGAACTGCGCTCGCACCCAAGGAAAGATAAGAAAAGCGCAGTGCCAAAGGGCCAGACAAAAACCAGGGATAGTGAACTTTAGTGCACTTTAAGGTCAGCTTTCGATAACCCCCTAGTTCTCTTTAGACATGTTATACAAGGAACTCTAATGAAGAAAACTAGGATTATTCTCAAACGCTCACTTTAAAAAATACTCAGCCTACCAAAGGTATCCCCTCATTTTTTGCACTTTACTATTCTCAACGGCTAACATGGAACACCACATGTCCCCTCTAGAAAAAAAATTGTGTGGCTGGATTTTTTCTTGCTGATGCAGGGTGCATTAGTGAGGTCCCTCGCTTCCCAGCATCATGCACAGCTCTCGTTGTGAAGTCTCTTCTTGACTCCCTCCGACGTGGTGATGCCCGCCATCAGTCACAGTGAGCCGCTACGCCCCCCTCCATTGCAGTAAATGCCATTTTTCGCTGCATGGAACTACACAAAGTTTTACTTACTGATTACATATATTAAAACCAAGTGTCATCAGTAATAAAAAGTTGGCAACAAACCACCAGCATATTTGGTTTCCTGTGGCAGCGACATCTAACATTTCTGTTAGACGAGCTTCCCGTTACCCCTGAGACACAAAGTGAAGCCCAATCTCGATTTCTAAAAAAGCAAACGATCTACGGTAAGTGAAGTTGCAGTGAATGGAGGGGGCGCGCCATAGTTCCTGTGACATGTTCTGCCCTCATCTACAACAGAACAGTGGTGTTGTGCGAGGAAGCTGCTGCTGCAGAGGGAGCAGGATCAGGCGAGGGTATAACAGCGAGCGATCCCGGCACTCACCACACCAGACTAGCAGTGATGGCCTGCGCTGGATGAAAGTCAAGTATAGCGCTTTCTTGTTTTGACTATAATAGGACTTAAGATGCATATTCTATAGCAGAGACCGTGCCTGCAGCCAAAATGCAAAACTGCACTGAACATAGGTGCATAACAAGAAACACCTTTATGGTGCATCTTAAAAAACCTGGGTTTTGTTCCTCATCAGTGGAGCATAATGATTTGGGATGCCCCACTGAAAATCCACAGATCACTGCAGACCCCAGAAACTAGCATGCGTGGGCTCCATTCAACCTTACACACTCAGACATGCCAACACATGTTGCCGATTAAAGGGGGTACAACTGGTCAAAGGTTTCAAGCCACCCCTGCCTTTTTGTCGCTGTATTACTCTTGTTGGTTCTAAGGTACCTAGTGGATATTTCCGTATGCATAAGTGGATGCGTAGCTAACCATACGCCTTGGGCAGGAAGCGTGTATGGCTTAGGCTAGATCAGGGGCCTGGTCTGCCCCCCCAGGGTGGTGCCCCCGGGACAGCGGAAAGGTGCCAAGGCGGTGTAAAGATTAACCCTGCAGCAGAGGACAGTACGGAACCCATGACACAACAGTATAATAAGCGTTGGCATTAGCTAAGTATTGTATGTACCCGACTTGTGCATGTTGTATTGTGTTGTCTTGTAATCTTTAATTCTTGAAAATATAAATGAATATATAAAAGAAAGGTTTCAAACCAATGGTACTAGGTCTGAAACCCAAAAATGTAAACAATGCAGCAAGTATGTCATTATGGTGGCAGAGACCTATATTACCATCAAACTATGAGCCACAGATCAGTCAACCCCTCTACCAAGCTGCCAGACGGCTCATTACAAGTCCACTCTGAGCCCAGGGCGGCTGCGTAAGACAAGGCACATGGGCAGCTGTGGAGAAGTGCACAAGAAAACAAATCAATTTCCAGCCAACAGCGCCACGAGCAAGAAGAAAGCCTCAACCAACCACCCAAACTTCCTGGTTCATCTGCAACAGCATAGCTCAGTCTGCATTGTACCAAGAGATCAATAGTTTTAATCAGTAAATCAATAAAAAGATACCAACAATGTCCCAAAGGGCAAATGGGGAAAAGAAAGTGCAAAAAGATTTGTCTCCACCCCAACTGATTTTCCCTACTTCCAGATCCCTGCAATGGGTGGAGACAGAGGTCGCATAAACACCTAATTTAGCGTAATATAAGCTTTAAAATTCCCAAACATGTCGGCAGTGAGAGCGAGGGTGGGTGTCTTTCCGTCTCATCGTCCTCAATCAGGTAACTGTGCAGGTGCATGTACAGACAGGAGATCCAAAAAGGTGCTTGGGAGGGCCATTTGGATCTCATTTCCTTGGTCCTATGGCACATGCGCGGCCTCTTGTCCCATTAAAGCCATTTGCCATGCATCCCCGGGTGCAGGAGCCCACCTGAGCCAGGAGATGAAGTTCAGAAAGCCAGGTGAAAGTGGGTCTATAACCAGGATTTTCACTAGCCAGGTGATTGGTCCTCGTCCCCATATTGCCTGCACTACTTGCCTTTCTGCCACTCCCACTCCACATGCATGGGCTCTGCTCGAATCATCCATACTTGCATGGCATAAAGCATTTCTTAAAACTGAGCACTGAGATTGGGGGGGGCATCCCCGCCGCAGGGATGCTGGGGATGTGACCCATGATCGCAGAAAAGTAAACGATTCCTGGCCACTGCGGTGGGGTTCACAGTGGATGGCCCAGGGACACTTCGTTGCATGTTCTCACAGTGAGGCACCCTGAATCCGGATGGCCTAGGGGCGCTTAGTTGCATGGAATCATTGCCAGCATTAAATAGCCTACATTTAACCACCACCTATACCTCTATATTGTTCATTTTAATACTAATTTTGCACTTCACATTGACCCAAAATACTTTTCAAAGATTCTATTTTTACTCTTCAGGAAAAAGTCTAGTGCAACCTCTGGGTGGGGGACCTGTCTGGTAACATTTTACAAGTTGTCACCCCCTGCCTCAAAAGCAACATCACAGCTATGAAACTCGAATACATTTGTTCTGCTGCCCTACGGGACCAACCCCAACCGATAGGGTTACGTGGTTGTCTCAAACTTGGTCAGGCAGAGCCAACTGGTTGACAATGGTCCTGGGGAGCAGCAAAACATCAGCTATACAGGGGAAGGTAGAGGTAGGCAAAAAAGTGTGGTATGTAGAAAAATGCCAGAAATATCCATCCATGAATCTTTAACATCCTTAACACTGCAAACGTTTAATGAAAACAACCATTGAAACTATTGATTTTTCGTGAACTATGTCTACACTGCTGCGAATTAAAGGATATTTAAAAAAGATTCAAGGGTGGATTTTAATCCTAATCCTACATGATTTGGAGTTGGGAGCCAACACCAGGATGTCAGTCTGCATATTACTATAAGGAAGAGCTGATGTTTTTCCTTTATAAGAAAGCATGGTATGCCTAAAATGTCAGGCAATAGTCTTTTTAGCACTTCCACTTAGCCCAAAGGCTCCATCACACAACAGCAGCACTTAGAGGACTAGAGAGAAGTGCACTATAAGGCTCCAGCGGGCAGTGGCCATCCCCATTTACTATAATGGAGCGTGCGTGTCAGGCCTCGGTGCACGCCTTCATTGCAGGAAATAGAGCGGGCATGGCTGCATCCAAGTGACTGATGGAGGAAGGGTGCAATCCCAAAAAAGAAAAATTGGTGACTGGTTGGAGCTGTTGATCGCCAGAGTAGGACCCTTTAGGTGGGTACTGGGTGGTCATTTCATTTAAATGACTGAGTAGAGCTTAACTCAAACAGTTGCCAACCACTGGCTCGGCACCTATAAGACTCCCCTCCCTCCCACAAACTTTGTGCTGCTGACTGAAACCCCCTCAACACTCAGCAGGTATGTTACATGACCAGTAATCCTACAGTGCATGTGCAGGACATGTAGGCATCCCTTCAGCTGTGGCAGACATCTGCTCCAGGCAAGATTTATTGCTGGCTCAGGGATGCACAGCCATAAGGTAGAGGCCAAAAGGATACTTGCCGCCAACATTCATTCAGCATGCCATGCTGCTCAAAAATATGCACAGCATACAACGCTGCTGAGAGTCTGCATATGCATTGTGGCGTCACAAAAATACAATTCTGTGATTACTCACCTGTAGAATTGTTATGAGTATACAGTACGTCCTGCTCCAGATGATAATTCTTTACTTCTGTGTATTACTCCGCCAGATGGCGCTGGACTGCAGAGACAGCGAAATTGGCTCCTCCCGGCCCCATAAATACCCAGGACCTCCCACAATTACCCAGTATTGAAAAGCAGTTAACAAGAAGCCAGGAGAATGAAAACAAAATCCACCACTAATGTAAACCAACAATTATAATCACCATACAGGGGATCCAAGAATAATGAAAAAGGGTGGAGCAGGACGTAGTGTATACTCATAACAATTCTACAGGTGAGTAATCACAGAATTGTATTATTCTTAGTATACAGTACGCCCTGCTCCAGATGATAATTCTTTACTTCTGGGACATCCAACAGCAGTGTCCGTAAAGTAGGGTGGGATCCCCAAAAGGCAACAACGGGCAGTTAAGACCACTGCCGCCTGCAGAACTTCTGGGACAAAAGCAGCGTCAGCTGAGGCCTAAACATCAACCTTGTAAGACTTGGAATAGGTATGAACAGGAGACCAAGTAGCGGCCTTGCAAACTTGTTCAAAAGAAGCCTGGTGCTGAAAAGCCCAAGAGGCCCCAATAGCACGAGTGGAATGAGCAGTAAGACAGAAGGGAGGATTCCTCCCCTTAGCAGAGTAGGCCTGAATCACAGCCTGACGGATCAATTTGCTAATAGTAGATTTAGCAGGAGCCAAACCCTTTCAAGGACCAGAAGGGACCACAAAAAGAGCATCAGTCTTTCTGAAAGGAGCAGTGGCCACCAGATAGAACTTCAGATTCCTGACCACATCCAAGGAATGCCCTAGGATTAGGACACAAGGAAGGCAGAACAATGTCCTGATTAAGATAAAAGGCAGACACAACCTTAGGCAGAAAATCTGGTTTGAAGCGAACCACCACCTTGTCCTGGTGTCTCCCAAAGTAGGTGGGCTGGATGGAAAGCGCCGCCAACTCAGACACACGCCTAACAGAAGTGATTGCCGCCAAGAAAACCTTGAGTGTAAGGATGGCCAAGGCAGCCTCCTGCACAGGTTCAAAGGGAGCCCCCTGCAAAGCAGAAAGGACCAAGTTCAAGTCCCAGACAGGTAACATAGGTTTACGTGGGGGACGCACATGGGTAACTCCCTGAAAGAAGGTCTTGACCAGAGGATGCATAGCAAAGGATCTCTGGAAGAAAACAGCCAGGGCAGAGACATGACCCTTCAGAGTACAGAGTTGAAGCCCCAGCTCCAACCCATGCTGGAGAAACTCCAGAATCCTGGGAATAGAGAACACATGACAGGGAAGAGACCTAGACTCACCAGTCAATGTAAGTGCGCCAAGTCCTATAGTAGATGGAAGAAGAGCAATTTTCCTAGCCCTGATCATAGTGTTAACCCTGATCATAGTGTTAACAACGGAAGCAGGCAAACCTTTCTCCATCAGGATGGAGGTTTCAGCAGCCAGGCCGTCAAAGCCAGAGTTTGTAAATTGGGATGGAGTAGTGGCCCCTGAGTGAGCAAGTCTGGAACCCTGGGCAGATCGTACTGATCTACTGCCAACAGCACGATATCTGCGAACCACACTCTTCTTGGCCACCAGAATTGCTGGCACTCCCTCCTGAGCAATCTTGCGCAGAACCCCTGCCCAACAGGGGGAATGGAAGAAAGACATACAGAAGCTGAAAGTCCTGCCACGACATTGCTAGAGCGTCTGTGGCCAAGGCCAGAGGATCCTGGGACAGGGAGACAAACAGATCCACATCTGGCTGACCCCAAAGGTGACAGAGTGAAACACCCTGTCGCTGAGGGACCATTCTCCCAGGCGAGAGGTCCCCCTGCTCAGAGTCTGCCTGCAGATTCCCCACCCCCGGGATGTACACAGTCGAGATGCAAGGAATATTGTCCTCTGCCCAGGACAGAATCAGGGACGCTTCCTTGAAGGCCCCCTTGCTCCGGGTTCCTCGATTTATGTAGGCAACCGCCGTCTGGTTGTCCGAGCGGACCTGAACAGGGAGACCCCAAAGGTGTGGGGTCAAGTGAGCCAGCACCAACCTGATCGCCCTCAGCTCCAGAATGTTGATAGGGGTGTGGGCCTCCTGAGGGCCCCACCGCCCCTGGAACTGTAGGGACTTCCAGAAGCCCCCCCAACCTGTCAGACTGGCATCCATGGTGACCGTCTCCCAGCAGGGGGCCAGAAAGTATCTGCCCGCCAGCAAGTTCCTGGAGTCTAGCCACCACGAGAGGGACCGCCTGACTAGGGGAGACAGAGCAAAAGCCTGATCCAGGGACGCAGGATCCTTGTCCCACACTGACAAGAGGTGGAGTTGAAGAGGCCTCATGTGAAACTGAGCATAAGGAACGGCCTCGATGCACGACACCATCAGGCCCACCAGCTGCATTCCCTGCCTGATGGAAGGATGAGGGCAAGATAAGAGGGACTGCGCTAGCAGACTGTCCACCTTCTGCAGAGGAAGGAAGATCCTTGCCTGAACCGTATCCAGATTCATTCCCAGAAACTGCATCACCAGGGAGGGAGACAGGGAAGATTTGGGATGGGTGATCACCCAGCCGAATGACTCCAGCATGGACACTACTAGCCGAGTATCCAGCTCTGCCTGCTGTAGGGACTGATGAGAAGGTCGTCCAAATAGGGAAGAATGCGAATGCCCTGAGCAGAGCCATCACTCCCGCCAGCACCTTGGTGAACACTCTGGGAGCCGACGTGAGACCGAAGGGCAATGCCACAAATTGGTAATGCTGCTCCTCCAAGGCGAACCTAAGGAATCTTTGATGACCTGGAAAGATGGGAACGTGAAGGTAAGCGTCCTTGATGTCCACAGAGGTCATGAAGTCCCCCTGGGCGCAGTGAGCCGATAGCTGAGTGCAGAGTTTCCATGCAAAGGCGCCTGCATCTGACAAATTTGTTGAGAATCTTCAAGTCCAGGATGGGTCTGACTGACCCATCCCTTTTGGGCACAATGAAAAGGTTGGAATAAAACCCCCTGCCCCTTTCTCGTAAGGGAACCCGACAGATGACACCCAGCTCCAGAAGGCTTTGCACAGCCATAACCAGGGCCTGAGCTGACAAGGGGTCCTGAGACATCCAGGATCTGATGAATCTTAAGAGTTTGCAGCCTGGCCGCCCCCATCTTGTAACCGGAGGACACTACCTCCTGAATCCACCGGTCTGAGACATGACGCCTCCAGGCGTGAGCAAAAAGCTGAAGCCGCCCCCCCCCCCACCCGGATGGGTGAGGGCACCCCTTCATGCTTGAGGGGGCTTGGGGGAAGAATTAGGCTTGGAACCCCAGGATGGACCAGGCCATCCACGTCCCCTGCCCCTTCCCCAGAAATCTCCTCGGGCCCCTGAAAAGGAGGCCTCTTTCCCCGTTCTAGATCCACGGTAGGGGGAAGGAAAGGAGCCTGAACCCCGAAAGGGCCGAGACTCATCTACTTGCTTGCCTCCCTTAGCAAACAGGTCCAGGCGGTCCCCAAATAGACGAAGACCCTTAAAGTGGACCAACACCCAGGATTTTGACTATCCTGGGTCTTGGTCCACTTCGGTGGGGCGCCCCCGATCGGGGTGCCCCGCTGTGTGAAACCCCCCCGATCACCCGAAAAACTCACCTCTCCCCACGCCGACGGACAAGCGATTTGACAGCCGCGGACAAGCGGCTCCTCCTCCGCCGCCTCCCGCGCCGGCCATTCACAGACGGTCGGCGCGGGCACGCCTAGAAGCGCGAGGGAGGCGGTAAGGGGATTTGGGGTGTTTGGGGGGGGGTTTCACCCCGCGGGACATCTCGGTCTCGGATGTCCCGCGGGGAGGGAGGTGATCGGCCCGGGAATCTTATAGATTCCCGGGCCGATCACGGGAGGGTGATGGTGCACTTTAAAGGGAAAACCGGTGAGAGCCTTCTTGGCAGCGTTGTCAGCTGCCCACTGGCGCAGCCAAACCGAGCAGCGTATAGCCACCAAGGCAGAGGCCCTGCCACACATTCTAATGCTATCATCCAGGGCAGAAAGGACATAAGCCAAAAAAAACGCGAGAGCGCATGATACTCTTCACTAGAAGCATCATCAGGCGCTCCATCCAGGACACTCTTGAGCAGAGTCCTAATAGCCACAGCTGTAATGGCAGAGGCACAAACCGGGCGCAGTGCCGTCCCATCACAGGCAAAGGCATGGGAAGCAAGCTGATCAATACGCCTGTCCTCCCCATCCTTCAGAGTAGTAGAGTCAGGAGAATGCATGACAGAGGTGTTAAACCCAGAATTGGTGCATCCACTTCGGGAGGAGATGACCAACGTTTAACCACATCAGCGGGAAAAAGATATCTTTTATCCCAGCTCTTAGGAACTCCGGGAAGTCTGCTTGGACGCTCCCATTCTTTAGACACAAGATTATTAAAATGGGATTGTTCAGGGAACTCCAAGCATGGTTTAGCAGTATGAAACAACTCCCCCTGCTGCTTGGGAACCACTGCACGGGGAGAGATGGAAAGCACTTCAAAAATCTGAGCCACTGTCAGTATCATCTGGGGCCCAGGGGTCAGAGCCAGAATCAGCGTACCCCTTAGGCTGCTCATCAGACGATTCTGAGTCAGAACAATTCCCCCCTCTTCCCGGGGAGTATAATTAGACAAGTCCATGAACTCCTCAGCCTCCATAGGGAAAAGAGTGACACCGGGCGCCATATGCCGCCTCTTAGCCGAAGCCTTACGCGCCAAGGTATTAGCGAGCAGCTTCTCCACACTAGCCAGTCTAGAAGACACATCAGGCTGAGAATCCCCACTGGTGCACACCTCACTGGGAGTCAAATCTAAGCGTGGGGGGGGGGGGGGGGGTAGGCGAAGCCATACGGGGTGCAGGCCCAGGCGCTGGTAAACCAGGCTGCCAAAGCGAGCACCTGCTGGGCACAAGGTACACAAACCCGCACATTGTCATCACTTGTAGGGGACACCCCACACACAGCCGGGCTTGTCCCGAAGGAACCCCGGGCACATTATCCTGGGACGCCTCCATATGGTGATTATAGCGGCACAATAGGCCGCTAGAGATTCACACTGTAAAGCAACCCGGGATGCCCCAATACCCCGCTAGGGAAGTGGGAGGATTTAGCAAACTAGGCCTCAATAAGTTTAGTAAAACTAAAAGAGGGGGCAGGACCGGGAAAAACCAACATAATCTGACCCGCCTGCAAGACACAAGGTGAAAACCCCGTGACAATGGCAACAATGGCAATAATTATATAAAAAACATGAACAGCCCGCAGGGGCACTCACGGACCGCGGTAGGTAGACGCCAGCCAGCACGAGGAAGCAAAATGGCGCCGAGCAGACCTCAAGGGGCGGGCCGCGGAGACAGTGATGCGGAACGCGCCATCCACAGGACCCCCCCGAGAACTACAAGGGAGAGCAAGGGAAAGTAGCGGCCACCAATATGGGACCCACTAAAAGACAGGGGCGAGGGGCTAAGTGCGGGAGGGGCAACCCATGCAGGCTCACCATGTACCTGTACCGCCTACCATTTGGTGGGGGATTGCGGTGGAGCAGCGCTCCTAAGCACCTGACAGCGGTGCTGCCTACCCTCACCCAAACCAGCGCAGCCAAGGCTGGGAGGCAAAATAACATAGAACAGGTGGGAATAGTCCAACAGGGCCGCAGGCTAATAGCCCCGCTCACCTGCGAGTAGAGAGCCATATTCTTTGTTCTTCGCAGTTCAGACTGCAGAGAAAATCTGGGTAATTGTGGGAGGTCCCGGGTATTTGAGGGGCCGGGAGGAGCCAATTTCACTGTCTCTGCAGTCCAGCACCATCTGGCGAAGTAATACCCAGAAGTAAAGAATTATCATCTGGAGCAGGACGTACTGTATACTAAGAATCTAGTAGAAACCGGCAAGCTGGGCATTTCACATAGATGGGTATCCCAAATCAGGATGCCCCACAGACATTGAATAAAGCCTAGGACGTAAGAATTTACCAATTTGACCACCCTGGGTTTTGGTCAACATCCCCAGGGCATCCCAATCTGGGACAGCCAGCTGTGTTAAACCCCCTGGGATCGCCCAAATACTCCCCTCACTAGCAATCCTGACTACACATACAGTCCTTCATCCAATCAATGATCTATGCTGTGCATATTAATGCAAAGCATAAAGCTCTGCTTGGAAACCATTCCCGCTATAGAGTGGCTGGTCTACCTCAGTCTCACACACAGAACACATACGTTGCTAGATGCATGGGGATGTGGCCAAGCGGTCAATGGTGTGGGTGTTCCCAGGATGGTTTCATACAATGAGGCATCCCAGGATTTAAGACAGGCTTTTAAACTCCAGGGCCTGTATATAAGGATTTTGATAAACTTTAAAGAGGACCAATCATCACCACTGACCCAAGCGCCCCAGGCATTTGATATGCCCCACTGTGTAAACCCCGCTATGGCCTGGAATCACATCGACTTTTCCGCTGGTCTCTGGCCGCATACCCTGCGGCTGATACGCGCACCTGGGCACAGCCATTCAGTAAGGAATAGAAACCCGGGGATGGGGTCGCTCCCCTATGCCAATGCTCAAACTGAACAAACACCTAATGTTATGCTTTAGTATGCACGGTATAAAGAGAACCTACGCATGTGCTGTGGGAATGGCAGAAAGGTAATTGGTGTGGGAGGGTTGACAGTGGGGCACCCCAAAACGGGATAGTCCAAAACATGGCGATTGGTCCACTTTAGGAGATTTGTAATTGTAATTTGTAGCCACAAGTGGTCACTGGGCGTGAAAAAAAAAGTAAACAGTCGCCAATACCAACAAATCTGCTATGACCGAAGAGGAGACAGCAAAACCTCCATGACGAGTTTCTCCATCTTAATTGTTGGGGATCCTCATCAAGACATTTACCGGCAGCAATTACACGTTTACCTGTAACGATGCGGCTTCTTCACACCACCAGTAGAAGGCGCGCTCTTCCTGGCCGCCTTGGTAGCCAGCTGCTTCCTGGGGGCCTTCCCTCCAGTAGATTTACGGGCGGTCTGCTTTGTACGGGCCATCTCGCTGACGTCTGAGGACGGGACCTAAACCTGGGGAAGAGAAGGGGAAAGTAAAGAAAATGCACAACGTGGCACCACCTACCCACCCCGACAGCCCCCCTCTGGCGCCCAATTTACACTACTCATCTCTAAATACCGACGCCTCACAAGCCAGCAACTTATATACTCCGCGAGCAGGGCATGCTGGGAATTGTAGCCACACAGCAGGCTCGCTGCCTACTTGCCAGCCGCTGCACATCCGGCAAGATGCCATCATATAGGTTAAGAGCCAGGAAAGCATGCCAGGAGTTCTAGCGATTGGGGGCGATACAGCCCACAAAAAACAGCTCATGAGTCACAACATGAAATGGGGCATGCTGGGTATTGTAGTGTACAGTGCAGCTACAATTGCATGGGTAGTGCATGCTGGGAACTGCAGTCCCACAGGTGCATTTCTATACGACACAGTGGTGCAGCAATTGCAACGAATTTCATAAATGGTACATGCTGGGAACTGTGGTCCCACATCTGCTCCTCTACAATCACGGCGGCACAATTAAAGCGGACCAACAGTCAAAAATGACTTAATCCAGAGCATCACAAGTAGTGCTCATATGCCTCCATCCCAAGGGCAATTTAGATTGCAGCACATAAAAAAAAAAAAAAATCAATTTATCCTTTTCTTTCTGCTGTAGTAAATTTTAAAAACAAGATGGTGGCTCATGCATTTGCAGGCCACCTGCAAACAGGAAGTGCCGCTGGGCATCCTCTTACTGTGCATTGTCAGTTATGTCAGTTGGGAGAGAATGGCCGCTACCTTTCTATTCCAACTGTGCCAGGCTGTTGTCTGGTTTAAAGTTGCGAGAGCTGTGCATGCTGGGAACTGCAGTCCCACAGCTGTTCCTCTGCAGTCATGGTGGAGCCACAATTATAGTGTGAGCAGTGCATGCTGGGAACAGTAGTCCCACCGCTGCTTGTCTAAATAGTCCCAGGAGCAACAAGTGTGAGAGCGGTGCATGCTGGGTACTGTAGCCCCATAGCTGCTCTTCTATTCAGTCACAGTTAAGCTACAATTGCGTGAGCGATGTATGCTGGTAAATGTAGTCCTACAGCTACTTTTCTATTCAGTAACAGTGAAGCAACAATTGTGAGTGGTGCATGCTGGTAATTGTAGTGACAGCTGTTCTATTCTGTTAGTGAAGTGACCATTGCGTGTGCCATACATACTGGGAATTGTAGTCCCACAGCTCCTCTTCTATACAGTTATTGTGGAGCTACAAGTGCATGAGCAGTGCATGCTGGGAATTGTAGTCCCACAGCTGCTCTTCTATACAGTCAGCGGAGCATGCTGGGAATTGTATTACCAAAGCTGCTCCTCTACAGTCACAGTGGAACCACAATTAAATTTGCGCGATATGTGCATGCTGGGAACTGTAGTCCAACAGCCGATCCTCTATAGTCACAGTGGAGCCACAAGTGTGAGAGTGATGCATGCTGGGTACTGTAGCCCCACAGCTGCTCTTCAGTCATAGTGAAGCAACAATTGTGTGAGAGGTGCATGTTGGGAATTGTAGTGACAGCTGCTCTTTTCTGTCAGTGAAGCGACCATTGCGTGAGGGGTGAATGCTGGGTATTGTAGTCCCACAGCTGCTCTTCTATTCGGTCACAGAGAAGCCAGAGAATGCTAGAGTGATGCATGCTGGGAACTGTAGTTCCACCACTGCTCTTCTATACAGCAACTGTGGAGCCACAATTGCAGCTATTAGTGCGAGCGGTGCATGCTGGGAATTGTAGTCCCACAGCTGCTCTTCTATACAGTCATGGTGGAGCTACAAGTGCATGAGCAGTGCATGCTGGGAATTGTAGTCCCACGGCTGCTCTATACAGTCACAGTGAAGCTACAAGTGCATTAGCGGTGCATGCTGGGAATTGTAGTCCAACAGCTGCTTTTCTATACAGTCACGGTGGGGCATGATGGGAATTGTAGTTCAACGGCTGCTGTTCTATAAAGTCATGGTGGAGCTACAAGTGCATGAGCAATGCATGCTGGGAATTGTTGTCCCACGGCTGCTGCTCTATACAGTCACAGTGAAGCTACAAGTGCATTAGCGGTGCATGTTGGGAATTGTAGTCCAACAGCTGCTTTTCTATATAGTTATGGTGGCGCATGATGGGAATTGCAGTTCAACAGCTGCTGTTCTATACAGTCGCGGTGGGGCATGGTGGGAATTGTAGTTCAACGGCTGCTGTTCTATAAAGTCATGGTGCAGCTACAAGTGTGTGAGCAGTGCACGCTGGGAATTGTAGTCCAGTTGCTGTTCTACACCGTCACGATGGAACTAAAAGTGCATGAGCAGTGCATGCTGGGAAGTGTCCCACAGCTGCTTTTCTATAGTCATGGTGGAGCTACAAATGTGTGAGCAGTGCATGCTGGGAATTGTAGTTCCACTGCTGCTGTTCTATACAGTCACGACAGAACAAGTGCACGAGCAGTGCATGCTGGGAATTTTAGTTCCACTGCTGCTGTTCTATACAGTCACGACAGAACTACAAGTGCACGAGCAGTGCATGCTGGGAATTTTAGTCCAACAGCTGCTGTTCTATACAGTCATGACAGAACTACAAGTGCATGAGCAGTGCATGCTAGGACTTGTAGTCCTACAGCTACTCTTCTATACAGTCAAGGCGCAACAAGTGCATGCTGGGAACTGTAGAGCCACAGCTGCTTTTCTATTCAAGTGTTTAGTGATGCTACAACTGTGAATGATGCATGCTGGGAAGCGTAGTCTAACTGCCAACTCGCCATAGCCACAATGATTTTAGGAGTCTCGCAACAGAAACCGATGTACAAATCCAAGCCTGTCTTGTCAATAAAGAAATAGAAAGCAATGCATGCTGGGAGATGTAGTCCCGCGTTTCAATATCTCCCAAAGCCTCCGGCGGCCGGAAGAACTACAAGTCCCGTCAGCCACCGCGCGCACGTTAACATTGTAACCGCCTAGCGGGGAAGGGGGCATGCCGGGACATGTAGTTCTACACCCGCTCGCCCGTTTCCGAGCCAATTCGACCGCCACAGACATTTTGGTGGGTAAAAAGCTTCGGGATCGGGGTTTGTAACGCTTCACGCCGTTTTCTGGCGATCGTCAGCCATTTCCCGCCATAACCCGAGGTAAATCCCGCCATAAACTGAGGTAAAATATGAGGGCTGAGCATTGTGGGGCCGCTTTATAAAGGTTTCGGGTGGTTCTACAGGGCCATCCTCTCTATATCCGGGCTCACCCGTAACGGGCAGCTGCTGCTCGGGCGCCCCTCCCCCATCCGACAGCTGCCAGGAAGCAGCGGGGGTTAAACCGGCCGAGTACGCCCCCACCGCACAGAAGAGGTGGGGTAAAGCTTAGGGTGCCATAATGGCGGCAGTGGGGTAACCCTATAATGGGGGGGGGCTGGGCCGCCATGTTGGTGACATCGTGGGTGTAACACTGCAGATAATACCCCCTTCCTCAGGTAAAATGCCCCCAGCAATGAACGTGGGGCAACAAGAGGCCTCACACCCATCTCACTGGGGTAAACATTAAGGCGGCGCGAGTTCCGGGCCACAAAGCGGCGCCTCATGCTGCTAACTAAGCTCCCGGTGGGGTGTCCCGGGAGCGGGAGGCTGACGAGAGATATGACCGGAGGGGCCTCGGTCGGTGATACGGGGCGGCGGGAACTTACCTTCCCGGGTGGCTGGAGAGCGCTCAGGCGGCGGCCGCTGCTGTAACACACAATTGGAAAATGGCCGACAGCGGCCTGTGCGCGCCGCCCGCGTCCGCCAGCAGCCAATCCGAGACAATGGAGGGCCGGCCCAGCACGAGCCAACAGCCAATCAGAGACAATAGAGGCCCGGCCGGCGCGCGCCCGCTCTGTGTACAAACACAAAGGCAAAGCAGCGCCGCCGCCACGCTCACTACTCACTCACTGACTGATAATACTACTACTACTAATAATACTACTACGATTATTACTAATACTGCTACCATCACCAGCAATAACTAAATCCAACACGCTCACTACTCACCCACTGACTGATACTACTACGATTATTACTAATACTACGATTATTACTAATACTGCTACCATCACCAGCAATAACTAAATCCAACACGCTCACTACTCACCCACTGACTAATACTACTACGATTATTACTAATACTGCTACCATCACCAGCAATAACTAAATACAACACGCTCACTACTCACCCACTGACTGATAATACTACTACGATTATTACTAATACTACGATTATTACTAATACTGCTACCATCACCAGCAATAACTAAATCCAGCACGCTCACTACTCACTGACTGATACTACTACTATTATTATTAATATTATTACTAATACTGCTACCATCACCAGCAATATCTAAAGGCAGCATGCTTACTACTCACTGACTGATACTACTACTAATAATACTACTACGATTATTACTAATACTGCTACCATCACCAGCAATATCTAAAGGCAGCACGTTTACTACTCACTGACTGACTGACTGATACTACTACTAATAATACTACTATTATTACTAATACTGCTACCATCACCAGCAATAACTAAAGGCAGCACGCTCAGTACTCACTCACTGACTGACCGATACTACTATTATTACTAATACTGCTACCATCACCAGCAATAACTAAAGGCAGCACGCTCACTACTCACTCACTGACTGATACTACTACTAATAATACTAATATTATTACTAATACTGCTACCATCGCCAGCAATAACTAAATCCAGCACACTTAATACTCACTCACTGACTGATACTACTAATAATAATACTAATATTATTACTAACACTGCTACCATCACCAGCAATAACTAAAGGCAGCACGCTTACTACTCACTCGCTGACTGACACTACTACTAATAATACTACTACTATTAATAATACTGCTACCATCACCAGCAAAAACTAAAGGCAGCATGCTTACTACTCACTCACTGATAATACTAATATTATTACTAATACTGCTACTATCACCAGCAATAACTAAAGGCAGCACACTTACTACTCACTTACTGACTGATACTACTAATACTAATATTATTACTAATACTGCTACCATCACCAGCAATAACTAAAGGCAACACGCTTACTACTCACTCACTGACTGATACTACTACTACTAATACTACTATTATTACTAATACTGCTACCATCACCAGCAATAACTAAAGGCAGCACGCTTACTACTCACTTACTGACTGATACTACTACTACTAATAATACTAATATTATTACTAATACTGCTACCAATACCAGCAATAACTAAAGGCAGCAGCACTACTACCACGCTCACTACTCACTGACTGATAGATAGATACTACTATTAATATTACTAATACTGCTACCATCACCAGCAATAACTAAAGGCAGCAGCACTACTAACACGCTCACTACTCCCGGACTGATACCAATACTGCTACTTATAATAATACCAACAATAACTGAAGGCAGCACACTCATTACTCACTGACTAACTGATACTAATACTACTACTATTATTATTATAACTAATACTACTACAATCACCAACAATAACTAAAGGCAGCACACTCACTACTCGCTGACTGATTGATACTGATACTACTAATAATAATACTAATACTATCTACCATCACCAGCAATAACTAAAGGCAGCAGTACTGCCGCCACACTCACTGACACTACTAATACTAATATTTAAGAATAATAATACTACCATCACCAGTACCCCGGCACTGCCACGCTCACTACTCACCAACAATAACTAAAGACAGCAGCACTGCCGCCATGCTCACTACCCACTGACGCTACTTATAATAATAATAAATACTATTTATAATACTATTATTATTACTAATACTACTACCATCACCAACAATAACTAAAGGCAGCACAGTCACTGCTCACTGACTGACTGATTTACTACTGATACTACTACTACTACTATTATTCATAATAAGAGTAATACTATCTACTATCACCAGTAATAACTAACGGCAGTAGTACCACCGCCATACTCACTGACACTACTACTACCATCACCAACAATAACTAAAGGCAGCACGCTCACTACTCTCTGACTAACTGATTGCTACTGATACTACTACTATTAATATTATTATTACAAATACTACTTATCATCACCAACAATAACTAAAGGCAGGAGCTCTACTGCCATGCTCAGTACCCACTGACTGACTGATACTACTACTAATAATAATTCTTCTATCTTCACCAGCAATAACTAAAGGCAGCAGCACTGCCACCATGTTCACTACTCACTGACTGATACTACTACTACTAATAAGAACACTACTAATAATAATGCTAATTGTACTATTACTAATACTACCATCACCAGCAATAACCAAACGCATCACTACGCTCACTACTCACTCACTGATACTGCTAATACCACTATTAACACTCATAACTAAGCACTGTGCCCACTCAATTATTATAATTATATCATAGCGCTAGCTATGCTTCAGCTTTTACCATGTGGATGGTCAGGTGAGAAGGGTAAAAAAAGTGTGACTCCTGAGAAAACTGGTTGAGATGCAGCGTAACTAAATATAGACCCTGGTGCAAACAATAAATGGGGCCCTTTCAATGCTCCTACAGTAACATTTTTTCTGTATTTTAACTTAATTCAAGGCAGCCACGACTGAAACAGCGGTGAGGAATGGTGCGTTATGTCTCTAAATGATGCCAAGTGACCACAAATAAGATACATACGGTGAAGGAGCAACAGTGATGGGACCTCCCTAACCTCGCAGTCACACCACCTCAAGTTACTCATATCTCCCAACTTTTCAGGGTTGGAAAGAGGGACATTTGTTAAATTAGGCCACACACCCTCATTGAGGGATGGATAGGAGATAGAATGTAACAGTTACAACAATAGAAACACTTTAATAGGCAAATGAATCATTTATTGCTGCAGATATGCATGTTACACCTCAAAGGGGGACAAATGCAAACAAACGAGGAAAATGGGGACATGGACTCAAAAGAGGGACAGTCCCTCCAATTTAGGGACACTTGGGAGGTATGGTTACGCCATTGATTGAGATATCACGCCTGCTGCCAAAAGGACTACTAACCAAAAGAAGACAAACACCCTTTCAAAATCAATTCTGTAGAGGTCAAGGAAGTGCCAGATTTTTTTGAGGGTTTTAACAGGGGTTTCTGTACAGAAAGAACAGAACCAGCAGGCACCAGGGAAGGTAAAACTGAACTTAAAGTGGACCAACACCCAGGATTTTGACTATCCTGGGTCTTGGTCCACTTCGGTGGGGCACCCCCGATCGGGGTGCCCCGCTGTGTGAAACCCCCCCGAACCCCCCGAACAACTCACCTCTCCCTGCGCCGACGGACAAGCGGCTCCTCCGCCGCTGCCTCCTGCGCGTCCCTCTTGACGCGCGCGTGCCCGCGCCGGCCATTCACAGACGGCCGGCGCGGGCGCGCGCACATCTAGAAGGGCGCCAGGGAGGCGGCGGCGGCCGGCCGCCGCCGAAGATAGGGTAAGGAGTTTGGGGGGGTTTCACCCCGCGGGACATCCCGATCTCGGATGTCCCGCGGGGAGGGAGGTGATCGGCCCGGGAATCTTATAGATTCCTGGGCCGATCACCCGTGGGTGTTGGTCCACTTTAAACTTTAATCTGCTGTTGCTCCTCCCACATCTCTCCTTGGTACTTCCTTTATAATTATTAAACCGGACCTTCGCCATCATTTAATGAAACGCCCAAACCCTTAAAAAACTATTCCCCAGCATCTAAAATTAATATATTTTAAGTTTTTAGTCAATTATTATTCTTTCCCCCACTGGGCTGCAACTCTAGGATACGGGCACTGCTATCTTGACTCAGAAGCATCACATACTAAAGAGAGGAGAGTGGGGATAAAGTGCAGGGGGGCGCAGGTTATAGCTGTGCTTTGCACAGACAGAGCAGAGCTGGGTTTAGGTAAAGAACAGCAATCCCAGAATGCAGAGCGGCACAGTCAGAAGACACTTCCTGTTTGCAGGCAGCCTGAGAGTCTTTGGGACGCCATCTTGGATGTTTAAAGGTTTATAATATACAGTAGATGCAGGTAGGATGATTTTTAATGTGAGCAATCTGTATGTACAGGGTGGGGGAAACATATAAGATAGACTCTTATTCAGGGTGAAGGTCCGGATTAATGTGGGCTATCAGTATGTACATGGCGGGGGAAACATATAAGATAGACTCTTATTCAGGGTGAGAGTCCAGATTAATGTGGACAATCTGTATGTACAGGGTGTGGGAAACATATAAGATCTGCTCTTTTTCAGGGTGAAGGTCCGCTTTAAAACCAACAAATCCAGTTTACTACCAGGATATTGTGACTCTTCCCTCCCTCCCTCCCCAGCCTGCCTGGGGCAATGGGCAGTGATCCCGCACAGGAGCCCCACCCTGCCCTTGTGAAAGCTCATTTATCCCATCACACCCTGGCTCGTGCTCAGTTCTGATGATCACAGAAGCGTTATATCCGTGTAGTGTTTTAGTCACACCACCCGGCCTCTAAGGTGAGCTCTACTACATAAACACTACACTGCAAACCTATGCACTTCCAACTTAAAGTGGACCAAAACCTGGGATTTTGATTATCTGGGGTTTTGGTCTTTGCCCCCCGGGCTCCCTGATTTGGGATGACCCATTGTGTGAAACCCCCCAAGTCGCTCAGTATAACTCACATCTTCCCCAGTCCTGTGAGGATTGCACGGGTTGATCAGACCTATTGATCGTTCATCTGATCAAACCGGCCAATCGTACCCCACGTGTGTCATCGCAGTTGTTCAATTGGCAACACGCGTGGCTATAAACTGCTGCCACCAGAACCCAAACAGGGTTCAACCCTATATAAACCACACACAACACAATGAGATCAAACGGATCGATCGACCCACAACCACTTCCAGGCAGGGCGATCGAGCGTCCTAGGCAAGTAATGTAGCCAGGCTCTTTAGAAACAGCGGGAGCTTTTAAGATCCTTAATTCAGAGCATCAGTGACCCTCTGCTGTATTTTTAGAATTTATTTAAACAAACACAAAAACAACAAGACAAAAAACAGGGCAAGGTGATAAAAACAGAATTAACTATAAAACACGGTAAATAAGATAAATAGCAAGAGATATAAAAAAATGGCAAAATACTTAGGAGTCTGTGCTGCGGTCCGATCAAATAAAGTCCTTACACGCTTTCTGGTCTTATTCTGCTTGGATGTTAAAAGCATCATGTGTCATTCTTGATGGTAAGATAGAGTGTCGCTGTCCCCATTCTGAAGCTCACCTTATTCCCTCTCAGTTTCTGACCCATCCTATGGGCAGAGCAATTAGTGTCACCCACTGTCTGATTGGTATGTCTGGGATTCTCCATCTTGGAGTACCTAAAAGTTGGTACATATGATATCCCCCATCTGCCCTGGGATTCCAAAGGGAAGAGGGAGGAGGAGAACATTCCATGGAAGGGGGGCAGGATAGAGACCTCATCTCTGCTTCTATGCTTGAGTGACTCTAAAAACCCTTACTCCATTACTTTGTTTACGCTGCAGAGTTTTATGGGGGGAGAAAGTCATTTTATGGCAGCAGGAGGGGGGTTAAAGTGGACCAACACCCAGGATTTTCACTATCCTGGGTGTTGGTCCACTTCCGCGGGGCACCCTGATCGGTGCACACCCTGCTAGAGGGATGCGCGAGAGGCGGCGGCGGCCCGCGCATGCGCCGTTGGAACGAGGAACAGGTAGGATTTGCCGGCATCCTGGGGGGTTTCACACAGCGGGGGTGCCCCACAGGCAGGGAGCCGATCAGCGGTGGGTGTTGGACTGGGCTTGGCAATTTCGGCTAGGAATTGGCTAAGAGCCGGCGGCAGCATCCACGCTACCCTCTAATGGGGTGCGTACCTGCAACGGCCATTCATAAATGCCTGCCGCGCACACGCGCCCGGGTAAAGGCAGCTGCGACTCATGCATGTCCCATTGGCTCTTGTTTTTTCTTGGGACTCAGGGGGCTTCACACAGCAGGGCATACCGATTTGGGATGCCCCAGGGGAGGGAATTAGGCAAGCGACCGTGGGTTTTCCTCCAGTCCTACGGCACACTTGACTGGACTTGACAAGGAATTGGCTGGGCCATCGGCCACATCCACGCTACCCTCTAAAGGGGTGCGTACCTGCATCGGCTATTCATAAATGCCTGCTTTTGGTTTTGGTCCAGCCCTGCCCGGGATCTAAGCACAACTTTGGTCTTCACTAGCCCTGTGCAAGTGGGTTCAGGCTGGGCTGAGCGGGAGGCCCCAGGTTGTGCCACTGGGGTAATAATATATAATATGAGTCTGGTTAGGCAAACAGTGGTTCCCTGGCCCAGGAGTACTGATGACAATAGTGTGGTCTGACATTGCCAGGCAGCAACAGACTCAGTCAAAGGGCATGGGCAAGTGGCATAAAGCATAGTCATAGTTCTGGGCAGGGGCGGACTGGCTATAGGGAGACCCAGGACAATGCCCGGTGGGCCGCACTGTTTGGGGCCAGTTGGGCTGCTGCTTCTAACACCCACATTCAATCCCTGCTCCCTTAGTCGCCCTCTCAGCCCCATTATACCCACAAGCCAGGGAACCCAAGCCCCCAAAGCTATAGCCCTGGCAACATGGTTTGGGGGCCCCAGCAAAGATGTCTCTGGCCAGCCATGAGCTGGTAAAATCCAGGGCTGATTTTTGGCCCCAGTACCCCACTTGTTATGGGCAGGTGGCAAAGGCTTAAAGTGATTCAGAAGCCTAATAATAAAACAAAAGGGTACTCACCTTTTGCCCCCATCCTGAGCTGATCGGTGTAAGTCGGGTGATCAGTAACTCACCTGATTGCTGGATCCGAGCCCCCGCCACAGCCGTCTCATCTCGTACTGTCCAGGGCCTGCCCTTGGGGTCAGGATTGATGGCAGGTCAGGAACACCACTCAACATCAGTCACAGGAGTGCCACCACACCCCCTCTCTATTCATTGCAATGGAGGGGTGAGCTGAGGCCTTACACACCCCCTACATTGTAGTGAATCGAGAGCAGGGCCGGGGCCGGCACAGGGCAAACCTGGGCGATTGCCAGGGTCCCCGGCATCTTCAGGGGCTCACTCGGGCTCACACTTGGCCATGGTATTATTTTACAGTTGATCCAAACCACCGAATGCCGGGTGTTGTGTGTAGATCTACTCATGGCTGGCCTCAACAGGGGATGATCAGCAACATTGAAGAAGGAGGGCAATTAATGGAAGCTCTTAAGTTGGCGAGAACCAGGTGACATCTGACAGCAATGATGAAGTCTTTAGTGGCAGAGGAGCAAACAGTAAGGGCAGATGGGTGCTTGGTGGAGAATGCAACAAGGACTAGAGGACGGTTGGTGGCTATAGGGAAGGATGATTGGTGGCTATAGGGAAGGCAATAAGGACTGCAGGGTTATTGGTGGTTATAGGGAAGGCAATAAGGACTGCAGGGTTATTGGTGGCTATAGGGAAGGCAATAAGGACTGGAGGATGATTGGTGGTTATAGGGAAGGCAATAAGGACGGGAGGGCGATTGGTGGCTATAGGGAAGGCAATAAGGATTGGAGGATGATTGGTGGCTATAGGGAAGGCAATAAGGACTAGAGGACGATTGGTGCCTTTAGGGAAGGCAACAAGGACTGGAGGGCGATTGGTGGCTATAGGGAAGGCAATAAGGACTGGAGGGTGCTTGGTGGCAATAGAGAATGCAATAAGGACTAGAGGATGATTGGTGGCTATAGGGAAGGCAACAAGGACTGGAGGGCGATTGGTGGCTATAGGGAAGGCAATAATGACTAGAGGAGGATTGGTGGCAATAGGGAAGGCAATAAGGATTAGCGGACGATTGGTGGCTATAGGGAAGGCAATAAGGACTAGAGGACGATTGGTGGCTATAGGGAAGACAACAAAGACTGGAGGGCAATTGGTGGCTATAGGGAAGGCAACAAGGACTGGAGGGCGATTGGTGGCTATAGGGAAGGCAATAAGGATTGGAGGGCGATTGATGGCTATAGGGAAGGCAATAAGGACTGGAGGATGATTGGTGGCTATAGGGAAGGTAATAAGGACAGGAGGGTGATTGGTGGCTATAGGGAAGGTAATAAGGACTGGAGGGTGATTGGTGGCTATAGGGAAGGTAATAAGGACTGGAGGATGATCGGTGGCCATAGGGAAGGCAACAAGGACTAGAGGATGATTTGTAGCTATAGGGAAGGCAATAAGGACTGGAGGCGATTGGTGGCTATAGGGAAGGCAAAAAGGACTGGAGCAGCAGAAGATGACACCTTTGTGGCAGCGGAGCTGAAAGGTTACATCATGTGACTCACTACTTTGGGGCCCACTAAGACTCTCCTGCCCAAGGGCCCCCACAAACCTAGAGCCGGCCCTGATGGAGGGCATGATAGTGCTCCTGCGACTGATATCGGGGGGATGCGAACCTGACACAGAAGCCGTGACTGCTGTTTGGCTGTGGGCAGAGCAGGATGCGATCCAGCGATCAGGTGAGTTGCTGATCGCTGGAGTTGGGCTGATCATCTGTAGTGGACAAAAGGTAAGTAGACTTTTGTTATTTTTACCTGGCTGCTCAATCGCTTTAATGCTGATTCACGGCAAAGATCGTAGGCAGGCAACAAGAGGCTTAATCAGAAATCCAGGAGACACTTGGCAGCAGAAAAGCTAGATCAAAGACAAAGGCCTATCTGAAAGGGGGCAGAGGCATGGAAAGATAGGATCCTGAGAAGATCTTCAGCCATCTTGGATCCTCAGCTTCCTATTTAAAGGGCCTAGGGCTTGCGTATTGTGGGCAAAGTCTGAGCATGTGCCAAGCACTCTTTTCTGTGTGCGTGTGCGGATCAACATCTTCGAGGCCCCAGACATGGCTGAAGGGCACGGGATGTCCTTCATCAAGACAGGAGAGTCCCTAGTAGTAACTCACTGAAGGGAGGAGGAAGTTGATCAGCCTTCTTCTTGCAGGACACATCCGGAACGTTTTAGTTCTACACTGTGTGAGTAGTGAAAAGTTATCAGGTTCCACAGCGATAAACCTGTTTGATGTCGGCGGTAAAACAAGTTAGGCAAGTGTTAAGGTGTGTTTCTGTAACCAAGGTGGAGCTAAAACCACAGCTGATGGGCACACTTTGGAGCGTTAAAGCGGAACAAAACCCACCAACAGCTGGCCTGTAATTTTATAGGGCGAAAAATACGGTAATATGACTAATGTAGGGATGGGGGGGGGGCTTGCTGACCCCTCTATGAGCCTTAGGACCACTTACCAGTTCACAAGTTGTGTAAGAAAAACAATAAAAGCCAACTTCCTCCGAATTTTCAAAAACTATCAATGAAGAAAAAAGTTTTAGTTACTGCCGATGTGCCCTGCAAGGAAGTCGGAGGCCGCACACCCTGTCGGTGTCTTGTGGTGGTGGTGCTAGGGAGTCACCAGAAGCCAACCCCCAGGTATACAAGTTTGTCATCATGGTGGCACCCACAGACACCGACAGGAGACACCACTGGGGGAATCCCGCAGACCAGTGCCCTACAAGCAAACAAGCAAGTCAGACGCCTCCTGAGACCCTCAGCTGCCACCAACGAATAAGCGACGTAATGCAGTGCAGTGGCTGTGAATGTGTACAACAGGGCCGCCACTAGGAATTGTGAAGCCCCATACAGCCACAATGTCTGCCCCCCACTTGTTTTGATCCTACACAAATGTATAAATACATTTTTTGTTTGGTTAAATTAAAAAGAAAAAGCTTTGCTGAAAAGTTTTTAAAGTAGATCACTATCTGCGTTCCCTACATGGGTGAGCTCGGCAAGTACTACCGCTGTGGCTTGCCAATCTCCGGACTGTCCTCTTGAAGCGGACCTTCACCCTGAATAAGAGTCTATCTTATATGTTTCCCACACCCTGTACATACAGATTGCTCACATTAATCCGGACCTTCACCCTGAATAAGAGTCTATCTTATATGTTTCCCACACCCTGTACATACAGATTGCCCACATTAATCCGGACCTTCACCCTGAATAAGAGTCTATCTTATATGTTTCCCACACCCTGTACATACAGATTGCTCACATTAATCCGGACCTTCACCCTGAATAAGAGCCTATCTTATATGTTTCCCACACCCTGTACATACAGATTGCTCACATTAATCCGGACCTTCACCCTGAATAAGAGCCTATCTTATATGTCCCCCCCCCCTCTACATACAGATTGCTTTAATTAAAAACCATCCTTCCTGCATCTACTGCATGCTAAGAGCCTTTAAACATCCAAGATGGCAGCTCATGGAGCATCAGGCTGCCTGCAAACAGGAAGTGTCTTCTGACTGTGTCGCTCTGCATTTTGGGATTGCTGTACTTTCCCTGACCCCAGCTCTGCTCTGTCCGTGTAAAGCACAGCTATAACCTGCACTTTATCCCCTCTCCTCTGTAAGTGATGCTACTGAGTCAAGATGGCACCACCCGTATCCTAGAGTCCTGAATAGAGTTGAAGCCCAGTGGGGGAAAGAATAATAAGTAAGCGACTAAAAAGTTATATATAGTTAAAATATATTACTTTTAGATGCTGAGGAATAGTTTAAGGGTTTTTCATTAAATCATGCTGAAGGTCTGGTTTAAGACAGCTTAAACCGGACCTTCAGCATCATTTCATGAAAAGCCCAAACCCTTAAAGTGGACCAAAACCCAGCATAGTCAAACGTTTTGACCATGCTGGGTTTTGCTCCTTTCCCCGGGGGCACCCCAATTGCCTGCGGCGTCCTGGGGGGTTTCACACAGCGAGGCATCCACAATCGGGGTGCCCCCCAGAGAAGGGACCAAAACCCACTTAGCTTCAACCATGTTCAGGACTCTAGGATACGGGTGCCACCATGTTGCCTCAGAAGCATCACATACTGAGGAGAGGAGAGGGGTGGAAATGTTCCCATGAGAGAGCAGAGCTGAGGTCAGGAAAAGGACAGCAATCACAGAATGCAGAGCGACACAGTCAGAAGCCTGAGACTCCATGGGCCGCCATCTTGAATGTTAAAAGGCTAAAAAAAAAACCGCAACAGCTGCAGGTAGGAAGATTTTTGATGTGAGCAATCTGTATGTACAGGGTGGCGAAAACATACAAGATAGGCTCTTATTCAGGGTGAAGGTCCAGGTTTTAGCGGACCAAAACCCTCATCTTAACTAGAATCCCCTGAATTGCTCAGCCTATGAAGAGAACCTTTTGTCAATTTTTACTGCTCCTGCTTCCCTCTAATCCCAGATAACGCCGACAGTTTTAGCTGTAAAGCTCCGCCTCCTCCATTCATAGCCACTGTTGTGTGTGGCAATGATGTCATTACCACACCTATGCAATGGCTGATCGCCTGCCATCCTACAGAGAGGATTCTAAAGAGAGGGATCAGCACCACCTCTACAGTTATTAGTAATAGGGAGTGCACCAAATAGCTCCAAAACACTGCACAATCCAAACACACTATGGAGCTAAATTAAGGGCACGGCAACCTAATAATGCAAAAAAATTCATTTTTATTGTAATTACTGAATAACAAAAAACACCATTACAATAAAAACAGAAAAACAACACACATTAGACAAAGTATAAAAACTACAAAACCTGTCTACCCTGGACCCGATGTTATTACGCAATAGTGTATATATATATATGGATTAAATACCTTCGGTGGATAAATAAATACCAATCAAGAAAAATATACTTTTCAAAACTTTTCCTATCTAAATATATTTTGCTAATAAATAAATCCCTCCCAATGAGTGCAATCTACTAATTAGAAAATAAATATCCTCCCACACATAGAAAAGGTAAGTGTGCACCGATATATCAAATGTATATGTTCCAATAATGGTTATAATACATATGTGAGCTATAAAGTGCCCTGTGCAAAAAAATATGTTTTGTTTTTATTCAGTAACTCCAATAAAAATGATTTTTTTTAAATTAGGTTGCAGTGCCCTAAATTTAGCTCCATAGTGTGTTTGGATCTTACAGAGAGGGACAGCAAAACAATCAGTGTTCCAGGACACTTCGAAATGCAAAAATATCTATTTCTATTTCCACATCCTATGTAAAGTAAAAACTGCTGTGTCCGATGAACACCCAACAACAAAATATGATGCAAAAAGGTGTCTAATTTAATTTAGTGCATAATTATACAACAGTAAAACAGTGGCTGATTACAAAGACAGGTTAATCACATAGGGGAAGTAGGTTGCATTGGGTTCAATACAGGTTCCAATGAGAGATTGACACAACAATCCAAATCAGATGCACAGACACTAAAGCATACATAAACAGTTAAACAAAGTCAAAAAGTAGATATCCGACTCTACTTTTTGACTTTGTTTAACTGTTTATGTATGCTTTAGTGTCTGTGCATCTGATTTGGATTGTTGTGTCAATTGGTATATGGCTAGTCTGTATGCTTTATACCCCACCTTTGTTGGGCTTTTCCCATATATAAGTGGCACAACCTCCAATTGAACAGAACCTGTATTGAACCCAATGCAACCTACTTCCCCTATGTGATTAAAATGGACCAACAATTTATAAAATTCCCAGGCCGATCAGCTACCTGTGAAACCACCTAGAAACCCCTAAATCCCTACCAGCTCCTCGATCCAGCGGCGCGTCCCTCTAGCAGGACGCGTACCTGCGCCGGCCGTTTGTGAATGGCCGGCGTGGGCGTGCGCCCTGTAAGAGTGACGCGCGGGAGGCGGCGGCGGGCTCTCTTGTCCGTCGCTGCCTCCCGCTTGTTCGTCGGCGGGGATTGGCTGCAGCGGTCACGTGGGAGCGGGGAAAGGTGAGTTTTTGGGGCTTTCTGGGGGGGGGGGTTTCACACAGCGGAGCACCCCCAATCGGGGGGGCTCCGTCGAAGTGGACCAAAACCCAGGATAGTCAAAATCCTGGGTGTTGGTCCACTTTAAACAATGTCAAAAAGTAGATGTCCGACTCTACTTTTTGACTTTGTTTAACTGTTTATGTATGCTTTAGTGTCTGTGCATCTGATTTGGATTGTTGTGTCAATCTCTCATTGGTATATGGCTAGTCTGTATGCTTTATACCCACCTTTGTTGGGCTTTTCCCATATATAAGTGGCACAACCTCCAGTTGAACAGAACCTGTATTGAACCCAATGCAACCTACTTCCCCTATGTGATTAACCTGTCTTTGTAATCAGCCACTGTTTTACTGTTGTATAATTATGCACTAAATTAAATTAGACACCTTTTTGCATCATATTTTGTTGTTGGGTGTTCATCGGACACAGCAGTTTTTACTTTCCATTGATGACCTGTGCTGCGAGCAGACACAGGTAGCTATACCCTGAACCCCGTCCTGTTATTCACGTCTTTGTGCTAAGATCATTGCACTTGGTGAGCAAATGTAACCTGGCCTATTGTGAATATTTCCACATCCTAACAAGGGAGTATCGGCAGGGGTTTTGACCAAATGTATTTCACAAGTTCAGTGGGTTTTGCTCCGCTTTATGTCTCCTGAAAGTATGAGGAAGTGTGTGTGTGCCAGTAGAGAGCGGCAGGTGTGACCGTAATGATGTTTGTGCAGCTATTTCAGTTTGCGCTATTTCCCGGGAGAGCAGCGGGCGAGCTCTCCTACCAGCCGCCTTCACACAGATATTGTGGTGTTTTGACACTCAGCGCTGAAGCCGCCTTTCCATTCATTATTGTAATGGGAATTGTTCATCATAACAGCGGTTCCCGATTACTGCAGCTCAGTTATCCCAGCTTTCATTGTATCCTGGGAGGAAGCATGATTACCCACCTCACAGATCGCAATGATCTGCAGTATGTCTCATGAATGCAGGGGCGTAGCTGGGGGGGGGGCATGTACCCCAGGTGCAGCAGGTCAGGGGGGGCTGCAACGAGGGGCCTGAGCACAGGTTGGGGGGGGGCGCCATTTCAAATCTTTGCCCCTGGTGCTAGAAAGCCTGTGCATGACTGGGTAGTTAGGTACACAGGTATCTAATACTGTCAGATTGCAATTCAACCCTAAGATGATTGATGCTCACTGAGCAAAGGGGGTGGGAGCAGCTCCATCATTAACAAAATTATCAACATTATTATTCAGGGCCTGGGAACCAATTTACCGTCCAGTTTAACCCTCTCATCATCCAAGTATTAAAGTGGACCAACACCCAGGATTTTGACTATCCTGGGTTTTGGTCCACTTCGGTGGGGTGCCCCGCTGTGTGAAACCCCCCCAGAAAGCCCCAAAAACTCACCTCTCCCCGCTCCCACGGGACCGCTTCTGCCAATCCCCGCCGACAGACAAGCGGGAGGCAGTGACATACAAGAGAGCGCGCCCGCCGCCGCCTCCCACGCGTCACTCTTACAGGGCCCGCGCCGACAATTCACAAACGCGGGTGCACGTCCTGCTAGAGGGACGCGGCGGCGGGCGCCGCTGGATCGAGGAGCAGGTAGGGATCAGGGTGCCCCGCAGTCAGGGGACTGATCGGTCCGGGAATCTTATAGATTCCCAGGCCGATCAGTGGAGGGTGTTGGTCCACTTTAAGCACCAAACATGTCTAGCTATGTGGAAAGACAGCTTTGGTTGCACATATCTGCAGATATATGTGGAAGCCACACTGCCCCGGCAAGGCACTCTGTGTTTAGTGTGGTCCCTACTCTTATTTTTGAGTCCCCAAAGTTGGGACATGCAATGCAGCCAGAGCTCCTCACCTGGGAAGCTGCCAGCCTCCCATTAGAACACTCCACAGAGAGAAATCCATAGTGGCTGAATCCCTCCCTGTGTGTGTTCATGGCAATTCAAACTGAGCAAAGGTGGTGGGAGAAGCTCCATCACTATTATTTATACAAAATTATCATCATTATTATTCAGGGCCTGGGAACCAATTTACCGCCCAGTTTAACCCTCTCATCATCCAAGTATTAAGCACCAAACATGTCTAGCTGTGTTTGGTGCTCACCATGCTGCTGGACCCTTCAAGCTGCCCATGGCAAGTCCCCGTCATCATTGTACTCACCATACAGTTTCATCAACACCCAGTGCTGCTGCTGATTGGATAATAAGACTGTGATTCATCATCCCCCCCCCCCCCGCAGCTCAGCAGAGTGGAAGTGTGGCTAGAGTGTCCAGCTCCCAATAGAACAGGGCAGGTTAAAGCGGACCTTCACCCTGAATAAGAGCCTATCTTATATGTTTCCCCCTGTGCATACAGATTGCTCACATTAATTCGGACCTTCACCCTGAATAAGAGCCTATCTTATATGTTTCCCCCCCTGTACATACAGATTGCTCACATTAATCCGGACCCTCACCCTGAATAAGAGCCAATCTTATATGTTTCTCCCCTGTACATACAGATTGCTCACATTAATCCGGACCCTCACCCTGAATAAGAGCCTATATTATATGTTTCTCCCACAATGTACATACAGATTGCTCACATTAATCCAGACCCTCACCCTGAATAAGAGACAATCTTATATGTTTCCCCCCTGTACATACAGATTGCTCACATTAATCCGGACCCTCACCCTGAATAAGAGCCTATCTTATATGGTCCCCCCCCCCGTACATACAGATTTCTCACATTAATCCAGACCCTCACCCTGAATAAGAGCCTATGTTATATGTTTCTCCCACCCTGTACATACAGATTGCCCACATTAATCCGGACCTTTACCCTGAATAAGAGCCTATCTTATACGTTCCCCCCACCCTGTGCATACAGATTGCTCACAATAATCCGATTAAAAATCATCCTACCTGCATCTACTACATGTTATGAGCTTTTAAAACTCCAAGATGGCTGCTCATGGAGCATCAGGCAGCCTGCAAACAGGAAGTGCCTTCTGACTGTGTCGCTCTGCATTCTGGGATTGCTGTTCTTTCCCTGACCCCAACTCTGCTCTGTCTGTGCAAAGTACAGCTATAACCCCGCCCCCTGCACTTTATCCCACTCTTTTCTCCTCAGTATGTGATGCTTCTGAAGCAAGATGGCGGCGCCCGTATTCTAGAGTCCTGAACAGAGTTACAGGCCGGTGAGAGAAAGAATAAAAAGTAAGTGACTAAAAACTTAAAATATTTTAATTTTAGATGCTGGGGAAAAGTTTTTAAGGGTTTGGGTTTTCCATTAAATTATGCTGAAGGTCCGGTTTTAAGTTTCTTTTTAATGGCACATCTTTGCTCATCGCAGGAATGGAAGGGATAGGAAAATGTTTATTATGACTATACAGTCATGTAAAGCACCTCAAAAGCCATACTGGACGGTCCCAGAGTCAAAAAGACTCCAGGGCCGGCAGTTAGCCTGCCCCTGGGGCATAACCTGCTGTGTAAAACTCCCTGGGTCGCTGGTAAACTCACCTTTACCTACGTCCATCCATTCTGTTACTGTAGGTGGATTTCACCCAGTGGGCTGTGGGGCTGGGCTTTTACCCGGCCTAATAATAGAGCCTTTAAAGTGGACCAAAACCCGCGGCGTTCAATTCCCCCCCCCCCAGGGCATCCAAAATCGTGATGCCCCGCTATGTGAAAACCCCCCAGGTCGCCCATACACTTACCTTCTTTCCCGGTCTAACGCCGCATGCGCGAGCTGTGGCCACGTCCTCACTATCCCTGTAGCTGGGTGCGTGCCCGTGCCAGGCATTTGTGAATGGCCGACGCGGGCACGCTCCCTGTTAGAGAGTAGCAGGGGAGGCGGCAGTCAGCACGCTCGGAGCCGCTGGTCTTAGATGAAGGCTTAGACGCGCTGACGTGAGTGATCCGAGCGTGCTGATTGGAGGAGCGGCCGCACATGCGCTTTAGGACTGGGAAGAGGTGAGTTGGTTTTGGCGATCTGCAGGGATTTCGCACAGCGGGCAAAACCCGGGACAGTCAAAATTCTGGGTTTTGGTCCATTTTTAGATGACAAGATGCCAAGACAGATAAGCCAGCAAGCCAGGGCACCTCCTGATGGCCGCTTCCTCCTCCATTCAGGTTTGCCTGGTGTGGGTGCGCCGGAGGAGGCCCATGCTTGTACCATGGGACCATGCCATGAGTAAAGAGGGGTTAGGTGTCTGGCTGGGAATTTTAAAGTGGACACCCAGGGGGGATCGGCCAGGGAATCTATAAGATTCCTGGGCCGATCAGATCCATCCCAGCGGGGCATCAGAAATCGGGATGTCCCGCGGGGTGAAACCCCCCAGGACGCCCACAAACCTTACTTTAACCCCGTTCCAACGGCGCATGCGCGGGCCGCGTCTCGCGCTTCCCTCTAGCAGGGCGGCCGTTTGTGAATGGCCGGCGCGGGCGCGCTCTCTGTTAGAAGGAAGCGCGAGACGCGGCCTCCAGCGCTCAGAGCCGCTGCGGTTGGACGCCGCTTGTACGTGCATACCACAGCAGCTCGGAAGCTCTCTGACTGGACGAGCGCCCGCAAAAAAAAAATTACATACACACTATTTAACCACAACCAAATGAAACACCATTGAAATGTATGGCAGAGGGCTACAGAGCTACAGGTACTACATGGTGCTGCTGAGCCTAGAGCGCCGGCGCTATACGCTGAACCGCCTGTAATAATACATGTGACGATACATGGCGCTTTTAGAGTCGCTCACCAGAATCGCTTTCATAAATGTGGTTTTGCGTACAGCACCCGCGTTCACCAGATGCTGCCTGCCGCTATAAGGCGCTACCTGGCGCTATCCCTTCTTAAATAACCCCCTTAGACGGCGTGAGGTCAACGGCTCCGAACGACCTGATTGGACGAGCGGCTGCACATGCGCCGTAGCACCGGGAAGAGGTGAGTTGCCTTAGGCGATCTGGGGGTTCCATGCAGCGGGGAGGAAACTGTTAGAAGGAAGCGCGAGACGCGGCCTCCAGCGCTCAGAGCCGCTGCGGTTGGACGCCGCTTGTACGTGCATACCACAGCAGCTCGGGGCTCTCTGATAGGACGAGTGCCCGCGTGGGGAGGTGAGTGTTTACGGGCGTTCTGGGGGGTTTCACACAGCGGGGCACCCCCGAAGTGGACCAAAACCCAGGATAGTCAAAATCCTGGGTGTTGGTCCACTTTAAGCTGCAACCCTCCGGTCATAAGATTGATTCCTTACCTCTAGTCTATGACTGCCCAGGCACCTATAATGTGATGACTGGGCCCAAAGACAGCCACGCCTGAATTATGGGTTAAGTGGAACAAAACCCAGGTCAGCCGACCCTGGACACCAGTATTACTCACCTTTCTCGGCACATGCACAGGCTCTGGACCAATCAGAGTTGTTTGCCGTGCACACATAATTCGGGCAAACTGCTCTGATTGTTTACAGTGGGGAGCGAGAGCGGCCGCATCCCCTGCATCCTCGCGCTGTGCGTGTGCTCCCACCCCAGCCATTCAGAGCCATTTTCCCAATGACTTAGTCAAATGACTATAAGTATAGTAGTAGTATATAGTATAGTAGATTCCCTGTCTGATTGATTCCCCCCCCCCCTCCCCCGGGGCATCCAAAATCATGTTCGCCCCGCTGTGTGAAACCCCCCAGGTCAACCCTATTCACTTACCTTGTTTCCCGGTCCACAGGCACATCTCCGCTATCCCTTTAGCAGGGCCGTGCCAGGCATTTGCATGGGCACGCTCCCTGTTGGAGGGAAACGGGGGATGCAGCCATCAGTGAGCTCAGAGCCGCTGCTCTTAGATGAAGCTCTCAAGGCTGATTCACCACTAACGCCAGGTATTGCCAGATGAGCATCTGTATAGCGGCGCTTAGAGCGAGTAGACGCTGTAAATAGGTATCAGGCACTATAACATAGTGTCTCATTCACCCTAGTAACCTGGCTGGCATTGATGAATGTGATGTGTGTTGGGCTCTTTAACAACAGCACAACGCTGCAGCGAGTGAGAAGTAGCGCCAGGTCAGTGCGTCCGGCACTCAGCACTCCACACCATATTTAACAAAAAACTACACACACACACAGCATCAGCGCTTTGGATCTGGGCGCTGTAGCATAGAGCGCCAGACGCTGTGTGATCAAAGTCTGTTTTTGAACACATATCCACCAGTAACAAAGCGAAAACATATGGAATGACATTGTTTTACCATTTTGACATTAAAGTGGACCAACACCCAGGATTTTGACTATCCTGGGTGTTGGTCCACTTCCGTGGGGCACCCCGATCGGGGGTGCCCCGCTGTGTGAATCCCCCCAGAAAGCCCCAAAAACTCACCTGACCCCGCTCCCACGTGACTCGCTCCACCAACCACCGCCGACGGACAAGCGAGGTCCGTCGACGGACAAGGTGAGAGCGCCCTCCGCCGCCTCTTGCAAGTCCCTCTTACAGGGAGCGCGTCCGCACCGGCCATTCACAAACGGCCCGCGCATGCACCGTTGGAACAAGGAACAGGTAGGATTTGCGGGCGTCCTGGGGGGTTTCACACAGTAGGGCACCCCCGATCAGCGGTGGGTGTTGGTCCACTTTAACATTTTAGTGCCAGACCTGTAATGACAATTCTGCATATAAATAGTAAAAACATTTATAAAAGTGTTTGTTTGCAGCCAGTGGTCACACAATGATTGGAGCAAAAAAAAAAATGACATTTTAATTTCCAAACACACTATTTAACCACAACCAGATGAAACACCATTGAAATGTATGGCAGAGGGCTACAGAGCTACAGGTACTACATGGTGCTGCTGAACCTAGAGCGCCGGCGCTATATGCTGAACCGCCTGTAATAATACATGTGACGCTACATGGCGCTTTTAGAGTCGCTCACCAGAATCGCTTTCATAAATGTGGTTTTGCGTACAGCACCCGCGTTCACCAGATGCTGCCTGCCGCTACAAGGCGCTACCTGGCGCTATCCCTTCTTAAATAACCCCCTTAGACGGCGTGACGTCAATGGCTCCGAACGACCTGATTGGACGGGCGGCTGCACATGCGCCGTAGCACCGGGAAGAGGTGAGTTGCCTTAGGCGATCTGAGGGTTCCATGCAGCGCGGGGGGGGGGGGGGGAACTTTAAAAAGACAAATTAGGGTGCAACCAGACAGAAAATAAGAATGCTCATCTGAACGAGTCTCATTCTCCAGCTATAGAAGATAATTGGCAGAAGGAAAGGGAAGATGCCACCTGCAAGCACAATGTTTCACTGGCACACAGCCGGGCGCCTCATCTTCTTTAGAATAACATCCGTAGTGACCGCAGGCAGTGCCAGTCACAGGATGCCACCTCTCCAGCAATTCCCATCCTGCTACACCTGTTCCCCTCACTGGTTACTGCTGCTTTAGAAACAACAGCTGAGCGACAGAGGGATGGGTCACACAAGGTCACCCAACAGGTCTGTCTAGTGTTGCCGTCCTGACTTCCAAGTTCCCGAGCGCATGCAAAAGCCACAGCGGCACAAGAATCGGCCCATCGCCAACTTCCTGCCCTGGTTCTCTATGGTGGTACAAGCTATAGGTGATGCCAAACAGCCGGGTGGTTTAAAGTGGACCAACACCCTCCCCTGATCGGCCCGGGAATCTATAAGATCAGCTCCCCCGATCGGGGGTGCCCCGCTGTGTGAAACCCCCCCAGATCCCCGAAAATCCTACCTGATCCTCGTTCCCTCTAGCAGGGCGCGCACCCGCTCAGCGCCGCTCAGCTTGTCAGTCGCTGCCTATCCTTGTCCGCCGGCGGCGATTGGACGAGCGAGTCATGTGGGAGCGGGGTCAGGTGAGTTTTCGGGGCTTTCTGGGGGGTTTCACACAGCGGGGCACCCACGATCAGGGTGCCCCGCGGAAGTGGACCAATACCCAGGATAGTCAAAATTTTGGGTGTTGGTCCACTTTAAAGCACTCCACTGTTCCATGTTAAACCGGACCTTCAGCATCATTTAATGAAAAGCCCGAACCCTTAAAAACTATTCCCCAGCAGCTAAAATTAATATATTTTATTTTTTTAGTCACTTACTTATTATTCTTTCCCCCACTGGGCTGCAACTCTGTTCAGGACTCTAGGATACGGGCGCCGCCATCTTGAATCAGAAGCATCACACATACTGAGGACAGGAGAGCGGAATACAGTTTAGGGGGCGGGGTTATAGCTGTGCTTTGTACAGACAGAGCAGAGCTGGGGTCAGGGAAAGGACAGCAATCCCAGAATGCAGAGCCACACAGTCAGAAGATACTTCCTGTTTGCAGGCTGCCTGATGCCCCATGAGCCGCCATCTTGGATGTTTAAAGGCTTATAACATGCAGTAGATGCAGGTAGGATGATTTTTAATGTGGACAATCTGTATGTACAGGGTGTGGGAAACATATAAGACTCTTATTCAGGGTAAAGGTCCGGATTAATGTGAGCAATCTGTATGTACAGACAACAAATAAGATAGGCTCTTATTCAGGGTGAAGGTCCGCGTTAAAGTGGACATCTAGTCGAAAAAATAAAGTTGGATGAAAACCCTGTGAAGACTTTTAGGTTCCAGGGCTGGACGTTAGCCTGGCCCCGGGGGAATTCAGGGGCATCCATAGCAAGAAGCCCCACTGCGTGAAACCAAACGCTGCAGCCCCCCTCCCCCCCTTAGCATGCCTGGCTCCTCTGCACAAGCACATGTTGTTTTGCCCTTATTTGAATGGGCCAGTGAGCCCCATCGTTTAATGTGGGGCCAGGTACCCTTATTGTTGGTGGGCAAATTAGCCCGCAGGTTATTCATGGGCCCAAAGAACTGGGGTCCCCGCCTGCCCAGAGCCTCCCCCTACCCAGAGCCTATGTAGCTTGGCACAACGTGGCATTCCCTGGCTGAAAATATGAGACGTTGTACCCAGGGCCTGTGTCTATATTGTGGTAACCCAGGGCACTTTGCAAAGGTCTGTCCGAACCACCTTCATGAGGTTGAGGGAACTCGTCTAGGCAGTCAGGTATCCTATCCTCATATTATTAAATGTATTTGTTGCCCGCTATGATCACTTGGGAACCATCCAGGAATTCTGTCACTGCCTTTATCAATAGGGGGACGGCTGGCTGGATAGCTGGACGGATAGTTATCTCTTTGCTGCCCTAGGTTTTCCTTTAATACCCTTGGAAAACCCCCTTCACATCTTGCCGTTTAATGAACCTAACCTGGGTGGGTTGGTCTCCTCTAAGACCCCTTTATTAAAATTAATCGTGGGCTCCTCCCATTCAGAGAGCCTAGAATTTCTAGTTTTAGATTGTCCTAACACCCTAGTAGTCTTAGGGTTCCCTTGGTTGAAGACCCACAATCCCATTATCAACTGGGAGATCGGGTATTTGATGAAGTGGAGACCATTCTGTCTTGATCGCTGTTTTTGTACTGCCCATTTCTCCCCGCATGGGCTGCCTCCCCCATATGCTGATTGGGCTGATTGTTGTTCATGCCCTTCGCTGGGGCGGCAGACTGCGTGCCCATCGGAAGCTTATTTGAATGGGCCAATGAGCCCCATTATTTAAGGTGGGGCCCGATGCCTTGGTTTTTAGTGGGCTAATTAGCCCACAGGTTATTCATGGGCCTGATAGGGTTAAACAGTTATTCTGTTAACCTGACTGAACACTTTTGAGCAAACAAGCATCTGGTGATTTTCTGAAGAATGTCTATTATCTGTACTTTCCTGTGTGAACACCACTTCTTCTCATCAAGGTTTTAGCCTTCACAACATTATTAACCAAAATACAGCTTGTGACGCCATAACTCATATCATTCCAAGAAATGTTTTCATATTTTGTACTTTTCCCAGGTCATGACTTGGTGAGAGTGTCAGATAAACACTAAAATTACAAGAAAAAGTCAGACACTCCCTACGGGGTGTATACTGGGAAAGGGGCGTGTCAGATGACCAATGAAAATGCTTGAATGTATCTGTATATGTGTGGCAACACCCACCCATATCATTGTATATTAGCAGCTGACAATAAACAAAAGGGCGCATTTGCTTCAGATGCTCTTTGAGTCTTTACTACACAGCGGTCTCTGTGTCTTATTCACTCTTAGAATGATTTGGACTCTGACAACAGAAGTAGAAGCTGTGCCCAATTGGGGTACGGACCTAACAGGCCAATGAGCCTGAAGCTGTCCCAGCCAATCCCCAGCACCAAAACCCTATAAGGTATTCTCATGTCAATCAGTCATTGCCTATGATGGCGTGCTGCTGGGTGTTATAGTGCCTTTGTTATCCATCGCCGTCCTTGCTTTGCCTGACCACTCCTTTGACCGCTACCTGGACCAAATTCTGCCTGCATGACCTTGAACCCATCTCATCCTCTGTACTGCGATCCCACTGACCACCCACCCTGCTGCTGCTACTCCCTTTGTTCCCATATATTGTGAGGACTGTCCTTCTGTGTATGACTCCGGTTTGCCCGACATCGCCCAGTCTAGTCCCTGGTTAATCCCCCTTCACCCCGTAAGTCCACATCCTTTGTGCTATATAAGTCCCTAGGGACAACCGTGTCTGGTGAGGCATATGAAGCATCCCGGCAAACGAGGGCTTGTCTAAAGACTGAAAAAGCAGCGGAGATTGAGGGTCGTGGACTCATATCATTTCAATTATTGTGTGCCAAAATGATGTCCTCAGGGTGCTGAGCTTATCTGTTCATTTTTTTATTCGTTGCAAAACTGTTTTTTCTAGCGACAATCTTTTAACATTAGCAATGTATGCCAACCGGTGTGTTTTCTGGACCTGACTTGCTAATCATCTGATTGGCTGAGGCAGAGGCAACACATTCCTGAGCTTGCAGGTTTAACCTTTCCTGCTTTAATTAAGCCTCTTCAGATGAGGGGATCACATTCTTGTGTTCCAATAGCTAAAAGTTACTGGCAGCTTTCTCGCCTGGAGAGGTCATTACTGCCGATGGATCTTGCTTTATTCAAGGCCCACTTTAGCAACACGGAGCCGCAGGAATATAAGAAAATAGGCTTATATTCAGCATGCCTATAATTAAGTCACAGGTCTGGGGGCACAATCCTAACACAAATGTTTATTTTACAAAAGTGGAAAACTATAAGAACACCAAACAACTGACAAAAGGGAGTTTTCCTTTAAAGCGGACCTTCACCCTGAATAAGAGCCTATCTTATATGTTTCCCCCCCTGTACATACAGATTGCCAACATTAATCTGGACCTTCACCCTGAATAAGAGCCTATCTTATATGTTTCCCCCCTTGTACATACAGATTGCCCACATTAATCCGGACCTTCACCCTGAATAAGAGCCTATCTTATATGTTTCCCACCCTGTACATACAGATTGCCCACATTAAAAATCATCCTACCTGCAACTACTGCATGTTATGAGCCTTTAAACATCCAAGATGGCGGCTCATGGAGCATCAGGCAGCCTGCAAACAGGAAGTCTCTTCTGACTGTGCTGCTCTGCATTCTGGAATTGTTGTCCTTTTCCTCACCCCGGCTCTGCTCTGTCTGTGCAAAGCACAGCTATAACCCCGCCGCCTGCACTTTATCACGCTCTCCTCTACTCAGTATGTGATGCTTCTGAGGCAAGATGGCGGCGCCCATATCCTAGAACCCTGAACAGAGTTCCCAGTGGGGGAAAGAATAATAAGTAAGTGACTAAAAACTTAAAATATATTAATTTAGATGCTGCGGAATAGTTCTTTAAGGGTTTGGGCTTTTCATTAAATGATGCTGAAGGTCGGGTTTAACCCCACGCACAAATCAGTGGGCTCCACTTCCTTGACAGGATGAGGAACGAGATTTACACAAGACGTATAAGTCCTAATTTGCATATCTCGTATTTATATGACTGTCAGACTGGAAATCATTATTTTCAGCACTGAGAGGCTCCACCCTGCACCTTTTTTACTAAACAGGGCCCCATTGCTGCTTATTTGCAGGTCCCCTCCCCTTTCCACCCTCACATGTCTAGTCCTGAATTTATGTAGGACCTGGATATAACTAGGAACACATTAATTTACGAATAAGAATCCTTTAAATAGAGTTAACCATACATAAAGCTCTTTTGTGGTTTCTACCCATGGAAGTGCATTGGGAGTGCCATAACCTAAATAGACTCAAGATGGCAGTAGAGGGTTCAGGCCATAGACTAACATTAGGCCATAGGCTATAATGGGGATTATTCTAAAAGGAGAGGTCATAAGGGTTGTTGAACAGGAGACAGACTAGTAACATGGGTATAAACAGAAAGGTAGTGATTGGTCAGAGGGTTTACCAACCATCCTATCAGATGTCGGACGTGAGGTCGAACATGTGATAGAAGGTTCTGGAAGGTAGTAAGAAGGGAAGCCCCCAACCCAAAGCCAGTGTGTGATTCACCATCTTGAATTGTAAAGGAGCAGGAGCACCGGAGGAGGGAGAGATCCAGCAAAGGACATTATTCTCTATGGGAAGCAATGCTTTATGATTGTACCTGACTATGGACAGAACCAGAACTGTAACTGGATGGACATGTACCTGTTCCATGTTTGCTGTTTGCTTGTGGATTAAATAAGGAGGAACTCTGCTTTCATCTGCTGGACTGCTGTACATCTTTCCAAGCGGCAACAGTGAGTACTAACCTTTCCCGCAACTCTAACCCTTACCTACTCACATCACACGCTGATCACCCTGGGCCCAGATGAACCTGCTCCCTGCCGTCACTTGCCGGACACCCCGGTGTGTGAGGGCTACATTTATATATGGTATCTTCCGCTTTAAAGTGGACCAACACCCAGGATTTTGACTATCCTGGATTTTGGTCCACTTCCGCGGGGCACCCCGATCGCTGTGTGAAACCCCCCAGAAAGCCCCGAAAACTCACCTCCCCCCGCTCCCACGTGACCGCTGCAGCCAATCCCCGCCGACGGACAAGCGAGAGGCAGCGACGGACAAGCAGAGCACGTCCGCCGCCTCCCGCGCGTCCCTCTTACATGGAGCGCACCCGCGCCGGCCATTCATAAACTGCCAGCGCGGGAGCGCGCCCTGCTAGAGGGACGCGCGGGAGGCGGTGGCGGACGCGCATGTGCCGCTGGAACGTGGGAAAGGTAGGATTGTGGGCTTCCTGGGGGGTTTCACACAGCGGGGCATCCTGATTTCGGATGCCCCGCGGGGAGGGATCTGATCGGCCCGGGATCCCCCCTGGGTGTTGGTCCGCTTTAAGGCAGTCAGCTCATCTCATCAACAAACCTGACACTTGCGTTGGGCTTGGGCTACAAATATTGGAGCATGTGCGTCATTGGGGCCATAAATCATGTCTGACTGCACTCAGCCGCAGCTAAATAAAAATAAAACAATATGTTGGCTGTCGTGGCCCGAAGATGAAGAAAAAGGTAAAAACACCCGGAGAGCGGAGGCAGCCGCAGCCAGACTTCACACAACCCGAAATGGCAAATACAGGAGAACCCAAACCCTGCTCTGCAAAGCGGCCGGCAGCTGGAAAACTAACCTTTCCCAGCAGGTTGAGCAGACAGCGTTTTTCCAGCTGACCTGCAAAGGGAGGAAGGGGAATATTTCAAAAAGATTTAACCCATGGAAGAGTGTAGGAGATGAAATGAGAAAAAGGGGAGTGGAGAAAAGAGCAGGAAAATGGAGAAAGGGTGGGGATGATACAGGGAGAAGAAAAAAGAGAGGAAACATGGGGAGGTGGTTGAAGAAGGAAGAGAGAGGGAGGGGAGGAGAGGAGAAAGCAGGAGAGGTAAAAGAGGGAGCGTGAGCGAGAGAGAAAAAATAGAAAGGAGGGGTGGGGGGTAGTGGAGGAGGGAGGAGAAACTAAAGGGCGGGATGTGAAATAATTACAGGAGGTGTGGAGAAGAGAGCGTAAAGAGAAACAGATAATGGTGGTGTATAGAAAAAGGGAGGGAGGGAGAAAAAAAGACAAATGGGAAAAGAAAGGGAGGAGTCAAGGAAAAGTAAGACTAAAGTTCAGGGTGGAAAAGAGCTACAGAGAATGATACAGGGAGAAGAAAAAAGAGTGAGCGAGAGAGAAGACAGGGGGAGAAAGAGAAAGGAGGGGTGGGGGGAAGTGGAGGAGGGAGGAGAAACTAAAGGGCGGGATGTGAAATAATTACAGGAGGTGTGGAGAAGAGAGCGTAAAGAAAAACAGATAATGGTGTATAGAAAAAGGGAGGGAGGGAAAAAAAAGACAAATAGGAAAAGAAAGGGGGGAGTCCAGGAAAAGTAAGGCTAAAGTTCAGGGTGGAAAAGAACTACAGAGAATGATACAGGGAGAAGAAAAAAGAGAGCGTGAGCGAGAGAAGACAGAGGGAGAAAGAGAAAGGAGGGGTGGGGGGTAGTGGAGGAGGGAGATGATGCAGGAAGGGAGGAGAAACTAAAGGGCGAGATATGGAGAAGCGAGCGTAAAGAAAAACAGGGAGGAGGGAAAAAAAGACAATAGGAAGAGAAAGGTGGGCGTCCAGGAAGAGTAAGACTAAAGTTCAGGGTGGAAAAGAGCTACAGAGAAAGAATGGTACAGGGAGAAGAACCAGAGAGGAAAAAATAGAAAAGTGGTTAAAGAAGGAAGAGAGAGGGAGGGGAGGAGAAAGCAGGAGAGAGAAGAGAGAGCGCGAGCGAGAAAGAAGACATGGAGGGAGAAATAGAAAGGAGGGGTGGGGAGAAGAAACGAAAGGGCGGGATGGGAAATAATTACAGGAGATGTGGAGAAGAGAGCGTAAAGAAAAACAGATAGTGGTGTAAACAAAAAGGGAGGAAGAGAAAAAAACAAATAGGAAAAGAAAGGGGGGAAGCCAGGAAGAGTAAGACTAACGTTTAGAGCGGAAAAGGGCTACAGAGAATGATACAGGGAGAAGAAAAAAAGAGAGGAAAATGGGGAGGTGGTTAAAGAAGGAAGAGAAAGGGAGGGGAGGAGAGGAGAAAGCGGGAGAGGTAAAAGAGAGAGCGTGAGCGAAGACATGGAGGGAGAAAGGAGGTGTGGGGGTAGTGGAGGAGGGAGCTGATGCAGGAAGGGAGGAGGGAGGAGAAACTAAAGGGCGGGATGTGGAATAATTACAGGAGATGTGGAGAAGAGAGCGTAAAGAAAAATGGTGGTGTGAAGAAAAAGGGAGGGAGGGAAAAAAGAGACAAATACGAAGAGAAAGGTGGGAGGCCAGGAAAAGTAAGACTAAAGTTCAGGGTGGAAAGGGCTACAGAGAATGGTACAGGGAGAAGAAAAAAGAGAGGAAAAATGGAGAGGTGGTTGAAGAAGGAAGAGAGAGAGGGAAGGGAGGAGAGGAAAAACGGGAGAAATAAAAAAGAGAAGACATGGAGGGAGAAAGAGAAAGGAGGGGTGGGGGTAGTGGAGGAGGGAGATGATGCAGAAAGGGAGGAGGGAGGAGACACTAAAGGGCAGGATGTGAAATAATTACAGGAGATGTGGATAAGAGATTGTAAAGAAAAACAGATAACGGTGGTGTGAACAAAAAGGGAGGAAGAGAAAAAAAACTAATAGGAAGAGAAAGAGGGAGTCCAGGAAGAGTAAAGTTCAGAGTGGAAAAGAGCTACAGAGAATGCTACAGGGAGAAGAAAAAAGAGAGGAAAAAATGGGGAGGTGGTTGAAGAAGGGAGAGAGAGAGGGAGGGGGGGGGGAGGAGAAAGCGGGGGAGTTAAAAGAGAGAGAAGACATGGAGTGAGAAAGAGAAAGGAGGGGTGAGAGGTAGTGGAGGAGGGAGATGATACATGAAGGGAGTAGGGAGGAGAAACTAAAGGGTGGGATGTGAAATAATTACAGGAGATGTGGAGAAGAGAGCATGGGAGGAAGAGAAAAAATAAACAAATAGGAAGAGAAAGGGGGGAGTACAGGAAGAGTAAGACTAAAGTTCAGGGTGGAAAAGGGCTACAGGGAATGATACAGGGAGAAGAAAAAAAGAGAGGAAAAATTGGGAGGTGGTTGAAGAAGGAAGAGAGAGAGAGAGAGGGGGAAGAGAAGAGAAAGCGGGCGAGGTAGAAAAAAAAGAGTGTGAGCAAGAGAGAGAAAGCATGGAGGGAGAAAGAGAAAGGAGGGGTAGTGGAGGAGAGAGATGATGCAGGAAGGGAGGAGAAACTAAAGGGCAGGATGTGAAATAATTACAGGAGATGTGGAGAAGAGAGCGTAAAGAAAAACAGATAACGGTAGTGTGAAGAAAAAGGGAGGGAAAAATAAAGTTCAGGGTGAAAAAGGGCTACAGAGAATGGTACAGGGACAAGAAAAAAGAGGAAAAAATGGTCAGGTGGTTGAAGAAAGAAAGAGAGAGAGGGAGGGGAGAAGGAGAGCAGAAAGCAGGAGAGGTAAAAGAGACAATGTGAGCAAAAGAGAGATGACATGGAGGGAGAAAGAGCAAGGAGGGGTGGGGGGTTAGTGGAGGAGGGAGATGACGCAGGAAGGGATGAGACACTAAAGGGAGGGATGTGAAATAACTACAGGAGATGTGGAGAAGAGAGTGTAAAGAAAAACAGATAACGGTGGTGTAAAGAAAAAGGGAAGGAGGGAAAAAAAGAGACAAATAGGAAGAGAAAGGCAGGAGTCCAGGAAGAGTAAGACTAAAGTTCAAAGTGGAAAAAAGCTACAGAGAATGGTACAGGGAGAAGAAAAGAGAGAGGAAAATGGGGAGGTGGTTGAAGAAGGATAATAGAGAGGGAGGGGGGAGAGGAGAAAGCGGGAGAAATAAAAAAGAAGACATGGAGGGAGAAAGAGAAAGGAGGGGTGGGGGTAGTGGAGGAGGGAGATGATGCAGAAAGGGAGGAGGGAGGAGAAACTAAAGGGTTGGATGTGAAATAATTACAGGAGATGTGGATAAGAGATTGTAAAGAAAAACAGATAACGGTGGTGTGAACAAAAAGGGAGGAAGAGAAAAAAAAACGAATAGGAAGAGAAAGAGAGAGTCCAGGAAGAGCTACAGAGAATGGTACAGGGAGAAGAAAGGAGAGAGGAAAATGGGGAGGTGGTTGAAGAAGGATAATAGAGAGGGAGGGGGGAGAGGAGAAAGCAGGAGAGGTAAAAGAGGGAGTGTGAGCGAGAGAGAAAAATAGAAAGGAGGGGTGGGGGGTAGTGGAGGAGGGAGGAGAAACTAAAGGGCGGGATGTGAAATAATTGCAGGAGGTGTGGAGAAGAGAGCGTAAAGAAAAACATGGTGGTATTGGTGGTATGAAGAAAAAGGGAGGGAGGGGAAAAAAGAGACAAATAGGAAGAGAAAGACTAAAGTTCAGAGTGGAAAAAGGCCACAGAGAATGAGAAAAAGAGGGAATGCAGAAAATAGTGAGGAGGAGGCGGAGAAGTGAACATTGAAAATAAACCAGCATAGAGATTGCAGACAGGAACCAGGATGAAGGAAGCATGAAGCCAATAGTGAAACCAGGGCTGTTTCTAGAGGTGGGGGGAGAAGACAGGGAGGGAGGAAGAGAGAAAGGAGGGGTGGGGGGTGGTGGAGGAGGGAGATTATGCAGGAAGGGAGGAGAAACTAAGAGGAGGGATAAAGTTATTACAGGAGATTGGAAAGAAAAAGAGCTAGAGACAGTGAGAAAAAAGGGAAGGATGGAAAAAAGAGACAAAGGGGAAGAGAAAGCTGGAAGTCTAGACTAGAGTTCAGAGTGGAGAAGGGCTAAAGAGAATGTGAAAAACAGAGGGGAAAAAGGGGGAGAGGGGCGATAAAGAAGAAAGAGCGGGAGAGAGAGAAAGGAGGCGTTGGGGGGGAGATGATGCAGGAAGGGAGGAGAAACTAAAAGGAGGGATGTGAAGTCATTACAAGAGCAGGGAGTGGGAAAAAACCTTGGGGTGGTGTAAGGAAAAAGAGAGGAAGAGAAAGCTGGAAATCAGGGAAGAGCTAGAATAGTAGATTTCTATAGAGAGGGATATAGAGAATGTGAAAAACAGAGGGGAAAGGGGGAGAGGGGAGGTAAAGAAGAGAGAAGGAGCAGGAGAGAGAAGACAGGGAGGGAGAGAGAGAGAGAGAAAGAGAAAGGAGGGGTGGGGAGTAGTGGAGGAGGGAGATGATGCAGGAAGGGAGGAGGTGAAAGGAGATATAGAGGGAAGGTGAAAGGATATAGAGATAGAGGAAAGGTGAAAGGAGATGAAGATAGAGTGAAGCTGAAAAGAGACGAAAATAGAGGGAAGGTGAAATGAGATGAAGACAGAGGGAAGGTGAAAGGATATAGAGATAATACAATTCTGTGAAATACTCACCTGTAGAATTGGTATTATATGCATACAGCACGTCCTGCTCCCGAATAGTCATAACATGTGGGTAACCCTCCACCTGAGGGCGCTGTTCACTGCAGACATGTAGAAAACAGGCTCCTCCCGGCCCTACATATACCGAGGGACCTCCCACAAATCCCCAGGATTGAAAAGCAGTGAGAATGAGAAGCAAGGAGAAACAACCACCAAAAACAACAATGATAACAATCACCATACAGGGGATCCAGAGCAACGTGAAACCAGGGTGGGGTGGAGCAGGACGTGCTGTATGCGTATAATATCAACTCTACAGGTGAGTACTTCACAGAGTTGTATTATTCTAAGCAGACAGCACGTCCTGCTCCAGATGTAGTAATAACATGTGGGACATCCAATAGCAGTGTCCGTAAAGTAGGGTGGGATCCCCAACAGAAAAGGCAACAGCAAGCAGTTTAAACTACTGCCGCCTGCAAAACCTTGCGGCCAAACACAGCATCAGCTGAGGCCCTAACATCAACCTTGTAAAGGTATGAACAGGAGACCAAGTAGCGGCCTTGCAAACTTGTTCCACAGAGGCCTGGTGCTGAAAAGCCCAAGAGGCACCAACAGCTCGAGTAGAATGAGCAGTAAGACGGAAAGGGGGGAGACTTCCCCTTGGTAGAATAGGCTTGAACCACAGCCTGACGAATCCATTTACTGATGGTAGACTTGGTGGGAGCCAAACCCTTCCTAGGCCCGTGAGGCACAACGAAGAGAGCATCAGTCTTCCTGAAAGCCTTAGTGATAACTAGGTAATACTTGACGCACCTAACCAAGGAATGCAAAACCCTCTCCTTAGGGTTACTAGGATTAGGGCACAAGGAAGGAAGCACAATATCCAGATTCAAATGAAAAGCAGACACCACTTTAGGTAGAAAGTCTGGCTTGAAGCGGAACACCACCTTATCCTGGTGTCTCTCATAGTAGGGAGGCTGAATAGATAAGGCAGCCAACTCAGACACACGCCTAACAGGGGTGATAGCTACTAAGAAGACAACCTTGAGCGTGAGAACAGTGAGAGCAGCCTCCTGAATAGGCTCAAAAGGAGCACCCTGCAGGGCCGATAAAACCAAGTTTAAATCCCAAACAGCTACCATAGGCTTGCGAGGGGGATGCACATGAGTGACCCCCTGAAAGAAGGTCTTGATAAGAGGATGCTGGGCAAAGGTCTTCTGAAAGAAGATAGACAGGGCCGAAACCTGGCCCTTCAGAGTACTAAGCTTAAGACCTAAGTCCAGACCATGTTGTAAAAACTCCAGCACCCTAGAGACTAAAAATTCCCGGCAGGGAAGAGACTTGGACTCACACCAGTCAATGTAAGAACGCCAGACTCTATAATAGATAGCAGAGGAAGTCTTTTTCCTGGCTTGCACCATAGTAGCCACTACAGATGCAGACAAGCCCTTTTCCATCAGGATGGAGGTTTCAATAGCCAAGCCGTCAAAGCCAGAGTTAGTAAATTGGGATGGCGTAGAGACCCCTGAGTTAGAAGATCTGGCAACCTTGGCAGATCGTACTGATCTACTGCCATTTGAACCACGTCTGCGAACCACACTCTTCTTGGCCACCTTGGGGCCACCAGAATCGCGGGTACCCCTTCCAGAGCAATTTTGTGCAGAACTCTGCCCAGAAGGGGAATTGGTGGAAACACATACAGGAGCCGAAACTCCCTCCAAGACATGGCATCCGTGGCCAGAGCCAGAGGATCCTGAGACAGGGATACAAAGCTCGGGAGCTTGTGATTGTGACGGGACGCAAACAGATCCACATCTGGCACACCCCAACGGTGACACAGGGACTGAAATACCCTGTTGCAGAGGGACCATTCCCCCTGACGGGACGACCCCCTGCTCAGAGCATCTGCCAGCAGGTTCTCTGCCCCCGGAATGTAGACAGCCGAGATGCATTGGACATTGGCCTCCGCCCATGTTAGAATCAGAGAAACTTCCTGGAGAGCCCCCTTGCTCTGTGTCCCTCCCTGATGGTTGATGTAGGCAACCGCCGTTCTGTTGTCTGAGCGTACCTGAACCGCCAGACCCCTCAGGTGATGGGTCAATTGTTCCAGCACAAATCTGACCGCCCTGAGTTCCAAGACACTGATAGGCAGATGGGCCTCCTGAGGGCCCCACTTCCCCTGGAAGCGCAGGGACTTCCAGAATCCCCCCCAACCCAACAGACTGGCATCCGTTGTGACCGTCTCCCAGAAGGGAGCCAGGAAGGATCTGCCCCTTGTCAAGTTCTCGTGGTCCAACCACCACGCAAGGGATTGTCTGACCGAGGGGGGAACCACCCATATCCCGTCCAAGGACGCTGGGTTCTTGTTCCACACTGACAAAAGGTGAAGCTGTAGGGTTCTCAAATGAAACTGGGCAAAGGGCACCGCTTCGAAGCTTGCCACAATCGAGCCCACCAACTACATTCCCTGCCGGATGGAGGGATGAGGGCTCGAAAGCAGGGACCTCGCCTGCGTTGTCAGAGCTTCCACCTTCTGCCGAGGAAGGAATATCCTTGACTGAACTGTATCCAGAATCATCCCCAGGAACGGGGTCACTGAGGAGGGGGACAGAGAGGACTTGGGGTAATTGATCACCCAGCAGAATGACTCCAGGGTGGACACTACTAACTGAGTGTCCAGCTCTGCCTGTCGCAGAGACCGAGAGGTGATGAGTATGTCGTCCAGGTAGGGCAACACACGTATGCCCTTTAGTCTTAACAGGGACATCACCCCTGCCAGCACCTTGGTGAACACCCTGGGAGCCGACGTGAGGCCGAATGGCAGGGCCACGAACTGGTAATGCTGATCCAGCAGTGCAAATCTGAGAAACCTTTGGTGTCCTGGAAACACGGGAACGTGCGGGTAAGCATCCTTGATGTCCACAGATGTCATGAAGTCCCCTGGGCGCAGCGAGGCGATGGCCGAGCGCAAAGTTTTCATACAAAAGTGCTTGTTTCTGACAAATCTGTTGAGGATTTTTAAATCCAGAATGGGTCTGACTGACCCGTCCTTTTTGGGTACCGTGAAAAGGTTGGAATAGAACCCCCTGCCCCTGTCTCTTAAGGGGACCTTGCAAATGACCCCTAGATCCAGAAGGTCCTGCACAGCCAGCATCAAGACCCGAGCTGAGACAGGGTCCTGAGGGATCCGGGACCCAACGAACCTGGTAGGGGGCCGTACAGCAAATTCTATCTTGTAACCGGAGGACACTACCTCCTGAATCCACAGGTCTGAGACGTGGCGACTCCAGACATGTTTGAAGTGCTGTAGATGTCCCCCCACCCTGATGGACGAGGGCGCCCCTTCATGTTTGACGGGTCTTGGGAGGAGCCTTGGGCTTGGGCCCCCAGGAGGCACCGGGACGGCGTCCTTTATTCTTGTTCCAGGGATCTGCACGAAACCCAGCGAAGGACACTCCTCTGCCTTGCTTAGCCCCCAAACAGGCGCAATCCCTTAAATGGAAGCCCCGTAAGGGCCTTCTTGGCGGCATTATCAGCGGCCCACTGGCGCAACCAGACCGCTCGGCGTATTGCTACCACCAGAGCAGAAGCTCTAACACTCAACTTAATAGCATCGTCCGATGCAGATAGGATATAGTTCACAAAAGTTTCACAGGTGGCCAGAGCATTGGCAGCATCAGAGGGCAAGTCATCCGCCCCTTCAAGAGCAGTCTTAACCACGGTCCTGAGCGCCACCGCCGTGATGGCCAAGGCGCACACTGGGCGGAGCGACGCTCCCCCAAATGCAAAGGCATGACATGCCAGTTGGTCAACACGCCGATCCTCCGAGTCCCGCAGCGTAGTAGTGTCGGGGGAGTGCATAATAGAGGTGTTGGACAGACTTAGGATTGGGGCATCAACCTCTGGTGGCGATGTCCAACACTTGACCAGGTCAGCAGGAAAGGGATATTTCTTATCCACACTTTTAGGAACCCCCTGAAGTTTGCTGGGGTGTTCCCATTCTTTCAGCACGAGGCTATTAAAATGGGTTTGTTCAGGAAACTCCAAACGCGCCCTAGCAGTGTGGAACAGATCACCCCTTTGCCGGGGAGCCGCGGCAGGGGGAGAAAGGGACAATACATCAAAGATCTGGGCCAACAGTCTATCAATGTCGTCCGAGGACCAATGATCAGAACCAGACTCTTCCTGTCCCTTGGACTCGTCGTCGTATAACCCTGAGTCAGAGAGCAGTTCCCCTTCGTCTGAGGGGGAATGAGTGTAGGAAAGAAGCAAATCATCAGATTCTATAGGAAATATAGTAGATTCAGGATTCAAATGTCGCTTCTTGGCGGTGGCCTTGCGCGTCAAGGAGCCAGCAATTAAGTTTTCCACACTAGCCAGCCTAGTGGCCAAATCAGAATGAGAACCCCCACTGGTATTGGGGGTTAGGCTCAGACTTGGGGGAGTAGGTGAAGCGAGGCGAGGTGCGGGCCCAGCCTCGGAAGAGGTGGGAAGACCGGCTAGCGCCTGCTGTGCACAAGGGACGCAGACCCGTGCATTGTCACCGCTGCTAGGTAAGACCCCACAAGCTACTCACAGAAAGGTCGCCCGTGAGGGCACTTACAGAAAGGCGAGGGGAGGACAGTCTTCACCACGCGCACGTGAGAAGGAAATGGCGCCAGCGAACCTCGAAGGGCGAGCCAGAGCTGAACATGACGCGGAACGCGCCACATCAGACCACGCCCCCCCCCCCCCCCCCGGAGAGCGCGAAGCTCGGGGCGCGTAGCCAATCAGAAAAAAAGGTAGTTAGAAGCTGAGCCCCGACCGAGTGAATCGATCAGAGCCGCCGTACGCGCCAAGTAAACTACATTAAGGGCGCTGTGGCTAAAGTTAAGATCAATGTTGAAACGCGGCTCTGACACCCAGTAACCGTCAAGGGCTTACAAGTGTAATGGGGCAAGGTTAGGCCTGAACACACAACCCCCCCCCTCTTTTCCCCCCAATAGCGGGGGGGAACTAGGAAGGAAGGTGACCCAGTACTCGGGGTTCACCGTTACACGGGGTGTGGGGCGCTGATGCGGGAGGGGCATCCACCGAAGGCTCACCATTAGCCTTAACCGCCTACCCTATGGTGGGGGATTGCGGTGGAGCATGGCTCCGTAAGCACACTAGGTGCTGCCTACCTTCACCCGACCAGCGCAGCCCAGGCTGGGAGGCATATTCATCACAGAGAGGACGGGTGGGAATAGTCCCGCAGGGCCTCGGGCTGTAAAGCCCCCGCTCGCCTGCGAGAGCGCGATACTTCATGTCTTCGCAGTTCCAGCACTGCAGAGAAATCTGGGGATTTGTGGGAGGTCCCTCGGTATATGTAGGGCCGGGAGGAGCTTGTTTTCTACATGTCTGCAGTGAACAGCGCCTCAGGCGGAGGATTACCCACATGTTATTACTACATCTGGAGCAGGACGTGCTGTATGTTTAGAATAGAGGGAAGGTGAAAGGAGAGGGAGATAGCGGGAAGGTGAAATATGAGACAAAGATAGAGGGAAGGTGAAAGGAGAAGAAGATAAGAGGAAAGGTGAAAGGAGAGGGAGATAGAGGGAAGGTGACAGGAGCGGGAAATAGAGGGGAAGGTGAAATGAGACAAAGATAGAGGGAAGGCGACAGGAGAGGGAGATAGAGGGGAAGATGCAATAGGACAAAGATAGAGGGAAGGTGAAAGGAGAGGGAGATAGAGGGAAGGTGACAGGAGAGGGAGATAGAGGGAAAGGTGAAATGAGACAAAGATAGAGGGAAGGTGAAAGGAGAGGGAGATAGAGGGAAGGTGACAGGAGAGGGAGATAGAGGGAAAGGTGAAATGAGACAAAGATAGAGGGAAGGTGAAATGAGACAAAGATAGAAGGAAGGTGAAAGGAGAGGGAGATAGAGGGAAAGGTGAAATGAGACAAAGATAGAGGGAAAGGTGAAATGAGACAAAGATAGAGGGAAGGTGACAGGAGAAGAAGATAGAGGGAAAGGTGAAATGAGACAAAGATAGAGGGAAAGGTGAAATGAGACAAAGATAGAGGGAAGGTGACAGGAGAAGAAGATAGAGGGAAAGGTGTCAGGAGAGGGAGATGGAGGGAAGGTGAAATGAGACAAAGATAGAGGGAAGGTGAAAGGAGAGGGAGATATAGGGAAAGGTAAAATGAGACAAAGATAGAGGGAAGGCGAAGTGAACAAAAAACATGAAAACAAGCTCCTCTGCCATATGCATATAGAATTCTGTGGTAATGGGAAATCTGTTGCCAGCTGTAACTGAAAAGAGAGGGAGAAGGAGTGATCGCTCCTCAGATGGGGACTTTCATAGGTATGGTAATCATCTGGAAGCAGTTATTAAGGAGAATTTTTATTTTTTAAAAGTAATCTTTAAGTTTGAGGGTGAAGGAAGCGTGTTTACATTGACGTGATGGAGAATCTTCCCCAGGGTCTGCATGGCCGAGCTGAGCGAGGAGGACTTAGCTGATTAGCTCTGCAGGGGGAGGACACAGCAATCCCACAGCAGATGCCTATTGGAGGAGATTCAGAAAACGAAGGCTTTGTATCCATGTAAACACACATGCAGAGATACACATCAATATATATATTTATATAGACATATTCTGTCACATGCTGCCTGGCTACTTGGCGAGGGGACATCCGCTGCCATCTGTATATGGATGATTGGTGTACAGGGGACATCTATCTGTATATGGATGATTGGTGTACAGGGGACATCCTCTGCCATCTGTATACGGATGATTGGTGTACAGGGCACATCCGCTGCCATCTGTATATGGATGATTGGTGTACAGAGGACATCCGCTGCCATCTGTATACGGATGATTGGTGTACAGGGGACATCCGCTGCCATCTGTATATGGATGATTGGTGTACAGGGGACATCCGCTGCCATCTGTATATGGATGATTGGTGTACAGGGGACATCCGCTGTCATCTGTATATGGATGATTGGTGTACAGGGGACATCCGCTGTCATCTGTATACGGATGATTGGTGTACAGGGGACATCCGCTGTCATCTGTATATGGATGATTGGTGTACAGGGGACATCCTCTGCCATCTGTATATGGATGATTGGTGTACAGGGGACATCCGCTGCCATCTGTATATGGATGATTGTTGTACAGGGGACATCCTCTGCCATCTGTATATGGATGATTGGTGTACAGGGCACATCCGCTGCCATCTGTATATGGATGATTGGTGTACAGGGGACATCCGCTGCCATCTGTATACGGATGATTGGTGTACAGGGGACATCTATCTGTATATGGATGGTTGGTGTACATGGGACATCCTCTGCCATCTGTATATGGATGATTGGTGTACAGGGGACATCCGCTGCCATCTGTATATGGATGATTGGTGTACAGGGGACATCCTCTGCCATCTGTATATGGATGATTGGTGTACAGGGGACATCCGCTGCCATCTGTATACGGATGATTGGTGTACAGGGGACATCTATCTGTATATGGATGGTTGGTGTACATGGGACATCCTCTGCCATCTGTATATGGATGATTGGTGTACAGGGGACATCTATCTGTATATGGATGATTGGTGTACAGGGGACATCCTCTGCCATCTGTATATGGATGATTGGTGTACAGGGGACATCCTCTGCCATCTGTATATGGATGATTGGTGTACAGTGGACATCTATCTGTATATGGATGATGTCCCCTGTACACCAATCATCCATATACAGATGGCAGCGGATGTCCCCTGTACACCAATCATCCATATGCAGATGGCAGCGGATGTCCCCTGTACACAAATCATCCATATACAGATGGCAGTGGATGTCCCCTGTACACCAATCATCCATATACAGATAATGTCCCCTGTACACCAATCATCCATATACAGATGGCAGAGGATGTCTCCTCTGATGGTGTACAGGGGACATCCTCTGCCATCTGTATACGGATGATTGGTGTACAGGGGACATCCTCTGCCATCTGCATATGGATGATTGGTGTACAGGGGACATCCGCTGCCATCTGTATATGGATGATTGGTGTACAGGGGACATCTATCTGTATATGGATGATTGGTGTACAGGGGACATCCACTGCCATCTGTATATGGATGATTGGTGTACAGGGGTCATCCTCTGCCATCTGTATATGGATGATTGGTGTACAGGGGACATCTGCTGCCATCTGTATATGGATGATTGGTGTACAGGGGACATCCGCTGTCATCTGTATACGGATGATTGGTGTACAGGGGACATCCGCTGCCATCTGTATATGGATGATTGGTGTACAGGGGACATCCGCTGCCATCTGTATATGGATGATTGCTGTACAGGGGACATCCGCTGTCATCTGTATATGGATGATTGGTGTACAGAGGACATCCGCTGCCATCTGTACATGGATGATTGGTGTACAGGGGACATCTATCTGTATATGGATGATTGGTGTACAGGGGACATCTGTATATGGATGATTGGTGTACAGGGGACATCCACTGCCATCTGTATATGGATGATTGGTGTACCGAGGACATCCGCTGCCATCTGTATATGGATGATTGGTGTACAGGGGACATCCGCTGTCATCTGTATATGGATGATTGCTGTACAGGGGACATCCGCTGCCATCTGTATATGGATGATTGCTGTACAGGGGACATCCGCTGTCATCTGTATATGGATGATTGGTGTACAGAGGACATCCGCTGCCATCTGTACATGGATGATTGGTGTACAGGGGACATCTATCTGTATATGGATGATTGGTGTACAGGGGACATCTGTATATGGATGATTGCTGTACAGGGGACATCCACTGCCATCTGTATATGGATGATTGGTGTACCGAGGACATCCGCTGCCATCTGTATATGGATGATTGGTGTACAGGGGACATCTATCTGTATATGGATGATTGGTGTACAGGGGACATCTGTATATGGATGATTGGTGTACAGGGGACATCTATCTGTATATCGATGATTGGTGTACAGGGGACATCCGCTGTCATCTGTATATGGATGATTGGTGTACAGAGGACATCCGCTGCCATCTGTACATGGATGATTGGTGTACAGGGGACATCCGCTGCCATCTGTATATGGATGATTGGTGTACAGGGGACATCTATCTGTATATGGATGGTTGGTGTACAGGGGACATCCGCTGCCATCTGTATATGGATGATTGGTGTACAGGGGGCATCCGCTGCCATCTGTATCTGGATGATTGGTGTACAGAGGACATCTACTGCCATCTGTATATGGATGATTGGTGTACAGGGGACATCCTCTGCCATCTGTATATGGATGATTGGTGTACAGGGGACATCCGCTGCCATCTGTATATGGATGATTGGTGTACAGGGGACATCCGCTGCCATCTGTATATGGATGATTGGTGTACAGGGGACATCCGCTGCCATCTGTATATGGATGATTGGTGTACAGGGGACATCCGCTGCCATCTGTATATGGATGATTGGTGTACAGGGGATATCTATCTGTATATGGATGATTGGTGTACAGGGGACATCTATCTGTATATGGATGATTGGTGTACAGGGGATATCTATCTGTATATGGATGATTGGTGTACAGGGGATATCTATCTGTATATGGATGATTGGTGTACAGGGGATATCTATCTGTATATGGATGATTGGTGTACAGGGGACATCTATCTGTATATGGATGATTGGTGTACAGGGGACATCTATCTGTATATGGATGATTGGTGTACAAGGGACATCTATCTGTATATGGATGATTGGTGTAAAAGGGACATCTATCTGTATACGGATGATTGGTGTACAGGGGACATCCGCTGTCATCTGTATACGGATGATTGGTGTACAGGGGGCATCCGCTGCCATCTGTATATGGATGATTGGTGTACAGGGGACATCCGCTGCCATCTGTATATGGATGATTGGTGTACAGGGGACATCCTCTGCCATCTGTATATGGATGATTGGTGTACAGGGGACATCCGCTGCCATCTGTATATGGATGATTGGTGTACAGGGGACATCCTCTGCCATCTGTATATGGATGATTGGTGTACAGGGGACATCTATCTGTATATGGATGATTGGTGTACAGGGGACATCCTCTGCCATCTGTATATGGATGATTGGTGTACAGGGGACATCTATCTGTATATGGATGATTGGTGTACAGGGGACATCCTCTGCCATCTGTATATGGATGATTGGTGTACAGGGGACATCCGCTGCCATCTGTATATGGATGATTGGTGTACAGGGGACATCCTCTGCCATCTGTATATGGATGATTGGTGTACAGGGGACATCTATCTGTATATGGATGATTGGTGTACAGGGGACATCCACTGCCATCTGTATATGGATGATTGGTGTACAGGGGACATCCGCTGTCATCTGTATACGGATGATTGGTGTACAGGGGACATCCGCTGCCATCTGTATATGGATGATTGGTGTACAGGGGACATCCGCTGCCATCTGTATATGGATGATTGCTGTACAGGGGACATCCGCTGTCATCTGTATATGGATGATTGGTGTACAGAGGACATCCGCTGCCATCTGTACATGGATGATTGGTGTACAGGGGACATCCGCTGCCATCTGTATATGGATGATTGGTGTACCGAGGACATCCGCTGCCATCTGTATATGGATGATTGGTGTACAGGGGACATCCGCTGTCATCTGTATATGGATGATTGGTGTACAGGGGACATCCGCTGCCATCTGTATATGGATGATTGGTGTACAGGGGACATCCGCTGCCATCTGTATACGGATAGTTAGTGTACAGGGAACTATGCTGCTATCTGTATACGGATTACTGAAGAGGTAATTCTTCTGCCATCTGTGAATGGTTTCTGATGGACAGAGGATGCATACCTCCCAAGTGTCCATGATTTGGAGAGACTGTCCCTCTTTTGAGTCCATGTCCCCCTGTCCCTCGTTGTTCTCATTTGCCCCTCCTTGGGGTGTAACATGCAGATCTGCATCAATGAATTATAAGTGTTTGTATTGTTTTAACTGTTACATCCTATCTTCTATCCATCTCTCAATGAGTGGGCGTGGCCTAATTTAACAATTGTCCCTATTTCCCATCCTGAAACGTTGGCAAGGTATGGGGACAGTCATTACCTGGCACCTGGACAAGCACAGACAGCAATATGGAAGTTCCGCGGGACCATTCTGCCATGTCTAAACCTAAACAGATTGTTATTGGCCACTTTCCGTCATCAGCGAACTACATGGAACGCTGCACAGCGATTGCGCGACACGTTTCAGCATAGCCACGCCCATAAACCTCATCGTCGCCATCTTTGATACGGGCGACTTGGATCTGACGAAAACAAACACGGTTACAAACTGAGTAAAACCCTAATACGATCGCAGAGTCAAGTCACCACAGACAGCAAACACCTTACGTTTAGAACATTATTTTAAAACCGCTCCATGTGTTTGCGAAATGTTTCCAGCTTTCGCCTCGTAAACTCGTTTTCTGGCTCGAAAATCCGACATTTTCTAGAATGTTCCCTCGCGCTGCACAAGTGGTAATAAGAGGGGGGAAAAATGACCACAACAAAAATGGCCGCGGCGGGTAGCGATGCGCCAGAGCAAAGTTAAGCCACGCCCATTGCCGCGGACGCGCTGCGCGTTCGCTGAACCTGCAGCGCGCAGTCACGTGGTGTTTCACCCTCTGTGCTGTGACGTCGGTCTTACGTCTTAGACGAGGAAAGATGGCGGCGGCGGTGCTGGTGTGGCGGAGGGAGCCGGTCAGCGGGCGGCTGTCTCAGGTGGAGCTGGCAGAGGGATCTACCGTGCGGGATCTCATTGGTGCTGGGCTGCGGGTGAGTGGCCGGGTCCCAGACTTTCTAGCCTACCCTCCTTATATCCTATATACCTTGTAAAGCTCGAAAACGGGAGGGATGTATGGCCGGGGACAGGAAACGGCTGCACACCTATTGCTGCTGCCATATATGTACGTACAGTTGCCTGCTCCCACGCTGGATGGCGCTCACATAGGAAAAGGTCAGTAGCTCTAATGCAGGGCCCAATGATGGTGCGAGGCAAGTTTCCTGTCCCCCATCAGATGGAGCTCTGTTAGGGAAAGGTGAGCATCTGTAATGCAGGGCTCACGGATGGGGTGAGGTGAGTTTCGTGTCCCCCCTCCCCATTAGATGGAGCTCTGTTAGTAAAAGGTGAGCATCTCTCTAATGAAGGGTGCACAGTTTATGAGGGGGTAGATGAGTTTTCTGCCCTCTGCTGGATGAGGCTCCTGTAAAAAAAGGTGAGTATCTATCTAATGCCGGGCTCCCTGATGGTGTGAGGTGAGTTTCCTGTCCCCCCTCAGATGGAGCTCTGTTAGGAAAGGTTGAGCATCTCTAATGCAGGGCTCACAGATGGTATGAGGTGAGTTTCCCGCCCCCCCCGGCCATTAGATGGAGCTCAGTTTGGAAAAGGTAAGCATCTCTCTAATCCCCTGCTGGATGTAGCTTCTGTAGGGAGGGTGAGTATTTCTAATGCAGGGCACCCTGACGGTCTGAGGTGTGTTTCCTGTCCCTCAAAAATGGAGCCCTGTTGGTGAAAGGTGAGTATCTCTAATGCAGGGCTTACTGATGTAGTGCAGTGAGTTTCCTGTCCTATCAGATGGAGCTCTTGCTAGGAAAAGTTAGTATCTCTCTAATGCAGAGGTCACCGATGGTGTGAGGAGGGAGGTGAAGTGAGTTTCCTGTCCTCCCATCTGATTAAGCTCTTCTAGGAGAAGGTGAGTACCTCTTTGTCATCAGTAACCCCTGCATCAGTTTCCTGTCCCCCATCAGACTGAGCTCTGCTAGCAAACACTGAGAATTTTGCCAATGCAGAGATCGCTGGCATAGGGAAGTAGAGTCCCCCCCCCCAACCAACCAACCAAATAGGAAAAGGGTGTGGGGGAACATATAAAATAGGCTCTTATTCAGGGTGCAGGTCCGGATTAATTTGGGCAATCTGTATGTACAGGGTGGGGGAAACATATAAAAATAGGCTCTTATTCAGGGTGAAGGTCAGGTTTAAGGTGCCACAGCGAGAGAATCTGGTAGGCGGCTGTCATTTGACATAACTGTCGGGCAGCCGGGAAAATAACTGGAAGCAAAGGTTGTTATTTGATTAATTGTCTGGAATACAAGGCTTCCCTGAGGAAGCTCCATGTGAAACGCGTTGGGAGGGTGGAAACAAACCCGGTCACATGATCGGTTCCTCACCACTCTACAATGGCAGCCCATATGGTCATTGGTGTACCTGGGACTTCTATGTACTGTGAGATAAAGTATTAGCGGTGGGAGTGGCACAGCAATATCTAGCGGATAGTAAAGAGGGGTTGGAGCCTTTTTTGCATTTCCTGGTGTTATCTGTTTGACCCTCTTTCAGGAAGCGCCGCGGAGCGATTGCTACGTGACGTGCAACGGACGCCGGGCGTCGAGGGATGAAGCCTTGCAGCATGGCCTTACGTACAGCGTGCAGCCGCGTCTTCCGGGTGGCAAAGGAGGTGAGATGGTGGCTACTGAGGCCTGGGCAGTGGTCACATGACTGCCTATCACATGACTGCCTGTGTTTACATGGTCCTGATTATGGTCGGCCAGAGGACACGAGACTGCCTGGCTTACCTGCCATACATTGGTGCGGGTCTTAGTCCGCAGGCCACGCCCACCTGTCAGCCTGGCTTCTCCTGCCAGGGCTGCGGCAGAGTAATCGGTGGCGGGTCAGTAGGGAGTCTCGTGCTCTCTGGCAACTTGTCATCTGAGGGCTTTGTATTTTATTATGGGAGCAGCCATGATGGGATAAGCTGTGGATGCCGCCCCTTTGTCTTCTATTGAGATGTATGAGACAAGGCACTTTCCCTCTCATTAGAGGACACTGGGGCGGCAGCTGCAGTAATCTGTCATGGCTGCTTCCGTGAACCACAAAAGCTGACTAGACTGCCGTTTTAAACCGGACCTTCAGCATGATTTAATGAAAAGCCCAAACCCTTAAACTATTTCCCAGCATCTGAAATTAATATTTCGTTTTTAGTCACTTATTATATTCTAAGTATGTCACACACCCCACTTCAATCATTAATTATTACAATAGGGTAATACCTACCGCTAGGTGGCAGCGTTGCAGAGAAACTCCAAAAAAAAGCAACAGGCCCCTCCCGGTCTATACATACCTGGTACCTCCCAATAATCTCCCAGTGTTGTTCTCTGCAAGGTGGCGACAAGACAGAAGAAAGAAGTCTCCTGCTTGCAGGTAGCCGGGGTATCACCCCGCCCCCCCCCGTGGTCTATTTCTGCCCGGCTCTGTTTTGTTATCCTCCCTGTTAACTGGCAGCCTCCCAGCTTTGGCTGTAGGCCGGGCAAAGGTAGCCGGCACTTTAGGTGCCTAGGAGATTAGCTCCTCCGCTCGACTCCATATTGTGGGGCATAGCGGGATTCCCGGAGTGGTGATCCGGATGTAGGATGCCCCTATTACCTAGCAATATATATAGCCCGTTACTGTGTTCTGGGCATGGGACTGTGGTTTATTCTCTGGCACCGGGCGTCATGGGTGACTGTGTGTGTGTTTGCTTTAACTGGCTTTGCGGTTCCTGCGTTTTTATTTTGGGGCGCTTTCCGGCGGGCGTTTGATGTGTGTGTGTGTGTCCTGCGCTCTGGCCCGCTGTGGGTGATTTTTTGTACTTGTATAGCATGATGGCGCCGTTTTCCGCGGGATTCCTCTCAGGGAGCTGAGGGGCGGGGTCACGCGGCGCGCCTGGTTGGGAAGCGCCGAGTTCGGCGCTTGTGGCTCTGCATGTTTGTCAGCGGAACATTGAGCGGCAGTCCAGCACTCCGGTGCCTAGCACTTCATCGGCCGCGCCATCTCCCTCTCCCCCTCGCTTGTTCCAGACCCCGTGTGACGTTGTCATGGGTGGGGATTCGCAATCTGAGGTATGCGCCCGTTTGGCCAGCCTAGAGAAAATGTTTTCCGCAGTGGTCGCTCAGAAGGCTCCAGCTAAGCGGAAGCATCTGTCTCCGCCTCCGCTGGATTCAGTTGAGGAAGTTATTGGGGACCTGGATTGGTCAGATCGTCCCCTTGAAGAGGGTGAGCTCGTTGAGGAAGAGGATTCCGAGGTTCAGCAGTTGCTGGGTGCTGAGGGGGACCAGGCTGAGGGCCCCCCTCCCGATTCGTCTACTATTCTGGCTCAAATGTTTGAGGTTTTGGATTTGGATCCTCCGGCAGTTGCTCCTAGGCCTAAAGGTCAGCTTTTTGGGGTGTCCAAGCAGCGCTTGGAGTTTCCCAGTCAACAGCATTTTGAGGAGGTTGTACTTAAGCAATGGGAGCAACCTACGCGTCTCGTCGGTGTTCCGCCTAGCTGGGATAGAAAGTATCCTTTTCCGGCGGTCTTGATGAAGCGTTGGTCTGTCCCTCCTGAGGTAGATACTCCGGTCTTGGGACTGTCCAACACGGCGGTTGTACATTCTCCTGACACGACTTCGCTCAGGGACGGCGAGGATCGCCGGATTGATCAGCTGGCCCGCCATGGTTTTGTATGTGCGGGTTCGGTGTTAAGGCCTGTCTGTGCTTCGGCTCTTTTGACTTTGGCGGTCAGGTCTATTGTCAGGGACTTAGGTGTGGATCTTGAGCCTACTAGTGATGAGTCTCTCGCGCTTAAGCGCTGTGATTCCTTCTTGTCGTTTATTCTGGCCGCTCAGGAGGATGTCATGTTGATGTGTGGCAGGGCTACTGCCCTGCTGGTAGCTATCCGTCGCTGTGTGTGGTGAGATAGTTTGGTGAGAGGCTGGATTCTGTTGCCAAGGGAGGTAAGTTACCTCAGCGCAAGAAATTTCGCCGTTCCTTTCGGGGGACGGTCTCCTTCAATCCGTCCTTTCGGGGAGCCAGAGCCGGCAGGGGTGTGGGCTTCTCGGCCTCCAGGGGCGCCAGTTGGAATAGGGGTAAAGGCCGTGGCCGCCCCGCTCACGTCTGGGGCGCCAAGCCCAAGCCAGTTGCCAAGCCCGCTCAGCAATGAGGGGGCGCCCTCACCCTTACCGGTGGGGGGACGGTTGCGACTCTTCTCCCGGGTATGGGACCAGGAGGTCTCGGACAGGTGGATCCGGGAGGTGGTGTCGGCCGGTTACAAGTTGGAGTTCGAGTCCCGTCCTCCTCCAAGGTTATTCAGGTCTCGGGTCTCTTCGGATCCTTTGGCCGCGCAGGGGCTCCTGGCGGCGGTAAGGAATCTTCTGGAATTAGCAGTCGTCTGCCCGGTTCCTCCTTCGGAGGTAGGGCGCGGGTTTTATTCCAATCTCTTCACTGTCCCCAAAAAGGACGGGTCCTTCCGTCCGATTCTGGATTTGAAGTTTCTCAACAGATTTATTCGTCCCCGGAAGTTCCGCATGGAAACCCTGCGGTCTGCGATCGGTTCGCTTCGGCAGGGGGACTTTATGACGTCCATAGACATCAAGGATGCGTACCTGCACATTCCGATCTTTCCAGCTCATCAGCGGTTCCTTCGTTTCGTGGTGGAGGATTGGCACTTTCAGTTTGTGGCTCTTCCATTCGGTCTCACCTCTGCTCCGAGAGTGTTCACCAAGGTGTTGGCGGGGGTGATGGCCCTGCTCAGGGGATTCGCATTGTTCCTTACCTGGACGATCTTCTCATCATGGCGCCTTCCTTCAGTCAAGCGGAAGGGGACACCAGCATGGTGGTGTCTATGCTGGAGAGGTTCGGCTGGGTGATCAATTACCCCAAGTCCTCTCTGGTTCCGGCCAGGGTGGTGACCTTTCTGGGGATGTCGTTGGACTCCTGCCGGCACAGTGTTTCTCCCTCAGGCCAAGGTTCTGTTGATTCAGGACTTGGCTCAGCTTCTTCTCTCCCATCCTCGCCCATCCATTGGGCTAGGGATGAGACTGGTGGGGTTGATGGTGGCCTCGTTCGAGGCAGTTCCCTTTGCGCAGTTTCATGCGAGGACGCTTCAGCTTCATCTTTTGGCGTCTTGGGACCGGCGTCCGAGGTCATTGGACCGGTCCTTCCGGATGTCCCCTCGGGTTCGGCAGTCCCTTCTGTGGTGGTTGGTCTCGGACAACCTTCTGAAGGGCAGGTTGTTTCTGACCCCGCTTTGGGAAACTGTCACCACGGCTGCCAGTTTGTCAGGATGGAGTGGTTTCTGGAAGGATCTTCAGTTTCAGGGGCAGTGGGACCCTCAGGAGGCCCACTTGCCCATCATTGTTCTGGAGTTGCGAGCCATCAGGTTGGTTCTGTCTCGCTTGACGCATCAGTTACAGGGCCTGCCGGTTCAGGTTCGATCGGACAATCAGACAGCGGTTGCTTACATCAATCACCAAGGAGGGACTCGCAGTCTGGGTGCCCACAGGGAGGTGTCTCTGATTATAGTTTGGGCAGAGACTCATGTCCCGTGCATCTCGGCAGTTTACATTCCAGGTGTGGAAAACACAGAGGCGGACTTTCTGAGCCGGTGTGCTTCCCGCCGGGGTGAATGGTCTCTCCATCCCCAGGTATTTCGGCCGCTTTGTCTCCGGTGGTGGACGCCGGAGGTGGATCTGTTTGCCTCTCGTCACAATTACAAGCTTCCGACATTCGTGTCACTGTCTCGGGATCCTCTGGCGCTGGCGGTGGATGCCATGGCCCTGAGCTGGAGGGACCTGGGGTTCATTTATCTGTTTCCTCCGATTCCCATGCTAGGCAGGGTGCTGCGAAAGTTGGTTCTGGAAGGAGTTCCCGCCATCCTCGTGGCTCCAAGGTGGCCAAGACGGGTGTGGTTCGCAGACATCGTTCGTCTGGCAGTGGATCAGTTCGATCTGCCTCTTCGACCGGATCTTCTCACTCAGGGCCAACTGTGTTACCCCAGTTTACAAACGCTGGCTTTGACGGCTTGGCTGCTGAAACCTCCATCTTAAAGGAGGAGGGTCTTTCGGATTCGGTCATTCGGACTCTTATTAGTGCCAGGAAGAGATCTTCTTCTTCCATCTATTATAGGTCTTGGAGATCTTATATTGATTGGTGTGAGGCTAGGTCTTTGCCTTGCCAGGTCTTTTCTATTTCTAGGATTTTGGAATTTCTTCAATCAGGGCTGGACTCCGGTCTTCAGCTGAGTACTTTGAAGGGGCAGGTTTCTGCTTTGTCTATCTTTTTTCAGAGGTCTTTTGCTAGCCGTTCTTTGGTCAAGACTTTTTTCCAGGGGGTTTCGCATCTGCGGCCTCCTAGGAAGCCTTTGCTTTGGGATTTGAATTTGGTTCTCTCTGCTCTTCAGGCTCCTCCTTTTGAGCCTTTGCGGGATATTGCTCTGTCCACTTTGACTCAGAAGGTTGCCTTTCTGGTGGCCATCACTTCGGTTCGGCGTGTTTCGGAGTTGGCAGCCTTGTCGATTCAGGCTCCTTATTTTGAGGAACATCAGGACAAAGTGGTTTTTTCGCTTCAAGTCAGACTTTCTTCCTAAAGTGGTCTCTGCTTTTCATCTTAACCAGGACATTGTTCTTCCTTCTTTGTGTCCTAAGCCTAAGAATGTCAAGGAGAGTGCTTTGCACTGCTTGGATGTTGTACGTTGTGTCAGGTACTATCTACGCGCTATGTCTTCTTTTCGTAAGACTGATGCCTTTTTCGTTGTGCCCTGTGGGCCTAGGAAGGGTTTGGCTCCGGCTAAGTCTTCCATTAGCAAGTGGATTCGTCAGGCGATTGTTGGAGCCTATTCGGCCAAGGGGAAGGATCCCCCTTTTCGTGTTACTGCTCATTCTACTCGTGCGGTTGGAGCGTCCTGGGCTTTTCAGCACCAGGCTTCTGTTGAACAAGTTTGTAAGGCTGCGACTTGGTCTTCGGTTCATACCTTTTCTAAGTTTTATAAGGTTGATGTGCGGGCCTCAGCGGATGCTGTTTTTGGCCGCAAGGTTCTGCAGGCTGCAGTGGTTTGAGTTTTCTGCATTATTGCCTGGTTGGATACCCGCCCTTTTTTCTGGACACTGCTGTTGGATGTCCCTATTGTAATAATTAATGATTGAAGTGGGGTGTGTGACATACTTAGAATAATTCCATTTTGTGAATACTCACCTGTAAAATGGGTATTATAAGTGTCACACACCCCACTTCACCCGCCCTTTTTGGTATCCTGGCTCTTTATATGGTGAAGTTTTGTTCTTTACGTTTGAGGGTTACATTTGTTTGTTCCTGGTACCTTGTCTTACTGCTGTTCTAATACTGGGAGATTATTGGGAGGTACCAGGTATGTATAGACCGGGAGGGGCCTGTTGCTTTTTTTTGGAGTTTCTCTGCAACTCTGCCACCTAGCGGTAGGTATTACCCTATTGTAATAATTAATGATTGAAGTGGGGTGTGTGACATACTTAGAATACCCATTTTACAGGTGAGTATTCACAAAATGGTATTTTTTTCCCCCACTGGGCTGCAACTCTGTTCAGGACTCTGGTATATGGGCGCCGCCATCTTGCCTCAGAAGCATCATACATACTAAGGAGGGGGCGGGTTATAGCTGTTCTTTGCACAGACAGAGCAGAGCTGGGGTCAGGGAAAGGTCAGCAATCCCAGAATGCAGAGCGGCACAGTCAGAAGATACTTCCTGTTTGCAGGCAGCCTCATACTCCAAGGGGTGCCATCTTGGATGTTTAAAGGCTCATAACATGCAGTAGATGCAGGTAGGATGATTTTTAAAGTGGACCAACACCCAGGATTTTGACTATCCTGGGTCTTGGTCCACTTCGGTGGGGCACCCCGATCGGGGTGCCCCGCTGTGTGGAACCCCCCGAACAACTCACCTCTCCCCGCTCCCAGCGCCGACGGACAAGCCGCGGACAAGTGGCTCCTCCGCCGCCTCCCGCGCGCACGTCTAGAGGGGTGCGAGGGAGGCGGCGGCGGAAGATAAGGTAAGGAGTTTGGGGTGTTTGGGGGGGTTTCACCCCGCGGGACATCCCGATCTCGGATGTCCCGCGGGGAGGGAGGTGGGTGATCCGGGAATCTTATAGATACCCGGGCCGATCACCCGTGGGTGTTGGTCCACTTTAATGTGAGCAATCTGTGTGTACGTGGTGAAACATATAAGATAGGCTCTTATTCAGGGTGAAGGTCCGGATTAATGTGGGCAATCTGTATGTACAGGGGTGGAAACGCATAAGATAAGCTCTTATTTAGGGTCAGGGTCCTGATTAATGTGAGCAATCTGTATGTACAGGGGGGAACATATAAGATAGGCTCTTATTCAGGGTGAAGATCAGGATTAATGTGAGCAATCTGTATGTACAGGGTGTGGGAAACATATAAGATAGACTCTTATTCAGGGTGAGGGTCCGGATTAATGTGAGCAATCTGTATGTACCGGGTGTGGGAAACGTATAGGATAGGCTCTTATTCAGGGTGAGGGTCCGGATTAATGTGAGCAATCTGTATGTACCGGGTGTGGGAAACGTATAGGATAGGCTCTTATTCAGGGTGAGGGTCCGGATTAATGTGAGCAGTCTGTATGTACAGGGTGTAGGCTCTTATTCAGGGTGAGGGTCCGGATTAATGTGGGCATTCTGTATGTACAGGGTGTGGGAAACATATAGCATAGGCTCTTATTCAGGGTGAAGGTCCGGATTAATGTGGGCAATCTGTATGTACAGGGTGGGGGAAACATATAAGATAGGCTCTTATTCAGGGTGAAGGTCCGGATTAATGTGGGCAATCTGTATGTACAGGGTGGGGGAAACATATAAGATAGGCTCTTATTCAGGATGAAGGTCTGGTGTAAAAGGATTAGATCATCTTTAAAGTGGAACAAAACACAGCCAGGGGTGGTGCAGAACAAGCCTCTTCCTGTTGCTCCCTTGGCGATGTAAACAAGGGCAAACTGAGCACGTTTGCTGAGCAATTAATATACAAGGCGATTGGCTTTGGTTGGATAAGAGCTGACACGCGCGTTGTTGGACCGGGAAGAGGTAAGTTAGAAAGATGGCGCAAAGTGGTTCTGTGTGTTGGTGTTCTGTGAACCAGGACCTTTCCTAGCACACAGCTGTATGAGATGGGTTTGGTCCGCTTTAAAGTGATCCTATACCCACAAAGGAAGTTTGTTGTCTCCCCCCCCCCCCCCCCCCGTGCTTCCCAGCAATAGTACATTGTTACAGTACACACAGCTCAGCATTGGGAAGCACTTCAACCTAACTGCCATCATGTGACCGCTCAGTTGTAACTGAATTAATTAGCATATGGCTGCCATTCAGACAGAATACTGTTTCCTGTTAGTGTTATGAATTTTAGGCAAAGGCTTTGGTTAAAAAAAACAAAAAAAAAACTCTGGCTGTTTTGGGGCACTGGGCTGGGGATACAAGGTGATGACATAAATGTGCTCTCTGGGTATAGGATCACTTTTAAAGTGGACCAACACCCACGGGTGATTGGCCCGGGAATCTATAAGATTCCCGGGCCGATCACCCCCCACCCCGCGGGACATCCGAGATCGGGATGTCCCGCGGGGTGAAACCCCCCCCCCCCAAACACCCCAACTCACCTACCTTATCTTCGGCGGCAGCCGGCCGCCGCCGCCTCCCTCGCGCCCCTGTAGGCGTGCGCGCCTCCGCGCCGGCCGTCTGCGAATGGCCGGCGCGGGCGCGCGCGCGTCAAAAGCGATGCGAGGGAGGCGGCCGCCGCCGCCGCTTAGACGTTCCAGATCTTCCCTTGTACGTCGGCGCGGGGAGAGGTGAGTTTTTCGGGGGGTTAGGGGGGGTTTCACACAGCGGGGCACCCCGATCAGGGGTGCCCCACCGAAGTGGACCAAGACCCAGGATAGTCAAAATCCTGGGTGTTGGTCCACTTTAAAGTGGACCAAAACCCACTGAACTAAAATTTGACCAAAGCCCCTGCTGATACTCTCCTCTTAGGGTATCGAACTAGAAATTGATATTTTCACTACTTAAATTGCCCTGGAGCTCTCCCTCTCTGTAGGATGGCAGGTGATCAGTCATTGCATAAGTGTGGCTATGACATCATTGCCACACACAACAACGGTGGCAATGAATGGAGGAGGCGGAGCTTTACAGCTAAAACAGGCGCCATTATCTGGGATTAGATTGAAGCAGGAGCACTAAAAATAGGCAAAAATTACTATTCGTGGGGGGAGCAATTCAGGGGATGCTAGTTAAAAATACCATTTTGTGAATACTCACCTGTAAAATGGGTATTATAAGTATGTCACACACCCCGCTTCAAGATATCCATAACATGTGGGTAATACTGACCTGTAGAGGGCGATCTGCAGAGATGATAGGGAAAAAGCCCCTCCCGGTCCACAAATACCTGGGACCTCCCACTCATTCCCCAGTCTAAATACAGCAGTAAGGTAAGGGACCAGGAAGAGCCAAATATAAGTCATAACAACGCAAAGTTCACAAAATGAAGGATCCAGAATACAAGAAGGGCGGGTGAAGCGGGGTGTGTGACATACTTATAATACCCATTTTACAGGGGAGTATTCACAAAATGGTATTATTCTAAGTATGTCACACGCCCCGCTTCAAGATATCCATAACCTGTGGGACATCCAATAGCAGTGTCCATAAAGGGCGGGGATCCAAAACAAGGCAATAAGCCCAACTTAAACCACTGCAGCCTGCAGAACTTTGCGGCCAAAAACAGCATCCGCTGAGGCCCGCACATCAACCTTGTAAAACTTGGAAAAAGTGTGAACAGAAGACCAAATAGCGGCCTTACAAACTTGCTCAACAGAGGCCTGGTGCTGGAAGGCCTAGGACGCCCCAAGCGCACGAGTAGAATGAGCAGTAACACGAAAAGGGGGACTCCTCCCCTTAGCAGAATAGGCCCCAACAATGGCCTGACGAATCCATTTACTAATGGAAGACTTGGCGGGCGCCAAACCCTTCCTAGGCCCAAAGGGCACCACAAAAAAAGCATCAGTCTTACGAAAGGAGGACGTTGCCACCAAATAGTACTTCACCACGCGAACCACATCCAAAGAATGTAGAGACCTCTCCTTGTCGTTGCTGGGATTAGGACACAGAGATTTAGATGAAAAGCAGAAACCACCTTAGGAAGGAAATCCGGCTTAAAACGAAAAACCACCTTGTCCTGATGCCTCTCGAAATACGGAGCTTGAATGGACAAAGCCGCCAACTCAGAGACACGCCGAACAGAAGTGATAGCTACCAAAAAGGTCACCTTCTGCGTAAGCGAAGACAAGGCAATATCCTGCAAGGGCTCAAAAGGGGGACCCTGAAGAGCAGAAAGAACCAAGTTCAAATCCCAAACTGGAACCAAAGGCTTCCTAGGAGGCCGAACATGCGTAACCCCCTGGAAAAAGGTCTTGACCAAAGGATGAAGCGCAAAGGACCTTTGAAAGAACACCACCAGGGCAGAAACCTGCCCCTTCAGAGTACTAAGCTGGAGCCCCAGATCCAGACCATGTTAAAGAAACTCCAGGAAAATTCCCTACAAGGGAAAGCCCTGACCTCACACCAATAAATATAAGACCTCCAGGTCCTATAGTAAACGGTAGAGGAAGACCGCTTCCTAGCGCTAATAAGAGTTCGAATCGCCGCATCAGAACGACCTTCCTCCTTCAAGATGGAGGTTTCAGCAGCCACGCCATCAAAGCCAGCGATGGTAAATTGGGATAACGTAGCCGACCCTGGGTGAGCAGGTCCGGCAGCAGGGGCAGAACGAACTGATCCTCTGCCAATCTTACCACGTCTGCGAACCAAACCTGTCTTGGCCACCTTGGGGCCACCAGAATTGCTGACGAGCCCTCCAGGGCCAGCTTGCGCACCACTCTGGCTACCATTGGAAACGGAGGGAACAGGTATAGAAACCCCAGATCCCTCCAGTTCAGTGACATGGCATCCACTGCTAGAGCCAGTGGATCCTTCGAGAGAGACACAAATACTGGAAGATTGTGACGAGAGGCAAAGAGGTCCACCACCGGTGACCCCCACCTGAGGCAAATCAAGCGAAACACCTTGGGACTGAGAGACCATTCCCCCTGGCGAGATGAGGACCTGCTCAGAGAGTCCGCCTCCGTGTTCTCCACTCCCGGAATGTAAACTGCCGAGATGCACGGGACGTGGCTCTCCGCCCAGTCCAGAATCACACTTCCCTGAGGGCACTCCTGCTGCGAGTCCCTCCCTGGTGATTGATGTAGGCGACTGCCGTCCGATTATCCGACCGAACCTGAACCGGCAAGCCCTGCAACTGAGTCAAGCAAAACAGAACCAACCTGATGGCTCTCAATTCCAAGACATTGATGGGCTCGTGAGCATCCTGAGGCCCCCATAGACCCTGAAACCGAAGATCCTTCCAGAAACCCCCCCATCCTGATAGACTGGCATCCGTGGTGACCGTCTCCCAACAAGGAGTCAGAAAGGATCTGCCCTTCAACAGATTTGACTGAATTCAGCCACCAGTGAAGGGAGCGCCGAACCCAGGGAGTCATCAGGAAGGACTGATCCAACGACAGTGGAGACCTGTCCCAAAACGCCAACAGATGGAGCTGGAGCGTCCTTGTGTGAAACTGAGCAAAGGGAACTGCCTTGAATGAGGCCACCATCAATCCCACCAGTCTCATCCCCAGCCGGATGGCCGGACGAGGGATGGACAGGAGAAGCCGGACCAACTCCTGAATCAAAAGAACCTTGGACTGAGGAAGAAACACCTTGGCCTGGGAAGTATCCAGAGACATTCCCAGAAAGGTCACTACCCTGGACGGAGAAAGGGAGGACTTGGGGTAGTTGATCACCCACCCGAATCTCTCCAGAGTGGACACCACAGTTCTGGTGTCCAATACCGCTTGGCTGAAGGAAGATGCCATAATGAGAAGGTCGTCCAGATAAGGGACAATGCGAATACCCTGGGCTCTGAGGAGAGCCATCTCCCCGGCCAGCACCTTGGTGAAAACCCTTGGAGCCGAGGTAAGACCGAAAGGAAGTGCCACGAACTGAAAATGCCGATCCTCCACCACGAACCTGAGAAACCTCTGGTGCGCTGGAAAAATCGGAACATGCAGGTAAGCGTCCTTGATGTCTATGGACGTCAGAAAGTCCCCCTGACGGAGAGAGTAGATAGCTGAACGCAGAGTTTCCATGCGGAATTTCCGCGGACGGACGAACCTGTTGAGGATCTTCAGATCCAGGATGGGTCGAACTGAGCCGTCCTTGGGTACCGTGAACAGATTGGAATAAAATCCCCGGCCCCGGTCTGAGGGGGGCACTGGGCAAATGACAGCCATATCCAGCAGACTCTTTACTGCCTCCTGGAGCCCCAGTGCGGCCAGAGGGTCCGAAGGCACCCGAGACCTGAAGAATCTGGGAGGGGGCCGGAGCTCGAACTCCAGCTTGTAGCCGGAAGTCACCACTTCCCGGATCCATCTGTCTGAGACCTCCCGGTCCCAGACCTGGGAGAAGTGTTGCAGCCGTCCCCCCACCCACATGGGTGAGGGCGCCCCCTCATTGCTGAGCTGGCTTAGCAGCGGGTTTGGGCTTAGAGCCCCAAGTGTATGCCGGACGGGCACGTCCCCCCTATTCCAGGAATCGCCTCTGGTGGATGGGAAGGCAAATCCTCTTCCAGCTCTGGCCCCACGAAAGGAAGGAGCGAAGGACGCCGCCCCCCAAAAGGGACGACGTTGCTTCTTACGTTGAGGTAACTTACCACCTTTGGCGACAGAATCCAATTTTTTCCCAAAGAGCCGTAATCCCACAAAGGGAAGAGCCGTAAGCGACTTTTTTGACACAAAATCGGCCACCCAATGGCGCAACCAAACCGAACACCTAATAGTCACCAGCAGGGCAGAAGTTCTGCCACACATCATGAAAGTGTCATCCAAGGCGGCTAGCACAAATGACAAAAACAACTCACACCGTTTAAGGCCAAGGAACTCGTCACTACCCGGATCTAGTCCGGAAGAAGTCAACAGGTCCCTAACCACCGACCTGGTAGCCACCACCAGAGCCGTAGCAGCCATGAGGCGAATGAGGCACTGGCCTCGGGCGCAGCTACAGCTCTGATGCAAGGGGGCGCAGCCAGGGCCGGATTATGGGGGGACTCCCTGCACCATGGCTGTGTGCCCCCACGGTGTCGGGGCAGCGGCGCGCTGTTCGCCGTCTGAACAGATGCTCCATGGCCGGGGAGCAGGGGGCGGAGGTGAAGAGACTTCAGTGCGGGCAGGACGCGCGGGGGGGGGGGGCGGGCGGGCGGTGGGCTGGGTGTTCGGAAACTCACATGTCAGAAGATCCTTGCAGGCGAGCTGGAGGAGCTGCTGTCAATCTTCGAGCAGGGGGCGGGGCAGACGTTCTTATGTGCTGATTTGTGCTGGCAGCAGACCCAGCAAGCTTAGGCCCCGCCCAGAAAGACGTCTGCCCCGCCCCCTGCTCTCAGATAGGCTGAGATTTCTAAGAGGGAAGTGCTGGGAGTGATTGCATAGGATGGGGCGGGGCGTCATAGTGAGACTGCAGCCTGGCACTAAGCCCAGATCCTCCTTCCTGCTTCTGGACAACAGGTAAGTAATTCCTTGCTCTGTCATGTTATATTTCTAGTCTACACTCCCCTCCTCAGCTGTGAACCCTCACCTAAATACCCCCTCCCTGCTTCCAATCTGCACCCCCACCTAAACCCCCTCCCTAGCCTACAATCCGCACCCCTTTGCCCCCTCTCTAACTGCTGACCTACACTCCCACTTAAAGTGGACCAAAACCCAGGATTTTGACCTTTCGATCCTGGGTCTTGGTCCTTTCCCCCAGGGCACCCCGATCAGGGATGCCCCACTACATAAAACCCCCCAAATTGCCCCAAGGAACTCACCTCTTCCCAGTCCTACGGTGCATGTGCAGCCGCTCGTCCAATCAGAGCACCCGCATCTAAGCCAGCATCTAAGCAGAGCGTCTCCGAGCTAGGTGGCGACCACATCCCCCACTTATGTCTAACGGAGTGTGCCAACACCCATTCACAAATGGCTGGTGTGGACACGTGCCCTGCTAGAGGGATAGTGGGGATGCGGCCTGCGCATGCGCCATTGGACCAGAAAGTAAGGTAAGTGAACGGGGTGACCTGGGAGGTTTCACTCAGCGGGGCATCCCAAAATCGATTGGCCAAAACCCACACCAATTGGGAATCTTATAGATTCCCGGGCCGATCAGTTACCTCCCCCCGGGCATGCAAAATTGGGATGCCCCACTGTGTGAAACCCCCCAGGTTGCCCCATACACTTACCTTTGTTCCTGGCCCAATGGCACATGTGCGAGCCACATCCCCACTATCCCTCTAGTAAGGCGCGTGCCCGCACCAGGCATTTCTGAATGGCCGGCACAGGCACACTTAGAGGGAAGCCGGGGATGCGGCCACCAGCACGCTCGGAGCCGCTGGCCTTAGACGAAGGCGCACTAATTGGATGAGCGCCCACACATGTGCTGTAGGACCAGGAAGAGGTGAGTTGGTCTCGGTCTCCTGGGGGGTTTCACACAGCGGGGTGCCCCCAAATGGGGTGCCCCGGGAGGAAGAACCTAAACTCAGGATAGTCAAAATCCTGGGTTTTGATCTACTTTAAAAAATGGAGCACCAAGAGGGAAGAGCAAATGGCACATTAAAGTAGAACAAAACCTTTTTTCTGTGCCCCAGGGGCATCCCGAACACGCCCATACAAACTTGCCTTTCATGGTCCTATGCTGCATGTGCGTGCTCTGGACCAAAGCTGTACACCCCAGCAGCGCACTCTCCAGCCTATCTCTATTTTTGGTTGCAGGAGAGTGCGCACATCCCAAAGATGCAGGGATGCGGCTGCCAGATATTTACATCACCAAATGAGCCGCCAAACACTGAACTGGGATGCCCCTGGAGAAGGCCAGCAGCCGGCCTTGGAATCTAAAATGCCACCCTTGATTTTGTTCCATTTTAAAGTGAACCATAACCCAGGATTTTGACTATCTGGGGTTTCGGTCCTTGCTCCTGGGGCACCCGATTCAGGATGCCCCGCTGTGTTGCCCGATCTGGCTCTCACTTCCATGGTCCTATGGCACATGCACCTGTCAAATCAGCATGCTCGACTGCGCTGCGCTTGACTGAGGGGCCAAGTCTAGCCGAGATCCACCAAGTGCAGGCGAGCATGCCGGAATGGAAGGGGTAATGCCACACTACCTATATGGGGAATGGGAGGGGGGAATGCCACACTGCCTATATGGGGAATGGGAGGGGGGAATGCCACACTGCCTATATGGGGAATGGGAGGGGGAATGCCACACTGCCTATATGGGGAATGGGAGGGGGATGCCACACTGCCTATATGGGGAATGGGAGAGGGGAATGCCACACTGCCTATATGGGGATGGGAGGGGGGAATGCCACACTGCCTATATGGGGAATGGGAGGGGAGAATGCCACACTGCCTATATGGGGAATGGGAGAGGGGAATGCCACACTGCCTATATGGGGAATGGGAGGGGGAATGCCACACTGCCTATATGGGGAATGGGAGAGGGGAATGCCACACTACCTATATGGGGATGGGAGGGGGGAATGCCACACTACCTATATGGGGAATGGGAGGGGGCAATGCCACACTGCCTATATGGGGATGGGAGGGGGGAATGCCACACTGCCGATATGGGGAATGGGAGGGGGGATGCCACACTGCCTATATGGGGATTGGGAGGGGGGATGCCACACTGCCTATATGGAGAATGGGAGGGGGAATGCCACACTGCCTATATGGGGAATGGGAGGGGGAATGCCACACTGCCTATATGGGGAATGGGAGGGGGAATGCCACACTGCCTATATGGGGATGGGAGGGGGGATGCCACACTGCCTATATGGGGAATGGGAGGGGGAATGCCACACTGCCTATATGGGGATGGGAGGGGGGAATGCCACACTGCCTATATGGGGAATGGGAGGGGAGAATGCCACACTGCCTATATGGGGAATGGGAGAGGGGAATGCCACACTGCCTATATGGGGAATGGGAGGGGGAATGCCACACTGCCTATATGGGGAATGGGAGAGGGGAATGCCACACTACCTATATGGGGATGGGAGGGGGGAATGCCACACTACCTATATGGGGAATGGGAGGGGGCAATGCCACACTGCCTATATGGGGATGGGAGGGGGGAATGCCACACTGCCGATATGGGGAATGGGAGGGGGGATGCCACACTGCCTATATGGGGATTGGGAGGGGGGATGCCACACTGCCTATATGGAGAATGGGAGGGGGAATGCCACACTGCCTATATGGGGAATGGGAGGGGGAATGCCACACTGCCTATATGGGGAATGGGAGGGGGAATGCCACACTGCCTATATGGGGATGGGAGGGGGGATGCCACACTGCCTATATGGGGAATGGGAGGGGGAATGCCACACTGCCTATATGGGGATGGGAGGGGGGAATGCCACACTGCCGATATGGGGAATGGGAGGGGGGATGCCACACTGCCTATATGGGGATTGGGAGGGGGGATGCCACACTGCCTATATGGGGAATGGAATGGGGAATGTCACACTGCCTATATGGGGAATGGGAGGGGGGAATGTCACACTGCCTATATGGGGAATGGGAGGGGGAATGCCACACTGCCTATATGGGGAATGGGAGAGGGGAATGCCACACTACCTATATGGGGAATGGGAGGGGGGATGCCACACTGCCTATATGGGGGATGGGAGGGGGGGATGCCATACTACTGCCATACTCCGAGTGCGCTGGCAGCCGCATCTCATGCTTCCCTCTAACAGGGAGCGCGCCCGTGCTGGCCATTCACGAATGCCTAATGCGGGCACGCTCCCTGCTAGACAGAAGCGTGAGATGCGGCCCGCGCATGCACCGTTGGACTGGGAGTAAGGTAAGGTGAATGGGGCGTCCTGGGGGGTGTCACACAGCGGGGCATCCCGATGTTGGATGCCTTGCGGGGAGGGATTGGATTGGCCTTAGAATCGCCGGCTGGGTGTTGGTCCACTTTAACTGTTATAACCCATCACCTATCTATCCCTCAATGAGGGGGTGTGGCCTAATTTAACAAATGTCCCTCTTTCCCACCCTGAAAAGTTGGTAGGTATGGTATTTAGTAGTGGAGCGGAGGCCATTTCCTCACCCACATCCCCTTACACTGCCCTCACCAATGTCGCAAATGGGATGCCTGGCTGGTGCTGGTAGTTCTGTGCAAAAATAAAAGTAATTTCTTTTATATTGATGTGTATTGTGTGTTTTTAAGGGTGTTCGGGATGCCCCGCTGTGTGAAACCCCCAGGTCGCCCTCTGTCTGTCTGACCGTGTCAGAGGTTAGCTGGGATGTGTCTGCTGATTGGACTGGAGGCTGTGCATGCGCCGTAGGATCGGGCAACCTGGGGGGAGGTTTCACAGAATTGGGATGCCCAGGGAGGGACCAAAATCCAGGATAGTGAAAATCCTGGGTTTTTGTCCACTTTAAAGTGTAACAAAACCCACAAGTGGTCAGTCTGGAATCTTAAAAATTCCAGGGTCAGCTGCTAGCTTTTTAGCTGGGGCATCCCGAGTGTGAAACCCCTCAGTTCTTCCACTACAACTCACCTTTCCATGCTCCAACAGCAGAACAGAACAAGCGCGCTGATTGGCTGAGCGTGCTCACTTTCACTCGGCTTCGCTGACAGCTAAGTGCGCCGCTGTATGCATTCCCCGCTCACGTCCTAGCTGTCGCATGCGCGCACAGGCTAGAGGCGAGCCAGGATGTGTCCACGGCGCAGAGACGCAGCGAGGGCTCCGGGACAAGGTGAGTGAAACTGGGCTTCTGGGGGGTATTACACAGTGGGGCATCCCACTCCCATCCCAGTCATTCAGATCTATCGAAGTCTATGAGAGTCGGCAGCCGAATTACATAGTGACCGCAAATGGCCCTCATTGAACCCACACATGTGCCGTTGAAATGTAGAAAGGTGAGCTGTAGTGGGCAAACTGGGGGGTATCATGCTGCGGGGCATCCCGATTCTTGCACGGAACAAAACCGTATATATAAAATATATATATAACATTTTCTTTTTTTTTGCGGGGGGGGGGGCACAATTTTCTGGGCTTGCCCCGGGCGCACAAGAAGCTAGCTACAGCTCTGGCCACCACCAACAGCGCCGAAGCACAAACTGGCCACATGGCTGACCCAACACTGGCAAAACCATGACAAGCCATCTGGTCAATGCGTTTATCCTCACCATCTTTAAGAGTGGAACAATCAGGAGTATTTAAAACAGCTGTGTTGGACAACCCCAGAATCGGTGAATCCACCTCAGAAGGGGACGCCCAACGCTTAACCGTATCCAAAGGGAAAGGATATTTTTTTATCCCAACTCTGAGGAACGCCTGGAAGCCGAGCAGGCCTCTCCCATTCCTTAGTAATAATTCCATCAAAATGTTTTTGATTAGGAAATTCCAAACGCGGCCTGGATTCCTCGAAAAACGCCCCCTTTTGCTGTGGAGCCGCCTCAGGAGGAGAAATAGCCAGAACCTCAAACATCTGAGTCAGAACGTTAGGAGTATCCGAGGAATTCCCTAAGCCCCGCTCGGTATCGGCGCCAACAAACTGCTGATCGTCCGAATTATCCTATTCTTCATATAACTCCCCTTCCTCTAGTGGGGAGTAATCGGACCAATCCAGATAATCCACATCATCATATTCAACTGCCGGCGTGGCCGGTAACAAGTGCTTTCTCTTAGCCGGGGTCTTTTTGGCAACCGCGGTAGAAAATAATTTTGCAAGATTGGCCAATCTGGCACACACATCAGATTGCGACTCCCCACCCATGACAACGTCACACAGGGCACGGATCAAGCTGGGAGGGGAAGGAGCCGGCGGTGCTGAACCAGACGCCTGGGGTCCGGACTGCCGCGTAATAGTCTGCTGCGCACATGGTATACACAGAAATACATCCTCCCCTGTTATGGATACCCCACACCCCATACACTTCCGGGATTGCCCCGAGGGGAGCCCGGTATCCGGGGATGCCTCCATACAGTGAACTTATAGGTAGTCGCAATGACCGAGGGAATTACGCATATAAGCAACCCGGGATGCTCCTTTAATGTCCCAAGTGGGAGGATTTGTAAGAAGTCAATTAAAAGAACCCAGGGACCCTAGGACCAGGAGGAACCCCCTAAACCCCACTGTAGATCTGCCTGAAAAACAAAGAAACCCAATGAGTAAAACAGGCGCATAAGACACAAGTAAACATGGAATAGAGTAAAAAAGGGGGCCCACAGGGCCACTCAGTGTCGTCAGTAGCGGGGGTAATGGCGTCCTCACACCCCGGGAGGGAAGCAGGCAGACCGAGAGAAGGGGGGCGTGGCCAGCGCAGACCGCGTGAGGTGCCTTGCTCCGCCCCCCCCCTTCCTGTAATCATAGTAACGGAGTGTCAAGCTCCGCAGCGGCACCTGTAGTAGGGGGGCCCCTATAGTAAACGCGTGAGGGGAGAAGCTCCCCTCCGCCATGTCACCCCAGAGGCCGGTGCCGCGGCGATCGTGCGGCTGCGGCGCCGGTCAAATGAAGGAAGGAGGAGGGGGCGCGGGCCACGGCCTTGTGCGGAACAGTGCCAAACTCCTTAGCGGCGCCTGACACACGGGGGCGGGCCGCGGCTTCGCGCCGAAAGCCCGGCCAGGCCCCCAACTGAAGTGCGTGAGGGGAAAAGTTCCCCTCCGCCATTTACCACAGAAAAAAAACGGCGGCGCGGCGACAATGGCGGCCGTGGCGCCGGAAAGTACAAAACACTTAAAGTGACAGTACACACACAAAAAAACACAATAAAATAAACAGACCTAACACTAAGGAAGTGACCCCCCCCCCCCCGCTAGGGAGAAGGGCATCCGTAGAGGGGCCACCCAGGGTTTAAGGCCAAGGGACAGGGCATCCCAAACCGGGGCCACCAACCCGGTGTAACCGCCTACCCTCTTGTATAGGGTCTCACGGTGGAGCAATAGCTCCTGAGCACCTAGGGTGCTAATTTACCCTCGCCCGGACCAGCAGCCTAGGCTGGGAGGCATGGGGAGCAAAAGAGATCCGGGCGGAAATAGTTACATAACGGGCTGGGAGTCATCCCGGCTACCTGAAATCCCCCGGCAAGGAGGAGACATCATCTTCTGACTTGCTCGCCGTCTGCAGAGATGAAGACTGGGTAATGAGTGGGAGGTCCCAGGTATTTGTGGACCGGGAGGGGCTTTCTTTTTCCCTATCATCTCTGCAGTTCGCCCTCTACAGGTCAGTATTACCCACAGGTTATGGATATCTTAAAGCGGGGTGTGTGACATACTTAGAATAATGTGGGTTTTGGTCCGCTTTAAGTGTTTTGTCGATTCCCTATTCTCCAATATGGAAACTTTGTCCATGAAATGAGAAGCCCGGCGTGTGGCGCACTACGGGTAACAAAGTGCGCTCGCCATTTGCCTTCTGCCGGGTCTATTGTTTGGGTTGGGAAACAGTTCAGATCAGATTGCTGCTTCCTCCTGACGCACATAAATCTGGTAACGCAATACCAACCTAATCCCCGAATGCCAATTCACCATCTGTTAGGAGAAGCGCGCCTCCTAGACCAGGCACAGCGTGCACTGCGACACTAGCCTATTGTAACCAATTAAAGCGGACCTTCACCTTGAATAAGAGCCTATTTTATGTTTCCCCCACCCTGTACATACAGATTGCTCACATTAATCCGGACCTTCACCCTGAATAAGAGTCTATCTTATATGTTTCCCACACCCTGTACATACAGATTGCTCACATGAATCCGGACCTTCACCCTGAATAAGAGCCTATCTTATATGTTTCCCACACCCTGTACATACAGATTGCTCACATTAATCCGGACCTTCACCAAGAATAAGAGTCTATCTTATATGTTTCCCACACCCTGTACATACAGATTGCTCACATGAATCCGGACCTTCACCCTGAATAAGAGCCTATCTTATATGTTTCCCACACCCTGTACATACAGATTGCTCACATTAATCCGGACCTTCACCCTGAATAAGAGCCTATCTTACGTTTCCCACACCCTGTACATACAGATTGCTCACATTAATCCGGATCTTCACCCTGAATAAGAGCCTATCTTATATGTTTCCCACACCCTGTACATACAGATTGCTCACATTAATCCGGACCTTCACCCTGAATAAGAGCCTATCTTACGTTTCCCACACCCTGTACATACAGATTGCTCACATTAATCCGGATCTTCACCCTGAATAAGAGTCTATCTTATGTTTCCCACACCCTGTACATACAGATTGCCCACATTAAAAATCATCCTACCTACATCTACTGCTTGGTATGGGCCTTTAAACATCCAAGATGGCGGGTCATGAAATCTCAGGCTGACTGCAAACAGAAATTGCCTTCTGACTGTGTGGCTCTACATTCTGGGATTGCTGTCCTTTTCTTGACCCAAGCTCTCCTCTGTCTGTGCAAAGCACAGCTATAACCCTGCCCCCCTGTACTTTATCCCCCTCTCCTCAGTATGTGATGCTTCTGAGGCAAGATGGCGACGCCCGTATTTTAGAGCCCTGAACAGAGTTGCAGGCCAGTGGAGGAAAGAATAAGTGACTAAAAACTTAAAATATATTAATTTTAGATGCGGAGTAGTTTAAAGTGGACCAACACCCAGGATTTTCACTATCCTGGGTGTTGGTCCACTTCAGCGGGGGATCTGAGATCGGCATGCCCCGCTGTGTGAAACCCCCCCCCCCCCCCCCAAAAAAAGCCCAAAAAAACGTACCTTTTCGGCGACTGACAAGCTGCCGCCGCCGCCTCCCGCGCTTCCCTCTTACAGGGCCCGCGCCGGCCATTCACAAATGGCCGGCGTGGGTGCATGCACTGCTAGAGGGGCGCGCAGGAGGCGGCGGCTGATCCGTCGCCGATAAGGTAAGGTTTTTTTGGGCTTTTGGGGGGGTTTCACCCCGCAGGACATCCCGATCTCTGATGTCCCGCGGTGAGGGAGGTGATCGGCCCGGGAATCTTATAGATTCCCGGGCCGATCACCCCTGAGTGTTGGTCCACTTTAAGGAATTGGACTTCATTAAATTCTGCTGAAGGTCCGGTGTAACACCCCCCCCCCTTTTCCCTGTGCTAAGCCCAATTTGGGCAATGGCATAAAAAATATATCTGCATGGAAGTTGCAGCTTGAGTGAGAACAATCCCATAATCCTCTTGTGCTTTATGTAAACAAGCTACAAAAAGCTTGAGCTTGCTCTTGAATTATTCCGGGGGCGATATCGCTGTAAAATGGCCACTCTGCAAGCTGGGGAACGGATCTTCCGCTGGTTACTTCTGAGTTCCTCCCCCCATGTGACCGATGGATTACGGAGCGCCGATGCCAATCGCAATTTGGGATGCCCCCCCACTGATTTTTTTTTCCTCACAGTGTCTCCAGCAACATAAAGCTGTCGGCTGTATTTCAGGTTTCGGCTCCATGCTCAGGGCACTGGGCGCTCAGATCGAGAAGACCACCAACCGAGAGGCGTGCCGTGACCTCAGTGGAAGGCGGCTGAGAGACGTGAACCACGAGAAGGAGTAAGACAATTGCTCACAATGATTGGTTGTCACCTCGGCTTAAAGTGGACCAAAACCCAGCTTGATCGGCCCAGGAAGCTATAAGATTCCCGGGCCGATTTATTCCCTCTCCCCCCCTCGGGCATCCAAAATCGGGATGCCCCCCTGTGTGAAACCCCCGGTCACCAGGTTCACTTACCTTGATTCACGGCGCATGCGCGGCCCACAACTGCATCCCCACTATCCCTCTAGCAGGGCGTGTGCCCGTGCCAGACATTTGTGAATGGCCGGTGCGGGCATGTTCCCTGTTAGAGGGAAGGGGGGGATGCGGCTGCCAGCGCACGCAGAGCCTCTGGTCTTAGAGGCAGTCTTAGATGGTGTGACATCAGCGGCTCCAAGCGTGCTGATTGGACGAGCGACTGCGCATGCACTGTAGGACCGGTAAGAGTTTCTTCGGGTGATCTGCGGGGTGTCACACAGCCGGGCATCCCCGATCAGGGTGCTGCAGGGGAAAGGACCAAAACCCAGGATAGTCAAAATCCTGGGTTTTGGTCTAATTTAAAGTGAATGAAAACCCAGCGACCGGGCCCCCGACCAGGTCACCTCCTGTGATGGTGCAAATGCCGGCACCACATCCCACGCCTCCCTGTAGCTGTGCTCCCTCGTGCAGCCCACGCCTCCCTGTAGCTGTGCTCCCTCGTGCGGCCCCCGCCTCCCTGTAGCTGTGCTCCCTCGTGCGGCCCCCGCCTCCCTGTAGCTGTGCTCCCTCGTGCGGCCCGCGCCTCCCTGTAGCTGTGCGGCCCGCGCCTCCCTGTAGCTGTGCGGCCCGCGCCTCCCTGTAGCTGTGCGGCCCGCGCCTCCCTGTAGCTGTGCGGCCCGCGCCTCCCTGTAGCTGTGCGGCCCGCGCCTCCCTGTAGCTGTGCGGCCCGCGCCTCCCTGTAGCTGTGCGGCCCGCGCCTCCCTGTAGCTGTGCGGCCCGCGCCTCCCTGTAGCTGTGCGGCCCGCGCCTCCCTGTAGCTGTGCGGCCCGCGCCTCCCTGTAGCTGTGCGGCCCGCGCCTCCCTGTAGCTGTGCGGCCCGCGCCTCCCTGTAGCTGTGCGGCCCGCGCCTCCCTGTAGCTGTGCGGCCCGCGCCTCCCTGTAGCTGTGCGGCCCGCGCCTCCCTGTAGCTGTGCGGCCCGCGCGCAGCCTTTCTGAATGCCGGGGATGAGGCCAGCCAGCTGCACCTTATCAATATAGCACCTCCAAAATCAGCCAATCTGTAATCTCAGAAGCACCACAGGGCATGGAAAAGTAGGCAGTGGAAAACCCTGGTATTCTATGAAAGCCAAGCCAACGCCAGCCCCCAAGGTACTGCTTTTGTTCCACTTTAAAGTGGACCAACACCCAGGATTTTGACTATCCTGGGTCTTGGTCCACTTCGGTGGGGCACCCCCGATCGGGGTGCCCCGCTGTGTGAAACCCCCCCTAACCCCCCGAAAAACTCACCTCTCCCCGCTCCCAGCGCCGACGTACAAGAACGTCTAAGCGGCAGCCGCCGCCGGCGCCTCCCTCGCGTCACTTTCGGCGCGCGCGCGCCCCCGCCGGCCATTCGCAGACGGCCGGCGCGGGCACGCGCACGCCTACAGGAGCGCGAGGGAGGCGGCGGCGGCCGGCCGCCGCCGAAGATAAGGTAAGGAGTTTGGGGTGTTTGGGGGGGTTTCACCCCGCGGGACATCCCGATCTCGGATGTCCCGCGGGGTGGGGGGTGATCGGCCCGGGAATCTTATAGATTCCCGGGCCGATCACCCGTGGGTGTTGGTCCACTTTAAAGAAGAGCAACCACCTCCCTAGAGTCTAAGATTCTAGGGCTGTTGGTCCCTCTCTTTAATATTTACATGTGCAAGGGCATCTGCGATCGGCATGCCCCCCTCTGCTCGAAACGCCCAATTTGTAAAAAAAAAAAAAAAAAAAAAAAGGGTAGTGTTCTAGTTTAAAGGGTTACTAAAGCTAGAAAAGACACCTTCACCCCAGACGGTCTGACGCCCTGAAACCTCCCGGTTTCAAAGAACGGCGCTACCGGTGCCTCTTGCGTCATCCTGTTCCTCACGTCCGTAAAACATCTCTTCATTGCAATGGGGCGACGAGACGGGCCCTCCCCTCTGCAATGAATGGCGTGCAGGGCTCCAACTAACAGCAATCGCTGCTCGTTAAAGTGGACCAACACCCAGGATTTTGACTAGCCTGGGTTTTGGTCCACTTCCCTGGCGCCACATCTCGTGCTTCCCTCTAACAGGGAGCACGTCCTGCTAGAGAAAAGCACGAGATGCGGCCCGCGCATGCGCCGTTGGGCCGGCAATCAGGTAAGTGCAGCGGGTGTCCTGGGGGTTTCGCACAGCGGGGCATCCTGATTTTGGATGCCCTGCAGGGAGGGATTGGATCTAAAAGATTCCCGGGCCGATCACGCTGGGTATTGGTCCACTTTAATTGCAGAGCAGGACGTGCCCCCCACCGCTGCCCCCTGCTGTCGTTCTTGGGAACAGGGAGGTTTTTGAGCAGTGGACAGGGTTTCTGCACCAGAGCGGAGAGGGTCTGTTTTTTTTTTTGGGGGGGGGGGGGGGCTTTTAGTAACCCTTTAGAGGTAAATATTAGAGCCAATATCTGACAGGCAACCTGTGAACCAATTGTGCACCAGACAAGTGGTTGCTGGGTTGCCCCGTGACCATTGTGGTCCCACCTTCAAGCTTGAGATTCCAACCCAGATCCCAATACTTTCTACTTCAGACAAAAAAAAATAGCAGTATCCTTTGCCCACCTAAAACCTTTTGAAAAAATTCTGACAACTACAAAGCTCCTCTGTGGATCTGCAGAGTATAGCCACACTGTTCCCTCGTGTTATGCCTGTATGGTTGGTCAGATGCTTGGTGTACAGCGACCATTGATATGTAGCTTTGTTTGGTGTCACTGTCTTTAAACCGGACCTTCAGCGTGATTTAATGAAAAGCCCAAACTCTTAAAAAACGGTTCCTCAGCATCTAAAATTAATATATTTTACGTTTTTAGTCACTAACTTATTATTCTTTCCCCCACTGGGCTGCAACTCTGTTCAGGAATTTAGGATACGGGCGCCGCCATCTTGAATCAGAAGCATCACACTTACTGAGGAGAGTACAGGGGGGCGGGTTATAGCTGTGCTTTTCTCAGACAGAGCAGAGCTGGGGTCAGGTAAAGGTCAGCAGTCCCAGAATGCAGAGCAGCACAGTCAGGAGGCACTTCCTGTTTGCAGGCTGCCTGATAAGATGGTGGCTTCCATAAGCCGCCATCTTGGATGTTTAAAGGCTCATAACATGCAGTAGATGCAGGTAGGATGATTTTTATTGTGGACAATCTGTATGTACAGGGTGTGGGAAACATATAAGATAGGCTCTTATTCAGAGTGAAGGACCGCTTTACCATTTCATCCTTGTGATTCCTCAGAATGGCAGAATGGATCAAGAAACAAGCCGAGCGGGAAGCCGAGAAGGAACAGAGGCGCCTGGAAAGGCTGAAGCGCAAGCTGGCCGAGCCCAAACATTATTTCACTGATCCAGAGTATAACCGCCAGTGCAGCGACATGTCTGAGAGACTGGAGGAGTCCGTCATCAAAGGTGGGAATGCTTCATGGCAGTGACTCGCCTGAGAACATTGTATCTGTTTTATTGTTGTAGAAAGGATTAAGCCAGCCAGCAATCGTTGTAAAATCCTTCAGTATTATCTTCGTTTAAAATCAATAGTCCAACAGGTCAAAGCATATGTCAGCATGCAAAACCAAAAAGGGAAATTGTCAACCTGCACAACGCTAAGTAACTCTATATGTCTACACTGGATGCTGGCTGAAGTGGGTCCAAACACCCGAAAATCGGGCCGGAATCAATATACGAGGGGGAGGGGCTGCCAGCTCAGACCCAAAAGCCCACAAAGTCAGCCGCTCAACAGAAATACCAGTATATAAGTAGTTATAGTAGCCAAAAAGCTTTATTTAATACTAGCCAAAACATACCTTAAAAACAAGTTAAAAACATGACTGCTGGGACTGGTGTTTTGCGGACTACTTTACATATATAATGATAGTATAAGATCTATTATGCACTATCAAATGCATGGTATATACACAAAGCAAAATATAATTATGCCCCGGAGTTCCTCCTAAGAACTGTGCCAATAGTATGTGCAAAGGACATCAAAAAGAAGAAAAAATACCATTTTGTGAAATACTCACCTGTAAAATGGGTATTATAAGTGTGTCACACACCCCGCTTCAAGATATCCATAACACGTGGGTAATACCGACCTGAAGAGGGCGTTCTGCAGAGATGATAGTAAAAAGAAAAGCCCCTCCCTGATCCATAAATACCTGGGACCTCCCACTCATTACCCAGTATACAGAAGCAGTAAGGTAAGGGACCAGGAAGAGGCAAATATAAACCAAAGCCACGCAAAGTTCACAATATAAAGGATCCAGAATACAAGAAGGGCGGGTGAAGCGGGGTGTGTGACATACTTATAATACCCATTTTACAGGTGAGTATTTCACAAAATGGTATTATTCTAAGTATGTCACACACCCCGCTTCAAGATATCCATAACATGTGGGACATCCAATAGCAGTGTCCATAAAAGGGCGGGGATCCAAAACAAGGCAACAAGGCACAACTTAAACCACAACAGCTTGCAGAACTTTGCGGCCAGAAACAGCATTCGCTGAGGCCCGAACATCAACCTTGTAAAACTTGGAAAAAGTGTGAACAGAGGACCAAGAAGCGGCCTAACAAAATTGCTCAACCGAGGCCTGGGGCTGAAAAGCCCCGGACTCTCCAACCGCACGAATAGAATAAGCAGTAACACGAAAAGGGGGGCTCCTCCCCTTAGCAGAATAGGCCCCAATAATGGCCTGACAAATCCATTAACTAATAGAAGACTTGGCAGGTGCCAAACCCTGCCTAGGCCCAAAGGGCACCACAAAGAAAGCATCAGTTTTACGAAAGGAAGACGTAATCACCAGATAGTATTTTACAACGTGAACAACATCCACGGAATGCAGAGCCCCTTCCTTGTTGTTGCTGGGAATAGGACACAGAGAGGCTAGAACAATGTCCTGATTCAGATGAAAGGCAGAAACCGCCGTAGGAAGGAAATCCTGCTTGAAACGAAAAACCACCTTGTCCTGATGCCTTTCGAAGTACGGAGCTTTAATGGACAAAGCTGCCAAATCAGAAACACGCCTAACAGAAGTGATAACCACCAAAAAGGCCACCTTTTGAGTAAGTGCAGACAAGACAACCACATTCAAGGGCCCAACGGAGGACCCTGAAGCGCAGAAAGACCCAAGTTCAAATCCCAACTGGAACCACGGGCTTCCTAGGAGGCCGAACATGCGTAACCCCTTGGAAAAAAATCTTGACAAAGGGATGAAGTGAAAAGAAATAACACCGCCAGGACAGAAACCTGCCCCTTCAAGGTACTGAGCTGGAGCCCCAGATCCAGACCATGATGAAGAAACTCCAGAATCCTGGAAATGGAAAACTCCCTACACGGGAAGGACCTACCCTCACACCAGTCAATATAGGACCTCCCGGTCTCAAAGTAAACGGTAGAGGAAGAACGCTACCTGGCGCTAATAAGAGTCCGAATCACCGCATCAGAAAGACCTTCCTCCTTCAAGATGGAGGTGTCAGCAGCCACGCCGTCAAAGCCAGCGACGGCAAATTGGGATAACGTAGCTGACCCTGGGTGAGCAGGTCCGGCAGCAGAGGCAGAGCGAACTGATCCTCTGCCAGCCTGACCAGGTCTGCGAACCAGACCTGTCTTGTCCACCTTGGTTCCACCAGAATCGCCGACGCGCCCTCCAGGGCCAGCTCGCGCACCACTCTGGCTACCAGTAGAAACGGAGGGAACAGGTAAAGAAACCCCAGATCCCTCCAGTTCAGGAACATGGCATCCCCCGCCAGAGCCAGTGGATCCTGCGAGAGAGACACAAATACCGGAAAAATGTGATTGTGACGAGAGGTAAAGAGGTCCACCGCCGGGAACCCCCACCTGAGGCAAATCGAGCGAAACACCTGGGGACTGAGAGACCACTCCCCCTGGCGAGAGGAGGCCCTGCTCAGATAGCCCGCCTCCGTGCTCTCCACTCCTCGGAATGCAGACTGCTAATATACACGGGACTTGGCTCTCCGCCCAGTCCAGAATCAGACACTTCCCTGAGGGCACTCCTAATGCGAGTCCCTCCCTGTTGATTGATGTAAGCAACCGCCGTCCGATTGTCCGACCGAACCTGAACTGGCAGGCCCTGCAACTGATGAGTCAAGCGAACAGAACCAACCTAAAGGCTCTCAACTCCAGAAAATTGATGGACTCGTGAGCCTCCTGCGGCCCTACAGACCCTGAAAACTGAAGAACCTTCCAGACACCCCCCCAACCTGACAGACTGGCATCCGAGGTGACTGTCTCCCAACACGATGCCAGAAAAGATCTGCCCTTCAACAGAATGACAGATCCCAGCCACTATTGCAAGGATCGAGGAACTCGGAGGGTCATCTGGGAGGATTGATCCAACGATAGTGGAGACCTGTCCCAAACCGTCACCAGATGGAGCTGGAGCGTCCTTGTGTGAAAATGCGCAAATGGAACTGCCTCGAATGAGGCCACCATCAACCCCACCAGCCTCATCCCTAGCCGGATGGCCGGACGAGGGGCCGACAAGAGAAGCCGAACCAACTCCTGAATCAAAAGAACCGTGGCCTGGGGCAGAAACACCCTGGCCTGCGAAGTATCCAGCGACATTCCCAGAAAGGTCACTATACCCTGGACTGGGAAAGAGATGACTTGGGGTAGTTGATCACCCAACCGAATCTCTCCAGAGTGGACACCACCGTCCTGGTGTCCCACTCTGCTTGGCTGAAGGAAGTCGACCAAATAGGGCACAATGCGAGTACCCTGAACCCTGAGTAGAGCCATCACCCCCGCCAGCACCTTGGTGAACACCCGAGGAGCCGAGGTAAGACCGAAAAGGGAGTGCCACAAACTGAAAATGCCGATCCTCCACCACGAACCTGAGAAAACTCTGGTGCGCCGGAAAAATCGGGACGTGCAGATAAGCGTCCTTGATGTCTATGGACGTCAGAAAGTCTCCCTGACGAGGAGAATGGATAGCCGAACGCAGCGTTTCCATGCGGAATTACCGCGGCCAGATGAACCTGTTTAGAAACTTCAGATCCAAGATGGGTCGGACCGAACCGTCCTTCTTGGGTACCGTGAACAGATTGTAATAAAAACCCCTGCCCTGGTCTGAGGCGGGCACTGGGCAAATGGCAGCCATGTCCTAGAAGATTCTCTACTGCCACCAGGAGTCCCTGCGCGGCCAGAAGTTCCGAAGGCACCCGAGACCTGAAAAATCTGGGAGGGGGCCGGGGCTCGAACCCCAGCTTGTAACCAGAAAACACCACTTCCCGGATCCATCTGTCCGAGACCTCCTGATCCCAGACCAGGGCGAAGTGTCGCAGCCGTCCCCCACCCGCATGGGTGAGGGCGCCCCCTCATTGCTCAGCTGGCTTAACAGCAGGTTTGGGCTTAGAGCCCCAACTGTAACCTGGACGGGCACGTTCTCTGCCCCTATTCCCGGACACTCCACTGGAGGAGGGGAAGGCAAAACCCCTGCCAGATCTGGCCCCACGAAAGGAAGGGGTAAAGGAAGGCGCCCCCCGAAAGGGACAGCGTTGTTTCTCTCGTTGAGCTGTCAACGACCTTTTTTGGACATAAAACCGGTCGCCCACTGGCGCAACCAAACCGGGCGCCGAATAGTCACCAGCAGAGCCGACGTCCTACCACACATCATCAGAGAGTCAACCAAGGCGGCTAATACAAATGACAAAAACTCACGCCTTTTAAGGCCAAGGAATTCGTCACTACCCGGACGAAGCCCGGAAGAAGTCAACAGGTCCCTGACCACGGACCTGGCAGCCACCATCCATCAGCGCCGAAGCACAAACAGGCCGCATGACTGACCCCACGCTGGCAAACAAACCATCTGGTCAATGCGTTTATCCTCACCGTCTTTGAGGGTGGAACCATCGGGATTATTTAACACAGAAGTGTAGGACAACCCCAAAACCGGTGCATCCAGCTCGGGGAGGGGATGCCCAACGCTTGACGGTATCCGAAGGGAAGGGATACTTCTTATCCCACCCCTGAGGAATACCAGGTAGCCGAGCCGGCCGGTCCCATTCCTTAGCAAAAATCTTGTCAAAGTGTTTTTGATAAGGAAATTCCAAGCGTGGCCCGGATTCCTCAGAAAAAACTCCCCCTTCTGCTGTGGAGCTTCCTTAGGAGGAGAAATAGCCAAAACCTCAAACATCTGAGCCAGAGCGTAAGTAGTATCCGAGGATCTACCCAAGTCTCCCAGCTCAGCATCAGCGCCAACCAACTGCTGATCGTCTGAATTATCAGAATCCGCATAAACCTCCCCGTCCACTAGCGGGGAATAATCCGAGTAATCTAGATTATTAAAATCATCAAGGTCATCCACCGGCGGAGCCGTCGACAATTGCTTTCTCTTAGCCGGAGCCTTATGGGCGACCGAGCTGGAGAATAATATTTCAAGGTTGGCCAATCTGGCGCACATCACAGATTGCAGCTCCCCACCCATGACAACGTCACACGGGGTGCGTATCAATCTGGGAGGAGGAGATGAAGCGACCGGCGGTGCTGACCCAGAAGCCTGGGGTCCGGACCGTCGCGTAATAGTTTGCTGTGCACAGAGTATACACCGAAGTACATCGTCCCCACACAACCTACACTTCCGGAATTGCCCCGCGGGGATCCCGAGCCCAATATCCGGGGATGCCTCCATATGGTGAACTTGTGTGCAGTCGCTATGACCAGGGGAATTACGCGTATAAGCAACCCGGGATGCCCCTTTAATGTCCCAAGTGGGAGGATTTCAATTAGGTAAATTTAACCCAGGGACCCTAGGACCGGGAGAAGACCCCCTAACCTAATGAAGCTCTACCTGAAGACACAATAAGAACAAGCTAAGCATGTGAAAAGAAGGAAGCAGCAATATGAAAGAAATGGGGCCCACAGGGCCACTCACCGTGACTTCCTTCTAATCAAGATGGCGACCGCGCCTCACAGGAGCCAGCAGCCACAGCACGGGTTCAGGGAGAAGAAGGGGGGCGTGGCCAGCGCGGAAGAGCGCGATTGTTCGTGGCCCCGCCCCCCCTCCATTCATTGTCAGGCTCCGCAGTGGCGCCTGCCTAACGGGGCCGGGCCTCGGCATCCCGCCGAAAGCCCTGCCCCACCTCCTGCACCACCATCGTGAGGGGAGAAATCCCCTCACAAGCCAGGCCCATAGCAAGAACCGGCGCCGCAGCGGTGACAGAGGCTGCGGCGCCGGTAAACGGCAAGGAATAGGCGGGGAGAACAGGCAGCGGCGGCGCTCCAGCGCCCGTCCCCGCGCCCCCCCCCCCCCTTCAGCGTGTGAGGAGCTCACCTCACACAACGCCGTGACAGGGAACCGGCGCCGCGGCGATGTCAGTGGCCGCGGCGCCGGTATCCGGAAGGAACAGCAGACAGGCGGGCCGCGGCGGCGTGCCCGCGCCCGGCCCCGCCGCCCCCAGCATAAGCTGAGGAGAGGGATCTCCTCAGCAGTGTCCACACGAGAGGCCGGCCCACGGTGGCTGCAATTTACAGTGGAAAAACACACACACTACACTCTAAATGAAAGGCCCCACACCCCCCCCCCCCCCTCGAGGAGAAGGGCATCTGGAGAGGGGAAACACCACCTGGGGTGAAATGGCCTAGGGACAGGGCATCCCAAACCGGGGTCACCAGCCCGGATCACCGCCTACCCTCTCATATAGGGTCTCACGGTGGAGCCTAGCTCCTGGGCACCTAATGTGCCATTCTACCCTCGCCCAGCCCTCAGCCAAGGCTGGGAGGCATGTACAGTAATAATAATAAGGGGCATCTGGGCGGCAATAGAATAAAATCGGGCCGGGAATAATCCCGGCTACCTCAAGTCCCCCTGTGCAAGGAGGAGACATCATCTTCTGACTTGCTCGCCGTCTTGCAGAGATGGAAAACTGGGTAATGAGTGGGAGGTCCCAGGTATTTATGGATCAGGGAGGGGCTTTTCTTTTAACTATCATCTCTGCAGAACGCCCTCTTCAGGTCGGTATTACCCACGTGTTATGGATATCTTGAAGCGGGGTGTGTGACATACTTAGAATAGTGCTAATGATAATGTACAGAAATAAAGGGCCTTGTATGGCCAGATAAAGATCAGTGCAAAGAAGTAACCGTGAAGGCTAAAGTGCTAAGTGCAGAAAAAGTGCAAAGTGCTTGAAAAGAGAGAAGCTCCAGGGCATATATATTTTTAGGCTGCTGACACAATGGCAGCTAATCAGAACGCCATAAGAACAATATCCAAAAACAATCTACATTACCACATAATAAAATGATCGGGTCCTACTCCACCGACATGCCCAGCATACCATACCATTATATACTGGTATTTCTGTTGAGCGGCTGACTTTGTGGGCTTTTGGGTCTGAGCTGGCAGCCCCTCCCCCTCACATATGTCAGCATGTACATGGCAGGCCCTACCGCCAACGCGTTTCGGACAACAGGATTTTAATCATGTTTGTTGCTACTGGCTGTGGTGCTGTACAGTGTATTACAAGTGGGGATAGAACAAGTAATACGGATAGAACATGGCAGACACTCTGATAACAAAGTAGATTAGAAATGAAAGCCTTGCCCAAACAAGATGATTTCTATAGGAAAGGGGTGTAGATAAGAGGGAAGTGTCACAATTTAAGCCTATTGAAGAGCAAGTCTGAGATTTTTTTTGTTCCCCCACCCCCTAGAAAAAAACTCTATCTTGAGTCAGACTCTAGATGCAGTTAAAATACCACCCATGGGGCATTTAGATTCGGAATGACCCACTTTATGAGTGATCGCCTGTTCTCGTGGCGTTGACGGCGATCTTGTGGTGCATGTGTGGCCGGCGGTAGTATCTCATTCATGCAGGAGATACTGCTGCCAATCAGAAAAAGAAGATCTTGTCCATTTAGCGGCGGATGCTGTGTATTACAGCTCTGTTTGGAAACGGAACTCTAGCGTAGAGAAAGGGGAGCAATCCAATCCACAGTCTCAAGTGATGCATGTGCTCCCACACCAAACTGAGTGACTGAGCACCGGAGCATGCCTCAGCCGCGAGATGTCAGGAATGCTCCAGGGGAACGCTAGCATTTTCAGGACCAGGTTCCAGTCAGGTTCCCAGGACCAGGTTCCAGTCAGGTTCCCAGGACCAGGTTCCAGTCAGGTTCCCAGGACCAGGTTCCAGTCAGGTTCCCAGGACCAGGTTCCAGTCAGGTTCCCAGGACCAGGTTCCAGTCAGGTTCCCAGGACCAGGTTCCAGTCAGGTTCCCAGGACCAGGTTCCAGTCAGGTTCCCAGGACCAGGTTCCAGTCAGGTTCCCAGGACCAGGTTCCAGTCAGGTTCCCAGGACCAGGTTCCCAGGACCAGGTTCCCAGGACCAGGTTCCCGTGAGGTTCCCAGGACCAGGTTCCCGTGAGGTTCCCAGGACCAGGTTCCCGTGAGGTTCCCAGGACCAGGTTCCCGTGAGGTTCCCAGGACCAGGTTCCCGTGAGGTTCCCAGGACCAGGTTCCCGTGAGGTTCCCAGGACCAGGTTCCCGTGAGGTTCCCAGGACCAGGTTCCCGTGAGGTTCCCAGGACCAGGTTCCCGTGAGGTTCCCAGGACCAGGTTCCCAGGACCAGGTTCCAGTCAGGTTCCCAGGACCAGGTTCCAGTCAGGTTCCCAGGACCAGGTTCCAGTCAGGTTCCCAGGACCAGGTTCCAGTCAGGTTCCCAGGACCAGGTTCCCAGGACCAGGTTCCCAGGACCAGGTTCCCAGGACCAGGTTCCCAGGACCAGGTTCCCAGGACCAGGTTCCCAGGACCAGGTTCCAGTCAGGTTCCCAGGACCAGGTTCCAGTCAGGTTCCCAGGACCAGGTTCCAGTCAGGTTCCCAGGACCAGGTTCCAGTCAGGTTCCCAGGACCAGGTTCCAGTCAGGTTCCCAGGACCAGGTTCCAGTCAGGTTCCCAGGACCAGGTTCCAGTCAGGTTCCCAGGACCAGGTTCCAGTCAGGTTCCCAGGACCAGGTTCCCAGGACCAGGTTCCCAGGACCAGGTTCCCAGGACCAGGTTCCCGTCAGGTTCCCAGGACCAGGTTCCAGTCAGGTTCCCAGGACCAGGTTCCAGTCAGGTTCCCAGGACCAGGTTCCAGTCAGGTTCCCAGGACCAGGTTCCAGTCAGGTTCCCAGGACCAGGTTCCAGTCAGGTTCCCAGGACCAGGTTCCAGTCAGGTTCCCAGGACCAGGTTCCAGTCCACTTCAGATCGTGAGAAAGCAGCTTATCTAGGCAATAAATGTGTAGCTCTGTTCACCTTTCTGCGGCGCAACTGATCGCCTGAAATAATCGTTGCCCGGAGCATATGCCCACCAATTGGCTTCCCCTATTGCTGACCAGTGGCTTCCCCTTTCAGCTCTGGCAAGCACAGCCTACTGCTAACTAAACCACCACACTACCTCCTGGTCTCTCAAAAGCACCACTCATGTCTTTGACCCGTGGCAGAGCTGGGGGCAGCTTGAGTCATCATAGACGTGCGCTCTCCAAGTGAAGGAATCTACCCTAGTGTTGGCTTAAAGACCTGTTACACCGGGGCTGTTTATGATGGACAGGGAGCTTGCCCAGAAAGGGCCTTAAATATAGATCTTTCATGAACTGCATGAGTGAGAACTTTCAGACTTTGGGAGAAGCACAGATGTCCTTGTGCTCATGGAAAATATCTGTCTTTTTTGGCATTTACAACTGAGATTTTCAGATTTCAAAAGGTCCCTTACACAGAATTTGTTGCTTGTAGTGACCCCCTCGGATGTAATACTTTTGCTGGCCTTACTAACTGCATGTGTTCCAGCAGCAGGAGTAGCAAAATCCTAAAGATTAAACCGGACCTTCAGCATCATTTAATGAAAAGCCCAAACCCTTAAACTATTCCCCAGCATGTAAAATTAATATATTTTAAGTTTTTAGTTTCTTGCTTAGTATTTTCCCACACTGGGCTACAACTCTCTTCAGGACTTTAGGATACGGGCGCCGCCATCTTGCCTCAAGAGCATCACATACTGAGGAGAGGGGGTGTGGGCAAGTGCAAGGGACAGGGTTATAGCAGCAGTTATATACAGCAGAGCTGAGGTCAGGAAAGCTCCGCAATCCCAGAATGCATAGCAGCACTTTCAGAAGACGTGCCGCCATCTTGGATGTTTAAAGGTTTAGAAGGGGGTGGGGGAAACATATGAAATAGACTTATTCAGGGTGAAGCTCTGCTCTGATTTTCACTATCCTGGGTGTTGGTTCACTTCTGCGGGGCACCCCAATAGGGGGTACCCCACTGTGTAAAACCCCCCAGAAAGCCCTAAAATCTTACCTTTGTAGGCGACGGATAAGCCCGGGCCGATCAGGGGTGGGTGTTGGTCCACTTTAAGAGCCTATAGACACATAAGAGCAGACTAGATGAAGCATGTGCTTTCCTTCTGCCCTCACCCGTCTGTTACTTAGTTTTTATTTGTGTCTTTAGCTGTAATTAAGTGCTAAAGTCTTTTTTTTTTTTTCTTTGTGGACCTAGGTCTGCAAGCAACATCGAGCACTGTTGTTTCCCCAGAGTCGAGCGATTGTCGCAAACGGAAAATAGAACCTCAAAGTGGCAAAGAAAAATCCAGTAAGAAATTCCTCTGGTAAGTACAATGACTTGCATACCTCACTCCAGGCAGATGTGTGCAAGCTCTATTAATTAAAGCCTTTCCTAGCTAATGGGTGTGGGTCTGGCCCAGTTGCTGGAGCGCAAGCGCTCATGTGGTTCAGGATGGCGTTCTTTGGAAGTCCAAAAACTCCCCAAACGGTGTTTACCTGCACCTGTCCCCTGCACTTTTTTTTGTTGCTCACATTGCTGAGCGCATCTTTCTGTCCCGTCTTTCGGTCCCGTCTTTCGGTCCCGTCTTTCGGTCCCGTCTTTCGGTCCCGTCTTTCGGTCCCGTCTTTCGGTCCCGTCTTTCGGTCCCGTCTTTCGGTCCCGTCTTTCTGTCCATTATCTTTGGACACTGCGCCTGTCCCCCAGTCTCACACCTGCATGCTTGTCTATGCGTAGCTAGCAGCGGGGTTTGAAGTATGAGCATGGCGGAATGTGGAGGGCTGGGGCGGGGGAGTGTAGCACTTAGATATTGAATCACTGGGTTTGGTCTTTGCCTCGTATACTGATTTGAAATGCCCTGCTGTGTGAAAACCTCCCAGTTTCACCCCAGGAACCTCTCCTTTGCAGGACAGCCCAGCCGAGTAACTCCTCCCACCTGAACAGGAAACAAACTGGACATGATTTAATACCCCGCCCCTTCTTCTTGGACCTCAATGTTTTTGTGTTTCCTCCCTGGAAACAAGCTGGATTCCTTTGTCCTGTTTATTTATTCCAGGGAGAATGACGGGTCCCAACTCTCTCTCTGCTCTCTAGCAGGCTTAAAGTGGACCAACACCCAGGATTTTGACTATCCTGGGTTTTGGTCCGATGCCCCACTGATTTCCAAATAAAACTCACCTCACTCCTACGACGCATGCTCGCCCGCTCGTCCGATCAGCACGCTCGGAGCCACTGTGGTATGCGCATCAATGAGACATCTTACCGCTGGCTGCCGCATCTCGCGCTTCCCTCTAACGGAGCACGCCTGCGCCAAATGGCTGCCGCGGGCACGCGCCCTGCTAGAGAGAAGCGCGATATGCGGCCGCGTCCCGCGCATGCGCCGTTGGACCGGAAGTACGGTAAGGTTAGCGGACATCCTGGGCGGTTTCACACAGCGGGGCATTCCCGATTTTGGATGCCCCGCAGGGAGCGATCGGATCGGCCTAAGAGATTCCCGGCCCGATCAGGCAGGGTGTTGGTCCACTTTAAGAGAGAGGGTGGGGGGCCTCCATCTGCTACAGGTGGAGACTCCCCAGGATGCCTCACGCTGAGGGATACCCCATCCTGGAGCTAGTCCGGGCAGCAGTCTTCAGGATGGGACCCCAACCATTCTCCTGCATGGCATGTGGAACGCCTGGTCCCACAGCGCATGCAGAAGCTTTTGTACAATCTGCGCTGTATTCTGTGCATATTAATGATCGGCATATGCTCATGTTTAGATACAGAGACCGGCATAAGAGTGAGCTGCATCCCGGGCCTATCTGAATGGCTGGGCATAGGAGCAGGTCGGCTAGGGAGCCCCAATAGGATGAGTGAATCTCGGCACATATTTGGGGGGCTCACACAGTGCTCACTTCATCAGAGTGGTTGGTTTACATTTTCTTGAGGTAGAACCTTTTTTAATTTTGTTTTTCTCTTATTGCATTAGCGGTCCCATTTGGAAATGTAACATTGTTAGACAAAGGTGTCAATAAAAATGGAAGAACCGAACCTCGTTTAAAAAAAAAAAAAAAAATGTTAAGACCATAAGGAAATTGAAGTGGACCATTAGCCTCATTTAATGAAAAGCTGCTTCCCCAGCATCTAAAACTAATATTTTACATTATTAGTCGCTTACTTGCCTATTCTTTTCACCACTGGTCTGCAACTCTGTTCAGGTCACTAAGATACGAGCGCCGCCATCTTGCAAAAGTGCAGGGGGCGGAGTTAGAGCTGTGCTTTGCACAGACTGATTAGAGCTGGCGTCTGGAAAAGGACAGTAATCCCAGAATGAAGAGCGGCACAGTCAAAAAGCACCCTGAGACTCCATGGGCCACCATCTTATGTTTAAAGGCCCAGAAAAGGCAGTAGGTGCAGGCAATCTGTATGTACAGGGGGGGGGGGGGGGAAATAGAAGATGGGCTCTTATTCAGGGTGAAGGTCCAGATTAATGTGGGCAATATGTATGTACGGGGGGGGGGGGGGGACATAGAAGATAGGCTCTTATTCAGGGTGAAGGTTCAGATTAATGTGGGCAATCTGTATGTACGGGGGGGGGACATAGAAGATAGGCTCTTATTCAGGGTGAAGGTCCAGATTAATGTGGGCAATCTGTATGTATGGGGGGGGGGGACATAGAAGATAGGCTCTTATTCAGGGTGAAGGTCCAGATTAATGTGGGTAATCTGTATGTACAAGGTGGGGGAAACTTATAAGAGAGACTTATTCGGGGTTAAGGTAAGCCTGAAGATGAGCCGGGGGTTACTTGTCTGCAGTTCATCCTGTAAGACCTATGTTTTTATCATCCTGATAAGTGCAGTAATAATTTTTGCATTTCTCCTCAGGTCTGGAGTGGAAGGGCTGGAAGTGTCCTCAGACTCTGATAGTGACAGTGACTCGGAGTCTCTTGGCACATCTGCCTCATGCCACAGTACAGAGCAGAGATTGCACAGCGACTCTGAATCTCCCGGCACATCTGCATTCTGTGATGGCGCCAAGCAGAGACTCCACAGCACTGATGGTGATTCTGATGGACCAGCACCTTGTCCCTCCTCCCCTGCAACAAGCAAAGAACCAGACCAAGATCCAGAGCCAAGCGGTGGCGAGGCGCTTTCCATGGAGCTCACGGATCGTGACACGCCATCAAACCCGGGACAGACAGAACGCTTGGAGGTTGCTGAGCCTGAGAAACCGGCTGACATCCCCGAACCACGGCAGGAGTCTCCCAGCACAGTAAGTATACAGCTCTCTGTCACTAAAAGAACATACCCAGTACCACAGGTTTTTTCCTTGTCCCAGGTTCATCTCTATTTAGGATACCACATTGTGTGAACTGTGTGGGTCCTCTTGCTGTTATGGCACAGGAGCACCCGGAATTGGGCTGTGATGGGGCACCCTGAATGGGACCTCTGCAAAATTTTGATTGGAGCTCCTCTTAAAGTGGATCAACACCCACCGCTGATCGGACCGGGAATCTATAAGATTCCCGAGCCGATCAGCTCCCTCCCCGCGGGGCATCTGGAATCGGGATGCCCTGCTGTGTGAACCCCCCCCCCCCCCGGACGCCCACAAACCTTACCTTCTCCCGTTCCAACAGCACATGCGCGGGCCACCGCCTCTCACGCGTCCCTCTAGCAGGGCGCGCACCCGCGCCGGCCATTTGTGAATGGCTGGCGCGGGCGCGCGAGAGGCGGCGGCGCCGCCCTCAGCTTGTCCGTCGGTGGTGAGGTATGTTTTTTGGGGCTTTCTGGGGTGCCACGCAGAAGTGGACCAACACCCAGGATAGTGAAAATCCTGCGTGTTGGTCCACTTTAAAGGTGGACCAAAACCTAGGCAGGTGTTTCTCATTGACTTGAACGGGGAGGGTGCGTTGACGCATCCCCAGCGTGGTGCACATGCTTCTGTCCCATCTGAATGGCTGGGTGGGGGGAGGACGTGCCCCAAACCGGGGATGCAGCAGCACGCAATCCCCATTGTGAACAATGAGTTGCCTGCCGAATGGCGTCACAGCAGACGGCTCTCATTGGAAGAGAGCGTGCGCCGTTGGACCGGGGAAATTTACGTTTTCCCCAGGTGTCCTACAGGTCGGCTAGCCACTCACTTCCTCCCCCTAAACAAATCTAGTATCAAAGCTCCACCCCTTCCCCTCGGTGTTTTTATGTGTGTTCCCAGGAAACGTGATGCTGTATGTTTGTGGGTTGATGGCGGGTCCGGGTCCCTCTGGTGCCCATGTGTTTCCTCTTTTTTTATTACAGAACCTCAGCTAAGTTGAGCATGCGCTGTAGGTTTGTTCTGTACCCAGGCGCACATAGTTATCCTTAAAGTGGACCAACACCCAGGATTTTGACTATCCTGGGTTTTGGTCCACTTCGGTGGGGCACCCCGATCGGGGGTGCCCTGCTGTCTGAAACCCCCCAGAAAGCCCCAAAAAACTCACCTCTCCCCGCTCCCACGTGACCGCGCCAGCCAATCACAGCGCTCAGAGCCGCTGTGGTATGCGCGTCCAAGGCCGCCTGGACGCGCATACCAGCTCGGCTGGCTGAGTGCTGGAGGCCGCGTCTCGCGCTTCCCTCTAACAGGGAGCGCGCCTGCACCGGCCATTCACAAATGGCCGGCGCGGGTGCGCGCCCTGCTAGAGGAACGGCCCTGCGCCGATGGAACGGGGCTGAGGTAAGGTTTGTGGGCCTCCTGGGGGGTTCCTCCCCGCGGGACATCCCGATTTCGGATGCCCCACGGCGAGGGATCTGATTGGTTCGGGGAATCTTATAGATTTCTGGGCCGATCCCCCCTGGGTGTTGGTCCACTTTAAGCGCCCAAAATGGCACCGGATTGCTGAAGAAATGAGCACCTGGGGTTTCTCTGCTGTGTGCTAAGCCGTGAAAGGCGAAACCCAGCAGAGACTCCGAAAAAGATTGGCGGCAGCGGGGGAGCGGCGGCAGCATTAAACCGGACCTTCACCATGATTTATTGAAAAGCCCAAACCCTTATTAAACTATTCCCCAGCATCTAAATTTAATATATTTTAAGTTTTTAGTCACTTTTTATTTCCTACACTGGGCTGCAACTTTTAGGATACAGGTGCCGCCATCTTGACTCAGAAGCATCAGTGAGGAGAGTGGAATAAAGTGCAGGGGGCGGGGTTATAGCTGTGCTTTGCACAGACAGAACAGAGCTGGAGGTCAGGAAAAGCACAGCAATCCCAGAATGCAGAGCAGCACAGTCAGAAGGAACTTCCTGTTTGCAGGCTGCCTGATGTTCCATGAGCCGCCATCTTGGGTGTTTAAAGGCTCATAACATGTGGTAGATGCAGGTAAGATGATTTTTAATGTGGGCAATCTGTATGTACAGGGTGTGGGAAACATATAAGATAGGCTCTTATTCAGAGTGAAGGACCGGATTAATGTGAGCAATCTGTATGTACAGGGGGGAAACATATAAGATAGACTTATTCAAGGTGAAGGTCCGGATTAATGTGAGCAATCTGTATGTACAGGGTGTGGGAAACATATAAGATAGGCTCTTATTCAGAGTGAAGGTTCGGATTAATGTGAGCAATCTGTATGTACAGGGGGGAAACATATAAGATAGACTTATTCAAGGTGAAGGTCCGGATTAATGTGAGCAATCTGTATGTACAGGGTGTGGGAAACATATAAGATAGACTCTTATTCAGAGTGAGGGGCCGCTTTAAAGGGCACCGACCGCAATTCAGCAACATAGGACGGTGGTGATTCTCAGGACTGGCGTGTTCCTTACCCCAGGGTGGTTAATGGTGCAGGGGAGGGAGGAAGTAGCGTTGTCTGCAGGATGAGGTTATGGCTAATGTTAATCCCCTAATAGGTTTTTTGGAGTGTCCGATAGGGGCGATGGATGGCACATTTGCTTCATACAGATCCAGGCTAGATCAGTTTTTACCGGCCCTCCATTCCCACTCATCTGGGGTGATCCCAGGTTTCCTCCCAGGGTGAGAGCACTACATGAAGAGGAGTTGGCTGCTTCAGATACTTGTATGGTGATCTCTGTTTGAAGGTGCAGGACCTTGCTGTTATGTTTAAGACATTTTGAAAAGAATGGGTTTGTGTACTTACCTTTATTGGAGATGTAGCGTTTCAGCCCGGGCTCCTTCTCATGTTCTCTGTATGTTCTCTGTATGTTCTCGCAGGACTCCTCTCCCTTCGACCTCCTGACGTTCTCCTCTGCGGCGGAGCTGGAAGCTTTGGGTCTCGACAAATTAAAGACTGAACTGATGTCTCTGGGCTTGAAATGTGGCGGGACATTACAGGAGCGTGCAGCCAGGCTCTTCTCTGTGCGCGGCCTTTCTAGAGAGCAGATAGATCCCGCGCTGTTTGCCAAACCTGCCAAAGGCAAGAAGAAATAAGACCGGAGAAGCTGCATTAAAGTGGACCAACAGCGCCTATTGGTTATCATTAGTACTTCTGTGGGTTTTTTTAATAAAGGAATCTCCCTCCCTAGGAGACACCCAAGTCTATGTCGAGATGAGCATCTACACATGGCAGTTCCCTCATACCTGAGGTTGGGGGGGTTGGTATTTAGCAGCACATAAAGAACAAAACACAGTGGCCAGCCCTTGATTCTAAAAGACTCCGGGGCCAGCCACTGGCCTTTTCATGGGGCATCCCAAATCGGGATGTGCCGACTTATGCAACAACCCCCGGGTCTCCGTAAAACTCACGTTTGCCCTGGCTCCCACAGCGATGTAAACATTGGCTGCGGCATCCCCGGCACCTCTGGGCTGAGGTGCGCTTCCGTGTCCAGCCATTGAGATGCTGGGCAAGCACACACGTCTAAAGGGCGATGCGGCCGCTCGCTAATGCCGAGCTTTACGCCTAAACAGAGCCGTATTGTCAATCATTAAACCGGACCTTCAGCGTGATTTAATGAAAAGCCCAATCCCTTAAACTATTCCCCAGCATCTAAAATTAATATATTTTAAGTTTTTAGTCACTTATTACTCTTTCCCCCACCGGGCTGTAACTCTGTTCAGGACTCTAGGATACGGGCGGCGCCTTCCTGCCTCAGAAGCATCACATACAGAGGAGAGGAGGATAAAGTGCAGGGGGTGGGTTATAGCTGTGCTTTGCACAGACAGAGCTGAGCTGGGGTCAGAGAAGGAACAGCAATCCCAGAATGCAGAGTAGCACAGTCAGACGACAATTCCTGTTTGCAGGCTCCCTAATGCTTCATGAGCCGCCATCTTGGATGTTTAAAGGCTCATAATATGCAGTAGCTGCAGGTAGGATGATTTTTAATGCGGGCAATCTGTATGTACAGGGTGTGGGAAACATATAAGATAGGCTCTTATTCAGGGTGAAGGTCTGGATTAATGTGGGCAATCTGTATGTACAGGGTGTGGGAAACATATAAGATGGGCTGTTATTTAGGGTGAAGGTCTGGATTAATGTGGGCAATCTGTATGTACAGGAGGGAATCATATAAGATAGGCTGTTATTTAGGGTGAAGGTCTGCTTTAATATGCACAGTATCCGTCACTTATTGGACAAGTCTGCGTGTTTGCTGTGGGAACACAGAAAAGTACATTTTTACTGGCAATTTTGGGTGTTCGCATAGCGGGGCATGGGATTCCCCCGGGCAAGGAACAGGCTAGGATAGTAAAAATCCTGCGTCTTTCGCTTTAATAAAATAGGTATGTAGGACAGATAAGCTGTTAGGCTTCTAACACCCAGAATTGCGCTACTAAGACAAACCATTTGTATCCGTTACACGCTGCTTGTCTCCTACAGTGGGTGTCTGGGTGCAGGCATGAGCAGCCGATGCACAATGATAGGCGGGGGAGGTAGGCATGCTGATTGGCAATGTCTGTTTGCTTAGCTGCTTTATTCAGGTTGTCAGCTCATCTCTACCCTGGACACATGTTATTGAGTGCTGCTGAATGGACATGCGAGCCCCCTCCTTAAATGGAACTGCCTTGTGTACAGGCTTAGACTGGCCCACAGGGCTACCAGGGGATTCTCTAGTGAGTCCATGGACTCAGGTACCACTTTGAGGGCCTTCATCACTAAAACCTGAACTATGTGTAGCTTATTTGTACCATGCCACTGCACACACAGGCAATACTGTTTGTTTCTGTGCATGGGCCCTGAATATAAGCTAGTGATACCTGCACCTATATGAGGGGTAGGCCCCCAGAGTCAGCTCTACTGATGGGCCCCAGACACCCCAGTCAGCTGCTTATACCCACAGAACTTGGTTAATAAAAGCTGCTGGGTGTCTCCTAGGGAGGAGAACGCATTGATTAAAAAGAAAAAAAAAAACAAAGCATGTAAACCCTAAAAGTGGACCTAAACCCAAGATTTTGACTATCCTTGGTTTTGTTCCTTTCCCCTGTGGGCACTCTGCTGTGTGAACCCCCCCCCCCCCCCCCCAGATCGCCGAGCGCAACTCACCCCTTCCTGGTCCTACAACGCATACGCTCGACGAACCGGCGTGCTTGGAGCCGTTTACGTCACACTGTCTAACCCGGCGTCTAAGGCCAGCGGCTCTGAGCGCGCTGGTGACCGCATTCCCCGCTTCCCTGTAACTGGGAGCGTGCCTGCACCAGCTATTCACAAATGCCTGGCACGCGCCCTGCTAGAGTTATAGCGGATATGTGGCCGCGCCTCGCGCATGTACAGTTGGACTGGGAAGCAAGGTAAGTGTACGGGTGACCTGGGGGGTTTCACACAGTGGGGCATCCTGATGGCCCAGGGGGAGGCAATCGATCGGCCCGGGAATCTTAGATTCCTGGGCTGATTACGCTGGGTGTTGGTCCACTTTAAAATCTCCATGGGAAATGACACTTGTGCTTTCAGCAGAGAAACCAAAGTCAAGGCACCACTTCCTCTTTCACTTACATGCCAGCCAGTCATGTGACCAGCGCTTTGATGTCCGAGCCCACTTCTCAAATACAATTGGCCAATGGCAGTCACGGTATTGGTAGCTATACAATGAATGAATGAGATGGTAAGCATTGGCTCCTTGATTTTTAGTTCCTCTTTAACAAGTGTTTAAATGCTATTGGTTTCAAAAAGCGAATATGAGCAGTTATGTCCTGTTTTTAATTAAAGTTTTTATATTTCAAGGCAATGTGTCGTTATTGATGGAGCCTTCTCAAGATGGCAAAACCTGTATAGAAAATAGTCAGAAATCGCAGTAGCAAGGGGAAGAAATTGCTGTTGACAACTAAGTTTGTTGAATAAAAATGGCGGCTCAGATCCACATTTGGCTGGCAGGTTGTTGAAATATTAAAGTGGACCAAAACCTGGCGGCGCCGGCACAATCCGGGTTAGATGGAGGCGGAGGATGCGGCCGTCGGCACGCTCAGAGCCACTGGCCTTAGACGCCGTCTTAAATGTAGTGATGTCAGCGGCTCCAAGCACGCCGATTGGATGAGCGACCGCTCACAGACCAAAACTATCCTGGGTTTTGGTTCACTTTAAAGGGACCGCAAGCCACTCACCTAATGTTTGTCCCATGTACCTCTCCTCCATTTCCCACAGCACTGGGTAGAAGCCGGAGCTAGTTTTGGATTGCACCTATGTGTGGGGAAGGCATCAGGTTTACACGGCATGTTTAGCTGCTTATCCCCACTGAAACTTAATAAAAGCTGCCGGGTGTCTCCTAGTGAGGGGAACACATTGATTAAATACAAAAAAGCATGTAAACCTTAAAGTGGACCAAAACCCCAGATTTTGACTATCCTGGGTGTTCTTTTCCATTTTAGGTCAGAATGGACCACTGCAGTAGCAAGGGAAGAACATTGCTGTTGATTGCTAGAAATTTGTTGAGAATAAAAATGGCCGCTCAGATTCACATTTGATTGGCAGGATGGTGAAATATTAAGGTGGGCCAAAACCTGGCTGGGGTGGGCACGCTCCCTGTTAAGAGGATGGGCAGAGGATGCGTCCGCCAGCGCGTTTGGAGCGCACTGGCCTTAGACGTTGTGATGTGCGGCTGCGCATTCGCCATGGGACTGGGAAGAGGTGAGCTGGGTTTGGGTGATCTGGGGGGTTTCACACAGCAAGGTGCCCAGGGGACAAGGACCAAAACCCAGGATAGTCAAAAACTATTGACTATCCTGGGTTTTGGTCCACGTTAAAGGGACCGCTAGCCGCTCACCTAATGTTTGTCCCATGTACCACTCCTCCATTTCCCGCAGCACTGGGTAGAACCCGTAGCAGGCAGGGCTGTGGAGCTGGAGCTAGTTTACACTGAAGTAATAAAGAAAAAAGGTTCCGACTCCCACATAGAAGAGAAAAAAACCTTTCTAATATTGTATAATGAATGTAACTTTCATAGGAAGTTTAGAAACATTCATCATAAATATATTTATGTGGCCCCTGTCAGTGAGATGCAGCGGCACCCGGGTGTTCTAGCGGTGATAGATGAGTTCTCCAATCTCCACTGTCCCTTATAGTCTTCATGCTGCTCCAAGGCAAGGGTGCACCTGTAATGATGCCATGTGAGGCAGCCGCCTTAGGTGGCACTGCAGAGGGGGATGGCAACTGCTGGATCTGCTTTTTTATTATATATACTATTTTATTAATGGTTCAGTGGGAATCAGGGGCGTGCAGTAAGTCAGTCATTGGTGGCTCAGCGGCCTTGGCCTGACCCTACTCAATGTATTGCTCTATTGAGGAGTGGAGCTAAACGTCTTGGGGGTGCCATTCTATACTTTGCCTCAGACAGCTATTGTCCAGGCAGGTAAGTAAACGGTAAAGGTGTTCCAGGAGATTTTACATAGGGCATCCCAAATTGGTGATTTAATCACTTGCTTCTACCAAGTGTCTTGAGTCGTGGTGGGAGGTTATGACATTGTCAAAACCCAGGATTTTGACTATCCTGGGTTTTGGTCCTTGCCTGTGGGGCACCCTGATCGGGGGTGCACTGCTGTGTGAATCCCCCTATACTCACCTGCTGCTCTTCTGTGCAGGTTCGGTGTTCCCCCGCAGCTCCTCAATGCAGTGCCGGCATCATACTTACCAGTGGCGGGGAGCTAGTGATTCCATCCTCCAGCATTGGCGGCTTTACTTGGAGGCATCTTTGGAGCCTTGTTTAAGACCCCCTACTCCATTTATTGCAATAGAGGGGTCATCCCAAAGTGTGTTCCGCACATGTGGCCTCGGCACCCCCCCCCCTCCATTGCAGTAAATGGAGTAGGAATGTTGGGGGATGTAAAGCCAAATTGATGCCACCATGTCTGCCCAGCGATGGAGGATGGAATTGTTCATTCACCCTCATTGGTAAGTATGAAGACGCCAGCGCTGCATGGAGCTGTGGGGGACAAGGTAAGTATAGCCTTTTTTCTTTATTACCTGTGCCGGAACTTCCAGGAAGGGAAGGGACATGCTAGGCAAAGGGATAAATGAGCCTGTTTTCTGCTTTCTCCATGCTGAATGTGAGTGGCAACATTTTTTTTATTCTTTATATTTCTTTATAAGTCCTAGTGAACTCCCTTCTGCTGCTCAGCAGGAGAGAATTAATGATCCATGCATTCTTTAGTGTAACAGTCCCCTACAAATAGAATTCATTTTTGGGACTGAGAAAGAGTAGTCAGGAGAAAGGCCCATCAGGAAAAGTGCTGCTGAATCAAATATACCACCCCTGACAGCCAGCATGGGGCAAGCCGAAAACTACAAATATAACCTTTTGCTTGGAATGTCCCTTTAAAGTGGACCAAAACCCAGGATTTTGACTATCCTGGGTTTTGGTCCTTTCCCCTGGGGCACCCCGAACAGGGATGCCCCGTTAAGTCAAACCCCCCAGATCGCCCAAGGAAACTTACCTCATCCCGGTCCTATGGCACATGCGCGGCCGCTCGTCCAACCAGCGCGCTCTGAGCGACGTCTTAGAGCGGCTCCGAGTGTGCTCGCGGCTGCATCCCCCGCTTCCCTCTAACAGGGGGCGTACCTGCGCTGGCCATTGACAAATGCGCCGTTAGACCGAGAAGTAAGGTAAGTGTAGTGGGTGGCCTGGGGGGTTTCACACAGCGGGGCATCCAGATTCTTAGACCCCCCCCCCCCCCCACCGGGGCATCCAGGATCCAGGATGCCCCACTGTGCCAAACCCCCCAGGTCACGCGAAAACTTGCCACTTTCCCTGGTCCAATGGCGCATGTGCGAGCGACAGCTGCATCCCCTGCATTCACAAATGCCTGGCGCTGGCACGCTCCCTGGTAAAGGGTAGCAGGGGATGCAGTCACCAGTGCGCTTGGATCCGCTCGTCTTAGATGAGCTCTCAGAGGAAGGGGCAGGAGCGGATCCAAGTGCCGCTGACTGGATGAGAGGCTGCGCATGCACCGTAGGACCAAGGAAGGGTGAGTGAGATTGGGTGACCTGGGGGGTCTCACACATCAGAGCAAGGACCAACACCCAAGATAGGCAAAATCCTAGGTTTTGGTCCACTTTAAGTCACATATGCTCAAGCCATCTGGTGCGGCGCCATAACAAGCTAAGTTTTATTTCCTATATATAATTGTTTGTTTAGCATTGGTAGGCAATTAGATGGGATGAGTATTTGGAATACAGTTATGATTTGGGATTGATTGGGGGATGGGCTACTAATATGTAACCCATATATTTGGGGAGATAAGGCAATCATCGTGTGTATTGGCAGTCTATGGGGATTGTTAGATATAAATGTGGTAATGGGGAGGGGGGGGAGACATGCGAGTAAAAAAAACAAAAAACAGCTTAAAAATCACTTATACGGCTCTTCTTAAAGGGTTAGCACCTCTGCTTTAAAGTGGACCAAAACCCACATTTTTAATTAGCATCCTCTGAATTGCTCCCCCTATGGAGAGTGCCTTTTGCCTGTTTTCACTGCTCTTGCTTAATTCTAATCCCAGATAATGGCGCCTGTTTTAGCTGGGAAGCTCCGCCTCCTCCATTCATTGCCATTGCTGTGTGTGGCAATGATGTCAAGACTTATGAAGCTGCACCATGGCACGCCCCTTTCCAGCTCAGATATGATGCATAAATTATAGCCAAGAAAACTGGTGTTTAGAATACGTAAGCAATGTGTGGTACAGAGGTAAGTAACTGGTAAAGGTGTATCAGGAGATTTTACATAGCAGGGCATCCCATATTGGTGATTTAATCACTTTCTTCTTCCGAATGTGTTTGAGTCATGGTGGGAGGCTCTTAAAGTGGACCAAAACCCAGAATTTTGACTATCCTGGATTTTGGTCTTGTCCCGGGGCACCCTGATCGGGGGTCCCCCGCTGTGTGAAACACCCCAGGTCGCCTGAACGAACTCACCTCTTCCTGGCACATATTCGGGTGCTCATCCAATCAGCACGCTGCATCCCCTGCTATCCTTTAACAGGGAGCATGCCCGTGCTGGCCAGTCACAGATGCCTCGCCCTGCTAAGGGAATAGCGGGGATGCTGCGATGCTGTTGGACCGGGAACAAAGGTGGTGACCTGGGGGGTTTCACAGAGTCTGGTGCCCCCGGGATAGCAAGTATGTCTGCCCTCGAGTCTCATAGACTCCAGAGTGTGTTTTGGTCCACTTTAAAGGGGAACAAAACCCACCCAGGTTGGTCCTGAAATTGAAAAGATTCCAGGGCTGGCCTTTCCTACCCCACATTGCTGCTCAAAGGAAAGAAAATATGAATGGGGGGGGGGGGGTGCTGTCGGACGCATTCCCGCTCACCTCTAGCTATGTTCATGCTTTGGGGTGGGTGCGTGCCTAGCTACAGGTATAGCAGGGATGTGGGGAGGGTTCGGGGACCCTCACTGCACCCCAGCTTTGCCCCCTTGGGGTTTCACACATCAGAACATTGCAAATTAGCATAAAAAGGTAAACCACTGCCCCAAGAGTCATATAGACTCAAGGGGGTGATGGTTCCCTTTTAAAGCCTTTTTAAAGAGCAGCGCGCTCTCACCTCAGATCCAGTTTCAGTTCTTCCTGTGAGAGTCTAGTTACAAAGGTAATATAGGACACAGCATAAACAGTGTTTTAGTCATATTTTGTCTTAAAGTGGAGCAAAACCCACCGCAATCGGTCCAGGAATCTATAAGAATCGTAGTCATTGTAGTACGTTTCGTTCAGTATCGCTCTCCCTATTTACATATTTAATGGGGTTTCATTTGGTTGTGTTTAAATAGCGTGTTGCCAAAGTAAACTTTTAAAATTGTTGGCTCAAATTATTGCCCTCTCCTTCCCGGCAACCAAACACTTTTATTGTTTTTTTATTTTTTTTGTATGCAGAATTGTCATTACAGGTCTGGCACTAAAGTGTTATTGTCACAGTGTTATAACAATGTCATTCCATGTGTTTTCGCTTTGTTACTGGTGGATATGTGTTCAAAAACAGACTTTAATCACACAGCGTCTGGCACTCTATGCTATAGCGCCCAGATCCAGAGCGCCCACGCTGTGTGTGTGTCCTTTTTTGATAAGTATGGTGTGAGTAGCTGAGAGTCGGTCACACTGAGCTGGCGCTACCTCTCGCTCCCTGCAACGCTGTACTGGTGTTACAGCGCCCAACATACATTACATTCATCAATGCTGGCCAGGTTACTATAGCAACTGAGATGCTCTGTTACAGCACCCGATACCCGCTTACAGCGGTCGCTCTAAGCCTGGCACTAGTAATGAATCAGCCTTCAATGAGACTATAGGGGTTATTTAAGTAACGCTAATGCCAGGTAGTGCCTTGTAGCGTCGGGTGAACGCCGGGTGCTGTACACAAAACCACATTTAAAAAAGCAAATCTGGTGAGCGCCTCTAACAGCGCCATGTAGCGTCACATGTATCACTAGCCGTGGCTCAGTATATAGCGCCGGGGCTCTAGGTTCAGCAGCGCAATGTAGCACCTGTCAATCAGTATCGCTCTCCCTATTTACATATTTATTGGGGTGTCATTTGATTGTGTTTAAATAGCGTGTTGCCAAAGTAAACTTTTAAATTCTTGGCTCAAATCATTGTGTGTCCTCTCCTGCCCGGCAACCAAACACTTTTATTGTTTTTTTTTTTTTTGTTTTTTTTTTTTTACAGAATTGTATGTGCAGGTCGGCCATTGCAGTGTCAATGTCACAGTGTTAAAACAATGTCATTTCATATGTTTTCGTGCTGGTGGATATGTTTTTAGAAACAGACTTTTATCACATAGCTTCTGGCGCTCAATGCTAGAGCGCCGATGCTGTGTGTGTGTAGTTTTTTCTTGAACACGGGCTTCAGCACCCAGTGCCAGGCGTTCTTAACTGGCGCTACCTATCGCTCGCTGCAGTGTTGTCCTGTTAGATGTAGCGTAGAGTGGACAGTGTAGCCAGGCAGTGGGAAAAGCAAGCAGGATGCTCGGCTGCATAGCTCGAGGCATCACCAGTAGGAAGAGGGAGGTTGTGATGCCGCTGTATAGAGCCCTGGTGAGGCCACAGCTAGAATACTGTGTGCAGTTCTGGAGACCTTACCTGCAAAAAGACATTATTCAAATAGAACGTGTCCAAAGGCCGGCAACAAAAATGGTGGAAGGACTTAAACTTAAAACTTATCAGGAGAGACTTAAAGAACTTAATCTGTACAGTCTGGAGGAAAGAAGGGAGAGGGGGGGACATGATGGAGACCTTTATATATGTGAAAGTATTCAATCCCCTCGATTCAAAGAGCAAAAGTTAATTGATTTTGGATCGAGAATCGTAAGTTTGGGTGGGTGTTTGTCATTTTTTCCTTTTTTTTTGCCCATTTCGTATTCGCACGATCGTTCGCGCATAGATGTATATGAGCATACGCATTTCGGACGGAAATCGTATATTTTGCATTAGTTCGTGTCTTTTTCCCGTCCAAATCGTATTTTTTGCGTCAGATCCTATTTTTTACGTCATTCACATGGGCTTGCGACCAATTCAGAGAGCTGATTGCTAATTGTTTTGAAGCCCATTAAAGAGCTGCTTTACGAAATGTTTGCCGGCAGCTATTTGGCCTCGGGAGTAGGATGGAGAGGAGCGAGTTTGTGGCACATCAAGGGCTTATGCTTTTTGGCATTGAGTTGATCCGGATGTCTGAGAGCAGATTGCCCCTGCGTCGTCGCATGAACATCGATAGCATGAATGATGTTGAGCTGTTCGAGCTGACCAGGCTTAATCGCGCTTCCCTCCATAAATTATATAGTGAGCTGCGGCCATGGTTAGCCCGCACCACAAGGAAGGGGCATGCAATTTCAGGTATGACCAAGATGCTTGGCTGCCTGCAATTTTTGGCGAACGGCTCGTTCCAGAGGCTGGGTGCCCTCTCCGTGGGGATGTCCCAGCCTACGCTGAGCCGCGCACTATCTAAATTTTTGGAAGGCATGGCTGCCATAACTCAGAAATATATTTATTTTCCGGATGATATGGCAGCCAGAAACGCCATTAAGCTTGGTTTTTATAATGTCGCCGACATACCCAACGTAATTGGTGCTGTTGACTGCACACATGTGGCACTCGTACCTAGGGCAGCCGACGAGTATATATATAGGTATTTATATTTTGTTTTAGGTTATTATGTTGCCCAACGTGTAATGTAACCTGTTTTCCTTAGCGGCAGCATATTTTTTTTGGGGTCATTTGTGTACATGCCTTATTTAGGCTTTTCATTAGTAGTTTCAAATTGAGTGCAGACATGTTTTATTTTTTAGATCCGTTTTTCAATTATCAATTACCCTTTTTGTATGCTTTTGCCTTAAGGAATCGAAAAATGGGACACTCCCTTAATGTCCAGGCCGTGGTTGGGCCGGACATGCGTTTTCTGAGTGTCCTTGCCGGCTACCCAGGATCGTCGCACGACTCCTATATACTGAGACGATCTGGGTTGTTTAGGAGATTTGAGTCTGGGGAATTTTCGGGTGCATGGCTGCTTGGTAAGTGTGTCCTATTTATTTGGTCTAAAATTTAGGATTAATCTGTTATTTGTTGATATTTTTGTTTTTGTATTCTTTACATAAACGTGAAACTGCATTTTTTTGGGGTGGTATTTTCTGATCTCAAAACCAAAATGCTTGCCTCACTTTGTCCTTCAGAATGTTTTCCCTTTAGTTAGGATGTCTGTAAGTTCCATGTCCCAAAATATATTGGTTGGGAGTTTTTACAGAAGTATCTGCTAGTTTATGGTCCTTTTGTAGTATTGGTCTTTAAATGGCAAAGTGGACTTAAACTGCATACATTGTATTCTTTATATAAATGTTGAGTGCCCCTCAGAAGCATCCTAATTGTAACATGTCAGAAACCCCAAACTATTAACATTTTCGAACTACCCTTGTCCGTGCAGATGTTTTATCATTCTTTTGTTTTTTTTAAGCTGCATTTTTATTGATGTACTACATTAGTGGCAATAGTGATTTTTCTAATGTGCCCTGGGTGGATTTTTGGGCCCTTTACCTTACATCATTTTGATATATGTCAAATTCTTTGTGTTTGTTGTCTTGCCTTTTTAATTTTTTGGAACTTTAATTGTCTTGTTAAGGTGATTCCGGGTACCCACTTCTCCCCTGGCTCATGACGCCTGTGCTGCGGCCCCAGGATGCCTCTCAGGAAGCGTACAACCGTGCGCACCGCAAGACCAGGGCTGTTGTGGAGAGGGCATTTGGACTGTTGAAGACCCGTTTTCGTTGTTTGGACCATACTGGGGGCGCCCTGCAATATGATCCCAAAAAAGTGATCGACATCATCATGGCATGTGCTGTTTTGCACAATTTTGCCATACAAGAACGTGTCCCCCGTTATGTGGATAGTCTGCCCTCTACAGCCCTAGAGGATGATGGAGACAATTATGTGGGGCCACCCAGTGAGTCTGGACAATCCGTTAGAGCAAATTTGATATTGCAGCATTTTAGTTAATTTTTTTTTTTTGGCAACATTCTGTGTGTCTGTCTTAGCCTTTTTGTTCAATATGTTGTTTGGCCGTAATGTGGCATTACCTTAAATTAAAACATTTTATCCTTAATTGGTGCCTAATGTATTTCCTGGTGTTTACTTAGCTTGATATTTGCATTTTTACACCTCTTAAACAAAAATGTATCTGGTTTAGCCCAAGCTGATGTAAAATGTGTTTCCACTAAAAACGCCACAAGTATTGTAATTGTGAAATTTTTTTACTTTGTTGAATTTGAATTATTGTGCTTAACATAAAACATTCCACATACAAGTGTGGTTAAAAAGGCATGATATTACAAAAAACAAATCGAGCACATCTACACCTGGAAGTGAGTGGCACTACCAAACAAGGACACCCAGTCCAAAGGCCAGCCTAGTCCAGTACTTAATATTGCCTGTGTCAAGGGATATTTTGCCATGGCCATAATGTCACACAAACATGTCTGCAAACAGGAGGAGCACAACCCAAATACATATTTAAAGCCATAAGTGGCACGTTAATTGCCAGATACACTCCACCTAGACCTATGGCATTGGCTAGTGGCCTTAATCATTACTCTAAGGAGCTATATGGGAGCAAATACAAAACACAACCTGCATGTGAAACACAAAATGGATTGTTTGAAACCTCAAAGGACAAGTAAATACAGTGGGGGGGAAGAGAAAAGATGTCCCACACAGTCATGGATTAATAGGGTGGCTGCCCATAATACCCAGGTGGAGGTCCGTGGGGATGGGACCTAGCCTGGGCCATGGCTGCATTGTGAATTTGCAACTGCTCCATAATGTTTCTCTGCATATTGGTCATCTCAGCCATGGCTGACTGGATGCCATTACTTGCAGTTACCATGTTGCTGTTGAGGGTACGAAACTCCGCGAGGATGCCCTGTAAGGTGTTATTTAGGTTGACCATATCGGCATGCCTTTCCTCCCGCTCAGTAACGAGCTGTGCCTCAAAAGAGTCCCTCTGTTGGTTCCATAAATCAAGCAGGGCACTCTGCCTCCCCTGGGAAATTGTGCGGCGGCGTAATGGAGTCCGCCGCACAATTACCCTGGCTCTTGGGCGTGCCCTGCCGCGTTGTGTCGTCCCCTCAACAGCAACAGGCATGCTTTGCAAATCCTCAGCAGCAGAGTGAACACTGGGGACTGTTGTGTCAGTCTCCCCATGTGCATGCGCAATGGATGGAGATTCACTCTGCTGCTGAGGATTGGCCAGAGAAACATTAGGGAGCAGTTCCAGATTTGGACCCAGGGGGAGGTCATCGGACGTGCCCTGCAGGGATACATCAGCTTCCTCCATTTCCTGGATCTCTTCCATGAGTGTGCGGGTCTGTAGGGACATATAAAAAAACAGTGTAAGTTGCCGTACAAATTTAGGATTCCATCAGTTTAACACATGCTTAAGCACTTGGTAGTATTTAGGGTACTAAATTAACTTACCGGAAAACTCGGATCTGGGCTCCTATGCTGTACGGACCTGGTAGGCATAATCAAACTGGGGGGTGAGTTTACCCTTGCTGAGGGGTCATGCTGGGCTGAAGAAGAGAAAACAAAACAAGGTAAACACACACATAAGCATTGTTTTTTTAGTTAATAAAAAAGCCACTATTTGTAATATTAAGCAACTCTACAGCAATGGGGACAATTGGTAAAATACACTCAATTTTAGATATGTGCAATGGCTCGAGAAAACTGCTAACTGACCTCAGTTCAAAGTCAGGAAGTGTACCCAGTCAGCATACAACTTGCACAGCAACTATTTGGATTTTGACTACCATTCTCTAGGTCAGGGGTACTCAAACACTTCTTGTAAAGGTCCATTTAAAGGTATCCGGTGAGAGGTGAATGTCTGGGCATGGGGCTGTCGCAGGGGGTGTCTAGTTAGAAATAAGCACACTGGGGGAGGGGCTGGAGATTGCCAAGTGCAAACTAATAAAGGCTGCTTGCCCTTGCTGGGCTGGATGGGGCAGAGCTGAGGGGACAGGGATTGGATGGCTAAAGGTGGGAGGTCAGGAATTGATGGTGATGGGATGGATGGAGCAAATCTGTTAGGAATGTATGGGGCTGATGTGGGGGGGGGGGGGGCAGATGGTGGGACTGTGGCAGATGGGGCAGAGCTGGGGCAGCGGGACAGGATTGGACAAAGAGAAAGATGCACCAAGTTACTGTGTACCTTGCAATGCCACTTCCTGTGCAGTACTTCATATTGCAATGCTATGTTTCAGGGAGCCATGACATTGGGCAGGAGACCAACCACTACATCGCCGATCAAGGGGGCAGCTCTGAGCACGTCAACACAGAAGTAACTGAGTGCAGGGCTGTCTGGGCAGGGGTCCGGGAATCTGGTGCCAAGGTCCGCATTTGGACCCCGGGCCGCCAGTTGAGTCTCGCTGCTCTAGGTCAGATATGTTTGGGGGTGTGTAATTAAATTGTTACCTCAAACACAACTCACACAACAAATAGCCAACCCATCCCTAATGATGTGTGTTTTGTGATTGAGTCCAAATATATCACTTTTCGGGATAAACTTCGTTACTTCACACATATTTATTGTTAATTGGTCTTTTACATAATGTATGTGGTCCTAAATGTGTGATTCACAGGGACCAAAACTGGACACAAACAGGCACAGTAGTGCGAGCCCAAGCAAGCCACACCATAGGGCCATACCGTCATCTTGGTACTAGTGAACTTTATTTTTTGTGCCAAACAGGCAAACATGCAGATTAAGAGTACTCACCGTGTGTACGGGTCGGTGAGTCTGTGTCCCTTAGACCCGCATGGCCACCGACCGCGACCGGATGGAGAAGGCCCAGCACAATCTCCTCAGCAGGTGTAAACTCCAGTTTGGTTGGAAAGCCACCTCCAGTTTTCATGCTGAAAAGAGAAAATCGTTTTGTACTCAGAAAAGGTGCATACAGTACATCCTAATCCTTATATTTGGAGACATCATTTATTTACCTGTAATTATGCCTTTTAATTTCTTTTTGACGTACAGCATATTTGAGATCCGAGATTTTCTTTTGAATTTGTGGCACATCTTTCCTCTCTTCCCCCGCTGCATTTACTTGTCGTAGGATGGTTTCAAACAATTCCATCTTGCGCTGCTTCGTGGTGTGTTTTGATTTGCTCCCATAGAGCTCGTCATAGTATAATGTAAGGCCACTAGCCAATGCCATATTTTGGTCATGGGAGAATCTCCCACTCAAATGTCCGCGCCGCAATGTGCGGCCAGATGGTTGGCTTGGGTGCTCCTCCATGTGTGCAGACACATGTGGTGACATTATGGCCTGGGGCTGGGTAGGGGAATGGACGGATTGCTGGCTTCCCAATGACTGGACTGGACTGGCCAAGGGACTGGGTGTTCTTGCGTGGCTGGCCACCGAACTTCCAGGTGTAGATGTGGTCAGGGTGGCCATTCTTTGGCCTCTTGGGGGGCTCTGTTCCCGGCTGGTGCCAGGTCGGGGGCTATGTTCCCGGCTGGTGCCAGGTCGGGGGCTTCGGTCCCTGCTGCGCGGCCTTTCTGGGCTTCTGGCCCTGCTGCGTGGGCTGTATGGGCTTCTGGCCCTGCTGCGTGGACTGTATGGGCTTCTGGCCCTGCTGCGTTGCCTGTATGGGCTTCTGGCCCTGCTGCGTGGCCTGTATGGGCTTCTGGCCCTGCTTCTGGGCCTGGATGGGGTTGTGGCCCTGCTGCGCGGCCTTGCTGGGGTTCTGGGCCTCCTGTGTAGGCTTTCTGGGCTTCTGGCCCTGCTTCTGGGCCTGGATGGGGTTGTGGCCCTGCTGCGCGGCCTTGCTGGGGTTCTGGGCCTCCTGTGTAGGCTTTCTGGGCTTCTGGCCCTGCTTCTGGCCCTGGATGGGGTTGTGGCCCTGCTGCGCGGCCTTGCTGGGGTTCTGGGCCTCCTGTGTAGGCTTTCTGGGCTTCTGGCCCTGCTTCTGGGCCTGGATGGGGTTGTGGCCCTGCTGCGCGGCCTTGCTGGGGTTCTGGGCCTCATGTGTAGGCTTTCTGGGCTTCTGGCCCTGCTTCTGGGCCTGGATGGGGTTGTGGCCCTGCTGCGCGGCCTTGCTGGGGTTCTGGGCCTCCTGTGTAGGCTTTCTGGGCTTCTGGCCCTGCTTCTGGCCCTGGATGGGGTTGTGGCCCTGCTGCGCGGCCTTGCTGGGGTTCTGGGCCTGCTGCGTGGCCTGGATGTGCTTCTGGGCCTGCTGCGTGGCCTGGATGTGCTTCTGGGCCTGCTGCGTGGCCTGGATGTGCTTCTGGGCCTGCTGCGTGGCCTGGATGTGCTTCTGGGCCTGCTGCGTGGCCTAGATGGGCTTCTGGCCCTGCTGCGGGGCCTGGGTTGGCGAAGTGCCCTGCTTGAAACCATGGGTGGTGTGGGCTCCCTTGGGCGGCCTCTTCTGGGGGCAGAGGTGGTGGGGGCTGCTGTGGCCTGTTTTTTGGCCGCAGGGGCACGTGCCTTTGGGGCCCTTTTTTGGGTAAGGGAGGGTCCAGTGTCCCTTGGTGGGGCCGAGGTGGTACTCGCCTTCTGGGACCTTAACTTCTTGGTTCCTTGCTGGGACCTGGTGGTTGGGCCCTCCGAGGTCTGCCTTGGCTGGGCGCGTTTGGCTGCAGGCTTTTTGGGTGCCATTTTCTCCAAATGCTCAAAGAGAATGAGCTTTGGGTGCAGGGACCTTTAAATAATGCGCCCAGCGTGTGACGCCTATGCGCACGACTATGCGCTCGTACGGACGTACGTTCGAGCGGAACCAGGAAACCGCTGGGGTTTCACTTATCTGCTGCCTTGAAGAAGCATAAAGATGGCGCCCACTATCTTCACCCGTCAACAGGAAGAGATCCTCATGCTGGTAAGTGCCTGGCTCTGCCTTTTAAGCTAATACTCAATGATGGCCTAAATGTAAATGATGCGTTTGGAACTAGTTTTGGGTCTCTTAATGTTTAAGAACTGGCTCCTCACACTTCATCCTCAAGGGCCGAGCCTGGCCACGTTTTCACCTCTCTATGCTGATGTCCTAATTAGGGCAATTGCTCTGGCTTACCACCAGTTAATTAACCTGTGGAGTAGCGGGGCTAGCTGTCAAACCTGGCCTGTCTCGGACCTTGATGCGGATGTTTGAGGAACACTGTTTGCCTAAGACCGCAAAACACAACGGCAAGCCACACACGTGGCCCAAAAGCCTAAGCATAAGCCGACATCTTGGATGTTCAAACCATCCTAACATGCCATAGATGCAGGTGGCCTGATTTGTAATGTTGGCTATCGGTATGTACATGGTGTGTGAAACATATAACATAAGACCAGACTCTGATTCACAGTCAACGTCCGCTTTAAGGCACTCCCCAAAAATGGCTGGCACTCTAAATGTGTGTGTTAATGACATGAAATTCGCAACTTGTGATGCAACACATATGGGTCTGTGTGTAAAAGTAAAAGCTCTGTGTCCATTATCTTTTTCAGATCATGCTTCAGCGCCGGTATGACTTCGCGCCCAATGTGTGCGAAAAAAGGGACATCGCCCGGGAGATCATCGCGGAAATCCACCGTGTGACCAGCACCACCTTCACTCACACCCAGATAATGCAGCATTGGTCGGACCTGAAACGTCTGCACATGGCCCGGGTGCGGAGGTTTTTTGGGATCCATTTCCCAAGTAAGTACCAAGCGATAGCATGTTATATGTTGCAAATGTATAAGCTATACCTTTATTTATAATGACTTTTCTTTGTTAGTGTTGGAAATGGATTTCAGAATTCGCCGCACCCGGAGGCGCACAGGCCGACCAGTGCTGCATTCTTCTGCATCTGTGAGTGAAGGTGGTGGATCTCCCGGGCGACGGACCTACCCCTCCTCTGTGGCCTCCTCAGACCAGCCCCTGGACCTTACCACAGAGGAGGGGCCCAACCGCGTGGGCGTGGAGTCATACCCGGCCAGCCATGGGGAAGGCTCTGGTATGTCACTCTTCATGTATATGCACAAAGATATACATGCCAGGCCAAAAACTAAGTGCTCCTTTATTATGTATTTGTAGAAGCTTCGGGAGCGGGTGAGATAGTGGAGGAGGAGGCAGCAGAGATGCTGGAAGTTGATCCTGACGAAGGTGAGTGATGTCAGCCAGACTGGGACCCAGATATGTTTTGAATAGTGACTCTATACAACTACTAACAAAATGTCACATGTTTCTCCAGGGACTTCTTCACAGCATAGCCAGGACCAAGGGCAGCCTGTTGGCCCCAACCAGCCATCTGTCGGCCACCAACAAAGTAAGTAGCCATGCCATTATTCATATTTATGTGTTTTTAGCTAATAACACACACATAACTAAAGGCGTAGCCAATGTGTAGTTAACACTTTCATGTGGGCACTTCGTTAGCTTAAAGCTGACCCTAACTCGTATTAAGAACCTAGCTAATAATTAGCCAACACACTGTACATACAGATTGGGAACATTGAAAAACAGCCTACAGCCATCTAATGCATGTTAGGAGCCTGTAAACTTCCAATATGGCGGAATATGTAATGCGCAATATTTACAGGCAGCATGGGATACAGATTTAAAAAAGTAAGGTGCTGCCATGCATTGTGGGACTGATGACCTTTCCCTGAACCCAGCTATGCTCTGTATTCCCAAAGCACCACTGTAACCTACTCCCCTGTACTTTATCCCACTCTCCTCTCCTCATTAAGTGTTATGCTTCTGAGTCCAGATGGCGGTGCAGTAATCAAAAATCCACAAAAATGTACTTCGATCTGGTGCAGAATCATTTGGGAATAGTTATTGCTTTTCAGTAAATAATGTTGAAGGTCCGGTTTAAGGAGTTTCAATACTTACCTGTGGGAAATGCATTTACTTTATCCCTTGGAAGAATGACATATGTCATGCATTTACATGTATTTGATTAACCCAAAATCTATTCCCAGCATACAAACCGGTCTGGTACTACTATTTATGTTTATTTCTCTATTGGTTACAGGGATTATCCCCAAAAGCTTGGAGGGGAAAAAAAAACGAATCCAAGAGTTGGTGGCCGAGCTGATGGCCATACAGGCGACGTTGGGGCCAGCAGATGAAGAAGAGGAGGAGGATTAGTGCCCTTGGTCCTGGCTAATTTTGTAAAATAGTTTTAAAATGGTTTTTACCTTTAAAAATTTTATGGGTTACCCAAAAAAAATCTTAAAAAAAGTTTTAAAAATGTTTTTTAAAAAAAAAACCAACACAAACAAACAATATTTAAAATAAATAATATTTTAAGCCTTCATAAATGTGTCATTTATGAAGGCATACAGTATATACATAAGATACACAGAACATACAGTATATACATAAGATACACAGAACATACAGTATATACATAAGATACAGAGAACATACAGTATATACATAAGATACAGAGACCATACAGTATAACCATAAGATACAGAGAACATACAGTATATACATAAGATACAGAGAACATACAGTATATACATAAGATACAGAGACCATACAGTATAACCATAAGATACAGAGAACATACAGTATACACATAAGATACAGAGAACATACAGTATACACATAAGATACAGAGACCATACAGTATACACATAAGATACAGAGAACATACAGTATATACATAAGATACACAGAACATACAGTATATACATAAGATACAGAGAACATACAGTATACACATAAGATAAAGAGAACATACAGTATACACATAAGATAAAGAGAACATACAGTATATACATAAGATACACAGAACATACAGTATATACATAAGATACAGAGAACATACAGTATATACATAAGATACACAGAACATACAGTATATACATAAGATACACAGAACATACAGTATATACATAAGATACAGAGAACATACAGTATATACATAAGATACAGAGAACATACAGTATATACAAGATACAGAGAACATACAGTATATACATAAGATACAGAGAACATACAGTATATACATAAGATACAGAGAACATACAGTATACACATAAGATAAAGAGAACATACAGTATACACATAAGATACAGAGAACATACAGTATATACATAAGATACAGAGAACATACACTATACACATAAGATACAGAGAACATACAGTATACACATAAGATACAGAGAACATACAGTATACACATAAGATACAGAGAACATACAGTATACACATAAGATATAGAGAACATATAGTATATACATAAGATACACAGAACATACAGTATATACATAAGATACACAGAACATACAGTATATACATAAGATACAGAGAACATACAGTATATACATAAGATACAGAGAACATACAGTATACACATAAGATACAGAGAACATACAGTATACACATAAGATACAGAGAACATACAGTATACACATAAGATACAGAGAACATACAGTATATACATAAGATACAGAGAACATACAGTATACACATAAGATACAGAGAACATACAGTATACACATAAGATACAGAGAACATACAGTATATACATAAGATACACAGAACATACAGTATATACATAAGATACAGAGAACATACAGTATATTCAAGATACAGAGAACATACAGTATATACATAAGATACAGAGAACATACAGTATACACATAAGATACAGAGAACATACAGTATATACATAAGATACAGAGAACATACAGTATATACATAAGATACAGAGAACATACAGTATATACATAAGATACAGAGAGCATACAGTATACACATAAGATACAGAGGACATACAGTATATACATAAGATACAGAGAACATACAGTACATACATAAGATACACAGAACATACAGTATATACATAAGATACAGAGAACATACAGTATATACATAAGATACAGAGAACATACAGTACATACATAAGATACAGAGAACATACAGTATATACATAAGATACAGAGAACATACAGTACATACATAAGATACAGAGAACATACAGTACATACATAAGATACAGAGAACATACAGTATATACATAAGATACAGAGAACATACAGTACATACATAAGATACAGAGAACATACAGTATACAGATAAGATACAGAGAACATACAGTATATACATAAGATACAGAGAACATACAGTATACACATAAGATACAGAGAACATACAGTATATACATAAGATACAGAGAACATACAGTATATACATAAGATACAGAGAACATACAGTATATACATAAGATACAGAGAACATACAGTATACACATAAGATACAGAGAACATACAGTATATACATAAGATACAGAGAACATACAGTATATACATAAGATACAGAGAACATACAGTACATACATAAGATACAGAGAACATACAGTATACACATAAGATACAGAGAACATACAGTATATACATAAGATACAGAGAACATACAGTATATACATAAGATACAGAGAACATACAGTACATACATAAGATACAGAGAACATACAGTATACAGATAAGATACAGAGAACATACAATATATACATAAGATACAGAGAACATACAGTACATACATAAGATACAGAGAACATACAGTATATACATAAGATACAGAGAACATACAGTACATACATAAGATACAGAGAACATACAGTATATACATAAGATACAGAGAACATACAGTACATACATAAGATACAGAGAACATACAGTATATACATAAGATACAGAGAACATACAGTACATACATAAGATACAGAGAACATACAGTATATACATAAGATACAGAGAACATACAGTACATACATAAGATACAGAGAACATACAGTATACAGATAAGATACAGAGAACATACAGTATATACATAAGATACAGAGAACATACAGTACATACATAAGATACAGAGAACATACAGTATACAGATAAGATACAGAGAACATACAGTATATACATAAGATACAGAGAACATACAGTATATACATAAGATACAGAGAACATACAGTATACACATAAGATACAGAGAACATACAGTATATACATAAGATACAGAGAACATACTGTATATACATAAGATACAGAGAACATACAGTATATACATAAGATACAGAGAACATACAGTACATACATAAGATACAGAGAACATACAGTACATACATAAGATACAGAGAACATACAGTATATACATAAGATACAGAGAACATACAGTACATACATAAGATACAGAGAACATACAGTATACAGATACGATACAGAGAACATACAGTACATACATAAGATACAGAGAACATACAGTATACAGATAAGATACAGAGAACATACAGTATATACATAAGATACAGAGAACATACAGTATACACATAAGATACAGAGAACATACAGTATATACATAAGATACAGAGAACATACAGTATATACATAAGATACAGAGAACATACAGTATATACATAAGATACAGAGAACATACAGTATACACATAAGATACAGAGAACATACAGTATATACATAAGATACAGAGAGCATACAGTATACACATAAGATACAGAGAACATACAGTACATACATAAGATACAGAGAACATACAGTATACAGATAAGATACAGAGAACATACAGTATATACATAAGATACAGAGAACATACAGTATACAGATACGATACAGAGAACATACAGTACATACATAAGATACAGAGAACATACAGTATACAGATAAGATACAGAGAACATACAGTATATACATAAGATACAGAGAACATACAGTATACACATAAGATACAGAGAACATACAGTATATACATAAGATACAGAGAACATACAGTATATACATAAGATACAGAGAACATACAGTATATACATAAGATACAGAGAACATACAGTATACACATAAGATACAGAGAACATACAGTATATACATAAGATACAGAGAGCATACAGTATACACATAAGATACAGAGAACATACAGTACATACATAAGATACAGAGAACATACAGTATACAGATAAGATACAGAGAACATACAGTATATACATAAGATACAGAGAACATACAGTATACAGATAAGATACAGAGAACATACAGTATATACATAAGATACAGAGAACATACAGTATACAGATAAGATACAGAGAACATACAGTATATACATAAGATACAGAGAACATACAGTATACAGATAAGATACAGAGAACATACAGTATATACATAAGATACAGAGAGCATACAGTATACACATAAGATACAGAGAACATACAGTATACAGATACGATACAGAGAACATACAGTACATACATAAGATACAGAGAACATACAGTATACAGATAAGATACAGAGAACATACAGTACATACATAAGATACAGAGAACATACAGTATACAGATAAGATACAGAGAACATACAGTATATACATAAGATACAGAGAACATACAGTATACAGATAAGATACAGAGAACATACAGTATATACATAAGATACAGAGAGCATACAGTATACACATAAGATACAGAGAACATACAGTATACAGATAAGATACAGAGAACATACAGTATATACATAAGATACAGAGAGCATACAGTATACACATAAGATACAGAGAACATACAGTATACAGATAAGATACAGAGAACATACAGTATATACATAAGATACAGAGAACATACAGTATACACATAAGATACAGAGAACATACAGTATATACATAAGATACAGAGAGCATACAGTATACACATAAGATACAGAGAACATACAGTACATACATAAGATACAGAGAACATACAGTATACAGATAAGATACAGAGAACATACAGTATATACATAAGATACAGAGAACATACAGTATACACATAAGATACAGAGAACATACAGTATACACATAAGATACAGAGAGCATACAGTATACACATAAGATACAGAGAACATACAGTACATACATAAGATACAGAGAACATACAGTATACAGATAAGATACAGAGAACATACAGTATATACATAAGATACAGAGAACATACAGTATACACATAAGATACAGAGAACATACAGTATATACATATGTATATACTGTATGTTCTCTGTATCTTATGTATATACTGTATGTTCTCTGTATCTTATGTATATACTGTATGTTCTCTGTATCTTATGTATATACTGTATGTTCTCTGTATCTTATGTGTATACTGTATGTTCTCTGTATCTTATGTATATACTGTATGTTCTCTGTATCTTATGTGTATACTGTATGTTCTCTGTATCTTATGTATATACTGTATGTTCTCTGTATCTTATGTGTATACTGTATGTTCTCTGTATCTTATGTATATACTGTATGTTCTCTGTATCTTATGTGTATACTGTATGTTCTCTGTATCTTATGTATATACTGTATGTTCTCTGTATCTTATCTGTATACTGTATGTTCTCTGTATCTTATGTATGTACTGTATGTTCTCTGTATCTTATGTATATACTGTATGTTCTCTGTATCTTATGTATGTACTGTATGTTCTCTGTATCTTATGTATATACTGTATGTTCTCTGTATCTTATGTATATACTGTATGTTCTCTGTATCTTATGTATATACTGTATGTTCTCTGTATCTTATGTGTATACTGTATGTTCTCTGTATCTTATGTATATACTGTATGTTCTCTGTATCTTATGTATATACTGTATGTTCTCTGTATCTTATGTATATACTGTATGTTCTCTGTATCTTATGTATCTACTGTATGTTCTCTGTATCTTATGTATATACTGTATGTTCTCTGTATCTTAAGATACAGAGAACATACAGTATATACATAAGATACAGAGAACATACAGTATATACATAAGATACAGAGAACATACAGTATACACATAAGATACAGAGAACATACAGTATATACATAAGATACAGAGAACATACAGTATATACATAAGATACAGAGAACATACAGTACATACATAAGATACAGAGAACATACAGTATATACATAAGATACAGAGAACATACAGTACATACATAAGATACAGAGAACATACAGTATACAGATAAGATACAGAGAACATACAGTATATACATAAGATACAGAGAACATACAGTATACACATAAGATACAGAGAACATACAGTATACACATAAGATACAGAGAACATACAGTATATACATAAGATACAGAGAACATACAGTATACACATAAGATACAGAGAACATACAGTATATACATAAGATACAGAGAACATACAGTATACACATAAGATACAGAGAACATACAGTATATACATAAGATACAGAGAACATACAGTATACACATAAGATACAGAGAACATACAGTATATACATAAGATACAGAGAACATACAGTATATACATAAGATACAGAGAACATACAGTATATACATAAGATACAGAGAACATACAGTATATACATAAGATACAGAGAACATACAGTATATACATAAGATACAGAGAACATACAGTATACACATAAGATACAGAGAACATACAGTATATACATAAGATACAGAGAACATACAGTATATACATAAGATACAGAGAACATACAGTATATAAATAAGATACAGAGAACATACAGTATACACATAAGATACAGAGAACATACAGTATATACATAAGATACAGAGAACATACAGTATATACATAAGATACAGAGAACATACAGTATATACATAAGATACAGAGAACATACAGTACATACATAAGATACAGAGAACATACAGTATATACATAAGATACAGAGAACATACAGTACATACATAAGATACAGAGAACATACAGTATATACATAAGATACAGAGAACATACAGTACATACATAAGATACAGAGAACATACAGTATACAGATAAGATACAGAGAACATACAGTATACACATAAGATACAGAGAACATACAGTATACACATAAGATACAGAGAACATACAGTATATACATAAGATACAGAGAACATACAGTATATACATAAGATACAGAGAGCATACAGTATATACATAAGATACAGAGAACATACAGTATATACATAAGATACAGAGAACATACAGTATACACATAAGATACAGAGAACATACAGTATATACATAAGATACAGAGAACATACAGTATATACATAAGATACAGAGAACATACAGTATATACATAAGATACAGAGAACATACAGTATATACATAAGATACAGAGAACATACAGTATACACATAAGATACAGAGAACATACAGTATACACATAAGATACAGAGAGCATACAGTATATACATAAGATACAGAGAGCATACAGTACATACATAAGATACAGAGAACATACAGTATACAGATAAGATACAGAGAACATACAGTATATACATAAGATACAGAGAACATACAGTATACACATAAGATACAGAGAACATACAGTATATACATAAGATACAGAGAACATACAGTATATACATAAGATACACAGAACATACAGTATATACATAAGATACAGAGACCATACAGTATACACATAAGATACAGAGAACATACAGTATACACATAAGATACAGAGAACATACAGTATACACATAAGATACAGAGAACATACAGTATACACATAAGATACAGGGAAAATACAGTATATACATAAGATACAGAGAACATACAGTATATACATAAGATACAGAGAACATACAGTATACACATAAGATAAAGAGAACATACAGTATACACATAAGATACAGAGAACATACAGTATACACATAAGATACAGAGAACATACAGTATACACATAAGATACAGAGAACATACAGTATACACATAAGATAAAGAGAACATACACCCCTCGATTCAAAGAGCAAAAGTTAATTGATTTCGTATCGAGAATCGTAAGTTTGGGTGGGTGTTAGTCATTTTTTCCTGTTTTTTTGGCCATTTCCGACTCGCACGAGCCTACGTACGAATGCGTATATGCTCTTACGATCAGCGGAAGTTCGTTCCTAAATTTTAGGATCAAAACGTAAAACTTAGGATCAAATCCTAAAACTTAGGATCAAATCCTAAAACTTAGGATCAAAACGTAAAACTTAGGTTAATTGGATGTGTTTAGGTGTGATTCAGAGAAACCTCTAAACGCGTTTTAAAAGAAAGCCACAGCCGACACCTTTTAGCAGCCGGATTGCTGTTCGTGAACAGGTTTTTTGGCTATGTGGAGGAGTCTGCGCGTCTTGAGCTCCAATGAACTGCATGTATCAGCATGGCCGAGGCCATAAATTGTATGGCAATGCATACCTGATTCATGTATGCCTTATAAAAGCATTTTAATGTGGACCTTAATTAGTCCTTTGCATGTAAACCTTTATTTGGCAATATATTTGCGTTAATTAAAGAAACTTATGTCCTTTGTTATTTATTTTAAAATTGAGGTACTAGAATAATATTTTTAGATTGCATTTATTGGTGTAGTTGTTTACCTTTGCTTTGTTTAATTATTTAAGCACATCTTTGGTCAGATGCATCACACTTACTGAGGAGAGGAGAGCGGGATAAAGTGCAGGATGTGGGTTACTGCTGTATTTTGCACAGACACAGCAGAGCTGGGGGCATGGAAAGGTCAGAAATCAAAGAATCCAGAGCAACACAGTCACAAGGCCCTTTCTGTTTGCAGGCTGCCCGATAATACCTGAGCCGCCATCTTGGCTGTTTCTAGGCTCATAACATGCAGAAGTTGCTGGGTGTTTTTTAATATTTGAGAGCAATCTGTATGTAGAGGGTGTGGGTAACCACACAAAAAATTTAAAGTTGTACCATTTGAAGCCAAAATATTAAAATTAAATCCACAAGTAAAAAATGCAAGTTAACTAAAAATTAAACAAAGTAAGATTTACTTATGCAAATGCATTCATTAATGGTTGGTTACTACAAAATGAATGAAATAACGAAAATTAAAAGACCAAATATTTAGAATGCACTTTAATGAGGTAAGTTTGTAGTGCGGAGCCGCAAGATCAGAAGGATTTACGTCCAGACAAAAAAGGAAAAAGGGCAAAACCAATGTTGCAACCTGAGAAATGAAACGGAAAATTCAGGATGGAAACTGACATAGGTCTGATTCCCGAACTGCCATACGAACGGACGTATATTTTAGGATAGAAACGTATTTGCTTATTGAATCACTCGCAAGTTCATACGAACGCACGAGCGGACGTGAAAAATAGGATGATCGTGAGCCAAATCCAAGCTGTTACATGTTTCTTTGAATCAACCCAACAGTATGCACATAAGTTACAGAGAACATACAGTATATACATAAGATACACAGAACATACAGTATATACATAAGATACACAGAACATACAGTATATACATAAGATACACAGAACATACAGTATATACATAAGATACAGAGAACATACAGTATATACATAAGATACAGAGAACATACAGTATATACATAAGATACAGAGAACATACAGTATATACAAGATACAGAGAACATACAGTATATACATAAGATACAGAGAACATACAGTATATACATAAGATACAGAGAACATACAGTATACACATAAGATAAAGAGAACATACAGTATACACATAAGATACAGAGAACATACAGTATATACAAGATACAGAGAACATACAGTATATACATAAGATACAGAGAACATACAGTATACACATAAGATACAGAGACCATACAGTATACACATAAGATAAAGAGAACATACAGTATGCACATAAGATACAGAGAACATACAGTATACACATAAGATAAAGAGAACATACAGTATATACATAAGATACACAGAACATACAGTATATACATAAGATACACAGAACATACAGTATATACATAAGATACAGAGAACATACAGTATATACAAGATACAGAGAACATACAGTATACACATAAGATACAGAGAACATACAGTATACACATAAGATACAGAGAACATACAGTATACACATAAGATACAGAGAACATACAGTATACACATAAGATAAAGAGAACATACAGTATGCACATAAGATACAGAGAACATACAGTATACACATAAGATAAAGAGAACATACAGTATATACATAAGATACACAGAACATACAGTATATACATAAGATACACAGAACATACAGTATATACATAAGATACAGAGAACATACAGTATATACAAGATACAGAGAACATACAGTATACACATAAGATACAGAGAACATACAGTATACACATAAGATACAGAGAACATACAGTATACACATAAGATACAGAGAACATACAGTATATACATAAGATACAGAGAACATACAGTATACACATAAGATACAGAGAACATACAGTATACACATAAGATACAGAGAACATACAGTATATACATAAGATACACAGAACATACAGTATATACATAAGATACAGAGAACATACAGTATATTCAAGATACAGAGAACATACAGTATATACATAAGATACAGAGAACATACAGTATACACATAAGATACAGAGAACATACAGTATATACATAAGATACAGAGAACATACAGTATATACATAAGATACAGAGAACATACAGTATATACATAAGATACAGAGAGCATACAGTATACACATAAGATACAGAGGACATACAGTATATACATAAGATACAGAGAACATACAGTACATACATAAGATACACAGAACATACAGTATATACATAAGATACAGAGAACATACAGTATATACATAAGATACAGAGAACATACAGTACATACATAAGATACAGAGAACATACAGTATATACATAAGATACAGAGAACATACAGTACATACATAAGATACAGAGAACATACAGTACATACATAAGATACAGAGAACATACAGTATATACATAAGATACAGAGAACATACAGTACATACATAAGATACAGAGAACATACAGTATACAGATAAGATACAGAGAACATACAGTATATACATAAGATACAGAGAACATACAGTATACACATAAGATACAGAGAACATACAGTATATACATAAGATACAGAGAACATACAGTATATACATAAGATACAGAGAACATACAGTATATACATAAGATACAGAGAACATACAGTATACACATAAGATACAGAGAACATACAGTATATACATAAGATACAGAGAACATACAGTATATACATAAGATACAGAGAACATACAGTACATACATAAGATACAGAGAACATACAGTATATACATAAGATACAGAGAACATACAGTACATACATAAGATACAGAGAACATACAGTATACAGATAAGATACAGAGAACATACAATATATACATAAGATACAGAGAACATACAGTACATACATAAGATACAGAGAACATACAGTATATACATAAGATACAGAGAACATACAGTACATACATAAGATACAGAGAACATACAGTATATACATAAGATACAGAGAACATACAGTACATACATAAGATACAGAGAACATACAGTATATACATAAGATACAGAGAACATACAGTACATACATAAGATACAGAGAACATACAGTATATACATAAGATACAGAGAACATACAGTACATACATAAGATACAGAGAACATACAGTATACAGATAAGATACAGAGAACATACAGTATATACATAAGATACAGAGAACATACAGTATATACATAAGATACAGAGAACATACAGTATACACATAAGATACAGAGAACATACAGTATATACATAAGATACAGAGAACATACTGTATATACATAAGATACAGAGAACATACAGTATATACATAAGATACAGAGAACATACAGTACATACATAAGATACAGAGAACATACAGTACATACATAAGATACAGAGAACATACAGTATATACATAAGATACAGAGAACATACAGTACATACATAAGATACAGAGAACATACAGTATATACATAAGATACAGAGAACATACAGTACATACATAAGATACAGAGAACATACAGTATACAGATAAGATACAGAGAACATACAGTATATACATAAGATACAGAGAACATACAGTATACACATAAGATACAGAGAACATACAGTATATACATAAGATACAGAGAACATACAGTATATACATAAGATACAGAGAACATACAGTATATACATAAGATACAGAGAACATACAGTATACACATAAGATACAGAGAACATACAGTATATACATAAGATACAGAGAGCATACAGTATACACATAAGATACAGAGAACATACAGTACATACATAAGATACAGAGAACATACAGTATACAGATAAGATACAGAGAACATACAGTATATACATAAGATACAGAGAACATACAGTATACAGATAAGATACAGAGAACATACAGTATATACATAAGATACAGAGAACATACAGTATACAGATAAGATACAGAGAACATACAGTATATACATAAGATACAGAGAACATACAGTATACAGATAAGATACAGAGAACATACAGTATATACATAAGATACAGAGAGCATACAGTATACACATAAGATACAGAGAACATACAGTATACAGATACGATACAGAGAACATACAGTACATACATAAGATACAGAGAACATACAGTATACAGATAAGATACAGAGAACATACAGTACATACATAAGATACAGAGAACATACAGTATACAGATAAGATACAGAGAACATACAGTATATACATAAGATACAGAGAACATACAGTATACAGATAAGATACAGAGAACATACAGTATATACATAAGATACAGAGAGCATACAGTATACACATAAGATACAGAGAACATACAGTATACAGATAAGATACAGAGAACATACAGTATATACATAAGATACAGAGAGCATACAGTATACACATAAGATACAGAGAACATACAGTATACAGATAAGATACAGAGAACATACAGTATATACATAAGATACAGAGAACATACAGTATACACATAAGATACAGAGAACATACAGTATATACATAAGATACAGAGAGCATACAGTATACACATAAGATACAGAGAACATACAGTACATACATAAGATACAGAGAACATACAGTATACAGATAAGATACAGAGAACATACAGTATATACATAAGATACAGAGAACATACAGTATACACATAAGATACAGAGAACATACAGTATACACATAAGATACAGAGAGCATACAGTATACACATAAGATACAGAGAACATACAGTACATACATAAGATACAGAGAACATACAGTATACAGATAAGATACAGAGAACATACAGTATATACATAAGATACAGAGAACATACAGTATACACATAAGATACAGAGAACATACAGTATATACATATGTATATACTGTATGTTCTCTGTATCTTATGTATATACTGTATGTTCTCTGTATCTTATGTATATACTGTATGTTCTCTGTATCTTATGTATATACTGTATGTTCTCTGTATCTTATGTGTATACTGTATGTTCTCTGTATCTTATGTATATACTGTATGTTCTCTGTATCTTATGTGTATACTGTATGTTCTCTGTATCTTATGTATATACTGTATGTTCTCTGTATCTTATGTGTATACTGTATGTTCTCTGTATCTTATGTATATACTGTATGTTCTCTGTATCTTATGTGTATACTGTATGTTCTCTGTATCTTATGTATATACTGTATGTTCTCTGTATCTTATCTGTATACTGTATGTTCTCTGTATCTTATGTATGTACTGTATGTTCTCTGTATCTTATGTATATACTGTATGTTCTCTGTATCTTATGTATGTACTGTATGTTCTCTGTATCTTATGTATATACTGTATGTTCTCTGTATCTTATGTATATACTGTATGTTCTCTGTATCTTATGTATATACTGTATGTTCTCTGTATCTTATGTGTATACTGTATGTTCTCTGTATCTTATGTATATACTGTATGTTCTCTGTATCTTATGTATATACTGTATGTTCTCTGTATCTTATGTATATACTGTATGTTCTCTGTATCTTATGTATATACTGTATGTTCTCTGTATCTTAAGATACAGAGAACATACAGTATATACATAAGATACAGAGAACATACAGTATATACATAAGATACAGAGAACATACAGTATACACATAAGATACAGAGAACATACAGTATATACATAAGATACAGAGAACATACAGTATATACATAAGATACAGAGAACATACAGTACATACATAAGATACAGAGAACATACAGTATATACATAAGATACAGAGAACATACAGTACATACATAAGATACAGAGAACATACAGTATACAGATAAGATACAGAGAACATACAGTATATACATAAGATACAGAGAACATACAGTATACACATAAGATACAGAGAACATACAGTATACACATAAGATACAGAGAACATACAGTATATACATAAGATACAGAGAACATACAGTATACACATAAGATACAGAGAACATACAGTATACACATAAGATACAGAGAACATACAGTATACACATAAGATACAGAGAACATACAGTATATACATAAGATACAGAGAACATACAGTATACACATAAGATACAGAGAACATACAGTATATACATAAGATACAGAGAACATACAGTATATACATAAGATACAGAGAACATACAGTATATACATAAGATACAGAGAACATACAGTATATACATAAGATACAGAGAACATACAGTATATACATAAGATACAGAGAACATACAGTATACACATAAGATACAGAGAACATACAGTATATACATAAGATACAGAGAACATACAGTATATACATAAGATACAGAGAACATACAGTATATACATAAGATACAGAGAACATACAGTATACACATAAGATACAGAGAACATACAGTATATACATAAGATACAGAGAACATACAGTATATACATAAGATACAGAGAACATACAGTATATACATAAGATACAGAGAACATACAGTACATACATAAGATACAGAGAACATACAGTATATACATAAGATACAGAGAACATACAGTACATACATAAGATACAGAGAACATACAGTATATACATAAGATACAGAGAACATACAGTACATACATAAGATACAGAGAACATACAGTATACAGATAAGATACAGAGAACATACAGTATACACATAAGATACAGAGAACATACAGTATACACATAAGATACAGAGAACATACAGTATATACATAAGATACAGAGAACATACAGTATATACATAAGATACAGAGAGCATACAGTATATACATAAGATACAGAGAACATACAGTATATACATAAGATACAGAGAACATACAGTATACACATAAGATACAGAGAACATACAGTATATACATAAGATACAGAGAACATACAGTATATACATAAGATACAGAGAACATACAGTATATACATAAGATACAGAGAGCATACAGTATACACATAAGATACAGAGAGCATACAGTACATACATAAGATACAGAGAACATACAGTATACAGATAAGATACAGAGAACATACAGTATATACATAAGATACAGAGAACATACAGTATACACATAAGATACAGAGAACATACAGTATATACATAAGATACAGAGAACATACAGTATATACATAAGATATAGAGAACATACAGTATACACATAAGATACAGAGAACATACAGTACATACATAAGATACAGAGAACATACAGTATATTGATTGACCGTTTGGTGTCCTTCTGCCGTCAACCTTCTATGTTTCTATGTGTTGGGCGCTAAGACATTGGGACACCACCTAGCGTTCTCCATTGGCTCTGTAGTGAATCAGGGAGAGGCTTCTACAGCGCCCATCACACATTACATTTATTAATGCTGGACAGGATACTACAGCATCACTTGTCTGGCTGCTAAGCTAGGTTATAGCGGCAGAAACCCACTTGTAGCGTCTACTAGCGGTCGCTCTATACAGATGCTCACCTGGCAATACGTGGCGCTATGTATATGGTAGTAATCCCTGAGTGAGCTTGTCGCGCTGTAATGAAGAAGTTGTTGCACTAGGTGGCGACATTTCCTCACTGCTGTCCCCTGCAGTGGTCCGGCACTTTTGCCTTTGATGAGAAGCTTTAATGTTCCCAGTCTGAATATCTCCCCTCACATAAAGGGGGCTGATGCTGATCAGGTGAGAGAGTAGAAAAGAGGAAGGGGGGGGGGGGGCAGGAAAATGAAAGGAGGAAAGAACTAAGGCATGAAGGAAAATAAAGCAAGGAAAGAGAGAAGCAATACAGGGAAAAAGAACCAGCAAGGAAAAAGAGTGAAGGAAGGGAGGAAAGAATGGATGTGAGATAAGGGATGGGGGAAAATAAGTAAAGAGTGAAGGAAGGGAATAAAGAAGGAAGAAAAAGGAAAGAGCAAGGATGAATGAGGAAGGAAAGAAAAGGAAGGACAGAAAAAGGGAAAAATGAGGGAAGAAAAGAGGAATATTGCATATAGAAGAGAGAAGGGAAGAGGCAGAGGAAAAGAGTGAATAAATGAAGGAAGGGAATAAAGAAGGAAGAAAGAAAGAGGGAAGGCAGACAGGAAGGAAAGAAAGATGAGAGTATGAATGAGGAAGGAAAAACAGGAAGAAAGGAAAGAAATAAAGAAAAGGGAGGAAGGGAAAAAGAGGGAAGGCAGGTAGGAAGCAGGTAAGAAAGAAGCAAGAATGAATGAGGAAGGAAAGAAACGGTAAGAAAGATAAAGAAGGATAGAAAGAAGAAAAAAGAGGGAAAAATAAAGAAGGAATATGGGATATAGAAGAGAGAGGAAAAGAGTGAATACATGAAGGAAGGGAAGAAAGAAGGAAGAATCAGGGAAGGCAGACAGGAAAGAAAGAAAGATGCAAGGATGAATGAGGAAGGAAAGAAACAGGAAGGCATAAAATAAAGAAAAAAGGATGGATAGAAAGAAGGGAAAAATTAGGGAAGAAAAGAGAAGAAATATTGGATATAAAAAAGAGAAGGAAATAGGGGGGGGGGGGGGAAGTGAATACATGAAGGAAGAAAGAGGGGAGGCACACAGGAAGGAAAGAACCAAGGATGAATGACGAAGGAAAGAAACAGGAAGGAAGAAAACAAGAAAAGGAAGGATAGAAAGAAGGGAAAATGAGGGAAGAAAAGAGAGAAGGAATACAGGATATAGAAGAGAGAAGGAAAGAGGGAGAGAAAAAAATTTAATAAATGAAGGAAGGGAATAAAGAAGGAAGAAAGGGGGGAGGCAGACAGGAAGGAAAGAAAGAAGCAAGGAAGAAGGGAAAAAATGAGGGAAGAAAGGAAAGAATGAATATGGTATAAAGAAGAGAGAAGGAAAGAGGGACAGGAAAAAAGTGAAGGAAGAAAAGGACATAATGATACTTAGCCTAATGGAATGGAGGAAGGAAGGTAGTAAAAAAAAGGAAGAAGGAAGAAATTTAGCTGGAAGGAAGAGGATAGAAAGACAGGAAGGAAAAAAAGAAAGGGAGGGGAGGATAGAGAAAGATACAGATAAGATACAGAAAGAACATAGGGAGGAATGAAGAAAAGAAAGGAGGGAAAGAAAAAAAGGCAGAAAGCAAAAAGACAGAAAGGAAAAAGATTCACCCCATATAAAGTTCAGCTGTTCTAGTAGGAGCTTTCGCAGCTTAAAGTGGACCAAAACCCTGCTGGATCGGGCCGATCCATTCCCTCCCCGCGGGGCATCCGAAATCGGGTGTGTGAAACCCCCCAGATCGCCGGGTTCAGCTCACCTCACCGCGGTCCTATGGCGCATGTGTAGCCGCTCGTCCAGTCAGCGCTCGGAGCGGCTGAGCTATGCACGTCTTAGCAGCGTCTTAGCTCAGCAGCTCTGAGCGCGCTGGCGGCCGCATCTCGCGCTTCCCTCTAACAGAGAGCGCGGCCATTCACAAATGGCTGACGCCGGCACGCACCCTGCTAGAGAGAAGCGCGAGATGCGGCTGCGGCCCACGCTTGCGCTGTTAGAACCGGGATTCAGGTAAGTGTAGCGGGCGTCCTGAGGGGTTTCACACAGCGAGGCATCCCGATCGGGTTCCCCAGGGAAGTGGAACAAAACCCAAGATAGTCAAAATCCTGGGTTTTGGTCCACTTTAAAGCACATGAAAGGGATCTCATTGTTGCAAGGTATCAGTCAGGAGAAGGATACAACAACATTCCAAGGCATTGGATATATAACATGGAATACAGAGAAGATGTTCATCAAGAACTGGAAATCACAAAGATACACCTGGGGTGGAAGTGCACAGCCTAAGGCCCTTATTTATCACGGGTAGAGATGAGCGAAGTTTTGAAAAATTCGATTCGGCTGATTCGCCGAATTTTCTGACAAAAATCGTTTCGATCCGAATTTATTCGCGGCGAATCGCTATTAACCACCCTTGATTTCCCCGCTGCTAGTAAAAAAATAACTGTACAAAAATACTCACCTGACCCCTCTATCGAATTGGCCGGGTATCCTCTTTCATTTGGTGCCATCCGATCCCCCCTAGTGGCTCGGATGGCCCCAGGAAAGACCCCGGAAAAGCCCCCCCCCCCCCGATTTTCTGTCATTTGAAAAAAAAAGCCCAGCCGCAAAGTTGGGCGGGCGGGAGGGAGGTAATAACAGCTTGGAAAGAAAGCGGGCGGGGCAGGAGGGAGGAATGACAGCCGGCGGGGAGGTAATGACAGCTTGGAAAGAAAGTGGGCGGGAGGGAGGAGTTACAGCGGGCAGGGAGGTAATGACAGTTTGGAAAGAAAGTGGGCGGGGTGGGAGGGAGGAATGACAGCTTGGAAAGAAAGTGGGCGGGGCGGGAGGGAGGTACTGACAGCGGGCGGGGAGGTAATGACAGCTTGGAAAGAAAGGGGGTGGGAGGGAGGAATGACAGCTTGGAAAGAAAGTGGGCGGGGCGAGAGGGAGGAATGACAGCTTGGAAAGAAAGTGGGCGGGAGGGAGGAGTTACAGCGGGCAGGGAGGTAATGGCAGTTTGGAAAGAAAGTGGGCGGGGTGGGAGGGAGGAATGACAGCTTGGAAAGAAAGTGGGCGGGGCGAGAGGGAGGTACTGACAGCGGGCGGGGAGGTAATGACAGATTGGAAAGAAAGTGGGCGGGGTGGGAGGGAGGAATGACAGCTTGGAAAGAAAGTGGGCGGGGCGAGAGGGAGGTACTGACAGCGGGCGGGGAGGTAATGACAGCTTGGAAAGAAAGTGGGCGGGGCGGGAGGAATGACAGCTTGGAAAGAAAGTGGGCGGGGCGGGAGGAATGACAGCTTGGAAAGAAAGTGGGCGAGGCGGGAGGGAGGAGTTACAGCGGGCGAGGAGGTAATGACAGCTTGGAAAGAAAGTGGGCGGGGTGGGAGGGAGGAATGACAGCTTGGAAAGAAAGTGGGCGGGGCGAGAGGGAGGTACTGACAGCGGGCGGGGAGGTAATGACAGATTGGAAAGAAAGTGGGCGGGGCGGGAGGAATGACAGCTTGGAAAGAAAGTGGGCGAGGCGGGAGGGAGGAGTTACAGCGGGCAGGGAGGTAATGACAGTTTGGAAAGAAAGTGGGCGGGGCGGGAGATAATGACAGTTTGGAAAGAAAGTGGGCGGGCGGGAGGGAGGAATGACAGCTTGGAAAGAAAGTGGGCGGGGTGGAAGGGAGGAATGACAGCTTGGAAAGAAAGTGGGCGGGGCGGGAGGAATGACAGCTTGGAAAGAAAGTGGGCGGGGCGGGAGGAATGACAGCTTGGAAAGAAAGTGGGCGAGGCGGGAGGGAGGAGTTACAGTGGGCGAGGAGGTAATGACAGCTTGGAAAGAAAGTGGGCGGGGTGGGAGGGAGGAATGACAGCTTGGAAAGAAAGTGGGCGGGGCGAGAGGGAGGTACTGACAGCGGGCGGGGAGGTAATGAAGATTGGAAAGAAAGTGGGCGGGGCGGGAGGAATGACAGCTTGGAAAGAAAGTGGGCGAGGCGGGAGGGAGGAGTTACAGCGGGCAGGGAGGTAATGACAGTTTGGAAAGAAAGTGGGCGGGGCGGGAGATAATGACAGTTTGGAAAGAAAGTGGGCGGGCGGGAGGGAGGAATGACAGCTTGGAAAGAAAGTGGGCGGGGTGGGAGGGAGGAATGACAGCTTGGAAAGAAAGTGGGCGGGGCGAGAGGAATGACAGCTTGGAAAGAAAGTGGGCGGGGCGGGAGGAATGACAGCTTGGAAAGAAAGTGGGCGAGGCGGGAGGGAGGAGTTACAGCGGGCGAGGAGGTAATGACGGCTTGGAAAGAAAGTGGGCGGGGCGAGAGGGAGGTACTGACAGCGGGCGGGGAGGTAATGACAGCTTGGAAAGAAAGTGGGCGGGCGGGAGGAATGACAGCTTGGAAAGAAAGTGGGCGGGGCGGGAGGGAGGAGTTACAGCGGGCGGGGAGGTAATGACAGCTTGGAAAGAAAGTGAGCGGGAGGAATGACAGCTTGGAAAGAAAGTGAGCGGGAGGGAGGAGTTACAGCGGGCAGGGAGGTAATGACAGTTTGGAAAGAAAGTGGGCGGGGCGGGAGATAATGACAGTTTGGAAAGAAAGTGGGCGGGGCGGGAGGTAATGACAGCTTGGAAAGAAAGTGGGCAAGGCGGGAGGGAGGAGTTACAGCGGGCGGGGAGGTAATGACAGCTTGGAATGACAGCGGACGGGGCCGGCAGGCAGGAGCCCACTTTCTTTCCAAGCTGTCATTCACAAAAATCATCCTCCAAATTCATACTCTATTATCATCCGCCAAATTAATTCTCTATTATCATCCATTAAATTCATACTCTATCAATTAACTAAACAAAACGAATTCCCGCTAATCAACTAAATAAATCAGACCACAATCAAGTCCCCGAAACTTATATTCCTTTCCATTTGACTTTCATTTTATTTTCAATCATCAATTTAATTTTAATCATCAGTTAATTAAGTAATAAATACATAAGGTTTGTCCTATTTCCACTACAAAACATTACCAAGTTTTTTTTATGCTTTTAATAAGGAAAAGCCGACAATTGAACTAATAAAGTAGAGCCGGCAATAGAGCTATCAAAGAAAAGCTGACAATAGAACTACTGCCTACAACTACATTTCCCAGCAAGCACTGGGAAACACCTGGTTCAAAAAGACAGCAAGGGCATTCCCGCCCCTTCTTGAAATAGTTTTATGAAATTGGTTTAAGATTGATTTAAAATTAATTAGTTTGAGAATATGAATATGCCAGAAAATCGATGGAGTGAGAGGTTATATATATATATATATATATATATATATATATATAACTTATATAAAGTGAATTTAAACTATTACCTCTAGACTCATCAATTTATTGCTACCTTTCTATGAGCATTACCATCAATGATATCACCGGTACAATTATATACACATATATCTCTTTCATATCAATTTAATATAACTCCATCTACTGACCACTGTTTATATTAATTTTTATATAATTGTATTACTAGTTATTACTATTGAATACCGATTTTATACTCATATATATATATATTTTTGAATTTTTGAATTAAACACACTCTCACCACATGGACAAAATATAGATTTGGATTTTAATTGCTTTTTAGAAAACAACTAACTAGATTGGTTCCCCTTCAATATTGATCTGTTCCTTAGAAAATATTTGTCTGGACTTTCCCCCTACTCATCAAACTTATTAATTTACTCCTTTACCGCAATGTTCGACTACACTATTTCCATTAACATTAACATTACTATTCAATCATAATTAATTAACTTTTACATTTTTACACCCTTACATCCTTAAAGTGGACCAACACCCAGGGGTGATCGGCCCGGAAATCTATAAGATTCCCGGGCCGATCACCCCCCACCCCGCGGGACATCCGAGATCGGGATGTCCCGCGGGGTGAAACCCCCCAGAAACCCCAAAAACACCTTACCTGATCCGCCGCCGCCGCCTCCCGCGCACCCCTCCAGACGTGCGCGCGCCCGCGCCGGCCCTCTGTGAATGGCCGGCGGGGGGCGCGCGCGCGCCGAGAGTGACGCGCGGGAGGCGGCGGCGGCGGCGGCGGAAGCGGCCTGGACGTTCCTGATCCCCGCCTGGACGTTGGCGGGGATTGGCTGCGGCGCTCACGTGGGAGCGTTGAGAGGTGAGTTTTTTGGGGTTTCTGGGGGGTTTCACACAGCGGGGCACCCCCGATCGGGGTGCCCCGCCGAAGTGGACCAAAACCCAGGATAGTCAAAATCCTGGGTGTTGGTCCACTTTAATGTCACCACCTTTTTATCATTTTCATATCATATCAAATCATTTTGTATCAATTACTTTTTACTAATCCTCTAATAATTTATTCCTCATCAACCATGATCTATATATTTATAGTCTTATCTAGTGAAAAGCCGGTTACCGGCTTTTTTTCTGCTGTACTTGAGTATTTCAGTTCACCGACGCTTTCAAGGTGAAGGCGGGGTCTTCTTTGGTGGTATTATAGTTATAATTATATGGTTAATCAAAAATGAATTGAATGAAATAATCAATTGTTTAAATAGAGGACTGTGAATTGTGACAGTTAATTGTACTATTGATTCAAATAAATAAATGATTATCATAATTATGATTATATAATAAATAAATGATTATCATAATAGATAATTGGGAAAAAAAATAGTTGACGCAATTAACAAATTGGTTATAATGATTAAGGCAATACCACGCTGAGAGCGGAGAGTTGCCACCCTGCCCACACTATTAAAGCCATCCCGGTGGGAGAGATGATTAGGGCTCGTAGGAACTGTACTGAGGAGGGTGTGTTTGAGAAAGAACTAGAAACCATATCACATAGATTGTCACAACGTGGCTATAATAGGAATCTATTAGAAAGAGCCAAAGGAATAGCAAGATCTAAAAAGAGGGATAATATGCTGAAAGCGGATCAGATATGCAGTCCACGTAGAGGTGGGAGACAAAGAAATGAGGTTATCGGTAACCATATTCAAGACAGAGCACTTGTTGTCTCCACTGCCTATAGTATGTCATTTTCCAAGATCAAGCAAATTATTTATAAGCACTTGCCATTATTGCAGTGCGATCCCCAATTGAAACAGATTATTGGTAATGGTATCAAGGTGGTAAGTAAGCGGGCTCCTACCTTAGGACAAAAGTTATCCCCGAGCCTTTATAAGAAACGGGACACCTGTAATAAAACCTGGCTTTCATGCAAAGGTTTTTATAGATGTGGGGGCACACGATGTGGTCTGTGCAAATTTGTAGCCGGAGGCACACATTTTTCATCCCAGGTTACCAAACAGATGTATGAAATTAATAGTTTCATTAATTGTAATACCTCATATGTGGTCTATTTGGTATCCTGTGAAAGTTGCCAGATTCAATACATAGGCTGCACGATCAGACCTCTAAAACGCAGGATATGGGAACATCTTTCAGGAGCACAATCAGATCGTATGACCTCCTCCCCCTCCAATGTTCGTAAACATTTTAGAGACATACATGGGGGGGATACCAGCAGTTTTAGATGCAAGGGGATAGAGAAAATAACACCAAATATAAGGAGGAGGTGATATCCGAGAGAAATTACTTCAGAGAGAAGTTTATTGGATTTTTCATCTCAGAACACGCATCCCTAATGGGTTAAACTCACGATGGGATGTCGATTTATTCTTGAAATAGAACATGCTTCCCCCTTTCCCTGAAATATAACAGTATAATGGAATGAAACTTGGAGTATTCAATTGTATATATGAGAGTTAGGGTTATTAGAACAAAATAGTGTAAAATATAGATTATAATGATATTCACATATTAAAATGTTTTTAAATAATATATTCATAAAATGCTTTGCTAATAATAAATGACTACAGCCTAACTAGACTAAGAAAATATAGGAATTTAGAGATAATGTAAAGATTAAGACACAGAAAGCCGCCATCCTTTTGCCGTTAAATGTACTTTCATTCATTCACCTCTGTATGTGAGCGAGTAAAACTCAATAAGGAGCTGTCTGGGCAGACTGCCAAGTACAGACTAGTAATCTTTGAATGTTACAAGTGATGTTTAAATGTAACAAGTTCTGCTGGAATCTCCTTTAGAAATGTAGCAGCAGCTCTTAGAGCCCTTTGAATGAATGTATCTCATCTCTGCAGTGTTGATTTAGCTGTAGAAATGAGATACATCAATATGTCAACAGCAGTTACAATGTAAAGACATCTTGTTACAATCTGCGGTTTGTTATTTGCTTTGACCAGAAGTATATTACTGTCTCTTCTGTAAAGACTGTGGCTGACTGAGGTGAAACACAGCTCAGCCGTTTCATTAAATATGTCTCCGCTTTTTAATATATAGGAGTTTAATTGTTGTGTAGTGTATTTAATGAAATAAAGATTAAATGTATAGTGAAGGCATTTTGAAGAGAAAATAGTTTAAGAATACAGGGGTCATTTTATATTTTAACTCCATTCAGCCATGTGCTCTACTATTATAAAGATAGGGATTATTAATCCCATATAAGAATGTGGATCCTATGGAGTTAATTGGGTGATCCCGGGTGTTACGCCCGGGACAGAATAATTATCCTGATTGACCACAGGTTATCCTGAGAGCGCATGACTGGTGGGAGTGTCCCCTTTATGGTATTGGATAAAAAGGTTTCTACTCATTGTTACCATTAGATGTCATGATTAAGGACCTATTGTCCGAAACGCGTTGGCGTTAGGGCCCATATTGTACATATCTATCATTTTGAAGTTGTTGGATTACTGATTTTAATGGAAGAAAATAAAAGCACAAGATTTTACGACATTTTTGGGCTGGCTCAACATTTCTTATTATGATTGTCTACGGAGTGAGCTTCCGCGGCCGCAGACCCATGTGTTGTTCACCGCCACAGGATTGAAATACAGGTAGAGCTGACTTTATCTTTTTTCTATAATGATTAAGTGTTTAAATGATTCAATAAATAAATACATTATTAAATAACTGGATGAATTAGATCTGGATGAATGGAACTGATAAGAATGAATAAATTAATGAAAGTGAATAAAATTGATATGATTAAAAATTGAATAGAAGTTGGATAAAAAATGAGAAAGTGATCAAAGAAATTGTTTAGAAAAGATTGTTTATGCACAAGAGGATGTATATAATGAAAAAAAAAATAATAATAACAACACTTATATTAATATCATTATTATTTTTATCATCACTATTAATAATATTAGGAGAATAATATAATATCATGATCCAAGTAAAATGTATGTGGTAATTTGTGAGTGGGACATGAAAGAGATGTCTGGATTAATTTATGTTCTTATTAGTCTATGGAATTATTAGTAAAATATATATATATATATATATATATATTATTAAAATATGGACTTTATATGGCTGTGGAGGTAATTTGAATAAAATAAGTGAAAATTATGTAAGAATGTGTGAACAGTGGATATAAAATAAGTTATTTATAGGTAAATTGATTATTTATAGGTAAAAAAATAATTACAGCGGGCGAGGAGGTAATGACAGCTTGGAAAGAAAGTGGGCGGGGTGGGAGGGAGGAATGACAGCTTGGAAAGAAAGTGGGCGGGTCGAGAGGGAGGTACTGACAGCGGGCGGGGAGGTAATGACAGCTTGGAAAGAAAGTGGGCGGGGCGGGAGGAATGACAGCTTGGAAAGAAAGTGGGCGGGACGGGAGGGAGGAGTTACAATAATTAAATAATTACAGCGGGCGAGGAGGTAATGACAGCTTGGAAAGAAAGTGGGCGGGGTGGGAGGGAGGGAGGAATGACAGCTTGGAAAGAAAGTGGGCGGGGCGAGAGGGAGGTACTGACAGCGGGCGGGGAGGTAATGACAGCTTGGAAAGAAAGTGGGCGGGGCGGGAGATAATGACAGTTTGGAAAGAAAGTGGGCGGGGCGGGAGGTAATGAATGACAGCTTGGAAAGAAAGTGGGCGAGGCGGGAGGGAGGAGTTACAGCGGGCGGGGAGGTAATGACAGCTTGGAATGACAGCGGACGGGGCCGGCAGGCAGGAGCCCACTTTCTTTCCAAGCTGTCATTCACAAAAATCATCCTCCAAATTCATACTCTATTATCATCCGCCAAATTAATTCTCTATTATCATCCATTAAATTCATACTCTATCAATTAACTAAACAAAACGAATTCCCGCTAATCAACTAAATAAATCAGACCACAATCAAGTCCCCGAAACTTATATTCCTTTCCATTTGACTTTCATTTTATTTTCAATCATCAATTTAATTTTAATCATCAGTTAATTAAGTAATAAATACATAAGGTTTGTCCTATTTCCACTACAAAACATTACCAAGTTTTTTTTATGCTTTTAATAAGGAAAAGCCGACAATTGAACTAATAAAGTAGAGCCGGCAATAGAGCTATCAAAGAAAAGCTGACAATAGAACTACTGCCTACAACTACATTTCCCAGCAAGCACTGGGAAACACCTGGTTCAAAAAGACAGCAAGGGCATTCCCTCCCCTTCTTGAAATAGTTTTATGAAATTGGTTTAAGATTGATTTAAAATTAATTAGTTTGAGAATATGAATATGCCAGAAAATCGATGGAGTGAGAGGTTATATATATATATATATATATATATATATATAACATTTATAAAGTGAATTTAAACTATTACCTCTAGACTCATCAATTTATTGCTACCTTTCTATGAGCATTACCATCAATGATATCACCGGTACAATTATATACACATATATCTCTTTCATATCAATTTAATATAACTCCATCTACTGACCACTGTTTATATTAATTTTTATATAATTGTATTACTAGTTATTACTATTGAATACCGATTTTATACTCATATATATATATATATTTTTGAATTTTTGAATTAAACACACTCTCACCACATGGACAAAATATAGATTTGGATTTTAATTGCTTTTTAGAAAACAACTAACTAGATTGGTTCCCCTTCAATATTGATCTGTTCCTTAGAAAATATTTGTCTGGACTTTCCCCCTACTCATCAAACTTATTAATTTACTCCTTTACCGCAATGTTCGACTACACTATTTCCATTAACATTAACATTACTATTCAATCATAATTAATTAACTTTTACATTTTTACACCCTTACATCCTTAATGTCACCACCTTTTTATCATTTTCATATCATATCAAATCATTTTGTATCAATTACTTTTTACTAATCCTCTAATAATTTATTCCTCATCAACCATGATCTATATATTTATAGTCTTATCTAGTGAAAAGCCGGTTACCGGCTTTTTTTCTGCTGTACTTGAGTATTTCAGTTCACCGACGCTTTCAAGGTGAAGGCGGGGTCTTCTTTGGTGGTATTATAGTTATAATTATATGGTTAATCAAAAATGAATTGAATGAAATAATCAATTGTTTAAATAGAGGACTGTGAATTGTGACAGTTAATTGTACTATTGATTCAAATAAATAAATGATTATCATAATTATGATTATATAATAAATAAATGATTATCATAATAGATAATTGGGAAAAAAATAGTTGACGCAATTAACAAATTGGTTATAATGATTAAGTGTTTAAATAATTCAATAAATAAATACATTATTAAATAACTGGATGAATTAGATCTGGATGAATGGAACTGATAAGAATGGATAAATTAATGAAAGTGAATAAAATTGATATGATTAAAAATTGAATAGAAGTTGGATAAAAAATGAGAAAGTGATCAAAGAAATTGTTTAGAAAAGATTGTTTATGCACTAGAGGATGTATATAATGAAAAAAAAATAATAATAACAACACTTATATTAATATCATTATTATTTTTATCATCACTATTAATAATATTAGGAGAATAATATAATATCATGATCCAAGTAAAATGTATGTGGTAATTTGTGAGTGGGACATGAAAGAGATGTCTGGATTAATTTATGTTCTTATTAGTCTATGGAATTATTAGTAAAATATATATATATATATATATTATTAAAATATGGACTTTATATGGCTGTGGAGGTAATTTGAATAAAATAAGTGAAAATTATGTAAGAATGTGTGAACAGTGGATATAAAATAAGTTATTTATAGGTAAATTGATTATTTATAGGTAAAAAAATAATTACAGCGGGCGAGGAGGTAATGACAGCTTGGAAAGAAAGTGGGCGGGGTGGGAGGGAGGAATGACAGCTTGGAAAGAAAGTGGGCAGGGCGAGAGGGAGGTACTGACAGCGGGCGGGGAGGTAATGACAGCTTGGAAAGAAAGTGGGCGGGGTGGGAGGAATGACAGCTTGGAAAGAAAGTGGGCGGGGCGGGGGGAGGAGTTACAGTGGGCGGGGAGGTAATGACAGCTTGGAAAGAAAGTGAGCGGGAGGGAGGAGTTACAGCGGGCAGGGAGGTAATGACAGTTTGGAAAGAAAGTGGGCGGGGCGGGAGATAATGACAGTTTGGAAAGAAAGTGGGCGGGGCGGGAAGGAGGAATGACAGCTTGGAAAGAAAGTGGGCGGGGTGGGAGGGAGGGAGGAATGACAGCTTGGAAAGAAAGTGGGCGGGGCGAGAGGGAGGTACTGACAGCGGGCGGGGAGGTAATGACAGCTTGGAAAGAAAGTGGGCGGGGCGGGAGATAATGACAGTTTGGAAAGAAAGTGGGCGGGGCGGGAGGTAATGAATGACAGCTTGGAAAGAAAGTGGGCGAGGCGGGAGGGAGGAGTTACAGCGGGCGGGGAGGTAATGACAGCTTGGAATGACAGCGGACGGGGCCGGCAGGCAGGAGCCCACTTTCTTTCCAAGCTGTCATTCACAAAAATCATCCTCCAAATTCATACTCTATTATCATCCGCCAAATTAATTCTCTATTATCATCCATTAAATTCATACTCTATCAATTAACTAAACAAAACGAATTCCCGCTAATCAACTAAATAAATCAGACCACAATCAAGTCCCCGAAACTTATATTCCTTTCCATTTGACTTTCATTTTATTTTCAATCATCAATTTAATTTTAATCATCAGTTAATTAAGTAATAAATACATAAGGTTTGTCCTATTTCCACTACAAAACATTACCAAGTTTTTTTGATGCTTTTAATAAGGAAAAGCCGACAATTGAACTAATAAAGTAGAGCCGGCAATAGAGCTATCAAAGAAAAGCTGACAATAGAACTACTGCCTACAACTACATTTCCCAGCAAGCACTGGGAAACACCTGGTTCAAAAAGACAGCAAGGGCATTCCCGCCCCTTCTTGAAATAGTTTTATGAAATTGGTTTAAGATTGATTTAAAATTAATTAGTTTGAGAATATGAATATGCCAGAAAATCGATGGAGTGAGAGGTTTTATATATATATATATATATATATATATATATATATAACTTATATAAAGTGAATGTAAACTATTACCTCTAGACTCATCAATTTATTGCTACCTTTCTATGAGCATTACCATCAATGATATCACCGGTACAATTATATACACATATATCTCTTTCATATCAATTTAATAAAACTCCATCTACTGACCACTGTTTATATAAATTTTTATATAATTGTATTACTAGTTATTACTATTGAATACCGATTTTATACTCATATATATATATTTTTGAATTTTTGAATTAAACACACTCTCACCACATGGACAAAATATAGATTTGGATTTTAATTGCTTTTTAGAAAACAACTAACTAGATTGGTTTCCCTTCAATATTGATCTGTTCCTTAGAAAATATTTGTCTGGACTTTCCCCCTACTCATCAAACTTATTAATTTACTCCTTTACCGCAATGTTCGACTACACTATTTCCATTAACATTAACATTACTATTCAATCATAATTAATTAACTTTTACATTTTTACACCCTTACATCCTTAATGTCACCACCTTTTTATCATTTTCATATCATATCAAATCATTTTGTATCAATTACTTTTTACTAATCCTCTAATAATTTATTCCTCATCAACCATGATCTATATATTTATAGTCTTATCTAGTGAAAAGCCGGTTACCGGCTTTTTTTCTGCTGTACTTGAGTATTTCAGTTCACCGACGCTTTCAAGGTGAAGGCGGGGTCTTCTTTGGTGGTATTATAGTTATAATTATATGGTTAAATTGAATGAAATAATCAATTGTTTAAATAGAGGACTGTGAATTGTGACAGTTAATTGTACTATTGATTCAAATAAATAAATGATTATCATAATTATGATTATATAATAAATAAATGATTATCATAATAGATAATTGGGAAAAAAATAGTTGACGCAATTAACAAATTGGTTATAATGATTAAGTGTTTAAATAATTCAATAAATAAATACATTATTAAATAACTGGATGAATTAGATCTGGATGAATGGAACTGATAAGAATGAATAAATTAATGAAAGTGAATAAAATTGATATGATTAAAAATTGAATAGAAGTTGGATAAAAAATGAGAAAGTGATCAAAGAAATTGTTTAGAAAAGATTGTTTATGCACTAGAGGATGTATATAATGAAAAAAAAAATAATAATAACAACACTTATATTAATATCATTATTATTTTTATCATCACTATTAATAATATTAGGAGAATAATATAATATCATGATCCAAGTAAAATGTATGTGGTAATTTGTGAGTGGGACATGAAAGAGATGTCTGGATTAATTTATATTCTTATTAGTCTATGGAATGATTAGTAAAATATAATATATATATATATATATATATATATATATATATATATATATATATATATTATTAAAATATGGACTTTATATGGCTGTGGAGGTAATTTGAATAAAATAAGTGAAAATTATGTAAGAATGTGTGAACAGTGGATATAAAATAAGTTATTTATAGGTAAATTGATTATTTATAGGTAAAAAAATAATAATAGATAAAATAATGAGACAATGATAACCTATTAATAGGATTTTATTCAAAAAACGTTCTGGATTTTTGAATTAAACACACTCTCACCACATGGACAAAATATAGATTTGGATTTTAATTGCTTTTTAGAAAACAACTAACTAGATTGGTTCCCCTTCAATATTGATCTGTTCCTTAGAAAATATTTGTCTGGACTTTCCCCCTACTCATCAAACTTATTAATTTACTCCTTTACCGCAATGTTCGACTACACTATTTCCATTAACATTAACATTACTATTCAATCATAATTAATTAACTTTTACATTTTTACACCCTTACATCCTTAATGTCACCACCTTTTTATCATTTTCATATTATATCAAATCATTTTGTATCAATTACTTTTTACTAATCCTCTAATAATTTATTCCTCATCAACCATGATCTATATATTTATAGTATTATCATATTTTTATAATATCATTACTTTATATATCCATCAAATCGTTTTTTATCAATTACTTCTTACTAATCCTCTAGTAATTTATTCCTCATCCACAATGACCTATATATTTATATATTTATACTCTTTTCATATTTTTATCATATCCTTAGTTTATATATCCATTCTATCTATTCACGTCTACCCAGTTTCAATTTTACATCCCTCCATCTAATTATTTAATGAATTGTCCCTCTACTAATGATTTAATCATTTTCTATTTTTTTTTATTTGATCAACTTGATCAATTAATAAAATTATTGTTTATTTATTAGATCAATCAATAATTTAGGCCCTTATTCATCAAGCGATAGCGCCAGGTAGTGTCTGACGAGCGCCAGGCAGCGGCAGCTAACGGCGACTACCGACTCCAGTACGCCCGGCGGCGGTCACAATGACGCATTTATCAAGCAAAATGAGGCTAGCGCCGGCGAGAGCGACGGCTAGCGCGGCATTCATCATGAAGCCGGCTGGACCGAACAGCGCCGCTGCAAATTCCTTCACAGCGACACGTATTACCTGGCGCTACCTGCCGCTCTCCCATACATTTCAATGGCAGACGCTGCAATGATTGTTCTTAGTGGTTTTGGGGTTTTTTGCTTTGGGACAAAATTCAACACATGTTTATATTGATATGTTTGATGAATCTAGCTGGTTATTTATCTTTTTTTTTTTTTTTTTTATTTTTCACAATGTAATGTTGTGAGTGACATGGGAATTGCATCTCCTCCACCCAAACTCATTGGCCTCAAAAGCGCTGGTTTTCCACACAAACGGGGCTTGTAAAGCTATTTTGTAGCCTGTCAGGTTGGGCGGTCACGTTCGCTCTTAGAAATTGTCAGCGCCCAAGCTATTCGGCAGCCCTGTCCTTGATGAATCTGTGTTGGTCAGTGTTTGTGCAGTCGCTGTTTGAATTCGCTATGTGGCGGCGCGAGCGTCGCTGTGCCTCGGTGCGCTGCGTTGTGCGGCGCTGTGCTGTTCATACATGTGCCCTTCTGCCATTTGCAAGGAATTCACTTCCCGCGACCCCAGTCGTTGTTAATGAATACACTGTAGTTGTGAGCGTGCCTGGCCCCATATTGCAGGATTAACATTCAGTCGTACCAGCTCATAACAACCCGTTATGCATTCTCATGTGTGCCACATTTTCAGGTAGTTGTCTAGTTAGATTGTGTGATGACTTTGTGAAGCAATAATCTCTGTATATTTAAGCACAACGGTGTATGCTTTAGAAGGACCTATGCATTACAGTATGTAGAATCCCCAGCTAAATCAAGCTAATAGTTCGTTGCGCCTTTGCCCCTAGCTTGTTTTGCAGCGTCATTTTAATGTTTTTCCGCCACTTAGCTTGCACATAGCTGATATTAGCTTGTCCCTGCTGCGCGCATGTTTTTTTGGGAATTTTGAAGCACAGTTGCTTGCGTCATATCCGGTTCCGGGATCCTCCTTTGCGTTTCAACGCCACCTTAAGGTAAAACTGTCTTGCGCTTATGCCAATAGCTTGTTTTTCAGCGTCATTTTAATGTTTTTCCGCCACTTAGCTTGCACATAGCTGATATTAGCTTGTCCCTGCTGCACGCATGTTTTTTTTTTTTGTTTTGCAGCACAGTTGCTTGCGTCATATCCGGTTCCTGGATCCTCCTTTGCGTTTCAACGCCACCTTAAGGTAAAACTGTCTAGCGCTTATGCCACTAGCTTGTTTTCAAGCGTCATTTTAGTTTTTCCGCCACTTAGCTTGCACATAGCTGAGAATAGCTTGTTGCTGGGGCGCGGTGCGTATTTTTGTTTTGTTTTGTTTTTTATTTGTCTCATGTCGCTAGCGTCATTTCCGGTTCCTGTTTCCTCCTTAGCGTTTCCAATATGGCTCCCAAACGGCGAGTAATGCGCCTCCCCAGCTCCTCCTCAGATTCCGGACCCACCACCCCTCCCCCACATCCCCCACCTACCTCACCTTCCCCAAATACCACCCCTCCCACCCATTCCCCTCCTGGGCCCCAAAAACAAAGGCGCACCCGGGTGGATAGCCGGGTAAATGGCCAGGTTGTGAAAGTGAGTATTTTAGTTATGTATTTTTAGCTTAAAAATTTATAAACACACAGGGTGGATAGGGGCAGAATTTTTATTGTTTTTAGGCCAAAATTTAACACTCCACATGGGGCATCCCCATTGTGGATGTCCTGCTTGGATGGCCCCCCCCCCCCCCCTGGAGGGCCCTAAAAATTACCTCTGCCCCGTCCCATCTGTGCATGCGTGAGTTGCGGATGCCTATTGCGCTTACCTCTAGCAGGGTGTACCCCTGCGCCATACATATTTTCATTTGGTGTGCAGGCGCACTCCCTGTTAGAGTCAAACGCCACATGCGTACTTTGCCGTGCAGACACAGCTGAGCTGGTATGCACCTCCCAAGGCCCTTGGATGCGCATACCACACCGGCGTGGAGCGCTGTGTTTGGCTTGCGGAGTGACGTGGGAGTGTCCTCAGCGGTGTATTTGGGCCCTTCAAAGGGGGTTGCAGACAGTGGGCCACCCACAATAGTTGTGGCCCAAAAAAGTGCACACAAACCCAGAATAATGTAAATCCTGGGTGTGGGTCCACTTTGATCTTGTCTCTGTATAACTGTTTATGACATTGTTCTGAGGTCATGTATTTATTTTTTTTTTATTTATTTTTTTTTTTTTTCCTAGGACTTCTGCCTGGCCGAATACGACTATGCCCGAGGAGCGAAAAAACGCCTTGCCATGGAGGTGAAGGCCACTGTGTCCCGGCGCTTCAAGACCGACCTGACCATCCGGGCGATCCAACAAAAATGGTCAGATTTTAAGCGCCGGGACCCAGAAGGCGTGTACCGCCTATATGATGCCTACGCATCAGGTAAGTTAAAGCTTATGTTCTTTTTTGCCTTTGTGCAGAATCATCTGCTAAGCTGTGTCCTTTTTTGCTCTTTATATTAATTATTTGCTTTCACCCCCTCCACACAGATAAGCGTCCTCCCCTGGGGAAACGTGGGAAGGGATTCCTCCCCCGAACCAGGCAGGCGGACTCGGGGGAGTCATCGGGGGAGGGTCCCTCCCGCGGGTCCTATTTAGAGGACCCAGGGGAGGAAGGGGATGACGCCCCAGAGGAGTGTGCTGCTGGGGGGCAGGCTGGATCAAGCCTCAGCTCCTCACACTCTGAGTCTGAGGACTCTCACCAGGCAAGGGGCCACTCTCAAGCAGGGAGTGAGAGGGAGGAGGGTGGCCCTTTGCCTGGTGGATCTTCTGAGCAGAGTGTGAGGAGCCGAGGCTCCCCGCCTCCTCCTCAGAGCCCTCCCTGGGCTTCAAGTGGCGCTTCATCCCCTGGTGAGTTTACATGTTTTAATTGTTAGTCTGTGCCAGGTTTCATCTGACCATTTGTGCTTAGCCCTTGCAATTCCTCTGTAATTTGCAGGGCATCATATAGGCGGCACCTCCATGGATTTTTGGCGTCAAATCCTCCTCGGGCATAGTCGTGGTAAGTGTATGTTTTAAGCTAGTTCATTTTGGACTTTATGTCATTCCTTAAAGTGGACCCACAAACATTGATGATATTGCTTGGATTATGGCGCCTTGCCTGCCAAATCACATCCCTCACCCAGGGCCCCCCCCCAACCAAACACCACAAACTACTTCCCTCTTTGGGGGTGGCAGAAGCCATTGTCCCTGCCTCCTGTGTGGCACTCGAGATGTGTGTGCGCCTGCGCTCTGTTTCATACTGGCATGCGTGTGCGCACACACTGGCGGAGTGATGTGCGGAAGGCAGGGGCGGTGGCGGACTAAAATTGTGTTGCTCTGCCAAAGTAGACTACTACACTGAATATTCACAATCCTGTGTCTTGGTACACTTTTAACAGACACGTTTCCTGGTCCATTGTCTCAGCTGGTTTGCTAATGTACATTAACATCACAAACCACACTACAGTGCTAGCCAACTGGAAACCACCCCTATGTTTCTGGCCACACCATGATGTGTGCTAGCAATAGTTAATTTACGTGAAGTAGTTAGGGCAAACACATGTTGCACACTGGTAACATTATCCATTAAATTGGTAATGAGTCATTTACATTGCAATGTAAAGGTTAGTGCCAGATTTTCAAAATGGATACATGTGGCAACCATAAACACTTCACATTAACTAATGGGCCAGGAATATAGCAAATATCGTTTAACATGTATGTAAAGAAGTGTTTGTTTTTGGAGCTAAGACTCAATAACCAGATTGATGTCCAAACTTCGGGTGTCATAGCTCCACTAAATGTTGTTTTGTATTTTGTTTTTTTATGGACAGATGTCGCTACGCAGACGGAGGCAGAATTCCTCCTCCCCACACCAGCTCCAGGGACGGCCAGCAGCATGGGCCACCGCCACAGCTGCGATGGTGAGTACATCCAAATTAATATGGGTAAATACTTTGTAAACATTTCTCTTCTAGTTACATTTGTAGAAATTTGTAATTGACCAATGTGTGAATATCACACACATCTAGGTTAAATGTGTTTGGTCAATAATCCAACATGCCAGTCACCATCCTTGATAGTTGCCTCACATTCTTGTTACGGACACATACGGACTATTTGTGGCGTATAGACAACCAAATGGGGCTGATTAGGTGTTTACCAATAACATTATAGGGCAAACTTCCATCTTCCTTAGGCACTGATGTTTGGCTTGGACTAAAGACATAAATGTCCTTACTTGGCCATAAACATTATTACATTTGCAAGAGTTAACCTGGCCCAACACCAAGGGTGTTTAATGTGCATTAAACATTTAATTTGCCAACAACTAACAACTAACACCCCGCGGAACATACGATAAGTGCAGGTACCACGGGTCCAACCCACCAAGCAAACCCCTAATTATGGGAACTTATCTTCCGCTGGCTCCTGCGCAACACTCCAGACGTGCATTTTTCCCCCCTGGGCCTCTGTGAATGGCCGCCGGGTCCCCATGAGCAGCCAGAGAGTGACATGCGTGAAGAGGGGGTGGAAGAGGAGTGTACATTCCTGTTCCCTGCATAGACGTTAGCGTGCGTTCTTTGTGCCAAGCACGTTGGAGCATGGAGAGGTGAGTGGCTATGGATTACTGTGTGTATACACACATCAGGGGAAATACAGATCTGTGAGAAACAACAAAGTGGGCCAAAACCCATGATAAACTATATTGTGGGTGTTGGTCCACTTTAAGAGTAAAGGTATGTGGTCCTAACATGTTTCAAGCCAATATTAAAACTTTATTTAAAAATGTTAGGGGCACATTGTTCACCAATGTTAATGTGAGTGTTAGCAAGTTAGAAACACTGACATTACATTGCTACATCTGTGTATGTTGAGTTCCCAATCAAATTCTAAGATATTATTTTTTATCACATCTCTACAGCTTGTATACGCCAGCATCGCAGACTGTGGCGGGCCTTCCGACAGATGAAAGGGATGCTGCTGGCCATGAAGAGGCGTCGGAGACGTTAGGGTGGGGGGGATGGCTGCCCTGGCCATGTTTTATTGGCTTTGTTGGCCTATGTTGGCCGTGTTGGCCCAATTTGTATAAATACATTTATATTTACCAAGAACTGTGTTGTTCCTTGACCAGCATAGGTTTAGATTCCCAAAAACCATTATGTCTAAAATTAGGCAGCCATTTTGAGCCAGTACATGTTTACACCATAGTAAGCAATGTTAACTAATGTGGCACATAAATGGTGGCATAATATTAGAGATGATTGAGCAAATCAGCCCTGACTGTGTATTTAGCTTTCACATGTATGGATAAACACAAATTAGAGGTGGTTTTCAAAAATATATTTACATAAATAATAAGAAAAAGGTTTACAAATTAATATTCTTGGCTGGGTGGCCGGGGAGGTTGGGAGTCATTGCTAGGGGCGGTGTTGGGGGACAACAGTGCAGTAAAAAATATAGACTGCTGTTGTATGAGCTGTTGTAGCAACAACAAAGTTTGGTCCTGCCGCTGTATTGCCTCTGCCTGGCGCTGTATTGCTTCTTCCTGGCGCTGTACAGATTGCTCGATAACATTTGCAAGGCGACCAAGGTCCTGGTTCTGTTGTAGGTTTTGCCTTAACTGGTCCACCTGGCGCTGCAGGCCCTCATTTTGTTGCTGACACATCAGCACCTGATTTTCCAACGCCGCAATGCGCTCATTAGTTCCATCACGCGGCTGTTGGCGACTGTAGTCCTCCAGCATCCGGACCCCTAGTTGGTAGAAATCGGCACTGGTTGGTGCCACACCTCCTCTTGCTGTGGTTGGAGGCTAAACAAATAGTAAACCACATTTTAGTGAAACGGAACAAATGCAGTTATGCCCCTCCCAAAAGTTACCATAAACACTCACTAGACAACTTACCCTTGTCTGAGCCTCTGAAGCTTGGCCACATGGGACTTGGGAAGAGGTCCCAGCTTGGGGTTCTGGTTCCGCCTCCTGCCAAAACAACAATGAAAGGAAATGTTACATGTTGCTTCTTCCACTACCCACGAATATGCCAATGGGTTTCGAGGTCGTCTACATCAGCCATGTTACCTGCGTGTCCTCCGGCCCAGGTAGGCTCGAGGTATCGCTGCCAGAGAGTCGCAATTCAACATCCGAGATGTCGGGCAAGTTGGCATATGCTAAACAGGAAAATCAGGTTAGTAGGTCTGTGGGCCAAACTCTAATGTAACCTGGTTAGGCTATCGAGGCCATACCTCTAAAAAGTTTAAAAATACACACTAGACCAAAGGTCTCGGTTAAACTCAGATTGTTAACATGTATGTTACAGGACTAAGACGCACTAATTTCTGCAAATCTCATCATAAACATTGCTTAAATTAAACATACCCGCAATATCCCAGATGTCTGGAGTGGGGTCCTCACTCGAGCTTGGACCTTGAAAATACATGTGGACACACAAGTTGCCAGAAGCAAGTGGCACAACATTAGAGCCAAAATACAGACTAGAGCAAGGCAAAACCACTTACCCTCATCTCTGGCAGCTGGAACTTGAGGGGCCCTTTCTGGACAGCCACTTCCGATATTCGGGTCAACTAAAACAAATTAAAAATGTGTCTAAATAATCAGCAAACTACTACAGGGAATGTTTGGCTAAAAATATGTCCGCAAATATACATTGCTATCACTAAAATAACTAAGAGACTGACCCTGGGGAGGCAACCAGCACTCCCAAGAGGCATCTTCAAGTTTACCAAGCAAACATGTAGCTTAGTAGAATAACAAAATTGAACCAGTGTAACCTAAACAGCAGAAAGGATACATTATGTATTGCTCTACACACCAACAGGGTCCTGTTGACCGGCAACATCGGAAGTGGGGTCCAAAGATGAACCAGTCACTTGGCCTACCAAGAAAAAAGACAAATGAGACACATGCACTTGAGTCAAAGTGGATCAAGCAAGGTGAACACATGCACTTACCGACATCCAAAGAGTAGGTGGGATCCGGAGGAGATGCTGGGGCCAAGGGCATGGGAGCTAGGCCAAAATAAAACCAACATTGAGCCATAGCTAATGTGCGTAGCAAAATACAACATGCATTAAGGTGTGTGAGCAGCTCTTTCACTAATATTGACTAATCAAGCCAAGTGTGGCTCACACATTGATATGCCGATATATGGCTACACATCTCTGGCATCCTACATATCTACACATGTTAGGGCCTTGTTAGTTACTGCCTGTGAGTGTTACAGTGGGCGTGCAATTAGGCCGCACGCACATATTATTAATAGTCAACAGGGCAAACCTTTATTGCTTGAGCTGCTCCCACACCCATTTGTTTAGAAAAAAACCAGCAAACAAATAATGGGTAAATACCTTCAATGGCAGACTGGGGTAGCCTTGAGGTTGCTGGAAGGGCAGGAGCTTGGGTGTCCGGAGCCACATCCCGGACAGCAGCATGTGCACCTATGCATAAAGCAACAGACAGAAAAGTTACAAATGTTTGAGCTATAATGTAATACTTCACAGGTCCTACAGTTAGTTGGTCAGAATGTAAAAATGCTAATCACAGACATTAACATTAGGTTATTGTAAAAGCCAGAAAATATGTACCTTCAGCCCAACCGGTGGTGTCATCCCCAGGATCCACACCCTGCAGCCGAGCCAGTGGGATTTTGGCCTTCAGCATCTCCTCATACGGCCTGTAGGTACTCTTTGGAGCCTGGATGAACCCACTGTCCACATCAAGATCGTGATTCATCTTTTTCATAAGGGCCCCTCGCAAAGTGTAGAAGCGTTTCCTGCAGGATGGGCCACTACGTGGGTGTTGAGCTGTGCTACTAAGCTCCACACCAATGGCATCCCACAGTTTGCTTCTTTCTTGTTTGCCTATGGACTTGCTTTGGGAGCCAAATATCAGCTCCCATTTCGCAAGTGTCAGGCGCACAAGATGATTATTCTCAGCCAAATTAAATTCAGGCTCCCTCTTGGCACCTGGGCGCTTAGCCTGGGGTGCTGCCCCACCTTCAGGCTGTGCCCTTTTCCGTAAGGGAGGTCTGCGCACAGCACCCACCAAACTCCTACTCGGGCCTGCTGTGGCCGGCAGATGTCCTGTATTTGGCTCCATCCTGTAGCTGCACACACACACAAATCAACACCCCACAAGCACGCATGCACACTACAGAATGGCATCGCAATCTCTTAGGCTTGGGCAGGTTTTATGTGCTCTAACAGCCAATCCAAAAGCAGCCCACTTAATTGATTCACACATACAGCCCAGTTCCTTCTAGGCACACCTCCACTGCACTGACAGAAGCATGTGTGTTAGCCAATTAACTCATTACAGACCTCATTAAACAAACAACACACACCCAAATCCAACAATGGACTGATGTATCTGCAACCCTTGTGACATGTGCTTAGCCTAACGGCTATTTAAAAAAACAACAGCTTCACTTTCATTGGTCCCCACCTGATTTTTGGCCCATGTCCGTTAATGCACGCACGTTACGGCTCAAGTACGCTAGTAGCGCTACTAGCGTGCGCGTGCGCACTCTGTTTTACGCACACCTGGGTCGGCTAATTGGCGCCCGGAAATAGCAGAGCGACGCAAAAGGCGGCAAAGCGGACCTGTCACTTTTGAAAATGAAGTATAAAAGGAAGGAATGAACTAGGTTCTGCTATTCTTACACTGTGGCAAAGGCTGTGGTGTGGTGCTGTGCTCGCTTCCCTTAGCTCATTTGAGCCTCTGTCTGGTTTCTGTCCTCACTCTCTGTGGCTTGTTGGGTGATTTCTGACATCAGTGCTGTTTCTTTAGGAGCTTGGTTTGGGTGGCATCTGCAAATATTGTGTAGCATACAGCAAGTGAGGCTTGATTTTGGGGCCTTTTGTGGGCTGTGCAGCAACTCCCCTCTTGGTTGTGCTTAACTTAGAAAGCTGGTTTTCAGCAGGCTGGTGGTTTGGACCACTATAGTTCTGGTTTTGTGGTGAGCTGCATTGTAGCGGGTGTGTGTGTAGTGTGATTGTTTGTGTGTGTGTTGTGTGTTAGTGTTTTTTTTTGTTTATTTTTGTTTTTGTATATATCTTTAGTGTGTGTGATGGATAAGAGGGTGATGTATGGTGTCTGGGTGGATGGATGTATGTGTATGCTGAAAGAGCAGGAGGAAAGGGAGCGGGGTGTTGTGAGGCTTAGGGCACCCCGCTCCTTTGCAATCCGCCTTTCAGTATGGGACTTAAGTGACGAGCAGATCAGGAGCCGCTTCCGTCTGAATCGTGCTGCACTACAGTCCCTATATGATCAGATTAAGACCAAAATCGAGCCATCCACCAAACGCACTCACTCCATTCCAGGCATAGTACGCCTGTGTGCCACTCTTAATGTGTTGGCACGAGGGACCTTCCAGGCAACCTCAGCCCTCCTCAGCGGGATAAGCCAGGCTACTATGAGCCGCATCCTAATCCAGGTAGTTCTGGCAATTTGTGATTTAATCCCAATTTACATCAAGTTTCCTGAGGATGAGGAAGAGGTTGCCAAAATAAAACATGCTTTCTATCTGATGGGAGGGATCCCGAATGTGCTAGGGTGCGTTGATGGTACACATATCCCTTTCCGCCCTCCCCGTGCACAGGAGCTGTCCTACAGAAACAGGAAGCAGTTCCATTCATTTAATATCATGGTGGTCTGTGACCATGAGATGAAGCTGCGGGCGGTGAGATCGGGGTTCCCCGGCTCATGCCACGATTCTTACGTCTTGCAGCGGACAGTCCTGTGCCGGAAGTTTGATAACAACGAAATGCCAGCTGGCTGGCTACTGGGTAATAAATTAACCATGTCTATGTATTTTGGTAATATGTGGCCTAGTAAGGCAATTTTAAACAAACTACCACCCAAAAACATGTACTAGTACTAATTGCTGTCTCTCTCCTTGTGTTTTTTCTACAGCGGACAAGGGATATGGGCAGAGAACGTGGGTCATGACTCCGGTCAGGAACCCACGGACCTCTGCCCATGAACGCTACAATGCAGCGCATCGCAAGACCAGAAGCATTGTGGAAAGAACCATCGGCCTGCTGAAAGCACGCTTTCTCTGTTTGGCACGGCCAGGAGGAGAGATGCTCTACAGCCCACAGAAGGTTTCCAAAATCATCCTTGCCTGCTGTGTGTTACACAATATCTGTATATGTCACCGAATCCAAGCCCCCGAGGAGACAGCACTGGTGCCAGAAATCCCCAACCTGCCCGCAGATAGAAGTGAGGACACCCAGACTGGCGATGAGCTAAGGGAAAGGCTGATCACTTCTTATTTTGCGGTAAGCTAACTACCCTTCACTCTAATGCAAGTACTGCACTCCTGTTTAAATGTCTTTGACCTCCCATCCAAAAGAGCAAACAAACGCACTAAGGGGGGTTTAAGATGACCCAAACCACTCTAAGGGGGGGTGTAAGATGACCCAAACCACTCTAAGGGGGGGTGTAAGATGACCCAAACCACTCTAAGGGGGGGTGTAAGATGACCCAAACCACTCTAAGGGGGGGTGTAAGATGACCCAAACCACTCTAAGGGGGGTTTAAGATGACCCAAACCACTCTAAGGGGGGTTTAAGATGACCCAAACCACTCTAAGGGGGGTTTAAGATGACCCAAACCACTCTAAGGGGGGGTGTAAGATGACCCAAACCACTCTAAGGGGGGGTGTAAGATGACCCAAACCACTCTAAGGGGGGGTTTAAGATGACCCAAACCACTCTAAGGGGGGGTTTAAGATGACCCAAACCACTCTAAGGGGGGTTTAAGATGACCCAAACCACTCTAAGGGGGGGTGTAAGATGACCCAAACCACTCTAAGGGGGGGTTTAAGATGACCCAAACCACTCTAAGGGGGGTTTAAGATGACCCAAACCACTCTAAGGGGGGGTGTAAGATGACCCAAACCACTCTAAGGGGGGGTGTAAGATGACCCAAACCACTCTAAGGGGGGTTTAAGATGACCCAAACCACTCTAAGGGGGGTTTAAGATGACCCAAACCACTCTAAGGGGGGTTTAAGATGACCCAAACCACTCTAAGGGGGGGTGTAAGATGACCCAAACCACTCTAAGGGGGGGTGTAAGATGACCCAAACCACTCTAAGGGGGGTTTAAGATGACCCAAACCACTCTAAGGGGGGTTTAAGATGACCCAAACCACTCTAAGGGGGGTTTAAGATGACCCAAACCACTCTAAGGGGGGGTGTAAGATGACCCAAACCACTCTAAGGGGGGGTGTAAGATGACCCAAACCACTCTAAGGGGGGTTTAAGATGACCCAAACCACTCTAAGGGGGGTGTAAGACGCCAATGTTGGTTATCAAGTTATGCATTTTTTTAAAAGAAAACACAAAACAACTATAAAGATATATACTAACTGCACTTTTCTTAATTTTTCAGGCACAAAGAGATGCACCATGATCTCTACATTCCTTTTCCAACCCTTTCCTGGACTTTACTTTTCTTTTGCATTTCTGCTGGACTTTTCATTTTCTATTTCATTTATGTTTTATTATTAATTTTTTGTTTGAGAAAAATTAAAAAAAAAATTAGATATATACATGTGGCTATGTGTTTAATTCTGTTGTAAGTTTCCTTTTCATTCTAATTCCTATTTTCATTTTCCTTTTCTTTCTCTGTTCTGTTTTTTTTTTCCTTTTCTTTCTCTGTTCTGTTTTTATTTTCCTTTTCTTTCTCTGTTCTGTTTTTATTTTCCTTTTCTTTCTCTGTTCTGTTTTTATTTTCCTTTTCTTTCTCTGTTCTGTTTTTATTTTCCTTTTCTTTCTCTGTCCTGTTTTTATTTTCCTTTTCTTTCTCTGTTCTGTTTTTATTTTCCTTTTCTTTCTCATTGGTGATTTAATTGTATTTCCTTTTTAGGTAACAAATAAAAAAAAAAAAAAATTGTGGCTATGTGTTTAATTATGTTTTATTTTCCATTTATATTCGAAGATCTGGTAGAATTTAATTTCCTTTTCAACACAAAATAAAAAAATTTTTACATTTTAAAACAAATGTGGCAATGTGTTTTATTCAGAAGGTACTGGATGGCCAGGACACAGCAAAGCTAACAGGCGCTGTGTAGAATAGCGTGGTCACACTGACTGACAGCGCCAACAAAGCTGAGGGCCAACATCATATTCAGCAATGTAGGCGTTGTTCGCAACAACGCCAGGTAGCGACTGAGGAGGCCTGCTATAGCGAATCGCTAACGCCCGCGGCTGACGCTAGCGGCGCTCATAGCGCCATACTTCAGTCGCTCATCTGTCGCTACCTGGCGCTATTGATGAATCGGCCTCTTATTATTTAATCATTAATTTATACTATCCACTATTAATTTATATTATCTACAATTATTTAAGATGTTCCACTATATTCAGTATATCATATTGGTACTTCTTTATTTTTTTTTCCATGATAAGTTATCATCCTACTACTTTTAATCTGTGATAATACATTCTATCACATGTAATGATTCAACCAACCTTTGTGTATCCACAGCACTCCTACACCAATCTTTTTCCTTCTAGGGCTACACCTAAATTGAAATTGATTAACACACTACAATTTTTCCTGGGAATCACAGGTTTTCCTGCTGTAGGAGCCGCTCATATTATCCAGTTGCGCTTTATCCTCAAAACCAACTTGTACTATCTATATAGATATATATATATATATCTAATTAATCTATCTATATATCTAATTAATCTATATATCTTTCTAATTATAATAAATAATATTTATATTATATTTATATTTATCCTATGCTTGTAGTTGTAACTATATATTTTTATAAAAAAAAAAAAAAAATATATATATATATATATATATATATATATATATATATATATATATATATATATATATATATATATAATGTATAACATTTACCTATATATAGGTATTTATATATATATATATATACATATATATATATATATTTATTTAAATCTAAGTTCCCTCACACAAATATAACACTTCTATTTATATACAGAATTTATAAACATGATTCCCCTTTTTCCACACACAAGCAGGATCCAAAATAGAGTACAAACACAATACTTTTATATGCGCAGAATCTCTGCAGAAGAGTCGGGTGCACAGCTGAACACTTAATTACAATACCTTGTATATATATATATATCTAATTAATCTATCTATATATCTAATTAATCTATATATCTTTCTAATTATAATAAATATTTATATTATATTTATATTTATCCTATGCTTTTAGTTGTAACTATATATTTTTATAAAAAAAAAAAAAAAAAATATATATATATATATATATATATATATATATATATATATATAATGTATAACATTTACCTATATATAGGTATATATATATATATATATATATATATATATATATGTGTATATATATATATATATATATATATATATATATATATATTTATATATTTATTTAAATCTAAGTTCCCTCACACAAATATAACACTTCTATTTATATACAGAATTTATAAACATGATTCCCCTTTTTCCACACACAAGCAGGATCCAAAATAGAGTACAAACACAATACTTTTATATGCGCAGAATCTCTGCAGAAGAGTCGGGTGCACAGCTGAACACTTAATTACAATACCTTGTGACATTTGTATAATAATCTGTTACATATACATACTGCCTTTTCCCAGGTAAATACATTGTAACAAACAAGCCTGAGGACTGCAACAGCACAGCCTCCTGGCACCATCTTGAAACCCTTTACAATGCTCATTCATTCTTTCAATGTTTGATTTTTTATATATGTGAATACATTTTTAACTGTTCATTCATTCTTTAAATGTTTATCTATTTATTTTATGCTCCAGGTATTTTAGTTTATTTTCTAGTGTTTTTATAGTGTGTACATGCCGGCATGGTGGGAGCGGGGAAGCCGGCCACACTGTCAGCTTTGCAACCCGGCTTCTGCCGCCCGCTGACAGTGCGGCCAGCTTCCTCCGCTCCCACCATACCGGCATGTAGGTAAGTGTGTGCTACATGCCGTTATGGTGGGAGCCGGGGAGGCCGGCTGCACTGTCAGCGGGAGGCGGAAGCTGGTTTGCACAGCTGACAGAGTAGCCGGCCTCCTCGGCTCCCACCAGGCCGGCCTTTTTTTTAAATTTCAGGAAAACTTCGATCGATCGAATCGCGGGGAAATTCGGATTCGATCCGAATCGAATTTTTCATGAAATTCGGATCGAATCCGGGTTCGTCCGGATCGATTCGCTCATCCCTAATCACGGGCTAGCGCCAGGTAGTGTCTGACGAGCGCCAGGTAGCGACAGCTAACGGCGACTACCGACTCAAGTACGCCCGGCGGCGGTCACAATGACGCATTTATCAAGCAAAATGAGGCTAGCGCCGGCGAGAGCGACGGCTAGCGCGGCATTCATCATGAAGCCGCCTGGACCGAACAGCGCCACTGCAAATTCCCTCACAGCGACAGGTATGAGCTGTCGCTCCCTGGCGATGTCCAATGCATTTCAATGGAGCAATCTATAATTAATCATAATTAATTGGTATTTTTTTTTTTTTTTTTTTTTTTTTTAATGTCAAAAATTCGGAGACCACTTCTGCAATGTTAGGATTTATTTTTAAGTAAAAAAAAAATTAAAAAAACATTTTTGCAGAATTGATCTAACAGGTCTGAGATTAATGTATTCATATTACAAAATGATTATAAAAACATGTATAATGTTACATTCAAAAAATATGGTTGTTTAGGGGTTAAAAACTAGTTAACACCCATCGCCGCCAGCGCTCTGGGGTTTAAACAAGGAATGGACAGCGACAGCACATTCGGAGCGTGATTTTTTAATGAATATGAAGCTAGCCGTTCGCTCTGGCCATTCGTTGTCAGGCGCTCACATACAACGCTGAACCTGTGAAACAGCGACCCCCCAGCCCGTATTCAACATTACCGCACACCGACTGAGTCGCTGTCATCAAGCTAACGCCGGCCAAGCACAGCGAATACTGGCTGGCGCTGAAAAAATCACGCTACAGTCGCTCATCTGTCGCTACCTGGCGCTATTAATGAATCGGCCTCTAAGTATTGAAAAGGGGAAGGTGCTGGCCAAGGGGATCAATGGTGAAACAGAAATTGAAAAAAAAGGGGGATCCTAGACTGATCTCACACAAGATATCCCCATAAGAGAGGCCGCACTCTAATAGTAAAATTACAATATTTTATTTCATGGGTTCTAAATAAATAAACAAAAATGGCACATCACAACACAATACAGTATTAAAAAACACAAACACAAGACAGGGGATCAACCATAAAAAGGTGACTAATATCCTCTATAGGTACATATGTATATAAATAAATAGAAAATATTTATAGCATATAATAATTCAAGCACGCCTGGATAAGATATGAAGTTATTTATATTTAAACAAAGTGGATATATTATGGCCCAAAGCTATAAGACACTGAAAACGATTTCCTGAATTAGCAATTTATATAAAGTGCTATGTGCATAAATACATATGTGCTAAATGTGCTAAAAAACATGATTTATATGTGCTGACTGTGCAAAAACGCAATAAATTATACCATTTAAGGTGAAGAGACACGGGGAGGCCGATTCATTAATAGCGGCAGGTAGCGACAGTTGAGCGACTGTAGCTGTATTTTCACAGCGCCCGCTAGTATTCGCTGTGCTTGGCCGTTGTTCAGTTGTTGACAGCGACTCAGTCGGTGTGCAGTAATGTTGAATATTGGGTGATGAGTCGCTATTTGACAGGTTACGCGCTGTATGGGAGCGCATGATAGCGACTGGCCATAGCGACTGGCTCCCACCATATTCATTAACAAATCACGCTCAAAAAATTCTTGCGCTGTGAAATGCTTGTTTAAACCCCAGAGCGCTGGCGGCGATGGGTTAAAAGTAGTTTTTTAACCCCCAAACAACCATATTTTTGGAAACAAAAAAAAACAAGTTTATAAAAACATTTTGTAATATGAATACATTAATATCAGACCTGTAATATCAATTCTGCACCAATTTTTTTTTTTTTTTTTTACCTTAAAAAAAATCTAACATGGCAGAAGTGGTCACAGAATTTTTCACATTTAAAAAAAAAAAAAACATTAATATGAATTAATTATGAATATTTAAAGATTGTTCCATTGAAATGCATTGGAGAGCGCCAGGTAGCGAGAGGTCATACCTGTCGCTGTTCAAGGTCGGACGCTGGCGCTGTGGGCTGAGGCTGGAATAATGATGAATGAGTGGCTATATGGCGCTATCTCAGTCGCTAAGCAGGATTGGCTTGATAAATGTGTGATTGTGGTGGGGAGCCGGCGTTCTCGTGGCGGTGACCGTCATTACCGGTCGCTCACCAGGCGCTACCTGTCGCTATCCCTTGTTAAATAAGGGCCATAGTGTTAAAGTGCAATACATGAAAAAATAGGGATCATTATCCAGGCAGAGTATACAATACACAATACAAAAATAAACAATTACGCTTACATCACCTGTCACCGGGGGATCCCCCGCAGCAGCTGCCACCGACGCGTTGCGTGGCGTAATGACACTTCGCCAGGGTGTGTCGCTATGGTTGATCCCCTGTCTTGTGTTTGTGTTTTTTAATACTGTATTGTGTTGTGATGTGCCATTTTTGTTTATTTATTTAGAACCCATGAAATAAAATATTGTAATTTTACTATTAGAGTGCGGCCTCTCTTATGGGGATATCTTGTGTGGGATCAGTCTAGGATCCCCCCTTTTTGTTCAATTTCAAGAACTGGAAAACATCTGACACAACAGTAGAGCCCCTAGTAAGGGAACACCACCATGTAAGGTAAAATCATCACTTTATTAGGAGTACATACAAAAATACACATAACACTAAAGACATTTAAAAACCATTGCTACACCCCCAATCTTCTCAACCTCTAAATGACCCACTACTAACAATTTCAAAAAGATCAAGAGAGTCAAAAAAACTATGTATATAAATATTATCATGGACACCCATATGGAAAATCAATATCCTGAAAATAACATATATTTTGTGCCGGCACAAAAAAAAAAAACACCTTATTTATCTATAAATCCCTATATACATGCTTTGTAATATGCAACAACAAGTAGCAGAAACAGTATAATATTATTTCCTTTTAAAAAAAAAAAAACAACTAATTCATTATAATTAAGAGCTAGTGAAAACACCTACCATATACAATATTATTGCACAAAGTATTAGCCAAAATAGCAGAGCAATTGATAAATGATGAAGTAAATAGAACAATGACTAGAACAGGTTAGTATCTAATCACAGGTGTTCATACAAAAAGACAAAGTGCAACGTGCAGGGGCACAGATACATAGTTACCACTGTCAGATAAAACAACACATCGGCCTCGATTCAATAAAGGTAGAAAAAAATTCTCATGGTAGTAAAAAATTCAATTCATGAGAAAAAAGCCTGAGAATGTCACTGTTACTGAATCACCAGATAAAAAGACAATGAAAGTCAATGGCACTTTTTTACTCCTAAGAAACGTAGAGAACTGTTCACTCTTTTCTACACTGTAGTAAAAGCTGCCATTGACTTTCATTGTCTTTTTATCTGGCGATTCAGTAACAGTGACATTCTCAGGCTTTTTTCTCATGAATTGAATTTTTTTACTACCATGAGAGTTTTTTTCTACCCTTTGTGAATCAAGGCCATGGTGTCTGTTGAGTGGAGAGGTGAAGATGGAGGCAGCAGGAAAGACAGCACCTGCGCACGTGGCTATCTGTGCCGCTTCTTGCTAGGGTGAGTGTTCCCCGACCCCCTTTCTTTTTGCTGTAGTTGTATAGGTGGTGAGCACATTTGTAAGCCTTAATTGTCGAGGTGGTGCACTTGTTGATCTGACACAACGGTGATATTATCTGGACATCCCTTAAAGTGGACCAAAACCCAGGATTTTGACTATCCTGGGTTTTGGTCCTTGCCCCCGGAGGTGCACCACTGTGTGAAACCCCCCTAGGTCACCCAAACTTACCTCTTCCCGCTTCTACGACGCATGCGCGTCTGCTCGTCCAATCCGAGTGCACTGGTGGGCGAATCCCTGCTACCGGGGAGCATGCCCGCGTCGGCCATTCACAAATGCCTGGCACAGGCACACACTCTGCTAGGGGGAAAGCGGGGATGCGGCTGCTGCTCGCACATGTGCCGTTGGACCGGGGATGAAGGTGAGCTTTCTGGCGACCTGGGGGGTTTCACAAAGTGGGGCACCCCCGTTTCCAGGGGAAGCGAGTATGCCTGCCCTGGAGTCTAATATACTCATGACTAAGGGCTGACAGAATACCCGAAACGCGTCAAAAGGTCTTGTATGTTTTGTGTCACTCTGGGTCTACCTTTGTATTTTAGAACTGCTTCTTGACAATTTTTTGGAGATGATTTTAATAATTTTCATTAAAGACTTAAATTTTTAAGGTGTGCGGACCCATTCCCTTTATCTTTTTCTAATAGACTCTATGGTTGGGTTTGGTCCTCTTTAAAGTGAACTTACGCCATCCTTAAAGTGGACCAACACCCAGGATTTTGACTATCCTGGGTCTTGGTCCACTTCGGTGGGGCACCCCCGATCGGGGTGCCCCGCTGTGTGAAACCCCCCCGAACCCCCCGAACTCACCTCTCCCCGCGCCGACAGACAAGCCGCGGACAAGCGGCTCCTCCGCCGCCGCCTCCCGCGCGTCCCCGCGCCGGCCATTCACAGACGGCCGGCGCGGGCGCGCGCACGTCTAGAGGGGCGTGAGGGAGGGAGCCGCCGCCGAAACTAAGGTAAGGAGTTTGGGGTTTTGGGGGGGGTCCCTCACCGCGGGACATCCCGATCTCGGATGTCCCGCGGGGAGGGAGGTGATCGGCCCGGGAATCTTATAGATTCCCGGGCCGATCACCGGTGGGTGTTGGTCCACTTTAAGGACACGAAACTAACCTAACCTGTCACCTCCCTACATCAGTGAGCCTAGCATTAGAAATATTCACCCTCTTCTAGCATGGGTCTATCCAGTGGGGGACAAGAAATAGCTACATGCATGTGTATGCGCATATCTTCCAATAGAAAACATGCTCCACTAAATTGTGCTATTTCTAGGCGGGTGGGGGGGGGGGTTACAGGGACACTAAACTAACCTAACTTACCCCCTCGCTACATCAGTGAGCCCAGCATTAGAGAGATATTCATCAAAGCTTCATCCAGTGGGGAACAAGAAATAGTTACACACATGTGCGGGATCTGCAGCTCCTCCAATAGGAAACATGCTCCACTAAATTGTGCTATTTCTAGGCGGGTGGGGGGGGGGTTACAGGGACACTAAACTAACCTAACCTGTCACCTCCCTACATCAGTGAGCCCAGCATTAGAAATATTCACCCTTTTCTAGCATGGGTCTATCCAGTGGGGGACAAGAAATAGCTACACGCATGTGTATGCGCATATCTTCCAATAGAAAACCTAGTTACACACATGTGCGGGATCTGCAGCTCCTCCAATAGGAAACATGCTCCACTAAGGTGTCTGCTATTCCTCAGCAAGGATCATAGGGACCCTAAACTAATCAGTGAGCCCTGCATTCAGTTGTGAACATGAGGGCCCTGGTGCAAACATTAAATGGGGCCCTTTAACAGCTCATACAGTAAACTTTTTTTCTGTCTTTTAACGGATGCAGCAAGACAACTAAAGACCGAAACAGCAGAGATAAATGGAGCTTCCTCTATCTAAATGATGCCAGGTGAGCACAAATGTAATCATTAAAGTAGAGGAGCAATGATGGGCTCCCTTTCACCTTCTGAGCCCTGGTGCGGTTGCATCCCCTCAAGTTAGGCCCCTGCCTGCATTAGAGCTTCCTAGCAGAGCTTCATCCAGTGGGGAACAAGAACTCCCCTTAGTGTTCTCGTAATGAATTGGATAAACATACTCCAAAATGATTTTGGCTTCAGAGGAAAATTGAGGGGGGGGGGGGATTAAATCTTCTTTTGCCTCTTATCTTCCTTCTAGCACTAGCTTCAATAGCCTCTAATTGCTCCCAGCATGATATTGCGAGGATGGGGACTTAAAGTGGACCAATACCCACCGCTGATCGGCCCGGGAATCTATAAGATTCCCAGGCCGATCACCTCCCTGCCTGCGGGGCACCCCGCTGTGTGAAACCCCCCAGGACGCCCGCAAATCCTACCTGTTCCTCGTTCCAACGGCACATGCGCGGCGGCGGGCGCTCTCACCTTGTCCGTCGACGGACCTTGCTTGTCCGTCGGCGGTGATTGGTGGAGCGAGTTACGTGGGAGCGGGGTCAGGTGAGTTTTTGGGGCTTTCTGGGGGGTTTCACACAGCGGGGCGCCCCACCGAAGTGAAAATCCTGGGTGTTGGTCCACTTTAAAGAGAAACATTTCTTTTAGACTCCAGGGCCGTCTGATTTCCACTCCTTGGGGCTTCCCAAATTGGGGGTGTGAACCCCCCCCCCCGATCACCAGTATCACTCACCTTCTCCCGGAGCCCTTGCTGCATCTCTGCGCTGTGGCCACATCCCCGCTCACCTCTAGCCGTGTGCGTGCCCGGCCTTTCTGAAGGGGTGGCCCGGCTAGAATGTGAGCGGGCGATGCGGCTGCCAGTGCACTCTGCTCCCTTCGGCGTTGCTCGGTGGCTCAGTGTGATGATTGACTGAGCTGCTTAGCCAATCGGCGCTCTTGCCGAGTCTGCGTCATGGGAGCAAAATGAGGGTGAGTGTGTTAGGAGATACACACAGAAGGGCATCCCAATTCGGGATGCCGCCACACAGAGGAACAACACAGGGGAAAGTGAAATTCCTGTGAGTTGTTGCTCTTTAACGTCTAGTTTAGAACGATGGCGTCCTGTCAGAAACCAACGGCGTACAATGGCATCGCTGGGGAAAGCAAAAATGAAAAACAGGAATACCGAGCCGCATCGAGGGCAGAAAACATTTAAACAGTAACGTACCTGGGGTGGGCGAGCAAAATAGCTTGAGTTGTTTTAGGGGGGTTTTGGTCTGCTTTAATAGAGAGGATGGAATAATCCCTGAGACAGGGGGTGTCCTCGCCAGTTTGTTGTTTGTGGGCGGTCTCTGCTAATTACGTCGTCGTCACATTTGCAGGAGACAATGGCTTTTCTCAGTTTCATGTTTGCCGCGCATCATTATCTGCGCTGTGCAAACGCCGCGCTGCCATTGTGTTTTCCTTGTAAATTACCTGCCAGGAGCCTGCACGCCGGATAAACAGGAGGAGGGGAGGGGGAGGGGCTTTACATTCTGCCCAATTAGGATTAGCACAGCTTGTTATGAAAACTGACGCGATAGAAGCGATCGGAGCTAAACTGATCTGTGGCCTGGCTGTCGCTTTGACAGTGTAACTTTTACTAGAGTTTGCTTGGAAGCCTAACTGCAGGGAAAAGTTTTATTTGTATTTAAAGCGGACGAAAACCCACATTTTTAACTCGCATCCCCTGAATTGCTCCCCCTGCGAATAGTAACTATTGCATATTTTCCCTGCTCCCGCTTCACTCTAATCCCAGATAATGGCGCCTGTTTTAGCCGTAAAGCTCCGCCTCCTCCATTCATTGCCATTGTTGTGTGTGGCAATGATGTCATAGCCACACTTATGCGATGACTGATCACCTGCACCTACAGAGAGGGAGAGCCAAAAAAACAGTGTTCCAGGGAGATTTGATAAGCGAAAATATCAATTTCTAGTTCTATACCCTAAGAAGAGAGTATTGGTGGGGACTTGGGTCAAATGTATTTCACAAGATCAGTGGGTTTTGGCCCGCTTTTAGGGACATTTAAGGCACAGGCAAAGGGTTAATTTAGCCTGCTCACCCCCATTGCTGGCTGTGAGGAGCTGCGTCTTTCATTCCATCCTCTTTATATTTTCTAACAAGCTCAAGATAACTCTCTTCCTTGTGCTGGGCCCAGGGGCGTTTCTAGGGGGGGGGGCACATGCCCCGGGTGCAGCAGGTCGGGGGGTCGCCAAAGAGGGGCTTGAGCAAAGCTTGTGGGCGCTGAATCGAATCTTTGCCCTGGGTGCCAGAAAGCCTGGCTACTCCTCTGGCTGGGATCAGTCATTAGCTCTGCATGTATTTCTATGGGGGACTGTGAAATAAAACAGGGGACCGTGAAAATTCAGTCAGCAGAAAGACTCAAGTTCAATAGGGTTTATCAGGGAATGCAAAGTGCTGCTGAATAAAATATACCGCCCCTGACAGCCAACATGAGGCAAGTTGTAGGCAGGCTGATTTAAACTGGACCAACAGCCTGGCACAGTTGGAAAAGAAAGGTAGCGGCCATATTGGAGTTCCTCTCCCAGCATTTCAGCCATGCTGCTGCCTAGATTTAACTTTTATATGCAGCAATCTAAACTGGCTCGGGAAGGATGCATATGAGCACTGTTTGTTGTGTTAGTACGCAACCCCAGCTGCGTGCACGCTCCTGTCCCAGCCTATCTAAATGGCTGAGACAGGAGTATGCACACAGGTCAAGGATGCAGGAGATGTGGCTGCAAGTTTGATTCCCAGCCAGGATAAGACTGAAGTGCTCTTGAGCAAAGCACCTACCCCCCCCCTTCAAACACACACACACACACACACATACATACATACACACATACATACAAACATACACACATACATACATACATACATACATACAAACACACATACAAACATACATACATACACACACACATACATACATACATACACACACACACACACACACACACACACACACACACACATATACATACATACATACATACATACACACACACATACACACACACATACACATACACACATACATACATATACACACATACATACATACATACATATACACACATACATACACACACATACATCTGCTCCGCAGGCGCCCTGGTTTGGGTAGTCTGCTGCTCCGGGCACTCACTGCATGGGTGGCTACAATGCCCATATATGCACATAAATCAATGCTAAAGCTTTAGTACCTTCTCTTTCAGTTTGGCCATTTGGAGCTCTATCCATGATCTGCCCCTGCACTAGTATAGTCTCTGATAAACATACTCATTGACTGGCCAGCGAGCACCCTGGGGGAGGAGCTCAATAGCTCATGGGATGGTCATGCTAGTATATTTCCAGGCTGATTAATATATCTTCTGTGCATCTGAAGATCTTTCTCTTACATCTATGGCTGGCATTAGTGTCAGGTTATCCACACACATGAGCCGGCTCATGGTCCTGGCGTGGACAAGCACAGCTAGGACAGGGACAAGTCTGTAAGGTGATGTGTATTGCAAGTCGCCCCTTAATCCACTCCAATCCATCAGCCAGTGTAATAATCAGATTACGTCCCTACTCGCAGGGAGAGCTGAGGAACCGCCGAACTGTAAAATCCCAGCACACAGGATTAATGGCAAGCTCTGTTGGTAAGCTGAGAATTTTCCAGAAGCCCCAGCAAGACGCACGCATGGTGCAGGTTGAGTAAGGTCTAAAGGTCTAATTATATACATATATATATATATATATATATATATATATATATATATATGCCAGAGAATGGCACTGTTACTGAATCACCAGATAAAAAGACAATGAAAGTCAATGGCAGCTTTTACTACAGTGTAGAAAGGAGGAAACAGTTCTCTACTTTTCTTAGGAGTAAAAAAGTACCATTGACTTTCATTGTTTTCCCAGCTGGTGATTTAGCAACAGTGACAGTCTCAGGATTTTTTCTCATGAATTGAATTTTTTACTATCATGAGAATTTTTTTCAACTCTTATTGAATCGAGGCCATAGTGCCTAAAAAAGTATTCAAACCCCTTGAACTTTCCCACAGCCACAAACATACTGAGATAGTGATAGACCAGGGGTTCCAAACCAGTTATACTAATATCACTGGTGGTCAGGGCCGGCGTCAGCACCCGGCAAGGTGGGGCAGCTGCAGTGAGCCCACCGTCAGGGCTGGCCATTGGGGTGTGCAATGGCGCTTGACCGGCGGTGGACTGGGAGTGGCGGTGCAGCTTCTTTTCCCTGCCTGGCGGGGATAACACTATGCAGAAATAAGGTTCTGGTGTTGCCTGTGCAGTCTCTACGGGGATGGAGAAAGGGCCCTCCACACCACGTGACAGGCGTGCCAGCGAGCAGCCGGCGGCAACAAGGGGACCGGGAGGGAAAGCACTGTAGAGGTATTTTTTTTTAAAGGTTTCTTTTTCTTTTCTTTTGATCCTTAGGGGGAATCCAGATTTGGGACGTCCCTCAGTGATGTGACGCAACTCTTCACCACAAAGACCATGCTGCACAAGGGCCCACCTGGAGACCTGGAGCCGACCCTGCTGGTGGTACTCGAGGTCCTATCAAGTAGTTACTTCACAAGGCTGGAGACTGACACCCAACCTGATATGCTGCCATCTATACCTTAAATTGACCAAAACCCCAAATATAAAAAATAAAAAACCCCCATGGACTCACTTTCCCGTCGCATGTCCGGATGTCCCTGCAGTAGTCACTGTGGGTTCATGTAGTGCAGAAATCCATTCTACATGAACCAACTGGAAGCTGAGGTCATTTGGCTGGTGACGTCAAGTCTGCCCCTTTCAAATCCAGCACCGCTGCGCACTGTCGGGAATAGGAAAGTGATTCAGCCGGTGCACAGGTATAAGATTTGCGTAACGCAGCTGGTGGACTGAAACATTGCGGCGGATTTCCAGAGTGGCCACACAGGTTAGTTAGGAACCGATTATTAATAAGCATAACGCGGTTTGCATGCTTAGCAAACAGGCAGTTTAATTTTTTTGTGTTTTGACAAGTTTTTTTTAACACTTGCAATTTCAGCCCACTTTAACTATACCTCTACAAAACTGCTCCAAAAGGTAACTATATTGTGTGTTTCATGCACTTTAATGTAGAACAAAACCCTGAAGTCTGAAAGACTATAGGGGCGGCCGCTGTGTGAAACACCCCCGGGCTGCAAAACTCACCCAGCATCCCTGGGCTGAGGTGTGCTCTTGCTCCCAGTCATTTAGAAAGACTGATGTCTGCTCCTCTTCTCAATTTTATTCCTCCAGGACCACACAAAAAAAGTGGTCTAAAGCCACTCCCTTGGTGATCTGAGATGCTTTGAAATGGCTGATTTTACAAAGTTAAGGTAAAAGAAAGTTAGTATTTGCCCAGACAGGGACTTTAAAGAGGAACATTGGAGGCCCTTAAGTCCAAAATATTCCAGGACCATCTGAGTCCCACTCCTTGGGCCATTCTGATTTGGGATGTCCCGCTGTGTGAAACCCCCCAGATCCCCTGTTCCGCTCACCTTCTCCTGGAGCCCTCAACACGCTGCGGCCGCACCCTCAATCACCCACCAGGCCTTTCTGAATGGGCGGCATGGGCATATTACTGCCAGAAGCTGAGCTTGTGTTGCAGCCCGCGGCACACTCGGCTCTGCTTAAATGCTTAGCTGTTCAGGCAGCTGTTCAGGCAGCTGGATCAATGCGCCTTTCCTGAGAATTGGCTGATCTGGGGGGATACACACAGAGGGGTAGGGCCGGGTCCAGGTTTATGTGGCCCCTCGGGCGGCATGGCCTCAGTGGGCCCCTTTGTGGTGGGGAGTTGGGTCCAGGTTTATGTGGCCCCTCGGGCGGCATGGCCTCAGTGGTGGGGAGTTGGGGGTCAGGGGCTATAAATTCCATGACCAAAACTAAGAAGGGCAGATGCTTGCCCTCCTACCCCTTTTGGAGCTGTTTTTAGTTTGGCCCCACATGAGTGTGCACAGAAGCAACCAGCTCACCCAGCACCAGGAAGAAGCGCGGAGCAGGAGATCTCTTGGTATGATCTCTTCAACGATTGAAAACAGTGGAGTGTCCAGCTTCTTTGTAAAAGTAAAACTTAACTTTTAATCCAATGGTTAAAAAGAGAAACACATGTCCACACAGAACTTTCCAGTATCCATAAATCCGGACGCAGGTACACATATAAATCCCACTGCGGGGACCTTGTAACGCGTTTCGGGCTAGTCACAGCCCTGACATGAGTGGGCAGAGTATTAAGGAAGAGGCATGGACAAAACATATAAGGCAGGAATGGATGAATGGAGAGATAGCTGGGAGGAAGTGGAATGGAAAAATGAAAAGGACAGGAATGGCTGGGTAGAGCTGGTGGGGAGGTAGATGGGCAGAGCTGGAAGAACAATGGATAGATTGGCAGAGTTGGAAGGAAATTGGCTAGATGGGTAACGCTGGGAGGACAGGGATGGAGAGGCATAGAACTGAGGGGATGGGGCAGAACTGAGGGTAGAGGGGTGGATGGGACAGGGCTGTGGGGCAGAGCGGAGGGAACAGGGATGAATGGGGCAGACCTGGGGAGGCATGGATGGATGAGGCAGACCTGGGGGAACATGGATGGATGGGGTTGAGCTGGGGGGGCAGGGATGGGCCAGAGCTGAGCGGGGGGGGGGGGGGCGCAGGGGCCTGATGCAATGTGGCAAATTTCTTTAACCACATTGTGCCAGCTGTCAGTGGGCCACCCTGGGGGGTGGGAGCCCCTGGCAGCCAACCGGGTATGCTGGGTGCTGACGCCGGCTCTGCAGAGGGGCATCCCAATTCGGGATGCCCAACCTAAGAAGAATTACACACGGGACAGTGAAATTCATGTTTGTTGTTCCACTTTGTGGTACTAGTGGCTTGAGTTCCATGTTTACTCATCCCAGAGGACGACCAACCCTCCCTTTCTTTTTTGCTCTTTTCTTTTTCTTATTTCCTTTGATTTTTATTCTAGTTTATTTGATTTTATTGTACTTGTCCTTCCTTTTTTTATTGCTGTTTACTTTTGATGGATATGGGTTATGCTTCTGACTTTGGTGGTTCAATGTTGAGTACGGTTTGCCCCAATCTTTCATTCATGGGCTTAGTATATTAGGTTGATGGGACAGTCATTGAACGCTAGATTATTACTGAATATCAGACTGAATATTAGGTTGTTGTTTTGTCTATGAAATAATGGGGCCATTCAGGGATGTCTTCTGATAATATATTATTTTATGAATCTCTAGATGATTTGCATTTCTTCTGTATCTCTGACAAATTTAATAGGAAATTTGAAACCAAAACAGAACATTGACTGGGCCCCATACTGTAGTTTTTTTTAGTAGACTGATATGACAGTGTTACAGGTGAATGGTCAATAAATATTGAAGAAAAACACCCTGGCAAATACCTGGTCACAGGGTGCTCGACCCGGGGTAGTCCCTTAACCCCAAACCAAAGTAGAAAATTTAGCGAAGGGTCCGCACTCCTTAAAATCCAACACTTTATTCAATGATCATTAAAAGCATCTCCAAATAATAATAAGCATCCATAAAACAGTCATAGCAGACCCAGGCAGGTGAAAAATACAGTATCCTCTGACGTGTTTCGGAACCTTATAGATCCTTAATCAATAAATATATATTGTATAGGCACAACAGGTTGATCCGAAACTATCATTGCTGAATAGTAGCCTCCCCCCCGCCCCATCGGCAGTGCGTGCACATCTCTTTCTATGTAAAACCCTAAGCGTATGTGTAAACGTGTTTGTTTTCCTGTACAGCACTCAGCCCATGGCCGGCAATGAGATGTACATACTAATGTGTGTTTTCTGGGGGAATTAGGGAGGAAGGAAGGAGAGTTTAGATTACAGGTGGCTGAAAAACTCTGCATGGAATTGACTAGGGCAATATTTCCTCCCAGCCCCTGTACAAGGTACATACAGGGCACTAAGGCTCCCCATGTGGCAGGCCTGTGTGCAAATAATGGTGTAAATACAGAAGGACTATCCTATTCAGCCATAGAGACACCTGGGAGATACTGTGAGCCCTGCAGGGAGGGTCAGGAGCCACTGACAATACACCTGCTTACTATGAATGAGGCATCCAGGAGAAGACAAGCAGTGATTGGTTCCTCCTTCATTACAGACCAGTACTGCTGATTATTCTATAGAGCTGTATTTACTGAACCACGGTCCTAAGCTGCTGAAACTGACCTCCACCAATTCGTCCAACTATGATCCTGAGCTGCCTAAACTGACCTCAACCCATTCGTCCAACTACGGTCCTGAGCTGCCTAAACTGACCCCAGCCCATTCGTCCAACTATGATCCTGAGCTGCCTAAACTGACCTCAGCCCACTTACCTAGAATACTGATCTTCCATAAACTGACCTCCACCAATTTGTCCAACCATGATCCTGAGCTGCCTAAACTGACTTCAGCCCATTCGTCCAACTATGATCCTGAGCTGCCTAAACTGACCCCAGCCCATTCGTCCAACTATGATCCTGAGCTGCCTAAACTGACTTCAGCCCATTCGTCCAACTATGATCCTGAGCTGCCTAAACTGACCTCAGCCCATTTGTTCAACTATGATCCTGAGCTGCCTAAACTGACCTCAGCCCACTTACCTAGAATACTGATCTTCCATAAACTGACCTCAGCCCATTCGTCCAACTATGATCCTGAGCTGCCGAAACTGGCTCCAGCCCATTTGTCCAACTATGATCCTGACCTGCCTAAACTGACCTCAGCCGACTTACCTAGAAAACTGATCTTCCATAAACTGACCTCAGCCCATTCGTCCAAATATGCTTCTGAGCTGCCTAAACTGACCTGCTCATGGTTTTGAGCTGCCTAAACTGACTTTGGTCTATTTAGCGCCTTACAATCCAAAGCTGCCTTAACCATAGCCTATTTATATAAGTACAATTCTGAGATGCCTTAACTAACCTCTACCTATGTATTTAACTACGATAGTGAGATTCCTAATTTGACCTGGACCTGTTTATCCAGCTACAATCCTGAGCTGCCTAAACGGTTTCCTGTCTATTTACCCAACTATGATCCTAAGTTGCCTGCACTGACCTTGGCCTGTTTATTCAACTGTAATCCAGAGATGTCTGCACTAATCTTGGCAAACCCCACTGATGTTTCATTTAGTTTCATTTTAGGAGGGGGCAGCCAATCAGGGATCTCAAAAATGCCAGGCAAGCATGGCCAAAGCAGGCAACCATTGGGCAGGGATGGCGGGTGAGGGGCAGCATAAGGGTTTTGTGCGGCTTTAATGCCATCTTCTACATAATTTATAAAGAAGTTGAACAATAGTTGGCCCAGCACTGAACCCTGGGGAAGAATCATTAACTACAATGCTCTGCACATAATTCTTTAGCCAATTTTAAATCCAGTTTACAAACTGTTCTTTCTATCATGAAAGACCTTCATTTCCTCAAATGCCTTTGCAAAATCCAGTTAAACTAGATCAACAGCTCCCCTCTGCCCAGGCCGTTACTCACCTCTTCAAGTAGACCAACCACCCTTATAGACTCCAGGGCCGCCCAATCAGGCAACCTTGGAGAATCGGTTTGGGTTGACCTGCTATGTGAGCCCCCTGCTACTCAACTCTTCAAGTAGACCAACCACCCGTGTCTTTTAGAGTCCAGGGCCGCCCAATCAGGCAACCTTGGGGAATCTGTTCGGGATGCCCTGCTATGCGAGCCCCCTCAAATTGCTCTGCATTTCACTTACATTACTGGGACTCCCGTTGCATTCTCAGACCACAGCCCCATTTCTGGCCTCCCTGTAGCTGAGGCACATAGTCATTGCGATAGGCAGGGGATGGGAGCACGCCACACACCACAGGACCACTTCCGCTCCCTTGTGCTGGGTCCTGTATCTAAACAGGGCCATATGCCGTGCATATTAATGCTGATTGGATGAGAGTCCGTGCATGCATTGTTGGAGTAGGGAAAGGTGAGTGTTTGGGGTGAACTGAGGGTTTCACACAGACAAGGACCAAAACCCGGGATAATAAAAATCGTGGGTTTTGGACTTTCATAGAAGAAAATTAGGCAGCTTGTGTCCTTAGTAAAAGGGTGCTGGTTATTCATAATCAAATAATCCTTTATGGAGTCCCTTAACCCTTCCTCTCCTACTGTTAAACGCCAGCTACGTAAATTTTACATACCTGGCTTTCCCCCTCTACTAGCGGCATCTGACCCCTCGAGCAATGCGGCTGGGTCTCATCTTCACCCGGGAGGCCTCCAATTCCCCTCCCCTGGCTCGTCTGGCCTTAGGAGAGGGCCTGGAATAGGAACCCCCTCGCTGACGGAAAAAAAAAATGACATTTGCTTACCTCCTTGCGTGATCCCTCCAGCTGAGTCTTCTCTTCACCGGAGGGCGGCCTCCGATCACCACACCCAGCTCTTCAGTCTTCAGGAGAGGACCCGGCAGACCCTTCCCCCCCACTTCCGCCATCGCCGTCACTGTCCCTTTGGGGCGGGGCGGATGATGTCATCTCGCTGACATCATCCCACTCCCGGCCTGATAGTCTGTCACATGCAGTGATTGCTTCAGAGAGTGGTGGGGGGGGCATGGGATCCTCTGATCCCCTGCCTCCCCCCCCTCCAGCGATCACCACATCTGTCATTGAGATCGGTGAGGGACAGATGAGCTGAAGATCGGAGGTGAGTAAAGAAAAAAATATGTTTTTTTAATAAATGGCATTTTTGTTAATGGCGTGGTGTGTGTTTTTTTATGTTTCAATATTTTTATTGAGTTTTCAACAGTACACGCTTGGAAGGCATACAGTCAATATAACCATCCCACGCAGGGGAGGTAAAAGATTGCAATCTGTCATACATAGAAATGCGCCTTACCCGTAACTGATTAACATACTACAAAGTACTTTAGATAAGGATGGAGCAAGTGAAATGCAACAAGTTTTAAACAGCAATCTGCCCCGACCCGTACCAGGGACAGTGCGGGCCCCGGGGGCTATCAGCACCCACAGCACGCACCGCCACCGGCACATCCGCCATCCCCCGGACCAAGTGCCAGATGGGATGAGGCGTGGTTTATGCTATTGAACATTTCCAAATTTGTAGGCATAGAAATATCATTGAAAACTTTTAAATCCTTGGTGTTATAAGAGGAAAAAAGGGGGAGAAGAGGGGAACCGGACTAGGGGGGTCAAGGTGGGGGGAAGGGGGTGTCAGGGATGGAGGGGATGGAGGGGAGGGAGGGTAGGTTAGGTTAGGTTGCTCCCGCGTTCCACCAGCCGCTCATCTGGTTATTGGGTAACAATCCTTATAATACCCGCGGAGGTTCCCCAGACCATGTAAACCTTATCCAGGCCTCCCATAGGGAGGTGTGTGTTTTTTTAACCCTTAGTGAACTGGTAAGGGATCCATGAGACGCCTATACTAGTTCACAAGGCTCGAGGGCAGGCAAGTCAGCTGTGGCTAGTGGGTGACTTGTCATTAACCTGCAGCCCCCCCATTACCTGTCTCCCCAAAGCCCGGGGGTCAGAAGAGCCATGGCCCATAAAGGCTATGTGGGCTTGAAGCTTTCAGGGCCAGGGGCCACCAAAGATGCGCCCTGTTCTACAAGCCCCCATAGCTGGTGCCTGGGCTGATTATGTTGGGAAAGGGGGACCCCACGCCATTTTAAGGGTTTTAATTCATAAATATGCTGCGAGTAATGGCAGTACAAAGTGATGCTCACTGGTGCTGAGCCCTCTGGTCTGCCGCGGCGTTTGGTATGCAGACTATTCCGCAGTGCGGTGTAAGATGGCGAGTCAGGCGCGGTCACCAGCTTGAGCTCCCGGGTCACCTGGTAATGACATGTAATCTTTGTCACATTTTCAGTAGCCTGCTGTGGCCAGTTAATAATGGGACGGGGAAATGCCCATTTGCACTTGTTTGGTGTCCTTAGAAAGTGCTAAGTGGGTGGAAGAGAGAAGCTTTTTCATTAGGACTCGGCGGGCCCACCACCGCTTACCTGTCAGAAATGAGAGGTTTATGCAGAAGGAATCTGACAGTTAAAATGTTGCTCGAAATAGGATTCTTTCCCCGTGGCGTAATTAAATGTGAGGGCCCTGGTGTGAACATTAAATGGGGTCTTTTTACTCAAACTGAATGCATCTACAACTAAAGCCTGAAACAGCAGAGACAAATGGCGCTTACTTTCTCTAAATGTTGCCAATTGCGCACAAATATGATAAATAATACAATTCTGAGAAATACTCACCTGTAGAATTGATATTATTTGTATACAGTACGTCCTGCTCCAGATATAATACTTACACTTGAGGATAACCCAAGTGTAAGTATTATATCTGGAGCAGGACGTACTGTATACTAAGAATAGAGAAGAAGCAACAATAATGGGTGACTCTCTGACCTTCCGGGCCCCGGTGCGATCGCACCTCTTGCACCCTATTTGGTTAAACCCGTTTATTCCTATTTTTGAGGCCAGGTAGCGCCTCGTAGCGGCAGGCAGCGTCTGGTGAACGCCGGGCGCTGTACGCAAAACCACATTAAAGAAAGCGAATCTGGTGAGTGCCTCTAACAGCGCCATGTAGCGTCACATGTATTATTACAGGCGGCTCAGTGTATAGCGCCTCTAACAGCGCCATGTAGCGTCACATGTATTATTACAGGCAGGTCAGTGTATAGTGCCTCTAACAGCGCCATGTAGCGTCACATGTATTATTACAGGCAGGTCAGTGTATAGCACCTCTAACAGCGCCATGTAGCGTCACATATTTTATTACAGGCGGCTCAGTGTATAGCGCCTCTAACAGCGCCATGTAGTGTCACATGTATTATTACAGGCAGGTCAGTGTATAGCGCCTCTAACAGCGCCATGTAGCGTCACATATTTTATTACAGGCGGCTCAGTGTATAGCGCCTCTAACAGCGCCATGTAGTGTCACATGTATTATTACAGGCAGGTCAGTGTATAGCGCCTCTAACAGCTCCATGTAGCGTCACATGTATTATTACAGGCAGCTCAGTGTATAGCGCCTCTAACAGCGCCATGTAGCGTCACATGTATTATTACAGGCGGCTCAGTGTATAGTGCCTCTAACAGCGCCATGTAGCGTCACATGTATTATTACAGGCAGGTCAGTGTATAGAGCCTCTAACAGCGCCAGGTAGCGTCACATGTATTATTACAGGCAGGTCAGTGTATAGCGCCTCTAACAGCTCCATGTAGCGTCACATGTATTATTACAGGCAGGTCAGTGTATAGCGCCTCTAACAGCGGCATGTAGCGTCACATGTATTATTACAGGCGGCTCAGTGTATAGCACCTCTAACAGCGCCATGTAGGGTCACATGTATTATTACAGGCAGGTCAGTGTATAGCGCCTCTAACAGCGCCATGTAGGGTCACATGTATTATTACAGGCAGGTCAGTGTATAGCGCCTCTAACAGCGCCATGTAGCGTCACATGTATTATTACAGGCAGGTCAGTGTATAGCGCCTCTAACAGCGCCATGTAGCGTCACATGTATTATTACAGGCGGCTCAGTGTATAGCACCTCTAAAATTGCCATGTAGCGTCACATGTATTATTACAGGCAGGTCAGTGTATAGCGCCTCTAATAGCGCCATGTAGTGTCACATGTATTATTACAGGCAGGTCAGTGTATAGCGACTCTAACAGCGTCATGTAGCGTCACATGTATTATTACAGGCAGCTCAGTGTATAGCGCCTCTAACAGCGCCATGTAGTGTCACATGTATTATTACAGGCGGCTCAGTGTATAGCGCCTCTAACAGCGTCATGTAGTGTCACATGTATTATTACAGGCAGGTCAGTGTATAGCGCCTCTAACAGCGCCATGTAGCGTCACATGTATTATTACAGGCAGCTCAGTGTATAGCGCCTCTAACAGCGCCATGTAGTGTCACATGTATTATTACAGGCAGATCAGTGTATAGCGCCTCTAACAGCGCCATGTAGCGTCACATGTATTATTACAGGCAGGTCAGTGTATAGCGCCTCTAACAGCGCCATGTAGTGTCACATGTATTATTACAGGCAGGTCAGTGTATAGCTCCTCTAACAGCGCCATGTAGCGTCACATGTATTATTACAGGCAGGTCAGTGTATAGCGCCTCTAACAGCGCCATGTAGTGTCACATGTATTATTACAGGCAGGTCAGTGTATAGCGCCTCTAACAGCGCCATGTAGCGTCACATGTATTATTACAGGCAGGTCAGTGTATAGCGCCTCTAACAGCGCCATGTAGCGTCACATGTATTATTACAGGCAGCTCAGTGTATAGCGCCGGTGCTCTAGCTTCCAGAGCCAGGTATTACCTGTCGCTATCTGTCGCTCTCCCATACATTTCAATGGCCGTTCATTAGTTGTGTTTAAACAGTGTGTTTGAATTTTTTTTTTTTGCTCCAATCATTGTGTGACGTCTCCTAGTAGTGTTAAAAGTAGTTAAAAAACTACTTTTAACACATCGCCGCCAGCGCTCTGGGGTTTAAACATGCATTTCACAGCGCGAGAATTTTTGGAGCATGATTTGTTAATGAATCTGGTGGGAGCCGGTCGCTATGGCCATTTGCTATCATGCGCTCCCATACAGCGCGGAACCTGTCAAATAGCGACTCATCACCTTGTATTCAACATTACTGCACACCGACTCAGTCGCTATCAACAACCGAACAACGACCAAGCACAGCGACTACTAGCGGGCGCTGTGAAAATACCGCTACAGTCGCTCAACTGTCGCTACCTGGCGCTATTAATAAATCAGCCTCCCCATAATATTAACTAAGAGGCCGATTCATTAATAGCGGCAGGTAGCGACAGTTGACTGTAGCGGCATTTTCAGAGCGCCCGCTAGTAGTCGCTGTGCTTGGCCGTTGTTCGGTAGTTGATAGCGACTCAGTCGGTTTGCCGTAATGTTGAATATTGGGTGAGGAGTCGCTATTTGACAGGTTCTGCGCTGTATGGGAGCGCATGATAGCGACTGGCCCTAGCGACCGGCTCCCACCATATTCATCAAAAAATCACGCTCAAAAAATTCTCGCGCTGTGAAATGCATATTTAAACCCCAGAGCACTGGCGGCGATGGGTTAAAAGTAGTTTTTTAACCCCCAAACCACCATATTTTTTGAAACCCCCAAACAAAAGTTTTTAAAATAATTTTGTAATATGAATACATTAATATCAGACCTGTAATATCAATTCTGCACAATTTTTATTATTTTTTTACCTTAAAAAAATATCTAAAATGGCAGAAGTGGTCACAGAATTTTTCACATTTAAAAAAAAAAAAAAAAATTCATAACAATTAATTATGAATATTTAAAGATTGTTCCATTGAAATGCATTGGAGAGCGCCAGGTAGCGAGAGGTCATACCTGTCTCTGTTCAAGGTCGGACGCTGGCGCTGTGGGCTGAGGCTGGAATAATGATGAATGAGTCGCTATATGGCGCTATCTCAGTCGCTAAGCAGGATTGGCTTGATGAATGTGTGATTGTGGTGGGGAGCCGGCGTTCTCGTGGCGGGGCCTGTCATTACCGGCCGCTCACCAGTCGCTACCTGTCACTATCCCTTGTTAAATAAGGGCCTAAATAATAGTTAATATTAGTTAATATTAATAATAACTAAACGTCCGCCAGAAGAATCAGTATCCTGAGCCGCATGCACTTCGAAAGTGATAAACAGCACTGCTCCCACCACCGATAACACAGCCTCTTACCAACTGAGTAGAATAAATGAGCTTGGAAATCCCAGTCTGATCATTACCTCTAGGTTAACACAGTCAAGGCTGATAGAGCCAGTTCCACAGGTTGGTGCTATAATGGCTCTTGCATCTACTGCATTTTCTGAGCCTTTAAACATTGGGCAGGCTGATTCATCACTAACGCCAGGTAGCGACAGATGAGCGTCTGTAGCGGCATTTTCAGAGCGCCCGCTAGTAGTCGCAGTGCTCGGCTGTGAGTCGTCGCTACTTTATAGCGACTCAGTCGCTGTTCAGAAATGTTGAATACAATTTGAGGAGTCGCTATTTGACCACTACAGCGCTGTATGGGAGCGCATGTTAGCGACTGCTCATAGCGACCGACTCACACCATATTCAGCAAAAAAACAGACTCACAAATCTCTGGCGCTGAAAAATAGTTGTTTGAAGCCCAGAGCGCAGGAGGCGGTGTGTTTAAAGTCTGTTTTTCAGCATCTATCCACTAGTAACAAAGCGAAAACATATGGAATTACATTGTAGCAACATTGTAACATGAACACATTAATGGCAGACCTGTAATGTCATTTCTGAGGAAATATATAAAAAATGAAAATATTATGAAAAAAATGCTTTTTCAATGCCAGAAGAGGTCACAGAATTATTTGTGATTTTTTGAAAAAAGAAAAGGATCTTCCATTGAAATGTATGGGAGAGCGCCAGGTAGCGAGAGGTCATACCTGGCGCTGTGCAAGGCTGAACGCTGGCGCTGTTCGCTGAGGCTGTGAAAATGATGAATCAGATGCTAAATGGCGCTATCCCAGTCACTAAACAGATTCTCTTGATAAATGTGTAATTGCGTGCCGTGTCCGGCGTTGACCAGTCGCTATCTGTCGCTACCTCTCATTAACCAGCCACTACCTGACGCTATCCCTTCTTAAATAAGGGCCCAAGTGTCCTCTGACTGTGCCGCAAATTCTATAGGTTGTTGTATTATATGTTTTTTTAGTTGTTATTTCCCCCTGTAATTTCCGCCTTATACTGTGCCACAGATTATGATGGTATTTTATAAATAAATAATAATAATTTTATAGGGTTTATTAGGAAATGAAGCATGCTGGGAAATAAATGACGCCGCCCCTGGCAGCCAGCATGGCTCAAGCTGAATAATTTAACCCTTTGCTTGGAAATTCTCCTTATTTCTGCAGAAGGGTCAGGGCCACTGTTAGCCATACACCCCCCACCCCCGCCCATATTGGGCTCAGCCGTGATGAAGGGGGCGCTGCCTGCTGCTAGGAGGCACAGCATGGCACACACCCATATAGAACAGTAGCGGCACCAAAAGATGGATAAGAAGGGGGTAGATTTTTCTTTTTCTTCTCATACGGGGAGGCCGATTCATTAATAGCGCCAGGTAGCGACAGTTGAGCGACTGTAGCAGTATTTTCAGAGCACCCGCTAGTAGTCGCTGTGCTTGGCCGTTGTTCGGTAGTTGATAGCGACTCAGTCGGTTTGCAGTAATGTTGAATACGGGGTTACGAGTCGCTATTTGACAGGTTCCGCGATGTATGGGTGCGCATGATAGCAACTGGTCAGAGCGACCGGCTTCCACCATACTCATCAAAAACCACGCTCCAAAAATTCTCGCGCTGTGAAATGCATGTTTAAACCCCAGAGCGCTGGCGGCGATGTGTTAAAAGTAGTTTTTTAACCCCCAAACCACCATATTTTTGGAAACCAAAAAAAAAAAATTTTTAAATAATTTAGTAATATGAATACAATAATATCAGACCTGTAATATCAATTCTGCACAATTTTTTTTTTTTTTTTTACCTAATCTAACATGGCAGAAGTGGTCACAGAATTTTTCACATTTAAAACATTAATAACAATTAATTATGAATATTTAAAGACTGTTCCATTGAAATGCATTGGAGAGCGCCAGGTAGCGAGAGGTCATACCTGTCGCTGTTCAAGGTCGGACGCTGGCGCTGTGGGCTGAGGCTGGAATAATGATGAATGAGTCGCTATCTGGCGCTATCTCAGTCGCTAAGCAGGATTGCCTTGATAAATGTGTGATTGTGGTGGGGAGCCGGCGTTCTCGTGGCGGGGCCCGTCATTACCGGTCGCTCACCCGTCGCTACCTGTCGCTATTCCTTCATAAATAAGGGCCTGAGAGTTAATGCCCCTGGAGACGTCCCTGTTCCAACATATTATCATTTCATTATTATTGTTCCCTTATATAGCAAGATCAAATTCCATATTCATCTGACTTTCTGAATTCAAAGTGTGTGATACTCAGAATTAAAGTGGACCAAAACCCAGGGTTTTCACTTTCGCAGGTTTTGCCCCATATCAGGATTCCTCGCTGTGTGAACCCCCCATCACTACAAAAACGAATCTTTCCCCCGATCCCAAGCCTCATGTGCAGCTCTCATCCAATCAGCATCATGCATATTAATGATCAAAATAAGTCCCTGTTTACTTCAATATATCTTTATTGAAATTTTCATTTTATACAGAACAGTAAATAGAAACAAGAAATCAGAGGATCAGAGGGTGAGGATAACACCAGATACAGAGTATTACATTTTAATCCGGCCTATAGGGTCCCGAACCTACTTCCATCCAAATCTCGAGGTACAGCCTATTGACGGGCTAAGGGGATCCATCCCCCATCTTATGACCCCATCCCTGACCGGCCCTTCCAGCGTATGTACTGCCGCATCCACTCCTCCCAGGGATCATCAGAGATAGAAGAAGTATGGAAAAAGGAAAGAGGGTAGAATAGGGAGAGAGAAGAATGAAGAAAGAGGAAGAAAAAAGGGAAAAAAGAGAGGAAGCAGAAAAGAATAGAGAGCCAAGAGCCACGAGGCCCCGTATCCCGCACCCGGACCCCGCCCCCAGATCCGTCTATGCCACGCTCCCCCGACCGGGGATCGGGTTCTCCTCCCCCCCGCCACTGCCCCCCAAACGCTACACACGCTCCAAGAGCGCCTGGAAGTCTGGCGAGACCCGTGACACCTCCCAGAGAGTCCATGTCCTAAGGAACATCTGGGTTCCCTCCTCCATCCTCTTAATATTCTCCACCTTCTCGTACCATTCCAACAGGGAGGGAGCAGCATTGGTACGCCAGTGAATAAGTCCCTATTTAAACAGAATGCCTGGCATAAGGGAGCAGCAGCATTCCTGAGTGTGGTAGCTGAATGGCAATTACAGGGATATACAACTCATGCACCACCCTGATAACAATCAGGTGCAATGCGCCAATAGTAGGTTACCCACAAATGCAAATTCAAGTATATATGTGCAATGTGGCCCCAGCAACCATAATACAGGAAACCATAGGCACCAGAGCCCCAACACATCACAAAATCATCTCACATTAATGTGTTTATTTATTTAAAAATACACTAACAACATATAATTAAAATCTCATATTCCACATAAGGGATTTGCCAGCCAAAAGTGTATATACAAAGTTCATCATGAGTTATCAAAAAAAGCTGATATATAAAGTGCAAGTGCTACCCAGCTAGCTAATATTTCAAAATATCAGTGCCCAAAAAAGTGCTAACTGCAAGATATTCTATCCAAAATACAGAAAGAAAAAACAGTTTAAATGTGCTCAGTAGAAGCAGCATGAAAGAATATCACCATTAGAAAGGCTGGAAACAATACTGGGAGACGGTCCTGCCCATTATCTCGCAGCTTACTGGGGCGCAAGAACTGGGGGACCCGGCCCAGGTCCTACTCCACTCAACAAAGGTCCCGACAGGGAAATACAAAAAAACCCTGTTGATCCACTTATTAAATGCTGCCAAGCAAACAATACCCAGGCTATGGAAACAAAAAAAAAGCCCCCTCTGTAAGGGACTGGGCGAGAGAAGTCATGAATGTTAGGGAAATGGAGGATCTGACGCTATCCCTACATGACAGAGACGAGCAGTATAGAACCACCTGGCTGCCCTGGCTAATATATGAGGAATCGGCAGAATTTGGGAGCCTGTTTGAGCAATAGCACATGAGGCGTGGTCGTGTTGAAGGCTTGCTTTGACCCACACAGGCTGAGGGGGAACAAGGTTTACCTATGGGCTAGCAGTCAAGAACGGGATATTGCAAGCGCCCGGCTGGAAAATGTGTCTCACACGCCATACGGGGAGGCCGATTCATCAATAGCGCCAGGTAGCGACAGATGAGCGACTGTAGCGTGATTTTTTCCGCGCCAGCCAGTATTCGCTGTGCTTGGCCGGCATTAGCTTGATGACAGCGACTCAGTCGGTGTGCAGTAATGTTGAATACGGGCTGGGGGGTCGCTGTTTCACAGGTCCAGCGTCCAGCGTCATATTCATCAAAAAATCACGCTCCGAATGTGCTGTCGCTGTCCATTCCTTGTTTAAACCCCAGAGCGCTGGCGGCGATCTGTATTAACTAGTTTTTAACCCCTAAACAACCATATTTTTTGAATGTAACATTATACATGTTTTTAGAATCATTTTGTAATATGAATACATTAATCTCAGACCTGTTAGATCAATTCTGCACATATTTTTTTTTTTTTTTTTTGACTTAAAAATAAATCCTAACATTGCAGAAGTGGTCTCCGATTTTTTGACATTAAAAAAAAAAAAAAAAAAAAAAATTATTACCAATTAATTATGAATTATTATAGATTGCTCCATTGAAATGCATTGGACATCGCCAGGGAGCGACAGCTCATACCTGGCGCTGTGAGGGAATTTGCAGCGGCGCTGTTCGGTCCAGGCGGCTTCATGATGAATGCCGCGCTAGCCGTCGCTCTCGCCGGCGCTAGCCTCATTTTGCTTGATAAATGCGTCATTGTGACCGCCGCCGGGCGTACTTGAGTCGGTAGCCGCCGATAGCTGCCGCTACCTGGCGCTCGTCAGACACTACCTGGCGCTATCGCTTGATGAATAAGGGCCTTAGTTCCCCTTTCCCCCCCTTTCCCTTCCTTTTCCCAACCTATTCATGTCCCTAGTGTTGTTTACTCCCCCCCCCCCCCTTGAATTGGACGGATACACCTTGTGCTGCAAAGAGTTACCTTCTGTTGGGAAATAGCATGTCAGAATGTACTTACTGGATGCAGGATGGGCTTTGCCCCACCGGGGTATGCCAGAATGGCATCTCATATACCAGTGGCGGATGGGAGGGGGACCCCTCCATCAAGAAAAGTGTACTGGCGTCTGTAACTAGCTCACTAATGTTATGATCTACATGCTTTGAAAATGGTGTTCTAAGATGCCTTCCATTTTTCCCCACATGTCTTGTAATGTGAGTTTAAATGTCTGTAATGTTTAAAACTGCAAAACCTTTAAATAAAGATTATTAAAAAAAAAAAAGAAAGGCTGGAAACAATCCCCGCTGCGGCCTGGTGTCATGAATGGCTAGACGTAACACCCATTTGCAGGGCGGGCACCCCGATTGCTGATGCCTCCCTCAGGCCTGCACTACTCCTGCTAAGGGGGCCTCCACCAACCTTTAGGTACTGGTCTGGTCCAGGAGGCTTTTCAGTCTTTGTTCTGACGGGTCCAGCAACAAAGCTATCAGCGGCAATGGGGGTGCGTCTGGGGACCTGCAGCCAAAGCCACCACAGGGCAGGACGGAGAGTCTAGAGCAGCAAAGCCGCCGCCAGCAACGCTACAGTGATGGGTGCAGAGCTGTCACTGCACATAAGCCACCAAGCACAGCCGCTGGCAGCTCAATGCAGGGAACCAGCCGGGCGACTACACTACCCCCCACCCAGAATGGCAAAGCAGCAGCACCCGCACAAGGGGGGCACAAGGGACTCCATCTGACCTTCCAGTAAGTAGGCGGGTGCCAGACAACCACCAATCAGTTACTTGGCTGGACTATTATTTTATACTGTATCTGGGGCCTCCACCACACTTACTCCGGCCCTGCACAAGTGTATAGCAACGCATGTATAATGCAGTGTACATACGCTGTGTTTGCGTTGCTTTTGCATTGTTATAGAATTTACCATTTACTCATTGTCCAAAAAAAGTTTTTCTTGTACAAAAAGTAATGTCAACGCATCAAAAGCGCAGCGTATGTTTAGATACAATGTACCTTTGCCATACTTACAAAATGCTGGTTCTTAAAGTGGACCAACACCCAGGGGGGATCGGCCCGGGAATCTATAAGATTCCCGGGCTGATTAGATCCCTCCCCGCGGGGCTTCCAAAATCGGGATGTCCCACGGGGTGAAACCCCCCTGGAATACCAGAAACCTTACCTTAACCCCGTTCCAACGGCGCATGCGCGGGCCGCGTCTTGCGCTTCCCTCTAGCAGGGCGGCCGTTTGTGAATGGCCGGCACGGGCGCGCTCCCTGTTAGAAGGAAGCGCGAGAGGCGGCCTCCAGCGCTCAGAGCCGCTGTGGTTGGACGCCGCTTGTACGTGCATACCACAGCGGCTCTGAGCGCTCTGATTGGATGAGCGCCCGCGTAGGAGCGTGGTGAGGTGAGTGTTTCCGGGCGTTCTGGGGGGTTTCACCCCCGATCGGGGTGCCCCACCGAAGTGGACCAAAACCCAGGATAGTGAAAATCCTGGGTGTTGGTCCACTTTAATGCAGCAGATAGGTGTGAACAGAGCCTTTTGCCACATCTGTGTTGCCCCGGAGGCGGCTTTAATGGCACTGACACACTTCAGCGACAGCTTTCCCAGGCGTGTGCAGGAAGTTGGGGCACCTTTTGATGTCGCCTGCAGTGGCGCCAGCTCATTGTCCCAATACACAGCGTCCTGGGCTCATAGGCGTCGAGGCTTGTGCCAGGCCTAATTGCAGGCGGGGGATTTTACCCCCTAAGGCCACACGAAATAAGTTCTGGAAAGCCGTGTCTCGGCTTGGAGGCACAAATATACATCAGCAAATCATATGCTAATTTTCTCCTGTGTTCTTTGTTGTGATATCTATAATAATAAGTCAAGGCAATTGGGCTTGTGTTTCACTAGCCATCCACCTTTCTTAATGCAGTATGATGTCTGCTTTCCCGTACAAATTAATAGGATGCCCATAAGCATTTACAATGCAATCTATCAGGCTGATTCATTACTAACGCCAGGTAGCGACAGATGAGCGTCTGTAGTGAGGATTACAGTCGTTTTGCTCGGCCATGGTTAGTTGTTTCAGAGCGCCTCAGTCGCTGGGCGGCATTGATGATTATGTTGTGTGAGTCGCAGTACTACGCTGTATGGGAGCGAACGGTAGCGCCAGCTCAGTGCGACCGACTCACACCACATTCATAAAAAAACAGACTAAAACAGCGCCAGCGCTCAAAATTGGGTGGTTGTAGCCCATAGCGCCAGAGGCTGTGTGATTAAAGTCTGTTCTTGAACATGTATCCTCTAGTAACAAAGCGAAAACATATGGAATTATATTGTTATTACTTATATTGTTATTGTAACATAAAAGTTACAATTTGTATCCAAAAAGTTTTCAAAAATGTCATTTTCTAGGCCGGGATATGTCAGAAAGATTTGAGATTTTAATAAAAAAAAAAAAAAATTGGGATCAGGAAAGGAATTTAAGGACCGTCCATAGAAATGTATGGGAGAGCGCCAGGTAGCAACAGGTGAGACGTGGCGCTCTGCAAGGCTGAACGCCGGCGCTGTACGCTGAGCCTGGTGGTGTTGTTGAAGCCTGTATTCAAGAAAAAACTACACACAACCAGCGTCGGTGCTCTAAAGCTGGGCGTTGTAGCATAGAGCGCCAGACACTGTGTGATAAAAGTCTGTTTCTCAACACATATCCACCAGTAACAAAGCGAAAACATATGGAATGACACTGCAATGGCCGACCTGCACATACAATTCTGCATAAAAATAAAATCAAAAAATAATCACAATAAAAGTGTTTGGTTGCCGGGCAGGAGAGGACACACAATGATTTAAGCCAAGAATTTTTAAGTTTACTTTATCAACATGCTATTTATACACAACCAAATGAAACACCCATACAATTAAAATGTATGGGACAGCGCTACAGAGCGACAGGTGATACATGGTGCTTCTAAACCTAGAGCACTGGCACTTTACACTGAGCCGCTGCTAGTGATACATGTGGCACTACATGACGCTATTAGAGGCGCTCACCAGATTCGCTTTCTGTGGTTTTTCACATACAGCGCCCAGCGTCCACCCGATGCTACGTGGCACTACCTGGCATTATTGTTTCTTAAATAACCCCCATAGTTTCTAATGGCACCATTGTAAGATAGCAGCACCAGAAAACACCAGAATACAAGGCATTGTGTAGTGCGCTATACTTTTTTTTCTTCTCACAAAGTGAGAAATTTTCACGGTGCTGAATCAGCCCCAATGTGGAAAATGTGTGCTTTATAGGGCCTTATGGGAGCAGCTTTTATCCTGGGCCCCATACAGGTTTCCTGTCTGTATTGCCTTAATAACTGCTTTAATGGGGATTTGCAGGTTGGCAGCCAGACTAGAACACAACTGTCAGGGTGACTAACCTGGGTTTTGGTCCTTTCCCCCAGGGCACCTCTATCAGAGGCGCCGTGCTGTGTGAAACCCCCCAGATTGCCGATGCCAACTCACCTCTTCCGGTCCTACGGCACATGCGTGGCCGCTCGTCCAATCAGCGTGCTCGGAGCTGCTGACATCACATCGTCTAAGCCAGCGTCTAAGGCCAGCGTCTCCGAGTGCGCTGGCGGCCGAATCCCCCGCTTCCCTCTAACAGGGAGCGTGCCTGTGCTGGCCATTCATAATGGCCTGCCCTGGGCATGCACCTTGCTAAAGGGATAGCGGGGATGCAGTTCGTGCATGTGCCGTTGGACCGAGAAACAAGGTAAGTGTATGGGGTGACCTGGAGGGTTTCACACAGTGGGACATCCCAATTATGGATGCTCCGGGGGAGGGGATTGATCGGCCCTGGAATCTTATAGATTGTCGTGGGTTTTGGTCCACTTTAATGAGAAATCGACTGCCTTCCTGGACGTTAGTACCCTAGATTCCTCAAGGTCTGGTCCCTATGGGTGAAGTAGGCCCAACCTGTCATGTCCACAAGCAGCTTGTTTGGGGTCTGAGGTGGTTCCTGGGAACAAGGACTCAGCTCGGCTAAACTCTATACTGCACTTCTTATCTTCTCTATCTTTCCCTTTTCATTCTACCTCTTTCTTATTTTCGTTACATAATTAATAACTTCAAAATAGGGAGGGAAATAGGGAATTTTTTTAAATGAAGCCACACCCCCTCATTGAGGGATGGATATTTACTTCCTGTATTGTTGACCGACTGCCTGCCTTGCCACTTGTCACGTAAAAGTCCTAGTATATACATTGTCTATACATGATGAAATAACTGATTTTGATCATCAGAGATTGTTGTAACATGCATAACAATAGAAACACTTTGAATAGGCAAATGAATCATTAATAAATGCAGATCTGCATGCTACACCTTAAAGAGGGGACACAGACTCAAAAGAGGGACAGTTGGGAGGTATGCATAATGTGTAGATTTAAATAACTTCCTAAAACAGAGAAATCGGGCGGTTCCCCTGCATATTATGTTATTTTCCCCTGCATATTATGTTATTGGCGGCTATATGGAGATCACACAACCTGTTAGTGGCTCTTTTTGTGTATCCATTGATTGGCCTAACTAATAACTACTAAAAATAGAATAATCTTGTATGGTCTTTATGCAGGGCAGCCGTCAGCACTGGGCGTACCCAAGCAGGTCCCGGAGCTCCTGCACCTTGGAAGGACCCGTCTTATTCCCTCTACCCTGGGCAGCCAAGATGCACGAAGCAGGACTGTGAGGCCGATTCATTAATAGCGCCAGGTAGCGACAGATGAGCGCCAGTAGCGTGATTTTCACAGCGCCAGCTAGTATTCGCTGTGCTTGGCCGGGGTTTGCTTGTTGACAGCGACTCAGTCGGTGTGCGGTAATGTTGAATACGGGGTTAGGGGTCGATGTTTCACAGGTTCCGCGTTGTATGGGTGCGCCTGACAGCGAATGGCCAGAGCGAACGGCTTGCTGCAGATTCATTAACAAATCACGCTCAAAAATTTCTCGCGCTGTGAATTCCTTGTTTAAACCCCAGAGCGCTGGCGGCGATGTGTGTAAAGTAGTTTTTAACCCCCAAACAACCATTTTTTTTTTATGTAAAAATTATACAAGTTTTTCTAAACATTTTGTAATATGAATACATGAATATCAGACCTGTAATATCAATTCTGCACATATTTTTTTTTTTTACTTAAAAAAAAATCCTAAAATTGCAGAAGTGGTCACAGAATTTTTGACATTAAAAAAAAAAAAAAAAAAAATAGCAATTAATTAGGATTATTTAAAGATTGCTCCATTGAAATGCATTTGACAACGCCAGGGAGCGCCAGGTCATACCTGTCGCTGTGGTGGGATTATCAGCGGCGCTGTTCGTTGCAGTCGGCTACATGATGAATCCCGCGCTAGCTGGCGCTCTCGCCGGCGCTAGCCTCATTTAGCGTGATAAATGCGTCATTGTGACCGCCGCCGGGTGTACTTGAGTCGGTAGCCGCCGTTAGCTGGCGGTACCTGGCGCTCGTCAGACACTACCTGGCGCTAGCCCTTGATAAATAAACCCCTAAGAAAATTATTTGTTATTTTTTTTTTCTTTTTATTATTTCTGTAAGTCCTTCTATTCTTTCCTTCTATTTCTTTCTTCCATCTTTTCTTCTATTATTTCTGTCACTCCTTCTATTTTTTCTCTTTCCTTCTAGTCTTTTTTTCTTTCTTTTCCGCTATTTTTTGTTTCTTTATATATCGGCTGTTTGTTCTGCCATGCCTTCTTTTTTTCTCTCTCATTCCTTCTCTTTCCTGTTTTTCTGTCATTCCTTCTTTCTTTGTTTCCATCATTTGTTCCGTGCTTTTGTTCTTTTTGTTTCTTTCCAATTTTTTATATTTCTATCTATTCTTTCTTTTTTTCATTCCTTTTCTTTTGTACTTTCTTTTTCGGTTATTCCTTCTAATCTTTTGTTCTTTATTTATCTGTCTTTCTGTCATTCTTTCTATTATTTTTTCTTTCTTTGCTTTGGCAGTTTTACATCACCATACATCCAACTTTATCACCATGTATGGAGTTTCATACCAAACCGCAAGGGGTCAAACCTGGAGCTGGCCCTGCCTTTATGTGTTATACCGAGGGCCGGATTATGAGGGGGCGCATGCCCCAGGACTTCCACCACTTGTCTCAAAAAGGGGGCCTCCACCAACCTTTGGGTTATGGTCTGGTCCAGGAGTCTTTTCAGTCTTTGGTCTGACGGGTCACAGAGCCAGCAACAAAGCTATTGGTGGTAGTGGGGGCCCCCCGTGCCAGGTCAGCGAAAGCCACCACAGGGCAGGACGGAGAGTCCAAAGCCGCTGCCAGCAACGCTACAGTGATGGGTGCAGAGCTGTCACTGCACATAAGCCACCAAGCACAGCCGCTGGCAGCTCAATGCAGGGAACCAGCCGGGCGACTACACTACCCCCCACCCAGAATGGCAAAGCAGCAGCACCCGCACAAGGGGGGCACAAGGGACTCCATCTGACCTTCCAGTAAGTAGGCGGGGCCAGACAACCACCAATCAGTTACTTGGCAAGACTATTATTTTAAAGGATAAAAATACTGTATCTGGGGCCTCAAACAGATTTTGTGCCCAGGGGCCCCCACCGCACTTAATCCGGCCCTGCGTTATACCTTTGGTGTATTCTCGATTTTATTGTATACAGACTTAAAGCCTGATTTGCTACTAACGCCAGGTATTGGCAGATGAGCGTCTGTATAGCGGCACTTAGAGCGACTGCTAGTGGACGCTGTAAACATGTATCGGGCGCTGTAACAGAGCGCCTAAGTTGCTGTAGTAACCTGGCCGGCATTGATGAGTGTGATGTATGTTGGGTGCTGTAACAACAATATAATGCTGCAGCGAGCAAGAGGTAGCGCCAGCTCAGTGCGTCTGGCACTTGGCGCTCCACAACATATTTACCAAAACACCAGACACACACAGCGTGGGCGCTCTAAATCTGGACACTGTGTGATTAAAGTCTGTTTTTGAACACATATCCACCAGTAACAAAGCTAAAACACATGGAAAGATATTGTTATAACACTGTGACATTAATAATTTAGTGCCAGACCTATAATGACAATTCTGCATAAAAATATAAAGAGTCATAAAAGTTTGTAAAAAGTGTTTGTTTGCAGCCGGGAGACGTCACACAATGATTGGAGCAACAACAAAAAAATGTCAAACACGCTGTTTAAACACAAGCAAATGAACGGCCATTGAAATGTATGGGAGAGCGACAGTGAGCCAAAGGTAATACTGGAGGCTCGAGCGCCGGCGCTATACGCTGAGCCGCCTGGATTTATACATGTGACGCTACATGGCGCTGTTAAAGTCACTCTCCAGATTCACTTTTATAAACGTAGTTTTGCGTACAGCCCGGCGTTCACCAGACGCTGCCTGCCGCTACGAGGCGCTGTCGCTTGTGGACTGTGGATCTTCAATACAAAATTAAAACTGAAAAAAGAACAAAAATTTTTTTTTACTTTATTGTGTTTTGAGTGAGAACATGTCTTAAAGTGGACCAACACCCAGGGGGGACCAATCAGATCCCTCCCCGCGGGGCATCCGAAATCGGGATGTCCCGCGGGGTGAAACCCCCCAGGAAGCCCACAATCCTACCTTCTCCCTGTTCCAGCGGCGCATGCGCGTCCGCCGCCGCCTCCCGCGCGTCCCTCTAGCAGGGCGCGCTCCCGCGCTGGCCGTTTGTGAATGGCGGGTGCGCTCCCTGTAAGAGGGACGCACGGGCGGCAGACGCGGACACGCTCTGCTTGTCCGTCACTGCCTCTCGCTTGTCCGTCGGCGGGGATTGAATGCAGAGGTCACGTGGGAGCGGGGAGAGGTGAGTTTTCCGGGCTTTCTGGGGGGTTTCACACAGCGGGGCACCCCCGAAGTGGACCAAAACCCAGGATAGTCAAAATCCTGGGTGTTGGTCCACTTTAAAGGCACTACAGGGACTCTCAAAATAATTTAGATAACCCACCTAATGTTAAATCTAGTTGCAAATAAATAATATTACTGGATATTTTATTGAGGCCGGAGATGTAGAGTCACTAATAGTAAATGAAAAAAAAAGCTGCAGCCATGTTGCACGGCCCGGCTATCATCCGAAGATAATCCTAAGCACCGTAAGTGTATTTAGTCTATCTAACCAGAGATATGTACAAAAGGAATCTGGTACCCGAATCCAAACACCAGGCAGTGTCCTGGGGCTGTTTGGTGTCCATATTTCACTTTGTTCAGCCTGTTTAATCTCCTGTCTGACAAGCTAAAAGCACCACCTAAACCCCCCAATACACAAACCCGCCAAGGGCTTTTCTCAAATTCCAGGCTGCCCTTGTTTGCATGACAAGAGGGTCTGCTAAATCCAGCAATGGGAACAGCACACTGTGAAATGCGCCCAATCCACATCTCGCTCCTCTGCTCTGTCTGTGTGCTCATTAATTTTATACTATTTGCAGATCCCATAAAGCTTCCCCCCCCCCTCCCTCCCGCAACTCGCCACCGCAATCCACAGGAGCAGAGGGGACAGCATACATGACCCTGTGTCATTAGAGACCACTATTGTGCAGGGAGCCTGTGCCAGACAGAGGCAGTCGCATCACCTGCGCGACCCAACCAGGGATGCTCAGACCAGTGTAAATACATGGAGCAGGGTTCAGTACCAGCACATCTGCTGTCTGGGCTTCCTTCACCAGGATGTCTGTACTGTCAATATGAGGGGAGACCTCAATACTCACATACTCCTGTGTCTGTCTCTGCTGACTTACATGTCTCAAATGCTGGCCACAAATGTATCTTCCGACTATGGCTGCTTAGACTAGAAAATTAGGCCCAGGCCTGGGGCTTACAATTAAGAAAGGATAGTACCACGTAGCGTTGGGTGAATTCTGGGAGCTATATGTGAAAACCAGAAGGGGTGCCCCAACTCCCCTAAGAGAGGGATAAAACCAGAGACTGGGAGGCCGATTTATTAATAGCGGCAGGTAGCGGCAGTAGCGGTATTTTCACAGCGCCCGCTAGTATTCGCTGTGCTTGGCCGTTGTTCGGCTGTTGACAGCGACTCAGTCGGTGTGCGGTAATGTTGAATACGGGGTTAGGAGTCGCTGTTTGACAGGTTCCGCGCTGTATGGGAGCGCATGACAGCGAATGGCCATAGCGAACGGCTCCCAGCATATTCATTAACAAATCACGCTCCAAAAATTCTCACGCTGTGAAATGCTTGTTTAAACCCCAGAGCGCTGGCGGCGATGGGTTAAAAGTAGTTTTTTAACCCCCAAACCACCATATTTTTGGAAAAAAAAATAAACAAGTTTTTATAAACATTTTGTAATATGAATACATTAATATCAGACCTGTAATATCAATTTTGCACAATTTTTTTTTTTTTTTTACCTTAAAAAAAATATATAACATTGCAGAAGTGGTCACAGAATTTTTGACATTTAAAAAAACAAAAAACAAAAACATTAATATCAATTAATTATGACTATTTAAAGATTGCTCCATTGAAATGCATTGGAGAGCGCCAGGTAGCGAGAGGTCATACCTGTCGCTGTGATGGGATTAGCAGCGGCGCTGTTCGTTGCAGTCGGCTACATGATGAATCCTGCTCTAGCTGACGCTCTCGCCGGCGCTAGCCTCATTTAGCGTGATAAATGCGTCATTGTGTTCGCAGCCTGGCGTTCTGGAGTCGGTAGCCGCCGATAGCTGGCGATACCTGGCGCTAGTGAGACACTACCTGGCGCTATCCCTTGATAAATAAGGCCCTAACACTGGCACTCTGTTATATGTCGTTCATGATAAATGTATTTAATAGTCCAAATCACATACTAAGACATATTAAAAGGGTTTACTTTAAAAAAAACATATAACACATATATGCACACTGCCGTCAAAAAATAGAGGGAAAAGGGGGGGGGGAGTTTGTCTTAATATATACCAGTGGGGGACTCTAAAAGCTATGAAATAATTGATATATACTATATAAATATACAAATACAAAAAAGTGTCAAGTGCTTTCAAAGTGCATCAAAATCAAGTACAATTGGGCTAGGCCGTGTAAATAACACTAGAAATATGAGGTAGGTACAAGTCACAAACTAAATACACCACTCAATGACTTACTCGTCCATAAAGTGCTAAGTGTATGCCACCACTGGAACCCCCAAACAAAAGGCCCTGCAACGCGTTTCGTGATGTCACTTCCTCAGGCAGAGTACGCAGCCTATGTGAAAACCACATTTAAGAAAGTTAATCTGGTGAGCGCCTCTAAGAGCGTCATGTAGCGTCGCATAAATCACTAGTGATCACTGTGCTCTATGGGATCGTGACCTACAGCACCAGGTTTCATCTAGCGCTGCTTGAAGCAGAGCGCCCGGCACAGCATACTTTTCGGCGCTAGTGTTAAATAAGACGCTTAAACCAGACCAACACTTGTTTTTACCTTAACGGGTGTTGGTCCCGGTGTCTGTGCTTTACAAAAACCTCGGGGCGGGCATCTAGAATGCTGGAGCCCCGTCGCAGGTAAGCTAAAAGAACGCTGGTAAAACTCAGAGCATTCCGAGCCAGCGCCGGGAAAGGAGCCCAACGATTGGCCGCCAGGTGGTCACGTGGGCAGGCCCTGTCGGTGGCCGGCGCAGAGGACACGACTGCGGCCCATTTGACCACCCAGCGGCCAATCGCGGGACTCCTTTCCCGGCGCTGGCTCGGAATGCGGTTGAGTTTTACGAGCGTTCTTTTAGGTTACCTCCGAGGGGGCTCCAGCATTCTAGATGCCCGCCCCAAGGTAAAGCACAGACACCGGGACCAACACCCGCTAAGGTAAAAACGGGTGTTGGTCCGGTTTAAATTGTTAAATCGTACGCTGAGGCCAAAAAAATGACACTTTGTGGCGATGACGCTTCTTAAAGTGGACCAAAACCCACCACGATCGCCCGAGGATCTACAAGATTCCCAGGCCGATTGTTTCCCTTTCCATGGGGCCACTAAAATCGGCTGTTTGAAACCCCAGGTCGCCCCATACACTTTCCTTGCTTCCCAGTCCAACGGCGCCTGCGTGCGCTGCGGCCTCATTCCTGCTATCTCTCTAGCAGGGCGCGTGCCCGTGCCAGGCATTTGCCAATTGTGAGGGGCACGCTCCCTGTCAGAGGGAAGCAGGGGATGCGGCCACCAGCGCGCTCGGAGCCGATGGCACGCTAATTGGACAAGCAGTCGTGCATGCACTGTAGGACCTGGAAGAGGTGAATTGGGCTTGGTGATCTGGTGGGTTTCACGCAGTTGGGTACCGCTAGGGAAGGAACAAAACCTAGGATAGTCAAAAAACCTAAGGCTCCATATGTTTCCTCACTAGGGACAGGAAACCCGCTGCACACACATCCTCCAATTACACCTCTCTAATAGGAGAAATCTGACACCACAACATGCAGCTGTTTTGTGTCCTCCATCATACAGATCTCTAGGAGGAAAAGATAACTTCCAAAGCAACAGGAGGGGGTGGGTGAGAGAAGAACTGAAAATGGAAAAAAAAACAAAAGATTTTCATTTGGCCAAAAAATTATTGCCAGATCTCCACAACACTCAAGAATTATATATATACAGAGAGAGAGAGAAAGAAAGAATTTAAATGTGCCTAATTGAGTTGTGACTGGCAACAGCTTCAGGCCCCCAGTGTTAGAATAGAGTAAAATATTCATCAAACATTTATGTTAAAGCAGACCTAAAACCTCCCTTGAAAACTTCAGGAAAGGACGTTTTCAATGAGGTAGATGAGCTCTCCTGTATGTAGAGGAAGAAACTACCCCAAGTCACTGTGTGCGGCTGGGCACATGTGCCGCTGTTGTCATAATGTACTAAAGTATGTAAATAGCCTGTTGCTGTATCTCCATAACAAAACAAAAGATTTATTTGGGGGAAAGCTTGTGTGTCCCACAACAACCAATCATGTTTCACTTTCCTTTTTTTTTAAATGACAGCTGCATTACTAAGGGCAACACAGCAGCTTTACATGGGACGATTTTGTAGGGTCTGCGTATTGTCATGTGAACGTCTGTATAGCGGCGCTTAAAGCAACCGCTAGTAGACGCTGTAAGTGGGTATCGGGCGCTGTAACCTAGCTTAGCTGTCACTGTAGTATCCTGGCCGGCATTGATGAATGTGGAAACTACATGAAAAAAGACAGGGGAGGGTGGAAAATGGAGGGATCATAGAATAAAACAGAAAGAATGATAAAGGGAAATTAAAGAAAGAAAAGGGGTAAAAGAGAATTATCTCTAGTCAAGTACACAAAAAAACAAGAAAAGAGATGGGAAGTATTTTGGAAGAGAGACCTGCTGGTCCAGCAGAGAGCTCCTGATGCCCCCTTACAGAGAGGTTAAGATGGTGCCCTATGCCAGTGGTCCCCAACCCTGTCCTCAAGGGCCACCAACAGGCCAGGTTTTGCAGATCTATACAAAGATGCACAGGTGGAGTAATTAGTGCAGCTGCAGAGCTATAGAGCTGGCTATTTGGAGATCCAAAAAACATGACATGTTGGTGGGCCTTGAGGACAGGGTTGAGGACCACTGCACTATGCGACCGCACACCCTAAAGGCTGGCCATGGTATGGCCCTCACATGGTCATGATGGTCAGGCTACAGCATTGCACATGGGCTGGGGTGTCTTGTCTGAGGGGTTACAATGGGGCCAAGTCTTGGTGGCTAGGGGGACACTGAAAGAGAAGAGGGGTGTTAGAAGAAGCAGGGTAAGGCTCTGGGTTGCATGTGCCATGGTGACATTTGTCATCATCATTGATATCATGTGAAGGCCGAAATTTTTAGATGGGATCTGAGCTGTCCTAGGTCCTGATAACATCGGCCATGTCATCAATCAAGCATTGGAGGGTATTCATCAAATAGGTGAAAGCCTTGATAGCCTCTCTATATGATATTGATATGTGTTCACTGGGTTTCTAGAGCCTCTCCGAATCAACAAATCAAATCAACAATAAATGGTCAAAAAATGATTCAGTAATTTTTCCTTTGCACCTAATTGAGGTTTGTGATGGGGCAGAAATTTCCCCTACTACTGTAAACTACCTGTACAGGCTGCAAAAAAACAAAAAACAAAAACAAAGGGCACTTACCTGTCAGCACGCAAACTGGGGATGCCCCAGGGATGGGAAGTCTTTTGAACTCCAGGGCCATCCACATGGGCAGCTTTCCACTTTGAAGTAGACTAACCACCATAAATATTGGCTAAAAGACTCTAGGGCTGTCCATTTCAGTCCCCCTGGGGCACCCCAATTCATGATGTACTGCTATGTGAAACCCCCGATCGCCCGAAAAACCACTAACCACCGCTAACCTTGTATCTATGACAGGCTCCCAGGCCCAACTGTGCAGTCCGCACGGAGACCAGGCATGCAGCAGCTCCTGCTCCCTACGACGTGGCTCCGGTCTAAATGGCATTTTGTGCTGTGTATTAATATGCATGACGCACATCATTGATTGAACCAGACCCCGTGCATGTGCCATGGAACGTCGGGAGGTAAGTTGTTAGGGGTGAACACAAAGTGGGGCACCCCAAATTGGGGGTTAATGACTGAAACATGGGATAGTAAAAATCCTGGGTTTTGGTCCACTTTAATGACTACTAGGGAAGCTGTTATTCACAAATCCTGCACCTTACCAGTAGCATTGCTCTATCGCGACATTTATGCAGATGAGCAGAATTTTAAAATACAGATAATCTCAAAACTCAGAGCACATGCATATAAAAAAAAGATAAGAGAAGGTCTTCTAATATGGGGAGGATGTAATGAATGACCCCCTATAATCCTCACCCATGGACAGACTATACACCCTGTTGAGTGTTGTGTATTTAAGTGTGTATTGTGTGTTTTTATATTCTTTCTTTAAATGATTACTGGCTCCTGCAGTATTACTGCCTCCTGATCCGATTCATATTCATATGAGCAGTTCATGGAAATGTAACTAGATAAATACAATTACCACATCTGACAGTTAGTGGCTTATTTCTTTATAGTGGATCCTTAGAATGCTGGAAACACTGGTACTTTATAGCCGACCTGTAATGTATTTTGGGTGTCAGATTGTAGGGTTGTGAGCTTCTTTGGGGGGGGGGGGGCAGGAGATAACATTAAGAGCCTTATTTAAGAAGTGTCAGCACACACAGCGCTACTTTTTTGGGCTCAGCGCACTCAGCGTCTGATTCAACATCTAAAAAAAACGCTAACGCAGCCACCAGCTAGCATCTTACTTAACACTACAGCTGACAAGCACCGGGCGCTCTGGTTTAAAGTGGTCTATGAGACTCCAGGGCAGGCTGAAAACGCACCACGGGACATCTAGATTTAGGATGCCCCGCTGTGTCAAACCCCTCCAGGTCGCCTGAAAACGCACCCCTTCTTTCGTAAGGCGCATACACGAGCAGCGGACGCTTCCCCGCTATCCCTTTAGCAGGGCGCGTGCCCACGCCAGGCGCTTGTAAATGGCCGGCGCGGGCGCGCTCCCTGTTAGCGGGGGATGTGTCAGTCAGCGCGCTCTGATCCACTCGCTTTAGACAAGCTCTTGGATGAAGGGGCGGGAGTGGATCCGCGCGCGCTAACTGGATGAGAGGCTGCGCATGCCCCGTAGGACTGAGCTAGGGCGAGTGCGATCGGGCGACCTGGGGGGTTTCACACAGTGGGGCATCTCCGATTGGGGTGCCTGGGGGGCAAAGACCAAAACCCAGGAAAGTCAAAATCCTAGGTTTTGGTCCACTTTAAGCAGCGACAGATGAAACCTGGCGTTGTTGCTTAGGATCCCATAGAGCACAATGGACAGAACTGGATTTAAAGTGGACCAACACCCAGGATTTTGACTATCCTGGGTATTGGTCCACTTCGGTGGGGCACCCCCGATCGGGGTGCCCCGCTGTGTGAAACCCCCCCGATCACCCCAAAAACTCACCTCTCCCCACGCCGACGGACAAGCAATCTGACAGTCCCGGACAAGCGGCTCCTCCGCCGCCGCCTCCCGCGCGTCCCTCTTGATGTGCGCGCGCCCGCGCCGGCCATTCACAGACGCCGCCGAAGATAAGTTAAGGGGGTTTGGGGGGGTTTCACCCTGCGGGACATCCCGATCTCGGATGCCCCGCGGGGAGGGAAGTGATCGGCCCGGGAATCTTATAGATTCCCGGGCCGATCACCCGTGGGTGTTGGTCCACTTTAAGTGTTTTATACACAACACGGACTGCCAATGGTTGCTATTAGGTTCACGCGGTCCTCGCGTGTGCGCATGCTCCAGCACATCCATTCAGTTCATTTCAATCATGGCCTGGCCCAAAAAAAAAACTCCAGGATCGGACGATTAGGTTTTGCCCCACTTCAGGATGCCCAACTGTGTGAAGCCCCCCAATTACCTTACCTTTCCACCAGTCCCTCGCTGCGGCCACATCCCAGGCATCCCTGCAGCTGTGCACACTCCCCCGCCCAGCCATTCAGATAGACCGGGTGCGTGGAAGAATGGGGAAGATCGGAGATGCAGACGCGGCCATTAGCGGCGACATTAGTATACATGGCATAAAGCGCTGATTGAACGAGCGGTGGTGCATTAATATTACACACATTTGTACAGAACTTGCATTGTGTCAATATTGGAATCACAGGACCTAGATGTCGCCAAATAACTTTTTTTCATATAGAAAAATCTTTGTTCATGGCTTCTTTTTGTTACAAATGAGTAAATTAGAAAACAACAACTAAAAAGCAACCTAAACGCACTGTAAAATTTGTCCTCTTAGTCCCTAGCAGTGAATTCTTGTAACTGTAATGAAGATACGCTGACCAGCCCCCTAAAAAATACAGCGCCAATACAGGGGGAAACATTTCATAAATATGATGTGCAGAGCAGAAAAGACGGCAGTACAAATTGGCGCTCAGATAATCGAGCACCACTTTGGGTACAACAAAGTACAGTCGGGTACAACAGGCGCTGCCACAGGCCGATCAATACTTAGTGCAACAATCAAAGCTAATTATTTAGCATTTGGCGCTGCAACTTCTAGTGTGAGGACAAGAATGGAGCGCCAAAGTACAAAAAGGCCGGCACTCCATAACTGGCGCTATAACCACCAGAAAGATGCTGAGAGGCTGATTCATTACTACCGGCAGATGAGCGTCTGTAGTGAGGCATTGAGAGCGACCGCTAGTAGTCACTGTGATCGGCTATGGTTCGCTGTTACCGAGCGCCTCAGTTGCTAGCCGTCATTGATGAATTTGATGTGTGAGTCCCTATGACACCAGTACAGCGCTATATTGAAGCGAATGGTAACGACTGGTCAGTGTGAGCCCCACACAGCGCCGGCACTCAAAATTGTGTGGCTGTAGCCCAGAGCGCCAGACGCTGTGTGATTAAAGTCTGTTTTTGAACACATATCCAGCAGTAACAAAGCGAAAACATATGGAATTACATTGTTATTACATTGTGACATTAACACTTTAAAGTGGACCAACACCGAGAGGTGTTCGGCCCGGAAATCTATAAGATTCCCGGGCCGATCACCTCCCACCCCGCGGGACATCCGAGACCGGGATGTCCCGCGGGGTGAAACCCCCCCAGACACCCCAAATCGCTTACCTGATCTTCGGCGGCGGCCGGCCGCCGCCGCCTCCCTCGCGCCCCTGTAGGCGTGCTCGCGCCCGCGCCGGCCGTCTGCGAATGGCCGGCGGGGGCGCGCGCGCGCCGAAACTGACGCGAGGGAGGCGGCGGCAGCCGCTTGGACGTTCCTGATCCCCGCCTGGACGTTGGCGGGGTTTGGTCCGTCCAGTCACGTGGGAGCGGGGACAGGTAAGATTTTGGGGCTTTCTGGGGGGTTTCACACAGCGGGGCACCCCCGATCGGGGTGCCCCGCCGAAGTGGACCAAAACCCAGGATAGTCAAAATCCTGGGTGTTGGTCCACTTTAATACCAAACTTGTAATGACAATTCTGCATTTAAAAAAATTTAAAAAATCTAATGTTTTCATAAAGGACTCTTTCTAGGCCAGGAGAGGTCACACAATGATTTGATTAAAAAAAAATAAAAAGAAAAGAAAACCCTGTTTAAAGAGAAGAAAAGTAACATCCATTGAAATGTATGGGAGAGCGGCAGGTTGCGACAGGTAATACCAGGAAGCCAGAGCGCCGGCGGTATACGCTGAGCCGTCTGTGATGATGAATTGGACGCTACTAGAGTCGCTCACCAGAATCGCTTTGATAAATGTGGTATTGCGTACATCGCCCGGGCGGTCACCGTTCGCTGCCAGTCGCTACGGCTTGATGAATAACCCCCTAAATGGCGCACATCAGAAATGAGGACTCAAGTGTTGGGATGGAGAAGAGGGAAATAATAAATGAATTTATCACTAACATGGCAGCCAGCGTATCCACTTCCTAACTGGGGATATCATGTCCTTCCTAGGTTCCCCTCTGAGAATTGACACCTTGCTGGGCAGTCTGTGTCATACCAAGAATTAAATAAGAGACAGGAGGCAAATGGCCAGCCAGGCGAGGTCACCTGACAACTATGGTATGGAAACAAAAAAAACATTTATAAAACAAAGCAAGAAAATTAGACTTACACGACTCTACAGTAGCGGCCTCTAGCTATTGTTTTTAAATCCCCTAATGCTACATAATCTTTAACACTTTTTATCAAAAGGCCTCGTAATTTCTCCCCCCAGAAATCTGTGATCTGCTGCAGACCACATTTACATAGAATATGTTCGTTAAACCATTTTGCTTTTAAATGAGACCCTTAATAGACAACTCAACTAATAGGGCTTTAATGATGCTCCGCAACTTGAAGGTCATTTTATCATCTTCTAAGCAAGTGTTTTCTTTCTTGATTTAAATATTCTAAGCAATTGTTTTCTGTCCTGATTTTAATCTTTGAAGCAATTGTTTTCTTTCTTGATTTTAATCTTAAGCTGCATACTATACAAAGCTTAGCTCAAAGCATTCAGATCTAACGAAAGATTTACTCACTGAATAATTGTGCATTAATTACTGATTAAAATGATGATTCCAAATGAAGGGTTGCAAAATCAGCAGGTCCAAGACTTGCATAACACATCTCACAAGATATTAAATCTTTATATTTATATGAAAAGAACCTTGAAAAAAAAACGGAATTACGTTATAAAAAGTGACTTGTGACCTTGTTTTTGGGAGGATACAGGAAAATAAAATGAAATACACATTTGTCAATTACCAGCTGTGGATTCAATATACGTAATACACATTGTGGTATCTTGTATTATTTTAGTACAGAATTAAAAAAAAAAAAAAAATAATAATAATAATATATATATATTATTATTAATAATAATTGTTAATAATATTACTATGGTAAAGAATGTAATTATTTATCTGGGTTTATAAAGACAGGAAGTCCTATTGTTTACTATAAACTGTACTTCAAGATTTATTATTTACTTTTAGAGGCAACAGCCCTTCCCCCCCGGTTACCATAAAGCTATAGGCCCCAAATAGAATTCAGATTTGACAAAGGTTTTAAAGGAGTTCAGTTAAGTTATTGGAAAAACTGGTTTAGCATCTAATTATTAACGGATATATATGTATATTTTTGTATGTCAAAATTATGAGGCCGATTCATTAATAGCGCCAGGTAGCGACAGATGAGCGCCAGTAGCGTGATTTTCACAGCGCCCGCTAGTATTCGCTGTGCTTGGCCGTTGTTCGCTTGTTGACAGCTTGTTGGTGTGCGGTAATGTTGAATACGGGGTTAGGGGTTGCTGTTTCACAGGTTCCGCGCTGTATGGGAGCGCATGACAGCGAATGGCCATAGCGAACGGCTCCCAGCATATTCATTAACAAATCACGCTCAAAAAATTCTCGCGCTGTGAAATGCTTGTTTAAACCCCAGAGCGCTGGCGGCGATGGCTTAAAAGTAGTTTTTTAACCCCCAAACAACCATATTTTTTGATTAAAAAAATGAAACAAGTTTTTCTAAACATTTTGGAATATGAATACATTAATATCAGACCTGTAATATCAATTCTGCACAAATTTTTTTACCTTAAAAAAAATATCTAACATTGCCGAAGTGGTCACAGAATTTTTGACAGTTAAAAAAAAACAAAAAAAAAAACATTCATATCAATTAATTATGAATAATTGCTCCATTGAAATGCATTGGAGAGCGCCAGGTAGCGAGAGGTCATACCTGGCGCTGTGATGGGATTAGCAGCGGCGCTGTTCGTTGCAGTCCGCTACATGATGAATCCCGCGCTAGCTGACGCTCTCGCCGGCGCTAGCCTCATTTAGCGTGATAAATGCGTGATTGTGTCCGTCGCCTGGCGTTCTGGAGTCGGTAGCCGCCGATAGCTGGCGCTACCTGGCGCTAGTGAGACACTACCTGGCGCTATCCCTTGATAAATAAGGCCCCAGGTCTTAAAAAAGGTACCCAGGTACTGATCTGGCTTTTTCTAAAATGTTCTAATATTGGCAAATGTGTGTTTTATGGAAGCAGTTTTCACTATCTGCAAGGTGGTGTCCCGAGGTCAAAGCGCCCAAGACTACGCTACATCTAACAATAGGACAATGCTGCAGCGAGTGATGGGTAGCGCCACAACCAGCGCTGGCGCTCTAAAATTGGGCGCCAGAAGCTATGTGATAAAAGTCTGTTTCTAAACACATATCCACCAGCACCAGAGCGAAAACATATGGAATGATATTGAGGCTGATTCACTACTAACGCCACGTATTGCCAGATGAGCATCTGTATAGCGCCGCTTAGAGTGACCGCTGGAAGACACTGTAAGCGGGTATCTGGCACTGTAACCTAGCATTGGGGTCGTTGTAGTAACCTGGCCAGCATTGATGAATGTGATGTGTGTTGGGCGCTTTAATAGCAGTACAGCACTGCAGCAAGCGAGAGGTAGCGCCAGCTCAGTGCGTCCGGCACTCTGCGCTCCACACCATATTTAACAAAAAACTACACACACACACAGCGACGGCTCTCTAAAGCTGCGCGCTGTAGCAGAGAGCACCAGACACTGTGTGATTAAAGTCTGTTTTTGAACACATACACACCAGAACCAGAGAGAAAACACATGGAATGACATTGTTATAACACTGGGACAATGACACTTTAGTGCCAGACCTGTAAATACAATTCTGCATAAAAATATAGAGAGTCCAAAAAATGTATAAAAGTGTTTGTTTGCAGCCAGGAGACGTCACACAATGATTTCAACAAAGAAAAAAAAAATAATTGCCAAACACGCTATTTAAACACAAGCAAATGAAAGCCCATTGAAATGTATGGCAGAGCGACACTGAGCGAAAAGTACTACATGGTGCTGCTGAACCTAGAGCGCCGGCGCTTTACACTGAGCCACCGCTAGTGATACATGTGACACTGCATGGCGCTATTAAAAGCGCTCACAAGATTCACTTTCTTAAAATGTGGTTTTCACATACAGCGCCCACCCAACGCTACATGGCACTACCTGGCTTTATTGTTTCTTAAATAACCCCCATAGTGTACATTACCAATAGCAACAGAGTGCAGATAGTTGCACACTATGGCTGGGCATGTGTAAGGTTGAGTGAGCTCCCTCACCTCAGCAGTGGCCAAGCAGCAGTGTTCTGTGTGGACAGGACTCACTCCTCTCTTTTTGGTGTACATGCTTGCTGTATGTTGCCAATAGCAACCAATATACTTCTAATAATTCCATGCTCCCTGTCTGATGCATATAGCTGCCTCCCCTTCAAAAACTCAATTATGTGGGTAGGATTTATTTGGGTTAGATGGAGAAGCTCTCGATTGTTAGCGGATTCTAAGGCCTTTTGAATTAAAATTCATTACCCCCTCGACTTTATCCAGGAGCCTCCATCCAGGCATTCCAGTTCGACACTGGATAATTATCACTAATATATTGATGATAGGGATGACACTGTAGTAAAAAAAAATGTTAAGTGAAATTGCTTTCTAATACTTAAAGTGGACCAACACCCAGGGGGGATCGGCCCGGAAATCTATAAGATTCCCGGACCGATCAGATCCCTCCCCGCGGGGCATCCGAAATCGGGATGTCCCGCGGGGAGGAACCCCCCAGGAGGCCCACAATCCTCACCTTACCGGCGATCCAACGGCGCATGCGCGAGACGCGGCCGCGTCTCTCGCTTCCCTCTAGCAGGGCGCGCTCCCGCGCCGGACGTTTTGTGAATGGCCGGCGCAGGAGCGCTCCCTGTTAGAGGGAAGCGAGAGACGCAGCCAATGACAGCGCTCTGGTATGCGCGTCCAAGCAGCTTTGGACGCGCATACCAGAGCTGCTCTGAGCGCTGTCATTGGCCGGACGAGGTCACGTGGGAGCGGGGAGAGGTGAGTTTTTGCGGCGATTGGGGGGGTTTCAGACAGCGGGGCACCCCCGATCGGGGTGCCCCACCTAAGTGGACCAACACCCAGGATAGTCAAAATCCTGGGTGTTGGTCCACTTTAAACATCTAAATCCCCTGCACGTGCAATGGGGCAATTCTACAGGCGAGGCGCAAATCATTTTATTGGGGGTAAATTACAAAATACATCCAAACACATTAAAAATAAGCCTCTCCAAATGTGTTTGGATTCTCTATAGGCTGCTGTAAGGTTGTAACTTCTGATATAAAATATCCACCCCATTAAAAAGATTTTGCACTCCACCTGTAAAACTGCCCCCTATGGCATGTGCACAGGATGTGATTTTTAAATAAAAGAAAGCACATTTTTGTTATTGTCTGCGGAGCTAGAAATGCTTCTCCAAACTCTAAACAGAAATATACCAAATCATTTGGTTAATCCTCTATATCAAAATATATGACAATAAAAGCAATCAGAAAAAAAGACATGCACAAATTACAAACTTACCAAGGCAAAATGTTGATTTCAAGTATTGTTAATAGTTAGGGGTGTAAATCTATGCATTAAAAAAATAAATTAAAAAAATTGAAAAAAAACGCCCAAATCGCTCCCCCCCACACAACTCACCTCTTTGCTGGTCCTACGGCGCATGCGCAGGCTCAGGATGCCTCATGGTCTTTTTTAATGGAGCTATCATCTAAAAGACTCCAGGGCTGGCCTGAACGATGATAGGTTAACTTTAAAAGCAGCCACAAAAAAAAAAAAAAATCAAAACAACACAAAGACTTAAACTTCTCTTTCGGACGACATCCTATTTGAAAAAAAATCTGAACCTTAATCAGATTAAAACAACCACAAAAACTAAAACCAACGCAAATGCTTAGGCCCTTATTTAACAAGGGATAGCGCCAGGTAGCGAATAGTGAGCGAACGGTAATGACGCTCACCGCCACGAGAACGCCGGCTCCGCTCCGCAATCACACATTTATCAAGCCGATCCTGCTTAGCGACTGACAGAGCGCCAGATAGCGAATCATTCATCATTATTTCAGCCTCACCCCACAGCGCCAGCGAGCAACCTTGAACAGCGACAGGTATGACCTGTCGCTCCCTGGCGCTCTCCAATGCATTTCAATGGAACAATCTTTAAATATTCATAATTAATTGCTATTAATGTTTTTTTTTTTAAATGTCAAAAATTTTGTGACCACTTCTGCAATGTTAGATTTTTTTTAAGGTAAAAAAAAAAAAAAAAAATTTGTGCAGAATTGATATTACAGGTCTGATATTAATGTATTCATATTACAAAATCTTTTGAAAAACATGTTTTTTTTTTTTTACAAAAAATATGGTTGTTTGGGGGTTAAAAAACTACTTTTAACCCATCGCCGCCAGCGCTCTGGGGTTTAAACAAGCATTTCACAGCGCGAGAATTTTTTGAGCGTGATTTGTTAATGAATATGCTGGGAGCCGTTCGCTATGGCCATTTGCTGTCATGCGCTCCCATACAGCGCGGAACCTGTCAAACAGCGACTCCTAACCCCGTATTCAACATTACCGCACACCGACGGGGTCGCTGTCAACAGCCGAACAACGGCCAAGCACAGCGAATACTAGCGTGCGCTGTGAAAATAACGCTACTGACGCTCATCTGTCGCTACCTGGCGCTATTAATGAATCGGCCTCCCCGACTTCTCTCTCATATATATATATATATATATATATATATTTCTTTATTTAAAAAAAACAAACAGGGATCACAATTATTATAAATATAATTTATATATATTTAAAAAACAAACAGGGGATCACAGTTATTATAAATATCTATCTTATTAAGATTAAAAACAACCACTAAAATAAAAGAACACAAAGAATTAAACTTCTATTTAACATAAATAATCAATAATACATATTATAGAAAATGGGTCACAATTTGTTATTTAGAAAAATAATTTTGTTAAGATTGAAAACCGCCACAAAAACTAAAATAAAGAGCAAGGAAAAAAATAAAACTTCTCTCTAAATAAATATAAACAATAATATAAATGTATTGTATATGTATTACATATTGTCTATGTAAAAAAAAGCAGGGTCACAATTATTTTATTACAAAATATAAGAATCTTATTAAGATTGATCTTACAATCTTAATATAAAATGTACTGTACATACTAATTTTATCTTAGACTTTGGGCTAAAATGGGTTAAACTGGGTGCAATTATTAGTGTATATCTTGTCTGAGATGTGTCAGACTGCTAATGGCGGTGTTACCCTTCTTTTGTTTCTTCGTTTGCATTATTGGCTTGCTCAGCAGGGGGTCCTGGCACTTCCCAATAAAAGGAGGACCCAGAGAGCCCCTCATCAGACAGCTTGCAGTGAGCAAGGACTACAAGACATCATCTCTCTCTCTTTCTCTCTATCTCCCTTCCCCTTTTTGGACCTACTTCTTGGTTGAAAGAAGGATGAATCCTCAAATCTTCATGACACTGAGCTGGCTTGTGTCTGCCCTGCTCCTCTCCACAAGCAGTGGATTTACTCCCGAGAACATCAAGGATGCATTTCTAAAGAAACTTAACCTGCCTGAAGTCCCTAGCCTGACCAAGAGGGACATTGAGAACCTGGTGGTCCCTAGACACGTCCAGACCAAGTACATGTCATTACTGAACAAGCACAAGGAAAGGAAGAAGAGGTCTCTTCCAAGCCTTGCTGGCATCCTCAGAGGCATCAAAGGAAACGCAGGTAAGACCAGTGTGTGTAGTTTACTATCTCATAGTCTTTATACAGCTATTATTTTCTCTAGCTCTGTGTATATATGTATTATATATATATAATCTAGTAGACTAGTATATTTTAGTGGTTTGTGGTTTAGTGGTCACTGTGCCCCAGACACCCTCCTGTTTACTGTCTGGAAACTGGTCCATTACACAGTAGTGGGACATTAATATGCAGGGCCCCAACTTCCTTTCATCTCCTTTTCCAGACATTTGCTTCCTGGAAATACCATTTTCGTATGTAAATGTCACAGTAATAGCACAATCATCGCCCGCCCCTCCCAGGATAACACACATGTCTGATTAACATTATGGACCATGGATGCTAATTACCCCATGTCTTTCTTTACAGATATCCCTGGAGAAATACTCTTTTCAGATTCCACAAAGCAGACCCTGGCATTTGGCATGGAGTCCCGGATACCCCAGAACAGTGAGGTGACCATGGCAGAGCTGAAACTCTTCAAGCTGCCGCCCAGCGCTGGTGGGATGCCCGATAGGCGATTCCAGAGACCGGTCAACAATGCCAGAGTCAGTGTCTACTACGTAGAAGTGATGAAGGATGGAAGTAACAGGACCTCCCTTGTGGATTCCAGGTACTGCACAATTCCTTTGTGACCCGGATGCTTGTATTGATGAGATAAAAACTGAAGAAGGTTTATAACATCTGTTTAACCTTGCGTGTTCTTTTTGCAGACTAGTGCCTATCATGGAATCTGGCTGGAAGAGCTTTGATGTGACACACGCTGTCCATTACTGGATGAGAAGCAATGGGCAGTCTGATATGCATCTAGAGATCAGAGTAGATGGCGAGAGGCACGGCAATTACGCTGCCGAGATGGCCAAGCTGGTACGATTCACTACCCAGAATCCTTCAGACAATGCCATGGGCAAACCTGAGCTCGTCCTGTACACGCTGAACCTTGATGACCATGGGTAGGTGTTCTTAGTAATTTGACATATATAATGATTGTATCATCTGTATTAAATTGTGCAGTCAGGGATGTATAGTAAATGAGGTCTCAACTCTTCAAATGGACTGATGCTGGGTACATTAATTTGTCATAGGTCAGTATCAGGATTTCTGTTGGCCATCAAACTTTCACACATGACTTGCATACATGGATGTGAAGGGGGTCATCTGATGTCCAGATTCTAGACACAAAAATGGGCTTTATATATAAAAATATTGTATCAAAACTTCTATTGGCCATCAAACTCTTGCGGACGTCATGTCTGCACAAGGATACAGTAAGAGGATGTGAAATGGGTCTCAAGACTTCTAGGTACACCAAGCTTAAATGACACATATATATATTTTTCTGTTGCCTATCAAATTGTCCCTGATGCCATATGCATTTAGCCTGCATAAATGAATGAAAGAGGGTCTCAAGAATTCTGATGGCCAACAAACCCTTTTTGATTCTAGGTACATTAGGCCAGAATAGTCCAGTACATAGCTTCAGTAAAAAAAAAATCAGCTTTACCTTGTAGGATTATTAAAGGTAGTGTCTTTTATCTGGAGATTTTCTGCTAGGAATTTTAATGGACGATAGCCTAACATTAGAAATAAAACATCTACAAACATCTATAAAAATATGGTTGATATATACACACACACATATATATAGAATTTAATCCACATTTATACCATAACATCTCTTTTTCTAAACTGAGAGAGAAAAAAGGTGAATATGGTACATACATGGATTTATTTCCACATATAGTAAGATAAGTATGACTTAAAAAACTAATCATCCTACAAGTATACCAACACATCAAAGGTTAAACAGTGAACAATACAAGAATCCTTCCATGAAAAGCTCCGGCACAACAAAGCATATCAAACTGAGATATGTAATAATTGATCTTTCACTTGAAAGGAAACTAAAATCCTTTTTAAGTTTGTCGTCTCTGAAAATGAATACTAATAATCTTAAACAAGAGTTATAAATATATATTATACATATCTCTCTCTCTCTTATAAATAAATATATATTCTATATTTATTTAAGAGAGATGTAAGAGTTATACATAACTATAGAAATATAGATTTTAGAAAGGATATAATAATATAAATCTAGCAATAAAAATTAAGGATGTGCCTAGCACCTGGATCAAATGTATACTTTATCTTCCACTTAAAAAGAAAAAAAAAAAAAAAAAGAAGATATATATATATAATTTATTATATAAATATAGCAATAAAACGAAATATTTTATGAAGGATGTGCCTAGTACTGAATCAGATATGTAACACTTGATCTTCCATTTGAAAGGAAACTCGACTTTCTTTTAAGTTTTTATAATCTTTGAGAAAGATAATTTTAATAATCTTAAACAAGAGTCCTAAATAATATATAATTTAAATACAGCTATAGAAATATCTAGATTTTTATAAAGGATGTGGATTTCTAAAGGCAGACGATGGAAGTACAGTAAGAATGTGTATTGAGCGTCTGCATGCGGTCTGGTCAGACATGTTGAATGGCCTGTACAGATATGTGGAATGGCCAGTTGATTATGTTGCAAGTTTAAGCCAAGTTTACCAAGTCCTTTGCATAATGCAAATGGAAGTGTGGGCTGAACCTTTATCTGTAGCAATGAATCAAGGCAACTGGATTCTGTTGCCATAGATGAGACAACCTTCAAAGACGCTAAACCTTTCTTGAATGTTAAGGGTTAGGGTGATGATAGAAGGAGAAGTAGTTGCAGATATCTGCTGGTTTAGACTCTGTAAGAAGGGAATTTCCTCAGCAAACAAATAAAGCTAAACTTGTTCTAGAGTTGGGCTGTAACAGGCTGATCTTTTTTTTTTGTTAGATATTGATAAAATCTAGCAGATCTGCCGTACATAATTATTAAATAAATGTCATGAATCTGTTTCTGTTATATGGATCATGTTCTTATAGTCTTTTTTTTTCTTTTTGTATTTATTTTCAGTGCTCGTGGAGATTGTTCAGCCCCAGGTGCCAAAAAAGACAACATTTGCTGTCGGGAAGAATATTTCATTAATTTCCGGGAGCTGACCTGGACTCAGTACTGGATTATCGAGCCGGCTGGCTACAACGCTTTCCGTTGCACAGGGGCCTGCAGGCAGCCTCATTCTCATGCTCTCAAGTACCGCTACGGAGAGAGGACCTGTGCTGTGGTGGAAAGCTCCCCATTACCGGTCATGTACCTGGTCAAGAAGGGCGACTATACCGAGATCGAAGTGGCCGAGTTCCCCAACATGATTGTGGAGAGGTGCGGCTGCACGGCGGACAACATATCAGTTATCTGACCCCAAGCGGCGAAACAAAAGCTCTTGGGACGCCGGCGAGTTGCCGGCTCCTGCACAGTACTTGACGACGTTTGCTGTACGTCGGCATCCGGAACTTCCTCCCGTCTGGCAAAACTTTGCTGGTCAAGTTACCCAGTGAATGAACTCATGGTATTATATCCAGACGTATGTTCTTAGGAATGTTAATAATGGCCAAGTACAGAAGCACTTACCTGTAAATATCACTCGCGTATTTATCTTTTAATTTAGACTTGCGGCACAAAGATCTCTGTGTTTGCCATAGGGAGAACCTCTTATTATATATAATCATGATAAATATGATGATGTTTCAACTCTGAACACAAATGAAAATAAATTACTTTATTATGTACATGTTTCTCTATTATTATCATAACTGTAGACGTTAAGCAAATTAAAGCGGACCAAAACCCACATTTTTAAAGTGCACCAACACCCACGGGTGATCGGCCCTCCCTCCCCGCGGGACATCCGAGATCGGGATGTCCCGCGGGGTGAAACCCCCCAAACTCCTTACCTTAACTTCCCTCGCACCCCTCTAGGCGTGCGCGCGCCCATGCCGGCCGTCTGCGAATGGCCGGCGCGCGCGCGTCAAGAGGGACGCGCGGGAGGCGGCGGAGGAGCCGCTTGTCCGCGGCTTGTCCGTCGGAGTTCGGGGGGGTTTCACACAGCAGGGCACCCCGATCGGGGGTGCCCCACCGAAGTGGACCAAGACCCAGGATAGTCAAAATCCTGGGTGTTGGTCCACTTTAACTAGCATCCCCTGAATTGCTCCCCCATGAACAGTAACTCTTGCCTATTTTTACTGCTCTTGCATCATTCTAATCCCAGATAATGGCGCCTGTTTTAGCTGTAAAGCTCCGCCTCCTCCATTTATTGCAACTGTTGTGTGTGGCAATTATGTAATTGCCAGACCTATGCAATGACCGATTCCCTGTCATCTTACAGAGAGGGACCGCAAAAAAAAAAAAAAGGTCAATTCAATAAGCGAAAATATCCAGTTATAGTTATACACCCTAAGAAGGTAGTATCGTCTGGGGCTTTGGCCAAATATATTTCAGTGGGTTTTGGTCCGCTTTAAAGCAGACCGTCAAGCTCCCTGGAAACACTGAGGCAGGAAGATCCTGGACCACAGGGACAATAAACCAACCTAATCCGCCCCCTCACCCAATCAGCAAGCCCTGCATAAGAGAGATAATTGCCTTTTTACCTATTGAAACCTGATCCCATCCAATGAAGATATAAAACAAAATTAGACTACATTAAGTGGTGCTTTGGCCCTATACGTGGTGCCAGGGGTGCATATAGGTTTCACAGGGGCCAATAGCAAAAGTCAGTGGGCCCCCTCCAAAAAAAGATCCAAGTCCTAACAGTAACTTACAGTACCTGCAATGAAGCACGTGGGCCTTGGTTTGTGAGTAGACCAGTCTCAGACTGGCCAACCAGGTTACCAGAGCCCCCCATCTTTATACCTGTGCTGTCCATTTTCTATGATAGAAGCAGTAGATAAAAGCAATGCTGGATGTCACGGGCAGTAGAGCACAGGTTATTCACTCACATACAGTTAATTTTAATTAGGTCTGTGTGTAAGAGCCGTAAAAAGAAGTCAGTAATATTTACATGTAGCTGTAAGGAGGGCCCCCAGAGTCCACCCTCCAGGCACCGAATCCAACACTGTCAGAGACTGTGGAGTTCTAGGTAGTGTTGGTGCACTGTGGTCCCGCTTAGAGGGGCCCTTGAGTGACATATACAAAAGAGTGCCTTGGCAATGTTCTGGCATCTTCATTCCACCCTGTAGAACCTACAGCACATCTTGTAGACAACACGCCAACACTGCCCCAGTCCCATGTTGTTGCCACAGGTGCTGCAAGGCGGGCTGACTTCTGGGCTGACTTCTACCATGGGCCCGATAGCAGTTGCCTCCCTTGCATGCTACAGCATGTACGAACAAGCGTGGTGCTATGTAAGCACTATGCACAAATCGCAGTGGCCCGATGCAGTCGCTTCCTTTTCACCCCCTGTATTTAGGGCCAGAGCAGTAAAAAGCAGGACATGGGGCATGATAAAAGCCCTGCAGCAAGTAGGGTGGGGTGGCCACCATGACCACGTATGAGCAGAGGGTTCACATTACCACCACTTCATCCTGCTCCTTTCTCTGTTGTAAATGCTGCAGCAATTTAGGCTACCACTAGGACAAAACCCAGACCCCTGGGTAGCCAGGGAGAGAAGAAGTGCTTACCTGCCTGGCATTTTGAATAGAATAGAAAAATGTTATTCGCCAAGTACACAAGGCATTATTTCCGTCAGTGAACAACATTCCTGTAGCAACGACCAGAAAAAAAATGTACATCTCCGGATGGGGGGGGGGGGGGGGGGATGTCTGAAATGACCCTCCTGGCGCGTGACATGACACACCTCTCATACAAGTCACATAGGGAAAGTTAGGGAGCATCAATAACCTTCCCAGCGGTTCTTTGGAGTCTGACCTTGTCCGTTTTACTCACCCCCACAAACCAGCAGGAGAGGGAGAAGCCCAGGTTGGCGCTAATGCAACCACAGCCCTAGAGTCTATAAGACTTCACATGAATGGGCGGATGGGGGCGCGGCTCTGCATATCGCGTGTGGCTGGAGTGCCGCTAACTGCGCTGCGCGAGGTAAGCCACATTTTTTTCTTGTAATCTCCCTGCCCTACCTCAGCACCAGGAGAGGGTGCCAGGGTGGGTTAATATCATACTCGACACCCACTTTAATGTAGCATTCAGTAGATCAGGTTAATACTAAACATGGGGGGGGGGGGGGTTAGGAAGCATCATAGTAGGTAAAACAACCTCCAGGAGAAGTATCGTAATCTTACAGCCAATGGGAAACTTGCTCCAGCATGCCCTCCAGCTCACAATAGCATCCATTCAAAAAACACTTACTGAGGATCTGCTTTGTAAATACGATCCATTTTCTAAATCTCAACTCCATTCAGGATGCGCTCTTCTGGCAATTTAAAGTGGCTCAACACCCATTTTCCAGCTGGCATTGATGAATTTGATGTGTTAGTCGCTATAACACCAGTACAGCGCTATATGGGAGCGAACGGTAGCGACTGGTCATTGTGATTCAAACCATATTCATAAAAAAAAAAAAACAGCCTCACAAAGCGCCGGCTCTCAAAATTGTGTCGCTGTAGCCCAGACGCTGTGTGATTAAAGTCTGTTTTTGAACACACATATACACCAGTAACAAATGGAAAACATATGGAATTACATTGTTATTACATTGTAACACTTTAATACCAGACCTGTAATGACAATTCTGCATAAAAAAATAAAAAATAAAAGTTTTCAAAAATATATTGAAATAGGCCAGGAGAGGTCACACAATGATTTGATACAAAACAAAAAAAATATTAAAAGAAAACCCTGTTTAAAGAGAAGAAAAGTAACCATTGAAATGTATGGGAGACCGACAGGTAGAGACAGGTAATACCAGGCGCTCTGAAAGCCACAGCGCTGCCGGAATATGCTGAGTCGCTCACCAGAATCGCTTTCATAAATGTGGTATTGCGTACAGCGCCCGGTGTTCACCCGCCGCTTACAAGGCTCTACCTGTCACTATCCCTTGATGAATAAAGCCCATAGTCTGTGTATCACCTGGCGGTCAGAAAATAATGGGGCCACATTTCACTGTGGGATCGTGGTCCACTGTGGGATCGTGGTCCACTGTGGGATCGTGGTCCACTGTGGGATCGTGGTCCACTGTGGGATCGTGGTCCAGGTGAATGAAACTGAGGAGTTATGGGGGCTCCAGCAATATGGCTTCCCTCCCTAAGCCTGTACCAGTGTGGTCCAGCACCAGTTTGCTGGAAAATGAGTGTTGGACCACTTTAGTTTAATAGAGCGGCCCATGCTATTACTCTGAGCAGGCAGGATACAGAGATGTCAACATTAGAGGGTAGTTTTTAAGGGTGATGGGCAGGGCTGGCTCCAGGTTTATGTGGGCCCTTTGGTGACAAAGCCTCAGTGGCCCCTTTGCGGGTTGTACAGACACAGCCGAAAAAAGCTGCATGTATGGTGAATAAGGTCAAAGATTTCACCTACCTAGTAAGTTAAAATGCCACCCCAGGATGCCCCCAGTACACTGCCCTGTCCTATTTGTTACAAACAGATAGAATGGAAAGGCAGAAATTTAATAAACAGATAAAATAAATTAAAGGGAATATAGAAAGACAGAAAGAATCGAAGTAAGGTGAGATAGATAGAGTGATTGTCTTTATAAGTTCTTTTAAACGTGCTTCACGTCTCTGTTTATTGTTGTATGTTTTTGGGAGCAATAAAATAGTTTATTTATATTTAGTGCGGCACAATTTGTGGAGTATTTTAGGGCTATTCTCTGGGTGCCCAGATGTATATTTTGGATTAGATAGACTGAAATATTAACAGAATGGATGAGGGAAAATATAGAAAGGAAGAACTGAATAAAACACAAGTAGATAGAAATAAGAAATAGAAAAAAACTGAAATAAAGAATACATTAATAAACTTAAAGGAATCTACATAGAAAGCAGGAATAACATAAAAAGGAAGAAACAGAACAAAGAAAAGAATACAAATAATACCAAAAGAAAGAATAACAGACAGAGAGATAGAAATAACAGAAGAAATTGTAGAAAAAAAAAATAAAGGAATACAGAAAGAAGAAAATTGCACGTAAAGTGCGCCTATATGCCTCCACTTGCTACCAACTGAGAGAACTATAAGACTTCATGGACTGTTATACCCCTAGACTGCCCCATATTTGTAGCCACCTGCCACCAACTGAGAGGACAATAAGGCCCTTATTTAACAAGGGATAGCGCCAGGTGGCGAATGGTGAGCGAACGGTAATGACGCTCACCGCCACGAGAACGCCGGCTCCCCTCCGCAATCACACATTTATCAAGCCGATCCTGCTTAGCGACTGACAGAGCGCCAGATAGCGAAGCATTCATCATTATTCCAGCCTCACCCCACAGCGCCAGCGAGCGACCTTGAACAGCGACAGGTATGACCTCTCGCTACCTGGCGCTCTCCAATGCATTTCAATGGAGCAATCTTTAATTATTCATAATTAATTGATATTAATGTTTTTTTTTTTTTGTTAAATGTCAAAAATTCTGTGACCACTTCTGCAATGTTAGATATTTTTTTTTAAGGTAAAAAAAAAAAAAAATTTGTGCAGAATTGATATTACAGGTCTGATATTAATGTATTCATATTACAAAATGTTTATAAAAACTTGTTTATTTTTTTTTACAAAAAATATGGTTGTTTGGGGGTTAAAAAACTACTTTTAATCCATCGCCACCAGCGCTCTGGGGTTTAAACAAGCATTTCACAGCGCAATAATTTTTTGAGCGTGATTTGTTAATGAATATGCTGGGAGCCGTTCGCTGTCATGCGCTCCCATACAGCGCGGAACCAGTCAAACAGCGACTCCTAACCCCGTATTCCACATTACCGCACACCGACTGAGTCGCTGTCAACAACCGAACAACGGCCAAGCACAGCGAATACTAGCGGGCGCTGGGAAAATACCGCTACTGCCGCTCATCTGTCGCTACCTATATACACCCTGGCGAAGTGGCGTAGCGCCACGCAACGCGTCGGTGGCGGTTTGACTGTTGGAGGAGCCCATGTTCTAAATATATGGTGATGTAAACTTCTCTGCTAACCTTACATACTTAAAATGTTTTCAGTCTGATGGGTCTTCCTACACGTCTTATAGCTGCACATGATTTGTAAACATGGCACATATTGCACAAACACTTTTTGTTGTATGTTAATTATTATCTATGATGGTTTAGGATATTGAATTTTCTGTATATATATATATATATATATATATATATATATATATATATATATATATTTGTTTGTCATTGATTGGTTTCACATTTTATACACTTAGATTGGCACATGTAGATATATGAATTTTATGGAAAGGTCCTCAGCTGTGTATATAGTATGATATATATATATATGAGATACATAGGGGATTAGCATAGGTATTAATTCATTTTGAGAACTGATACGGGACAAACCTCCATCTTTTTAAATTGTATATATATGTTTTTTAATATGTCTTTAATGTTGTTGTAGAGATGTAGTTTGAGATCTAGCTAATAAACTAATATATATTTGATAAAGACATATTTGGTGTGCGGCATATTGTGTGGAGCTGTTGGGCTACTCTAGGGCCCATTGTTGTGGTACATCTGTCGCTACCTGGCGCTATTAATAAATCGGCCTCCCCGACTTCATGGACTGTTATACCCCCCCTCATATATCTCTACCTGTCAACTGAGAAGAACACAAGACATCATGGACTATTATATCCCCTATACTCCGCATCCACCCTTCTTTGATTCAAACATCAACTCCCCACCACCTTCATCAATTATTTTCTTTTGCCCTGGTAATGCTAAAAGTTTTTTTTTTACCTGCCGGATAAGCTTTTTTTGAATTGAACATATATAGCTACTATTATAGGGCCCTATGCCTTGTATGTGAGCTGCACTGTGTGACCGGGGATCCCCAGTGCTGCGGCTGCTGCTCGGTAGTCAGTGTAATTTGTGAAGCGGTTGGTTATCTTGCCATCTGTTAAACACACAGCTAGATGTTAGGAGGTTGTGACACCTAACCTCACAGACTCATTACTATCAGCAGAACAAACACACAATCCACATCTCAGCAGTGGGCCCTTTCAGGCCTTGAGCTGCTGGGAGGCCGGCGGGGAATGAATACAAACACAGGAGCCGCATGCTAAGTCTGCTGCACGCTGCATACCATTTCCTGAGCAAATTAATCTGTTTACAAACTCAGGCCTGGTGCAGACAGCCCACATCCACTGGGCCCAAACACCTCGGCCAGTAATGAGCGCATGTCACATTATCCCCTGGTTCATTCCACAAAACAGGCGGCCTAGGGGCAAGACAAAAACGGCATATCATTGATCCCACTGAGGTACCAGTTCTAATACATGAAGGATGCTACACAGCCATTTACACAGGAACAACATCCGGTAATTTAACTCTTCCGGGTGCTGGTCCTCTCAGATGGGGTATCCCGATTTGGGATACCACTGTGTGTATCACCATGGTTTGCACAGCAAATGCACCTTCTTGGTCTTCCCACGGATCAGGCGTGGTCGAAACGGAGAGCGCTGATTGGCTGAGCATGCTCAGTTTCACTTGCCTTCATTCGGCCGAGCATATTGCTGGCCCCAACTCACCTCTAGCTGTGGGCAGGCCCACGCCAGCCATTCAGAAAGGTCTGGTGCAGGTAGGCGCTACAGCTAGAGGCAAGCGCAGTGTGGCTTGGACCAATTTTCTTTTCAAAGCAGACCTGAAATAAAAAAATAAAAAGGAGGCCCAAAGACTCCAAGGCCAGCCCAATTTCCTCTCCTCACTGTGAGAGACCCCCATGATCACCTAGCCTGAGATCCAAAAGCGCATCCCCACTATACCTTTAGCCCTTTACCCACACCAGGCATTTGTGGATGGCTGGCGCGGGTACGCCTCAGGAAGCACATGGCGGGGTATCCCAAATCAGGGTGCCCCAGGGGTAGTTTATTGGCCAGCCATGGAGACTTTTAGACTACAGGGCAGGTGACATATGTGGTTGGTCTTCTTTAACAATCACTCACAGGGCAACTCAATTTGGGATCAGGCTTGGTCCCCCTTTGGGCCCCTGAACCCAGGGGCCCCTTTGAGGGCCTTTACCACCAAGTGCACACACAGACAATATGTGCACACAGGCAAAATGTTTCTGTGCATGAGCCCTGAATAAAAGCCAGTGATTCTTACATCTAAGTGTAGGGCCGGCCCCAGACACCAGTCTGACAATGTTTGGGATCCCCTACTGTTTAAGATTCTTAGGATGCCAAGACTGGGAAAGGAACTGTGAATGACAGGGGACAACAAATAGCTGAATAATGCAGTGAAACATGCCGCGTCCTAGAGGAGGTGTAACCATTTCCGGTTTCCCTTGTTGGGTGAAGCTCTGCTAGGAAAAGGGGTTTATCTCTCACATAATGGGTTCACTGACAACGTAACAGGGTGTTAGGAAACTTTAGTGCCCATGTGGACCAGGACCCTCCCTGGCACAGTATTGCCAACGAGGGTTTATGTCTGCTTTAAAGTCATGTAAACTGCAGGAGCACAAATGCAGGCATACACAATTCGATAATACAATCTCTGTACAATTTTACCACAATTTTATTGTGTAAAACAGAGATGAGACACAAGAAGAGGGGTTAAATACCCTCCATATAGCCCAAAAGCTCGCCTGATGTCATTGATGACGCAAGTGCCAGATTTGGAAATGGCCAAAGAATCAAACAGGTAAGCAAATGTAGGTTCTAGCACATGAGGTTTAGGGCAAGCTCAGGTAAGCTGCTCCCTTTTTATCTCTTGCATTGTATGTCCCAAGTGGGGCTCTCATAGATTACAGTTAGGACTGCACCCATAGAGGCACCTTGGCACTTGGTGGTGCAGCTTAGCATACTTCGGCAGATGTGTGTGACCGAGCCTCTGTTTTTACCAGATTTAGAGACAGATTATAGGTTGGTCTGCAAGCTAACAGGGTTGAGTGCTGCAGCTCCTTTAAGTCTTTAGTAACCTAATTGCCCTGCTGACTTGCACCTCCCAGGTTAGTTATAAAATGGTCTGAGCAGCTGCCACTCCCCCTTTGTTCATTTAGGTTCTAGCACACCTGAAGGATTATTCATATAGAGAAAAGGGGTCGTGGGCGCAGTCAATCCAAGGTGCATCGCCACCTTGCACCTTAAACACTTCAATGGGAACGGGGTATGGATGAAAGTACACCAACAGAACTTAGATTCATGCAAAAAAAGTGTATTTACAAAAAAATATAAGTCACAAGATACATAGTATATAGATACATCAGACAACAGGCATTGTACCAATTAGTGTAGTATATACACAGTATTATATATGGTATGAAAATGTCACAAAAAGGATATGGTATAAGGGTCTTTGTATGGCACTACGTCTATCATCAGAATTGTCCAGTACCTCTAATGAGGGAAAAAAGTGCAGTAAACAATGTAACTCTAAATAAGAGTATAGGCTAGATCAAAGGTAAACAAGTGGTCTAAGAGGTGGACAAGTGACCATCCTGATGATTGGAGTAGCCATAAATGAGGAGTAGTATGAGCAGCCAGGAAATGAAGATGAGAAGCATATTATGTATATAGACAGATCAATAACACTGGTCAGACAATATTAGCTGCATCATACCAGGGTGTAAACAATGTCAAAGTACACTATAAGGCAGATATCACGACGTGACAAATCATATATATATATATATATATATATATATATATATATATATATATATAGTACAGCATTAATGAGAACAAGATTACCCGACAGGTAAGGGTTAATGGTGATCGCTTATACACGGAGCCTATGGGGAGCTCACGGCTCTTTGTCAATGCAGCAAAGGATCAAATACATGATCATCAAATACATAATAATATTGGACAAATATTAATCTTGAACAAATATAAATCCCAAACCAGGATGAGGGCACCCTGTCACTCTGCAACGCTTGGCACATCTTAATGGCTGGGCATGCTCAGCTGCAGGGATGTGATCACTATGAGGGTCCAGTGGAAAGATAAGCAGTTTGCAGGTGATCTGGTGGGGTTCACACAGTGGGGCATCCCGAATCAGGGTACCTAGGTTCAAACTACAGGGCCGGCCACGGTGGTGATTGGTCCACTTTAAAGAGGAACATCCTTGTGGTGGTGAGGACATTACACTGGTATGCCCTGCTGTGTGTATTCCCTGGGATCACCCAGAACTAACCTTTTCCTCATGTCTATGGCGCAGGCGCAGGACATTATGAGCAAGAGCATCCCTGCTCACCTCAGAGATATATATACATATTCCACCTTCAGTGTGTCACATAATCTGCACAATTCTACTCAAAAACAGACTGAGATAAATATGACTATAAAAATAACAAAACTCAAAAAATGTGGTTGCATAAGTGTGATGCCCTGTTATAATTTGTAGTGTGGGTGTGTTCAGAATTAGCCAATCACATTTAATCTCACATCCGCCATAATTCAAATGATTTGGACACACACAATATAAAGCAGAGCCTTGTTTTATTGTAACTTTGGTAAGTGAAAAGGACAACAAGGCCATGTATAATTTGCAGGGCGATCTCCCTGGGCTCCAAGGCCTTTGGTGGCAATTTTCCCCCAGCCAACCTGTTTTCTGCAGGCAGGAGCACTGCAGTAGTGCAGGCCATAAGACCGGCCCCTCATACCCCCATATTGGGCTCGGTCTTGGGGAGGGGGCACTGTCAGCTGCTAAAGTAGAGGCACAAGCCTGTATGGGACAGAAGCAGCACCATAGGACAGGTAAGGAGGGGAAGAATTTTTTCCTTTTTCGCACTGAGAGCTATTTTGCCTAGAAACTGCCTCGGCAATCTGTACCTGCATCAATTCAGCTGCAGCCGTGCAAACTCAGGTGTCTTATTTTACACTTGAAACACAATGCCACTAGAGGGCAGCATAATCTCAGCCAACCCATCAGCAGCACATTGATCTATTAGCAAGAGGGCTCCTGCTGCTAAAAGGACCAGGGACAGCCTTAGATTCAAATGTTTGTGCAAGTTGTCGGGATGCTGCAAGCCCCCCCCCCTCCCCCAACACAGAACCAGACAGAGAGAAAGTCTGAGGTTAGGGATGAAGGAAAAGAGAAGGAGAAGAGAGATGAGGCAGAGGGAATGTGAAAGCACTGGTCCCTGGGATAGCAGGTCCGGCCTCCCCGGAAGCTCCCAGGGCTCCTGTATGGACTGGTCTTCAGTGTTGGGAACCAAGGTATCTTTGGCCACCAAGGGGCCAGAACAGAACTGTAGCTGACTGACCGGATAACTTGCTGAGAAAGTATTCGGATTGGAGGAAATGCGTAGACCAGACCAAGGGGCCAATCGTGGGCCAAGGCGTCTATTCCCAGCGTTGAGTCGGAGGGATGTAGAGATAAAAACTTCTTCAGCTTGTGGTTCTTTTCAGATGCAAAAAGATCCACCTCCGGAGTTCCCTTCAGGACACAGATTTGACCTCCTGGTTCAGAGACCATTCTGCTTTCAACAGCGGGGAGTGACTTAGAAAGTCCGCCACATGATTTAGGCACCTTTAACAGGTTCTGTTCTTCCCAAAGCAGAATTTCCTTTGCAGTGTTCTGTGATAGGGGAGATCTGGTCTCCCCCATCGATATTGATGTTTGCCATTGTCGTTGCGTTGTCTGTCCTGATCAACTCTCTTAGGTTTGACGATGACTGACTCAGCCCTTTGGACAATGAGGAGGACTGACTCAGCCCATGAGGAGGTGTCCATTATTAGAATCTTCTCCTTGGGATCTCTCCAATGTAGACCACTGACAAATATGTCTTCCCACAGCCACCACTCCAGTCAGTTCTTCACCATGTCGAAGATCTCTATCAAATCTTCTAGGGGCTCCCGAGATTTCTTAGGATATGTAGCTGGAAAGTCCTTGAGTGTAGCTGACGCCACCTTACCACCGGTAAGGCCGAGGTCAAAACCCCCAAGACCCTCATAGCTTGACGCACCGGGGCCATCTGACTGGAGCACAAAGATTGAACTGCTTCCTGGAGGGTCTTTATTGCCTGGTAAGGCAAGACAATATTCTGAAGGATCGTATTGATCTCGAACCCTAGATAAGTCATGACTTAAAACGGAACTAGATTTATTGTAGTTCAGGAGTCACCCTAGCTGAAGCAACAAATTATTTTTTACAAATAAATCCTGGAGTAATTTCTTCCAGTTTGGGGCAAAAAAATAGATAGTTCAAGTAGGCTATGATCGCAATTCCTTTTTGCCTTAAATAGGCTGGAGGTTCGGCTAAAACCTTGGTAAAGTTCCTAGGAGCTGATGCTAGACCAAAAGGAAGACAGAAATTGAAAGTTAAGCGTTTGGTCTCCTATCTTTATTGCAAACCTCAGGAAAGCTTGAGCATAATGGCTCATTGGGACCAGCCAGTAGGCATCCTTCAGGTCTATTGAGACTATAAAGGAACCCGGTGAAAGCAGATTCCTGACAGAAAAGATAAATTCCATGCCCATGTAGCGTAGCAAAAGATTCAGTATTTTTAAGTTGAGAATAAACCTGAATCCCCTGGAAGCCTTCTTTACTAGAAACACAATCAAGTAGAAACCCTTCCCCCACTGCAGGCTGGGAACAGAGGCAATCACCCCCATGTCCAACATAGAACTTAAGACTTTTCCTGATTTCCTGTCTTTCCTCCCTGCCCCCTTGGGATAGAAGTAACAAAAAAATTGTGGGAGGGGTGTGAATTATTTCCATTGGGAAGCCTTCTCTTATACCCTCTGAAATAAAGGTACAATCTAGTAGGGCTTCCCGCCAGATGTCAAAGGATCTTAGCCGAGCACCTATAAGGGACCTAGCATTATTGTCTCTTAGAGCCGGACTGCTGGGTACCAAACAGGGTGGACCCTCTAAACCTGTGCCTCCTAGCAGAAGAAGAGGCACCTCTGGCTCCTCTGAACTACTCCCTATTAAGAAAGGATTGTTTAAATGAGGATTGATAAGAAAATCCCTTATTCTTAAAGTCCTTATACCTAGTGGAAAAGTATTTATTCTTGTCAGCTAACCTATCTAATACCTTCTCTAACTCTGAAACAAAAAGGAACTTCCCGCTAAAAGGCACGGCACACAGACGAATCTTAGAGCCTGTGTCCCCTGACCACGTACGTAGCCACAAGGTTCTGCAAACCAAATTGGTCAGGGCCATGGTTTGGGCAAAACCCTTACCGATTCTGCTGTAGCACCCGACAGAAAAGAGGTTGCTGAAAAGAGAATAGGTAAAGCCTTCATCATTTCTTCAGTACTAGTCTGCTTTAACAAACATGACTTAAGCTGTTGGAGCCAAGTATTCAAACTCCTAGCGACACAGGTAGAAGCTAGAATCTGTTTCAGAGAACAAGGTTCTGCCTGCCAGGCCCTCTTTAAAAGGGAATCCATCCTTTTGTCTAAAAGGGCCTTGAGGATACCAGAATCCTCAAAGGCCAAATCCACTCCTTTAGAAACCTTCGCAAAAGGTGCATCCAACTTAGGGCACCAAAAGAGGGAATCCTCTTCAGAAAACGGATAATGTCTCTTAAGGGCCCCTGATCTTAGTACCTTCTTTACCAGGTCTTATAGGATTTGGTCAACTTCATTTCACACGTCAGGCATCTCCTACTTTTTTTTTTCCACCTTGGAGCCAGATTTAGACATAGATACTTTCAAGGCAGCTGTTTTGGGGGGCTTGGTCTAAAAAGACAAATAAAAAAAAAGGAGGGAGGAGAAGCCATGAGGATCAAAAGTTACTGTAGCTTTAAATCATGAGACTGAAAAACAAAAAAGCAATTCTGTGAGTACTCACCTGTAGAATTGTTTTTGTTCTTGCATGGCACGGCCCGCTTCGGTATTCTTAACAGTTGGGTTATTCCGCCACAAGGTGGCGCAGTGGTACTGCAGAAAGCTGTGGCATGTCCCGGCTTCCTATAAAAACGGGCTTAACCATAGAGTTCCCCAGCGTAGACAAGCAGTGAGAAAAGAAGCAGGGAGAGAATTAAGTAAAAAATGTGAAAAAGGTAAAAAAAACCCAATTAACTTGGAACAATCACCATAAAGAGGCAACCAAGAATAACGATAACATGGGTGGGGCAAAGCGGGCCGTGCCATGCAAGAACAAAAACAATTTTACAGGTGAGTACTCACAGAATGGCTTTTTTCTTTATTGCATGGCACGGCCCGCTTGGATATTCATAACAGTTGGGACATCCAAAAGCAGTGTCCAAAATAGGATGGGATCCCCAAAGAGTAACAGCCAGTAGTTCAAGTCACTACCGCCTGAAGCACCTTGCGGCCAAAAGCAGCATCCGCTGAGGCCTTAACATCAACCTTGTAAAACTTTGAAAAAGTATGAACAGAAGAACAAGTAGTGGCCTTGCAAACTTGTTCAACAGAAGCCTGGTGCTGAAAAGCCCAAGAGGCACCAATAGCACGAGTGGAATGAGCAGTAATCCTAAAGGGAGGTTCCTTTCCCTTAGCAGAATAGGCTTGAACCACCGCCTGACGGATCCACTTGCTGATAGTGGATTTAGCCGGAGGCAAACCCTTTCTAGGTCCAGAAGTGAGAACAAAAAGAGCATCAGATTTCCTGAAAGTCTCAGTAGCGACCAAATAAAACTTCAGAGCCCTGACCACATCCAGAGAATGCAGAGTCCGCTCCTTGGAATTAGCAGTATTAGGACACAATGAAGGCAAGACAATGTCCTGATTGAGATGAAAGGCAGACACAACCTTTGGCAGGAAATCCGGCATAGGCCGAAACACCACCTTATCCTGATGTCTCTCAAAATAAGGAGGTTTGATGGAAAGTGCCGCTAACTCAGAAAATCGCCTTACAGAAGTGATAGCCACCAGAAAGGCTACCTTAAGAGTCAAAATAGACAAGGCAGCCTCACGGATAGGCTCAAAGGGAGGCCCTTGCATAGCAGACAACACCAGATTCAAATCCCAGACTGGTAGCAAAGGCTTACGGGGTGGATGCACATGAGAAACACCCTGAAAAAAAGTTTTAACCAACCGGTGATTGGCAAAAGATCTTTGGAAAAAAATGCCAGAGCTGAAACATGGCCTTTTAGGGAACCAAGTTGAAGGCCCAGATCCAAACCATGTTGTAAGAATTCCAGAATCCTGGGAATAGAAAACACCTGACAGGGAAGAGACTTGGACTCACACCGGAGAGTGAGAGGAGGGAGCCACGGCCCCCTCTGGGAATGCGAAAGGAAGGGAGGGGGGCAGAGGACCCCTGAAAGGGCCGAGACTGCCTCCTACGCTGAGGCAGCCTCCCATCCTTGGCTAGAACATCAAGACGTTCCCCAAATAGCCGCAGCCCCACGAAGGGGAGGCCAGTGAGAGCTTTCTTAGTCGTAGCGTCAGCTGCCCACTGGCGCAACCAGACAGAGCGGCGCATAGCCACCAAGAGCGCAGAGGTCCTACCACACAGCTGCACAGCATCATCCATAGCAGTAAGGATAAAAGCCGCAAAATCAGAGCAAAGTAAGAGAGTCCTATATTCCTCCCCCACACTACCAGCTGTTGCAACATCAATATGATGCTTGTGCAGCTTCTTAAGGGCAATAGCAGTAATGGCGGCAGCACATACCGGGTGCAAGCCAGCCCCCACACAGGTAAAAGCATGGCAGGCCACTTGATCCATGTGCCGGTCCTCACCGTCCCTCAGAGTGGTAGTGTCAGGGGAAGGCATGACCGAAGCATTGGACAAGCCTAGCATGGGAGCGTCCACTTTAGGGGGAAATGACCACCTCTTAACAAGATCAACAGGAAAGGGATACCTTTTAGCCAAATCCTTGGGGACAGCAGGCAACTTGTTAGGACGTTCCCATTCTTTAAGCACCAAGGTGGTAAAATGTTCCTGCTCAGGGAATTTCAAAAATATGTGACAGCAGATTATCAGTGTCCTCAGGGTACCATGATTCCTCTCCGGATGCAGACCCAGGGTCACTATCGCAACCCTCCTGCTGGTTCCAGAGGAGTCAGAATCCTGGGAGAGCTCCCCCATCTCAAGGGGGTGACAGCCACCAAGATCATCAATCCCCACATACATCTCAGTAAGGGGAGCAGGCCTGGGGTCCAGGTGTCTCTTCTTGCCAGAGGCCTTCCTAGGAACCATCCTGGCAAGCTGCTTTTCCATGTTAGCCACACGCAGAGCCAAATCAGAATGTGACTCCCTGCCAACATTCCCCTCACTGGGGCCCAATTGCAGGAGCGGGGGAGTAGGTGAAGCTGAGTGAGGCGCAGAGCTGGGAAGCGAAGCAGGCAAACCAGCTTGAAGCGCAAGGACACTTTTAGCGCACGGCACGCACACCGTGACACTGTTACTCACAGGGGATACCCCACACATGGAACACAGCCGGGCTTGCCCCGAAGGGCCCCCAAGCACGCTATCCCCAGAAGCCTCCATATGGTGATTAACACAGGCGCAATAGGCCAGCAGTGGGTACAGGCTTAAGACAGAAGCCACCCGGGATGCCCTCCCACGGGATGCCCCCAGAAGTCAATAAAGGGGAAATGAGGGGGAGGAAGGAGTGGAGCCGGGGGAAACCACAACCCAATGGTATCCCGCCTGAAAGACATAAGTAAAAACACACATGAGCATCCCGCAGCAAATATACCCCAAATCAATAAAAAAAACCCCAAGGGGGACTCACAGACCAAAGACACCGCGGGGTCACACAGGCACAGACCGCTAGATAAGGCGACCTGCCGGAGGAAGCAGCACTGCAGCCAGGAAGGGAGAAAAATACAATTCTGTGATTACTCACCTGTAGAATTGGTATTATATGTATACAGCACGTCCTGCTCCAGAGATAATTCCTTACGTTTGGGTTATACATCCACAAGATGGCGCTGGACTGCAGAGACAGCAAAAAAGTGGCTCCTCCTGACCCCTTATATTCCAGGGACCTCCCACAAAATCCCCAGTATTGAAAAGCAGTTAGCAAGAGGCTGGGAGAATAACACCTATAATCAAACAACTTTAACCATGATAACAACCACCATACAGAGGCACTAAGAATAATGAGAACAAGGGCGGGGTGGAGCAGGATGTGCTGTATACATATAATACCAATTCTACAGGTGAGTAATCACAGAATTGTGATTACAGGCCCTAACATCAACCTTGTAAAACTTAGAAAAAGTATAAACAGAAGACCAAGTAGCGGCCTTGCAAACTGAAGCCTGGTGCTGAAAAGCCCAAGAGGCACCAATAGCACGAGTGGAATGAGCAGTAAGGCGGAAGGGATGATCCTTCCCTTTAGCAGAATAGGCCTGAATCACAGCCTGACGGATCCACTTGCTGATGGTAGACTTAGCTGGAGCCAGACCCTTCTTAGGACCAGAAGGGACCACAAAAAGAGCATCAGTCTTCTTGAAGGGCTCAGTAGCCACCAAATAGAACCTCAGGTTCCTGACCACATCCAATGAATGTAGAGCCCTCTCCTTAGGGTGTCCTGATTGAGATGAAAAGCAGACACAACTTTAGGCAGAAAATCTGGTTTAAAGCGAAACACCACCTTGTCCCAGTGTCTCTCAAAGTAAGGGGGCTTGATGGAAAGTGCCGCCAACTCAGAAACACGCCTAACAGAAGTGATAGCCACCAAAAAGACTACCTTAAGCATAAGAATGGACAAAGCAACCTCATGCACAGGCTCAAAAGGAGACCCCTGCAAGGCAGATAGGACCAAGTTCAAGTCCCAGACTGGTAACATAGGCTTACGTGGGGGGTGCACATGAGCAACCCCCTGGAAAAAAGTCTTGACCAGATGATGCTGAGCAAAAGATCTCTGAAAGAAACAGCCAAGGCAGACACATGACCCTTCAGAGAGCTGAGTTGAAGCCCCAGATCCAAACCATGTTGGAGAAATTCCAGAATCCTAGGAATAGAAAACACACGACAGGGAAGAGATTTAGCCTCACACCAGTCAATTTAGGTACGCCAAACCCTATAGTAGATGGAAGAAGAGGACCTTTTCCTAGCCCTGATCATGGTGTTAACAACAGAGGCAGGCAGCCCCTTTTCCATTAAGATGGAGGTTTCAGCAGCCAGGCCGTTAAAGCCAGCGTTTTTAAATTGGGGTAGCGTAGCCGCCCCTGAGTGAGCAGGTCTGGATCCTTGGGCAGGGCGTACTGATCTACCACCAGCTGCACAATGTCTGCGAACCACACTCTTCTTGGCCAACGGGGGGCCACCAGGATTGCTGGCACCCCTTCCTGAGCTATCTTTCGCAGAACCCTGCCCAACAGGGGAAACGGGGGAAAGACATACAGTAGCTGAAAGCCCTGCCAGGGCATTGTCAGAGCATCCATGGCTAAGGCCAGAGGGTCCGAGGACAGGGACACAAAGACTGGAAGCTTGTGACTGTGATGGGACGCAAACAGATCCACATCTGGCTCACCCCAACGGTGACACAGACAGCGAAACACCCTGTTGCTGAGAGACCATTCCCCCAGGCGAGAAGTCCCCCTGCTCAGAGAGTCTGCCTCCAGATTCTCCACCCCCGGGATGTACACAGCTGAGATGCAGGGAACATTGTCCTCTGCCCAGGACAGGATCAGAGACACTTCCTTGAGGGCCCCCTTGCTCCGGGTCCCTCCGTGATGATTGATGTAGGCAACCGCTGTCTGGTTGTCCGAGCGTACCTGAACAGCTCGACCCCGAAGGTGAGGGGTCAAGCGGGCTAGAACCAACCTGATCACCCTCAGTTCCAGAATGTTGATAGGAGTGTGGGCCTCCTGAGGGCCCCACTGCCCCTGGAATGTTAGGGATCTCCAGAAGCCCCCCCAACCTGTCAGACTGGCATCCGTGGTGACTGTCTCCCAGCAAGGGGCCAGAAAGGATCTGCCCACCAACAGATTCCTTGAGTCCAGCCACCACGAGAGGGACCGCCTGGCTAGGGGGGAACAGAACCAAAACCTGATCCCATACAGACAAGAGGTGGAGTAGAAGAGGCCTCATGTGAAACTGAGCATAAGGAACCGCCTCGAAGCAGGACACCATCAGTCCCACCAGCTGCATTCCCTGCCTGATGGAAGGATGAGGGCAGGACAGAAGGAGCTGAGCTTGCGCTTGCAGACTGTCCACCTTCTGCTGAGGAAGAAAGATCCTGGCCTGAGCTGTATACAGATTCATGCACAGAAATGGCTTCACCAAAGAGGGAGACAGGGAAGATTTGGAATGGTTTATCACCCAGCCAAATGACTCCAGTGTGGTCACCACCCGCTGAGTATCCAGCTCTGCCTGTTGGAAGGACGGAGAAGTGATAAGAATGTCATCCAAATAGGGAAGAATGCGAATGCCCTGAGCTCTCAGCAGTGCCATAATGCCTGCCAGCACCTTGGTGAATACCCTGGGAGCCGAAGTGAGACCGAAGGGCAAAGCCACGAATTGGTAATGCTGATCCTCCAGAGCGAACATGAGGAATCTCTGATGACCTGGAAAGACTGGAATATGGAGGTAAGCATCCTTGATGTCCACAGAGGTCATGAAGTCCCCTGGGCGTAGTGAACTTACAGCTAAGCGCAGAGTCTCCATGCGAAAACGCCTGGATCTGACAAACTGGTTGAGAAGCTTTAAGTCCAGGATGGGTCTCACAGACCCATCTCTTTTGGGAATGGTGAAAATGTTGGAATAATAGCCCTTGCCCCTTTCCCTTAAGGGCACTTGGCAGATGACCCCAAGCTCCAGTAGATTCTGCACAGCAAGCAACAGGCCCTGAGCTGACAGGGGGTCTTGAGGCATCCGGGATCTGATGAATCTTGGGGGCGGCCAGGCTGCCAACTCTATCTTGTAACCGGAGGAGACTACCTCCTGAATCCACCGGTCTGAGACATGACGCCTCCAGACGTGAGCAAAGAGCCGAAGCCATCCCCCCACCCGGATGGGTGAGGGCGCCCCTTCATGCCTGAGGGGGCTTGGGGGAAGACTTAGACTTGGAACCCCAGGAGGGGCCAGGGCGGCCACGCCCTCTGCCGCTGCCCCAGAAATCTCCCCGGGCCCCTGCAAATGACGCTCCCCTTCCCATTCTGGACCCACGGTAGGAGGGGAAGAAAGGAGCCAGAACCCTGAAAGGGCAGACACTGTCTCTTGCGCTGGGGTAACCTGCCTCCCTTAGAAAAAAAGGTCCAGGCGATCCCCAAATAGACACAGTCCTTTAAAGGGGAAACCAGTGAGAGCCTTCTTGGCAGCGTTGTCAGCTGCCCACTGGCGCAGCCAAACCGAGCGGCGTATAGCCACGCCAAGGCAAAAGCCCTGCAACACATTCTAATGGTATCATCCAAGGCAGAGAGGACATATGCAACAAATTCCTCACAACGCAGAAGGGCTCTATACTCTTCACTAGCAGCATCATCAGGAGCCCCATCTAAAATACTCTTGAGCAGAGTCCTAATAGCCACAGCTGTAATGGCAGAGGCACAAACCGGACGCAGCGCGGACCCCACACAGGCAAAGGCATGGGAAGCCAGCTGATCATTGCGCTGGTCCTAACCATCCTTCAGGGTAGTAGAGTCAGGGGAATGCATGACATAAGTGTTGGACAACCCTAGAATTGGTGCATCCACTTCAGGAGGGGACAACCAACGCTTAACCACTTCAGCAGGAAAGGGATACCTCTTATCCCAACTCTTAGGCACCCCAGGGAGCCTGCTCGGTCGCTCCCACTCTTTGAGCACAAGATTATTAAAGTGAGTTTGCTCAGGAAACTCCAAATGTGGCTTATCAGTGTGAAACAACTCCCCCTGCTGCTGAGGAGCCGCGGCAGGAGGAGAGTTAGAAAGTACTTCAAAAATGTGAGCCAAAAGCCTGTCAGTATCATCTGGAGCCCATGGGTCAGAGCCAGAATCAGCATAACCCTTAGGCTGCTCATCAGATGATTCTGAATCAGAAAACAATTCCCCCTCTTCCAGGGGGGTATAGCCAGCCAGGTCAAAAAAATTCCTCAGCCTCCATAGGAAAGAGGTGAACGCCAGGCGCCAGATGCTGCCTCTTAGCAGAGGTCTTACGCGTCGTAGAGCCAGCAATCAGCTTCTCAATGCTAGCCACCCTGGTAGACAAATCAGGCTGAGACTCCCCACTGGTATGCACCTCACTGGGAGTCAGATGTAAGCGTGGGGGAGTAGGCGAAGCCACACGGGGCGCAGACCCAGCCACAGGTAACCCAGATTACCCAGGCACAGGGTACACAAACCCGCACATTGTCATCACTTGTAGGGGACACCCCACACACAGCCGGGCTTGTCCTGAAGGAACCCCAAGCACATTATCCTGAGAAGCCTCCATATGGTGATTATCGCAGCCCACCGGCCAATAGGGATTTACGCTATAAGGCCACCCGGAAAGCCCCAATAGCCCGCTAGGGAAGTGGGAGTTAAAGCAGAATAGGCCTTTAATAGCAAACTAAATAGAGGGGATAGGCTGGGAGAAACGAATTAAGTTTGACCCTCCTGCAAGACATAAACAGAAAGGTCCCGTAAGCGGTATGCATGCATAATATATATAAAAAATAAGCCAGCCCACAGGGGCACTTATGGACCGAGGTAGGTAGACGGCAGCCACGCAGCACGAGGAGAGCAAAATGGTGCCCGCAGATACCTCGAGGGGTGGGCCGCAGAGACAGTGATGCGGAACGCGCCATCCGCAAGGCCCGCCCCCCCCGAAGAGCGCGAAGGCGCCCACGTGACCCTGTCAGCCAATGATGGCGCAGCAGCGCGTAAGGTCGCCGCCAACCGCCGTATAAGTGTGCGTGGCGGCGGCAGCATTTTTAGAAGAGCAACCAGTGCAACCAACACAAGCGGCAACACAAAGCCAAAGCATACCACGGAATACAATCCCAAGGAGTGAAATATACACATACACCCCCCCCCCCCCGAGAAATACCAGGGAGAGCGAGGGCAGCGGCCAACCTAACGGGAGCCCTCCGATGGACAGGGGGCAAGGGGCGATAGTGCGGGAGGGGCATCCCCAAAGGCTCACCATGGGCCTATACCGCCTACCCTTTGGTGGGGGATTGCGGTCGGAGCAGCGCTCCTTAAGCACCTGACAGCGGTGCTGCCTACCGTCACCCGACCAGTGCAGACAAAGCTGGAAGGCAGAAAAAGGAGGAACGGGTGGGAATAGTCCTACAGGGCCGCAGGCTAATAGCCCCGCTCACCTGCGAGTAGAGAGAGAGCCATCTTCTTGCCTTCGCTGCGCCGAATGGAGAGAAGAACTGGGGATTTTGTGGGAGGTCCCTGGAATATAAGGGGTCGGGAGGAGCCACTTTTTTGCTGTCTCTGCAGTCCAGCGCCATCTTGTGGATGTATAACCCAAACGTAAGGAATTATCTCTGGAGCAGGACATGCTGTATACTTAGAATATCCAGATGCGCAGCTTTTCCAAAATGGCGCCTGCAGAGGTACTTCGAGGGGCGGGCCGCTGGGTGAACGACGCGATACACGTCATCAACTGCGCTCACGTGACCCGGCCGGCGCCATAACAAAGCAAAATCACCTCAGGTTATAGCGCCCACAGCCGCGGAACGCAGTGCAAAGCGGCGCAGCAGCTAAAAACACCAGAAAATACACCAAAAACGTCAAAAACACCACAGATATCACCACTCGCCGCTACCACCCACCCCCCTTCCCCCCCAACTAAGTCAGAGGGGGGGGGGGAAGAGAGAGAGACGAGAAGGCAGCGGCGAGCAGCCATGGCCAGGGAGGGGGGGAGCGCAGGGGGGACCAAAAGGAAAATAAGGGGACACAGTCCCCAAACTACTTACCCCCTCAGAAGCTAGGACATAAACTCTGCATCCCTATTAGGCTCACCATAAAGCCTATGGCCGGCTACCCTTTGTGTTACAAGGTCTGTGGCTTGGAGCTGCGCTCCAGGAGCACTTGACCCTGGTGCTCGTCTACCTTCAACCAATCTGTCAGTCGAGGCTGGGAGGCAGTGAGGGTCCAGAAACGGATAGAAATAGACATGCAGGGCCACAGGCTTGGTTGCCCCGCTCACCTGCGCAAGAGAGAGAGAGCCATCTTCTAACTTCGCAGTTCCACTGCAGAGGAAACACCGGGGAACTCTATGGTTAAGCCCATTTTTAAAGGGAGCCGGGACATGCCACAGCTTTCTGCAGTACCACTGTGCCACCTTGTGGCGGAATAACCCAACTGTTAAGAATACCGAAGCGGGCCGTGCCATGCAATAAAGAAAAAGGGGATTACAGGGGCAGAGCTGGACCTCTTCTTCCCAGACTGAGCAGAGGACAGAATAATTGTTTGATTTGGATCTGGATTGCGTTGATCTAATACATAATTTCCCATAGATGTCGATAAAGGGGCAGAGACTTACACAACCTATTCTGCCTAGTCCGCCATGCCTGGAAATTAGGTATCCGAGCGATTTTCCAAGAGCTGCCTTTAAAACACTGGGAATACTAAAAATGCACCTGATTCGTAACCCTCTGTTTGCAATGGAGGGTTGCATGCACTCCCCTTTAACTAGGAGCAGACGCGCTGAGCGGGGAACCTGGTGGCACATGGAATAGATCCACTACTTCCTTCAAATATCGGAAGCAGCCTGTGCACCTAGCTGAATATCTGGAAAGAGAGGGCCTCCAGACACCCCTGCACCCCTCACCATTCCTTTCTTTGCCACGTGGCGAGCTTGTAACAGCCGCTGCTGCACCACGGACTCCTCTGCCCCTGACCGGCAACCTGATCATCCCACCGAATGGACCTCAGGTAGTGGGGGGGTGGGACTCCAACAAAGTCATCTTTAGAGGTGGGAAATGGGTCTGCCCTGCACAAACCCACAACAGCGCCGGTACTTACCTAAACCTGTGTTTAGGAACACATACAACTAGAGGCTGGGAGGAAGAGCCATTTCTGGTGTGTTCCAACCTAGGGGTGGAGCCATAAAGAGTATGTTGCCCTGAGGATGTTTTGAGAAAATGAGCGGTGAGGTTCTATTGCAGGCCTGACACAGTGCACAAACCAGGGAACCCGAGTCACTGCTATAAGGTATAAGCCTGTAGGATGTTTCTGAGGCTCGAGTGGACAGAGGCCTGCTCAGTGGCTACCACCTAGGCCAGCGATACTCGACTGGCAGACCAGGTTTCGAATGCGAACCTCTGCGCCAGAGGCAGGAATGGCAAAGGTTTGGCCCAGAACATAGTACTGGATGTAGTCAAATGAGGCAGGCCTGGAAATGGCTTGGTCCAGGACATGGTACTGGACATGGTCAAATGAGGCAGGGTTGGCAATGGCTTGGCCCAGAACATGTTACTTGGACGCAGTCAAACAGACAAAGCAGACAGTGCTAGAACCATATGCACACTGACAATATGGTTTTGCACTCACCTGGGTTTTGGTCTGTATGACATTTACATCCTAATTGGAATGCCCTTGTGTGTGAAACTCCCAAGATCACCTGACTGCTAACCTCATTTCACGCTCCCTTGGAGCATGCGTGGGCTCTCATCCATCATCATTTACCTGGCAATAAGTTTGGAATGGAAAACCATTGCCAGATGCATCCCATTGTGCTGGGGATGCCACTGGAGGCCGTGGATGTGCCATGGAATCAAATCCCAAGAAGAATCTGGGGGTATCACACAGCGTGGGGCATCACAAATCGAGATGCCCCAAGGGCAAACTGTAGTCAGGCCCTGGAATCTTTTAGACTCTGTCTCCTAAAGGATAAAAAAGCTCAATACTTCAGCATTCTGACCCTCACAAGACTGAGATTGTGTCCTGTTGCGTAACCGGTGCCTCTGAGCCTTCAAAGCGTTGAAGTAGGAGTGATCAGCTGTGGGTCACAAAGGTTGAGTATTGTTTTTGTTTTTTAGTTGTCTGAAGAGTCCTTATAAATAAGCCATCTCCAGTCATCTGGTACACAGCTAACCGTTGCTAAGCAAGGGAGACACCAAGGACAGAATGACGCAGTGATTGTTGCTCCGAAAACCGAGCTTCCTGTACGTGGAGCTCTCCAAAGGTTGCCAAGCAACCAGGCTACCCTCCAACAGCTCAGCCATTTATTATTAGACTGGACATTCACTCTCATTCTTTAGGTATTTAAAGAGGATCAACAGTAAGACCTGCAGAGGCGAGTACCTACCAGCAGGAGAAGCATGCTTCTCATCCTCGTTACTCACCTACTTCCGCATTCCCGTGTAGCTTTGCGGCCCAACATGACTTCCGGTGGCCAGTTTGCCAAGTTTGCAGCATGGGCATGGAGTCACATGGGGCCGTGATCAGGTGGCTGGTAAGAGGAATCGCAGAAGTAGGACTGGGGAATGGACTGGGGAACAGTCTTGACTGTTGGTCCTCTTTAAAGAGGAACAAAACTCGGCTTGGGTGGCCCTAGACTGTAAAAGAGTGCAGGGGCAGCCGATTCAAAAGCTGTGTGAATCATCATGGGATTGTCCACCAGGGATCCACAGCACATGTGTGTGCTGCAGTTGCATCCCTCCAACTGATGTGGGCACACAAGCCTCCTTGAATGGCTGGCACTTAAACGCACAGCCGGAGAGAAGTAGCCAAAGGGATGGTGTCCGCTCTAAGCGCTCTGTGCTGGGCCTTGTTTGCTATCACTTTTCTATTTATATGCACAATACAGAATGCGAATTGGAGGAGAACCCGCACATACGTCTTGGGAGCGAGGAAAACAGTAAGACCTGGCGAACCATGGGGTTTCACACAGCGGGCACTGCATATCTGGAAGCCCTGGACACAGGAAACAAACACCAGTATAAGCAAAATCTCAAGAGTTTCGGTCCAGACTGGTGTCAAGATATGGCGGAAAGAAGTTGGAAAGTAAAAATACTGAAATACTGCAATTTTGATCTTACAAATTCATTATCACAGTACTAACTCAAAGCCTCTACTTACTATAGTTAAGTACAACATGCTTCTTTGCTGTATTTCTGCAACAGCTAGCATTACCCATTGCTCACTGAAAAAGAACATAATAATGACTAGCACCACACTGCACTTACTCGAACAATACCTTACCTAGATTATATTATTATAATACCATCTGCCTTTACTCCTCAGACACCAAAGTGAATATTGAATATAGTTGCAGGGACAAATCAATTATGGCTGGGGGGGGGGGGGTACAGTAGATCAGACAGGGTACAGGGAGGCAGGGATTGCATAGGGGAATTAGAAAAAGTGCAGTTTCTCCCAGGTCAGTCTGTCCCTGAAAGTAGGCATCTGTGACAGACTCTCTGCCCCTTTGGACTTTACACAGGTTCATTACTTTCCTTTTCTTAAGCATGTTACAGACTGCCAGTGTATTGATTGATTACGTTATTCATTGTTCTGACTGCCATTGTATTGATTGATTATGTCACAGACAATGGCATTGTTCTGATTGAGTGTATTACAGACATCTATTGTATTGCTGATTGCGTCACCGGCAGAGTTGAGGGATTGTGTGCCCTGCTGCTATTGGTCGGTGTGTGTGTCATGCAATGGAGACTTGTGTATATAAGGCCCAGTGTGGCACTAATAAAGTTCACTTCACCTTCACCCTCAATACTGAAGTTCTGTCTCTTATTGGGGGAAATGCTATATTACAATTCACTAGCCCTTGTAAGGGCTGTTCCTGTTTCCTCACGGACGACTCTGGAATTCCAGCAGCACCTCTTACGATTGGGAAAAGGACGTCTCGGGCGGTGAAGCCCTCCGGCGATAAGGGTTATCGCTACAATTGGTGGCAAGCGGTCGGATGGTCCTTTGTACCCAGAGAGAGTGCTACCCTGATGGAGAGTCAGTAGGACAAGTTGAAAAGGCTGACCCTGAAGGATCTACTCGAGAGCCGGGGAAGGTCGGCTAGCAACCGCCCACGTCAGGAACTGATAGCCAAGCTGATCGAAATGGATCGTGCAGCAGTGAGGACCGAAACCAATATAGAGACTGATGAAGACGCTGCTCTCGTTCGAGCGGTTCGGAACAGATTGTCGGTCTATGGCCGAATCCATTACAAGAACTGATCGACCAAGTCTTCGCCGCAACGGAGGCAGAGGCCAGTAAGCGAAGGGAAGATCGGCGACTCGCAACCCAGCAGCCTCTCAGCGCCCCTGTGTCTCCGAGCCTGTTACACTGGGGGGAAAAAAGATTCCATTTGCAGCATTTAAGTCCTTCCAGGAAAGTGACGATGAGTGATGGATTTTTGGCCGATTTTGAACGGCAGTGCGCTTTACACCGGGTACCCACGGAGGAATGGGTCACCATATTATCAGGGAAACTATCTGGGAAAGCTTCCGATGCTTTCCGGGCCATCCCTGATGCAGACTTACCACACTACCATCTGGTAAAGGAGGCTTTGTTAGCCCGGAACGCTGTCACCCCGGAAGCCTACAGTTGTTTTTACTAGAACATTTTCTCAATGCCTTGCAACCAGAGCTAAGAGAGTGAGTGTACAAGACCAGCACCCTGTGAGTACATGTGTGTGTACAAGACCAGCACCCTGTGAGTACAACTGTATGTGTGTACAAGACCAGCACCCTGTGAGTACATGTGTGTGTACAAGACCAGCACCCTGTGAGTACAACTGTATGTGTGTACAAGACCAGCACCCTGTGAGTACATGTGTGGGTACAAGACCAGCACCCTGTGAGTACATGTGTGTGTACAAGACCAGCACCCTGTGAGTACAACTGTATGTGTGTACAAGACCAGCACCCTGTGAGTACATGTGTGTGTACAAGACCAGCACCCTGTGAGTACAACTGTTTGTGTGTGTACAAGACCAGCACCCTGTGAGTACATGTGTGTGTACAAGACCAGCACCCTGTGAGTACAACTGTGTGTGTGTGTACAAGACCAGCACCCTGTGAGTACAACTGTATGTGTGTACAAGACCAGCCACCCTGTGAGTACAACTGTATGTGTGTACAAGACCAGCACCCTGTGAGTACAACTGTATGTGTGTGTGTGTGTGTGTGTATCATCTTCACCCTCAATACTGAGTTCTGTCTCTTATTGGGGGGAAAAGACATGACCAGCACCCTGTGAGTACAACTGTATGTGTGCGTGTGTGTGTGTGTGTGTGTGTATATACAGGCCCGGTAGACAAAACGGTAATGCAGATGGATTATCCCGGCAAACAGAACTCTGCCCCTAACAAGAGTCTGGATAGCCCCACGTTAACCCGAACAGGGTCAATCCGGGTCTGCCGGGTGTTCCACAAAAATGGGGCATTGTGACAGACTCTCTGCCCCTTTGGACTTTACACAGGTTCATTACTTTCCTTTTCTTAAGCATGTTACAGACTGCCAGTGTATTGATTTATTACGCTATTCAGTGTTCTGACTGCCATTGTATTGATTGATTACGTCACAGACAATGGCATTGTTCTGATTGAGTGTATTACAGACGTCTATTGTATTGCTGATTGCGTCACCGGCAGAGTTGAGGGATTGTGTGCCCTACTGCTATTGGTCGGTGTGTGCGTCATGCAATGGAGACTTGTGTATATAAGGCCCAGTGTGGCACTAATAAAGTTCACTTCACCTTCACCCTCAATACTGAAGTTCTGTCTCTTATTGGGGGAAACGCTATATTACAATTCACTAGCCCTTGTAAGGGCTGTTCCTGTTTCCTCACGGACGACTCTGGAATTCCAGCAGCACCTCTTACGATTGGGAAAAGGACGAAGCCCTCCGGCAATAAGGGTTATCGCTACAGCATCCTTGTTGATTAGCAGCAGGAGTCTAAAATGTTGATTTATTACTATAGATATATCAAAGTGGGCCTGTCCCACCAAAAATAGTCTGAGAAATATATAGATAACAAATGAATATTACATTTGTATGTTTCAAGCAAATATAATTAAAGTGGATGTCCAGTCAAATGTAACCGACCGGCCCTGCCCATCCCTACCAACTTTTTCTGCATGGAAAAGAGGGACATTTGTTAAATTAGGCCACGCCTCCTCATTGAAGAATGGATAGGAGATAGGGTGTAGCAGTTACAACCATAGAAACACTTTGAATAGGCTAATGAACCATTTATCACTGCAGATCTGCATTTTACATCTCAAAGAGGGACAAATGAGAACAACGAGGGACAGGGGGACATAGACTCAAAAGAGGGACAGTCCCTCCAAATCCAGGACACTTGGGAGGTATGCCTGCCTCCCTCCTGTGGCACAGACAGGATGGGGGGGGGGGGGGTTACAATCAAAAAAAAAAAAAAAAAAAAAAAACACCTAGCTCTGTTACCAGCGCACATGCAGCAGCGGGGAAGCCGCTCCATGCAACCTTGGCAAAATAGCTGCACCAAACGCTGGAATCACTGTGGGAATGGCGCTGGATTCCATGTGAGGCAAGGCTTCCATTTTTTGAATCCCCCTGTGCTGCCTCAGCACCAGGGGAGGGAGGCAGGGCATGGCGGAAGTGATTTCCAGACTGGACTTCCACTTCATAACAGGGCTCCAGTCAAAACTGACTTTAGGCCCCTTTTAAATACATATTCAATATCCTTAAAGTGGACCAAAACCCAGGATTTTGACTATCCTGGGTTTGGTTCTTTCCCCCTGCGTGAAACCCCCCAGGACACCGAGACCAACTCACCTCTTCCTGGTCCTATGGCGCGTGTAAGAGCAGCAGCTCCGAGCGAGCTGACGGCCGCATCCTCCGCTTCCCTCTAACATGGAGCATGTCTATGCCGGCTATCCACAAATGCCTGACGCACACCCTGCTAGATGGACATCGGGGTGAGGCTGCAGCTTGCGCATGCTCCGCTGGACCAGGAAACAAGGTAAGTGAATGGGAAGACCTGGGTGGTTTCACACAGCGGGGCATCCCGATTTTTGTATGCCCCGGAGGGGGAGATCAGCGTGGGTTTTGGTCCACTTTAAGAAGCCAGAATCAGTCATGGATCTCTGTATGATGGATGCCTCTGTACATGAAGAACTGCCATGTAAGGAGGAACCCATTAAACTCAACGGGAGTGTTCTGGCTAGAAGCCACACCCACCCATCAAGCCCGCTTTTCATGCCAACTCGGAGGGTGGCCACTGTGCGTAGCAGGCTCGCTGGCAGGTAAAACAGGTCGGCATCATTGGTCTGAAGTGCGGCTGCCACATGTGTTTGCAGTTACAGTATCTTCGTTCTCCCCATCAGATGGAGCTCTGCTAGGAAAAGGTGAGCATCTGTCTAATGCAGGTCTTGCTGTTGGTGAGGGGGTAGGCGAGGTTAGTAGAGTTCCCCTGTGGATCAGGACCAACTCTGGCACAGAGCTGGCAGGGAGCCTAGAGGCCCACTTTAAAGTGTAACAAAACCCAGGATTTTGACTATCCTGGGTTTTGGTCCATGCCCCGCTGTGTGAAATCCCCAGATCGCCCTTCCCCGGGCCTACGGTGCATGCGCAGCCTCTCATCCAGTCAGCACTCTCGGATCGGCTCCCGCTCCTTTGTCCAAGAGCTCATCTAGGAGACCAGACCCGAGCGTGCTGGCGGCCGAATCCCCCACTACCCTTTAACAGTGAGCTTGCCTGATGCGGGCACGCGAACTGCTAAAGGGATAGCGGGGATGCGCCCGCTTTTCGCACATGCGCTGTTCCAGTAGACTGTCGCACTGACCCTTTTCTGCAATCCCACAGTACATGCATGGACAGGCAGCCAATCAGAGCCCTCTGCTCTATTCAGCTTCTGCTAGCTAAGTCAGAGCGGCGACCAAACTGAATAAACTAAACGTGTCATTGACCCCCCCAACCCCCAGCCATCCAGCAATGCCTGGCATGAGTAGGCGCTGACAGCTAGAGGTATTACAGGGATGCACCATAGGATCGCTGCCTAGGTCAGTTTACACTGCATCTGGAATCGGGATGCCCCACAGATAGGGAATTGGCCAGTCCTGGTGTGGGCTCCAGGGCCAGCTGAAGAAGCTGTTGTTCCTCTTTAAGATGACAATGAGCACTTAATATGAATAAAATCAAAACCTGTAGAGAGAAAGCCAATCACCTCCATAAAATAGTAAATATTACCCCCCCCCCCCTTTGACCTATACTCTGATTCAGTGATCCCATGCCACATGTGTGGGCTTCTGGTGGCATCCCTGGTCTGCTTAATTAAATAATGAGCGGTCTCTGGATTGAGGCAGTTATATGGTGAACTGAAGACCTATTCAGGGTAGCAAAAGCCCAGGTTTTGTTCTGCTTTAAAATGGACCTACAATGTCTCTGGCAACTCTGTGCTGGGGGGGGCTGGTTCACAATGACACTAACCTCACCTACTGTACCCGCTCACACCATCAGTGAGCCCTTCATTAAAGGAGCACTATCGCGAAAAAATGGACAAATGATAAAAATCCATATAAATATGCAGGATGGTGGGAAGACAGGTCACTTATACACACAACTTTAAGAAATATCAAGTCAGGCTTGTTTCTTTTATTTTAATGGAAGGAAAAGGACAGTCGGGGTGACAGGCTCTGTCACCCCTCATAGACTAAACCTGTCATCCCTGGATTTTGTTCCTACCATGTGAGAATAAACCACAAGCTTGGTGGGAGTTTTATTCAGTTCGGGTAGAAAAGTAGCTTGTCCTCTCATTAACCAATGTGTTTATATGGATTTTTAACCCCCTTGACGGCGATCCCGAGCGTGACGCGGGGTCAATTTGCGCTGTAAGTGGCGGTGACCCCGAGTCACGCTCGGGATCGATTTGGGAGCAAGAGCGGGCGGCGCAGCCTCCTTACCTTCTCCCTGCGATCCAGCGATGTCTCCGCCGCGATCGCAGGTGAGAGCCGCGGCTGCGGCGTCCCTCTCCGCTTCCGGGTTCCGTCTCTGTGAGCCGCAGAGGCTCATGGGGGCGGAGCCGTGCGTGAGAGACAAATGCAATGGCAACGCTTTCATTGCCATTGCATTTGTCTATATCGCAACGCCAGGAAGGTTAACACACATTTTACACAATTTTGCGATACTGATCCTTTAAAGAGATACTCGCTTATTTTATAATGGAGAGCAGGAACAGTTTTGTACCCATACAGACGCCACACCTCTTCTAATTGGAGACATATTTTTTTTTAGTAGTATGCAGCTATTTCCTGTCCCCCATGAAACAGAGCTCCATGCCTGATTCTGGCTTTCTGAATATCTTTAGCTGTAAAGACATCAAAAACCAGGATTCACTGTCTATTAAAAGGGACCTAAAGTTATTTTTTTAAATGGATGTCTGCTTTAATTCAGATTATATTATGTACGTTTAAAAAAAATAACTTATTAAAGTGGACCAAAACCGTCAGCCTGACGGCCCTGCTATCTATAATATTCCAGACGCTTGATTGCCCCCCCCCCGAAGCATCCAGATTTGGGATGCCCCGCTGTGTGAAACCCCTCTGGTCACCCAGTAAACTCACCTTCTCCCCCGCTCCAACGGCTATACCTTTAGCAGGGCACGCACCTGCAACAGACAATAGTGAATGGCCGGCGCGGGCACGCTCCCTGTTAGAGGGTAGCGGGGGATGCGGCTGCGCGTGCGCCATAGGACTGGGGACAGTTGAGTTTGATTGGGCGTCCTGGGGGGGGGGGTTTACACCGATTGGGGTGCCCCAAGGGACAGGGACCAAGGCCCAGGTTTCCTGGGTTTGGTCAACAATAGCTCTTTCATTTCCATATATTAGGATCATTTAAAGCAGATCAACAGTCAGAAATGGCCTAAACCTAAACCAACACAACAAACAGTGCTCATATGCATCCCTCCCCAGGGCAATTTAGATTGCAGTACATAAAAATGGAAAAGTGAAAATCCTTCACGGGAGCATCTTCCTCCCCCATGATCGCTGCAAATCTTACCTGCATTATTTTATGGTCTACTTTAAGACCCACTTGTTGGTGGAAGAAATGCAGCTAGAGCCTAAAGCATGCACCGTGGGATTGTATATTCAACGGGAACCTTTAGGTTTCACACAGCAGGGCATCCCAAATTGGGACGCCGTAAGGGAGAGCCTTCACCGTGCTCCATGGCCAGTGCGCTTGAATCTGCTCGAGTCCCTTTATCCAGGAGCTCGTCTAATGCAAGCGGATAGGAGTACGCTGGTGGCCGCATCCCCCACTACCCTCTAACAGGGAGCATGCCCACACCAGCAAATGCCTGACGCAGGTGCGCACGCTGCTAAAGGGATAGCGGGGATGTGGCCGCTGCTTGCGCACATGCCGTTGGACCAGGAACAGAGGTGGGTTTTTGGGGCGACCTGGGACGTTTCACACAGTGGGGTACCGCCGATAGGGGTGCCCTGGGATGAGCAAGTATGCCTGCCCTGGAGTCTCAGACTCCTGGGTGGGTTTTGGTCCTCTTTAAACTGGATCAAAACCCAGGATTTTGACTATCCCGGGCTTTGGTCCTTTCCCCGATCCGGGTGCCCCGCTGTGTAAAACCCCCCAGATCGTCGAGCGCAACTCACCTCTTCCCGGTCCTACGGCGCATGCACAGCTGATCGTCCAATCAGCGCGCTCAGAGCTGCTGGCATCACGGCGTCGGGGAGGCCGAATCATTAATAGCGCCAGGTAGCGACAGATGAGCGCCAGTAGCGTGATTTTCACAGCGCCCGCTAGTATTTGCTGTGCTTGGCCGTTGTTCGCTTGTTGACAGCGACTCAGTCGGTGTGCGGTAATGTTGAATACGGGGTTAGGAGTCGCTGTTTCACAGGTTCCGCCCTGTATGGGTGCGCCTGACAGCGAATGGCCAGAGCGAACGGCTCCCACCATATTCATTAACAAATCACGCTCGAAAAATTCTCGCGCTGTGAAATGCTTGTTTAAACCCCAGAGCGCTGGCGGCGATGGCTTAAAAGTAGTTTTTAACCCCCAAACAACCATATTTTTGGATTATAAAATTAAACAAGTTTTTCGAAACATTTTGGAATATGAATACATTAATATCAGACCTGTAATATCAATTCTGCACAAATTTTTTATTTTTATTTTTTTACCTTAAAAAAAATATCTAACATTGCCGAAGTGGTCACAGAATTTTTGACATTTAAAAAAATAAAAAAAAACATTCATATCAATGAATTATGAATATTTAAAGATTGCTCCATTGAAATGCATTGGAGAGCGCCAGGTAGCGAGAGGTCAGACCTGGCGCTGTGATGGGATTAGCAGCGGCGCTGTTCGTTGCAGTCGCTACATGATGAATCCCGCGCTAGCTGACGCTCTTGCCGGCGCTAGCCTCATTTAGCGTGATAAATGCGTGATTGTGTCCGCCGCCTGGCGTTCTGGAGTCGGTAGCCGCCGATAGCTGGCGCTACCTGGCGCTAGTGAGACACTACCTGGCGCTATCCCTTGATAAATAAGGCCCTAAGTCTTCGTCTAAGGCCAGCGGCTCCGAGTGCACTGGTGGCCGCATCCCCTGCTTCCCTCTAACAGGAAGCGTGTCTGTGCCGGCCATGCACAAATGCCTGGTGCATGCACCCTGCTGAAGGGATGTGGCCACGGCTTGCGCAGTTTGACCAGGAACAAAGGAGAATTTTGGGGGCAACCTGGGGGTTTTCACATAGCAGGGCACCCCCGATCGGAGTTTTAGACTCCTGGGTGGGTTTTGGTCCTCTTTCACACCTACCTGTTGGAAGAAGACATGCCGCTGGAGGCTAAGGCAAGCACCTTGGGAATCTATCTTCAATGACAACCATTAGGTTTCACACAGCAGGGCATCCCAAATCAAGATGCTGTAGGGGAGGGCCTTCACCCTGCCCCAGGGCCAGTGGGTTTTGGTCCACTTTAAGACCCACCTGTAGGAGGAAAACAAGCACCTTGGGATTGTATCTTCAATGGCAATCATTAGGTTTCACACACCTGGGCATCCCAATTCGGGATGCCGTAGGGGAGGGCCTTCACCCTGCCCCAGGGCCAGTGGTCCACTTTAAGACCACACTGTAGGAGGAAGAAAAGCACCTTGGGATTGTATATTCAATGGGAACCATTGGGTTTCACTCGGAAGATGATCCAAAATCAGGATGCTGTAGGGGAGGTTCTTTACCTTGCTCCAGGGGCAGTTGGTTTTGGTCCACTTTGAAGACCCACCAGTTGGAGGAAGACATGGTGCTGGAGGCTAAGGGATGCGCCTTGGGATGGAACCATTGGGTTTCCCACAGCAGGGCATCCCAAATCAGGATGTAGGGGAGGGCCTACACCCTGCTCCATGACGTTTTGGTCCCATTTGAGATACTCTCAGCTAAATATACTTTATATACCTGCCCCACGGAAGGCTTTCGCCAGGAGTGGTTTTTGCTCTGCTTTAGGAGACTTAATAGCCCAATATCTTTTACATGTCTAAAACTATACAAGCAAAAAAAAGCATTTGGCCGAAATCCTCACAGAGCCGATAACCAAGCACAAACCCGCGGCGCAGTTGTTTACTTCCCGCCTAGTGTCACGGCGCCATAGCAACGAGCCCTCTGAGGAAAGCGGCTCCAGACGCACGCGCACAACCCTTCGACGCAAGCGCGCTACAATCCCTTCCGGTTCTCGGCAATACCTTTATCGTAGTGCGCCTGCGCAAGAGCCCGATCCAGCTTTCCGGTTTCGTTTCTTCTCGGTCACCGGCTAACGACGATCGCTTTGAAAGATGGTGATGGTGGGAAGACGCAAGAGGCCCAAACCCAAACCGTCTGGGCCCAATCACTACAAGCGGAGCTGTCCGTTCTGCGATATCTCCGTGTCATCGGTGGGGCTGCTGGTGGATCATGTCCGGGGCTTTAAACACACGTGTCTAATGCAGGAGCATTTCCCCGAGCAGCAGGAGCTGCTGGGCCGGCTGCAGTACTTCATGGACACGTACGTGGACGACAGCGACCCTCTGCTGGGCCTGGAGTACATCCAGGAGGCCGCCACGGCTAACAACGATGGCGCCTACGCCTATGTGTGCGAGCTGTGCGACACGCGGGGCGACTGGCACGAGATCTTCATGCACATCATCTCGGACGAGCACATGTACGCCTACATCGACCGCCACTGCGAAGGCGTGGTGCCTCATACGGACGGGCCGCTGAAGAAGAAAATCATCCACCAGTACCTGAAAAAAAAGGCCATGTACGTCCAAGAGACATTCGGGCGCAAGCAGATAAAAAGCGTCGACCCCGTGCCCAGGAGAAGAGCTGCGAGCAAGAGAAAAAACGCTGCATCTACGAGAGCAAACGCAGCCTATAGATCTCCTTCACCGGCAGAACCAAACGAGGGTCCCTCATCGTCGGAGGAGGAAGAAGAGCAAAAACTTCTGCCGGAGGAACTGACAGTGAGGCTGAAAGAGAGCGCACAGTCGCAGGAGAGAACGGTGGAAAAGAAAAAGAGCGGGTCTCCTCCACAGGTAAGCTCTGTAAAGGTGGAGCGAGAGGACGGTGCGCCTTCCACCTCGGAGAGACCGCCGTCCATCGAAGAAAACGAGAGACCGTCTTCGACTTCTGACCACGGTGCTTTGATGAAAGAGCGCTGCATTCAAGAGGAGAGGTTGCTGCAGTATTTCCGGCAGAAAGCCGTGAAGGAGGAGCAGGTGTCACCCGAGATTATTGAGATTATCGAAATTAAAGATGTAAGTGGAGAGCGTTCCTCCTCACAGGGGAGCTTGTCGCCGCATTTCGAACGCAGGGATGGAAGCCCGGATCGATCCCTGTCACGGGAAAGGTGGTCGCCACTTTCGGAGCATGGCGCTGTAAGGGAAGAGCGATCCCTATCACGGGAGAGATGGTCGCCGTCTTCTGACCACGGAGCTGTAAGGGAACCCCGCTCCTCCTTGCAGGAGGGATATTCACCACTTTCTGACGACGGAGCTGTAAGGGATGATCATCCCCTCTCACCCGACAGATGGTCACCACATTTTGACCACAAAGCTGTAAGGGAAGACCGATCCCCTTCACAGGAGAAAAGGTCCTCACGCTTGGACCATTGGGAGGAGCAACACAACCAGAAAGAGAGACCGTTGCGATATTTTGAGCAGAGAGCTCAAAAGGATGACTGTCCACCCCCCATCGACAGAAGGTCTCCAGATTCTGACAGAGCTTTAAAGAAAGGTCGTCCGCACCCCATGGAGAGGAGGTCACCACATTCTGACAGAGCTGTAAGGGAAGGTCGCCCACATCCCATGGAGAGGAGGTCGCCACATTCTGACAGAGCTTTAAGGGAAGGTCGCCCACATCCCATTGACAGAAGGTCTCCAGTTTCTGACAGAGCTTTAAGGAAAGGTCGTCCACACCCTATGGACAGGAGGTCTCCCCATTCTGACAGAGCTGTAAGGGGAGATCACCTGCACCCCATGGACAGAAGATCACCAGATTCTGACAGAGCTCTAAGGAAGCATGCACACCCAATGGACAGAAGGTCGCCACATTGTGACAGAGCTGTATGGGAAGGACGGCCATACCCCATGGAGAGGAGGTCGCCACGTTCTGACAGAGCTTTCAGAGAGAGACGTCCCCACCCCATTCACAGGAGGTCGCCAGATTCTGACAGAGCTCTAAGGGAAAGGCGTCCTCACCCAATGGCCAGGAGGTCACCACATTCTGATAGAGCTCTAAGAGAAGGGCACCTACTCCCCATGGACAGGAGGCTCTCGCCAGATTCTTACAGAGCTCCAAGAGAAGGTCGTCCACATCCCATAGACAGGAGGTTTCCAAATTCTGACAGAGCTCTACGAGAAGGGCGTCCACACCCCATGGACAGGTGGTCACCACATCCTGACAGAGCTCTAAGGGAAGGACGTCCACACCCCATACACAGAAGGCCACTCGATTCTGACAGAGCTCTAAGGGAAGGTCGTCCACACCCCATACACAGAAGGTCACCAGATACTGACAGAGCTCTAAGGGAAGGCCGTTCACACCCCATACACAGAAGGTCACCAGATTCTGACAGAGCTCTAAGGGAAGGCCGTTCACACCCCATACACAGAAGGTCACCAGATTCTGACAGAGCTCTAAGGGAAGGCCGTCCACACCCCATACACAGAAGGTCACCAGATTCTGACAGAGCTCTAATGGAAGGTCATCCACATTTAACAGACAGAAGGTCACCAGATTCTGACAGAGCTCTAATGGAAGGTCATCCACATTTAACAGACAGGAGGTTGCCAGATTCTGGCAGAGCTCTAAGGGAAGCCCAACCACACTGCACAGACAGATGGCCGCAGAAGAAGAGGTTCAGGAGGTATTTTGACCAACAAGAAGACCAGTCACATCCAGAGGAGAGATGGCCACAACCTTTTGATCACAGTGGGGTAGAGAGAAGTCTTTCTCACTCAAAAGAGAGATCAACAAGGGATTATGGCTACCTTGCTGGAAAGAAAGGACATTCCTCCTCAAGGGATACATCAGAAGAGTACTCGTACTCAAAAAGACGTTCCCGCTCAAAAGAGACATCCCCAAAACTTGGTGCACAGAGCTTAAATACAAAACGTTTCCGCTCATGGGAAACGTTAGACGAGTATTCAAGCTTGAAGGAGGGACATCAGGACCACAAATCTAAAAAGAAAAGGCATTCAGAGAGATCACCAGAGCAGAAAAGCTTAAACACCAAACGTTCTATTTCAAGGGATAGGTCGGATGAGCAAATCTGCTCTGAGGAAAGGAGGCTGCAAACATCTGATTCTGTAAAGGAAACCAGTTCCCACCACAAGGAGGGATCCACAAAGAAATCAAAACAGAAAAAGAAACATGAACACCCAATTAACAAAAAAGCTAAAAGGAAAAGACGTTCATCCTTGAAAGGGAGCTCAGACGAGTTTTCTGTCTCAGAAGAGGCACCATGCTCCAATGATAACCAGGAAAATCGAATGGAAACATATTTTCCCTCAAGGAAGAGATTGCTAAGTTCTGAAAATATAAGTTACATCCCGCTTAAAGAGAGATCGGAAGAGCCTTCAAGCTCTGAGAAAATATGGCCACAAAAATCTAAAACTCATGAGGGGGAATTGAAAGCGAAAAGACCCAATGTTGAAAAACGATTTAGTAACGATCCAAGATTTTTGGATTATCTGCAAAATTTTGAGATTGAAGATGAAGCAGATATCTGCTATATCCAAAAGATTGTCCAAAACCTCACTAATACAGTGATCAGGTTCCAGCAGGCACGTGCAGGCCGCCCTCTGCAGTCTTCTATACCCGTATACCTATCTGAGCAGGACATTCCAGATATCACTGTGTCAGATTCTGAAGGATCTGATTCAGATACTTCGCCAACTAAAAAGTTATTACACCTTACCCCAACGAGAAACTCTGATATTGCCAAGCCCAAAACAAATTCTGATACAGTTGCACCTAAGGAAGCCTTGTTTGCTGAAACAGATCCGTTCCTGAAAACTACATTTACTGAAATTTCAGTTCTGAAAGACGTCGTAGAACAGTTACTGAGATGTCCGCAGAGTTCTTTTATGCCATCAAGCCAGGCTGATCAAAAGACCACCAGAGTTTTTGACTTTGTCTGCAAAAACTCCTCTGCAGAAGAAGATTCAAGGCAGAAGCAGTTGCTTAGACTTAAGGAATATCAGGGGCCTCCTTCTGTATTGGCAAACAAGAATGATCAAGGATCCGCTTATATTCCCGAACACAGGGCAGAATGTGGTTCTGAAATCGCTTTAGCCAAAGAAACACTGAATTCCAGTTCAGACTCGCAAAGGATTATTGCAGAGACTGTAATTGTAGAAGAAGAAACGGGGCAGGAGCAGTTTCTTAGATCTCAGGAATGTTATGAGCCTTTGAGTCCTTCTGTATCTTCAGACCAGAATGATCAGGGGACCTCTGCTATTTTTGAACACAAGACAGAAACCCCTTCACATGATTCTAAATTGACTTTACACGAAGAGAGTCCAGCCCCCGGCTTGGACTTTGTCCTCAAAAACATCTCTACAGAGATGTTCATTGCAGAAAAAGAAATGGGGTGGGAGCAGAGACCCACATTGGAAGACCAAAATGATCAGAGGTCCTCTGATGATTCTGAACACAGGGCAGAAACTCATTCAGGTAGTTCTCAAATGACTTTACCCAAAGAGCCTCTAATCCCCAGCCTAGACTTTGTCCTCAAGAACACCTCAACAAAGATGGCCATTGGGCAAACCAAAACCAAACTGAATCAGTTGCTGAGACACCAGGAATATAACGATCCACAGTGTCCTTCTACATTGCCAAGCCAGAATGACCAGGGGGCCTCCGATATTCCTGAACACAGATCACCTACCAGCTCATGTGGTTCTGAACTGCCTTTACTTGAAGAGACTGCAGAAACTAAAGCAGAACAGCATCAGTCACTGAGACCCCAGGAAAATAACGAGCCTCAGTGTCCTCCTATTTTGCCAGACCGGAATGATCAGACGGACACTGATATCCCTAAACACAGGGCAGAAACTCATCCATGTGTTTCTGAATTGCCTTTACCTGAAGATTCTTTAACCCCTGGCTTAGACTTAGTCTTAGAAAACCCCTCTACAGAGATGACCATTACAGAAACAAGCCAGTTGCTGAGAGCTCAGAAAGTCAACGATGTAAAGAACGAGTGTCCTACATTGTCAAACCAGAATATTCCTGAACAAAAGGCAGAAGGTTCTGAAATGACTTTACCTACGGAGACCCCAGACTCAAGCTCAGACCCTACAGTTACTGATGCCAGGTTTGTGGAAGAATCAAAGGCTGGTGAGTGGTGAAGTAACCCTTCTATGCCTGTAAACCCCATTTCCCACCTGTGACCCTCCTCTGAGCTCCAGTTTGCAAAGCACAGAGGAGTTGGGGGGTATTTGACTTTTTCCTTAAAATTGCTGCCTCCGACCAGTCATTCCGAAAGATTTATGTTCCTGCTGTTATCCCACATTTGAAGGTCACGGGCAGATTAAAGCTCCCCTAAGGCCAAGGCCTTGTGACTGGAAATATGGTATTTTTAGTTTGTTGGCACTTTTATTTTTTCCTTGTGTTGATTAAAAGGGGAATTCTTGCATTGCACTTGGGTCCCCGTGTTGGTGCCTTACAATGTATTTTTGTGTTCTGTAAAGATTATACTTTGGAGGACCTGGTTTTGCTTACAGGCTCCCTTGATGTTTCTACAGTGTGTGCTTTACCACCACCGGCCTGGGAATCTATAAGATTCCTGGACCGACCGATTCCCTTGCCCCTGGGGCATCCAAAATTGGCATGCCCCGCTGTGTGAAATCCCCCCCCAGGTCGCCCCATACACTTACCTTGTTTCCCGGTCCAATGGCGCATGCGTGAGCCGCATCCCCGCTATCCCTCTAGCAGGGCACATGCATGCTCCCTGTTAAGAGTGTAGCGGGGGATGCACTCTGAGCTGCTGGCCTTAAACGACGTGACGTCAGTGGCTGATTGGACGAGCGGCCGCGCATACGCCGTAGGAGCGGGATTAGGTGAGTTAGCATCGGCGATCTGGGGGGTTTCACACAGCAGGGCACCCCTGATCAGGGGGAAAGGACCAAAACCCAGGATAGTCAAATTCCTGGGATTTGGTCCACTTTAATATGCCACAGGGGAGCAGCCTCGTTCCGATAAAAGTACTGGGTCGTCACCTCTTCCGGGATCCTTCTACGGCTGCCGTAGAGCCGCCTATCAGCTTGCACAGCCATCGCCGGCCATGCTGATAGGCTGCTCCCGGTCCACACAACCCAGAAGAGATGATTATCTGGGTGGCCGGGTCTTTCTTTTAGTGGTGCAGCCAGACCTCTGCATATTGATGGACGCCACTCATTTCTGATTATAGTTCCTTTAAAGTAGACCCAAACCATGGGCTTCCTCTCCCCAGTTGTATTGGCCCCTCCACCTCCCTGGATTACCTGCCCTGGCAGGACATGTCCTCTATCTTCCGAAGCACCTTTCACTGGGTTGGTGAGAAAGTCCTCACCAGCAGGTCTCCTAGTGGTGAGGAATAGAGCTGCGGGGAGGAGGCTGATCACCCAATAATTTAATGGTGAGCGGCACTGTAGGAGACGATTATCAACAGTTCCCCAGCCTGCCCTTTAAAGTGGGCCAAAGCCCAGGATTTTGACTATCCTGGGTTTTCCCTCGGGGCACCCCGTTCGGGGATGCTCCGCTGTGTGACCCCCCCCCCGATCGCTGCACCCAACAAACCTCTTTTACAGTGCATTCGCGGTCGCTTGTCCAATCGGCACGCTCAGTCACGCCGTCTAAGGCAGCGGATCCGTGTGCGCTTGCGGCCGCATCCCCCACTTCCCTCTTAACAGGAAGAGTGCCTGTGCCAGCCATTCACAAATGCCTGACGCGGGCACGCGCCTTGCTAGTGCGATAGCGGGGATGCAGCTCGCACATGTGACGGGAAAGCAAGGTAATTGAACGTGGCTACCTGGGGGGGGTTTCACACAGCGGGGCATCCCAATTTTGGATGCCCCAGGGGGAGGGAATCAATTGGCCCGGGAATCTTAGATTCCTGGGCCGATCAACATGGGTTTTGGTCCACTTTAAGGAGAACTCTGCAGTCAGGACCACAAGCAGTCAGTAGGGTTCCCTGTAAAAGCGTGCCTTTCTCCATTCATGGTTCAGTGCATGCCTGTCTGGTGAACTTCATTGGCTGCCTCTGGTCACATGGGTTGGGGGAGAATGTTGTACTTGAGCAACACTGCCTGTTAATTTCCAGAGGCGCTCCTCCTGCTTTTTGAAATCCCCCATTTCTCCCTGTATATTAACTACTCCAGCATTCCCACAGTGCATGTGTGGGCTGCTGTGTGCTCCAATACCAGCCCTACGTAGATGGGGGGTCGGCGGCTCCCAGCTGCTCTGTCGTTCATTCACATGTACGACATAAAAGGCTGATTGGCCCAGGAATGCGCTGCGGGATTGGAAATTTTTTCCCGACAAATTGGGGATTTCACACCGCTGGGGCGTCTCCTGTAAAATGGGGGCATCAAAGCAGAACAAAAGACTTTTTCGCTTGCTGAAACCCAACAGATCGACACTAACCGCTTACCTTTCTCCAGTCCAATGGCACGTGCGTGGGTTCCCGTCCAATCAGAGCAGATACAAAGTACAAAAAGGAGAAATACTCTGCACCACTCTTAAACAATTACTATGGTGGGTGCTGGCTGTATGTGGCTCCCCTCACAAAAGTGGGGATCACAATGTGCACGTGTAACCGGGGCCGACCAGTCCCAAATGGAGCCCACAAAATACCCAACCGCACTACCAAGATATTATAAAAAAGCCCTTTCTTGATTATGGGTATACAAAAATAAGATATCTGCACACAAGGGACATACATTTAAAATCAATGAAAAACAAGCTGAGCGTCCGGACATAACAATGATCAGCTCTCATAGAAAATGACTGTTCCCCTCCAAGAATTAATCCACATAAATAGAAAATGTATCAAAAGTGTAAAAAATGAAATAAACCTCTCCGTCCCTAATTAATACATCAAGGGTCCGGAGGCAACCCACCATAAAGTGACTAGTGCTATGGGAGTCAATAGACCCCAAAAAGTGCTAAGTGCAGTCAGTATAAAATAAGTCTGCAGTGCTATGCTAATAAAATTCCATCAATGAACAGTGAATAACATAATAGGTACGGTGCTGAATAACCGCCAAACTATAAATATGAAGGTAAACGGGAACTAATAATGAAAAAAAGTATCACCAGATGATTGGAGCTCAGATCCGGCATCAGCGCAGGCTGGAAACACAGACGCGTTGCGTGGTTCTCCTCATACCCACTTTGTCAGGAGGGGAACAGTCATATATTTTCTATGAGAGCTGACCACTGTTATGTCCGGACGCTCAGCTTGTTTTAATTTTAAATGTATGTCCCTTGTGTGCAGATATTATCTTTTGTATAACCATAATCGATAAAGGGCTATTTTCTAATATCTTGGTAGTGCGGCTGGGTATTTTGTGGGCTCCATTTGGGACTGGTCTGGCGAGCCTGGTTACAAGTGCACAATCAGAGCCGTTAGCTGTGCCTATCTAATTCGGCAAACTTCTCTGATGCAATTCAATGGGGAGCAAGAGCGGCTGCATCCCCAGCGTGTTTGGGTTGTGTGCCATTTAAATAGGCAGGGACAGGAGCGCGCATGCTGCTGGGAGATGTGGCCGCTTGTACTCCCCAATTTCAGAAAATCAAAGCTGGGAAAACCAGTGAACTGGTGCGTTTCACAGATCAGGGCATCCCAAACTGGAATGTTCCAGGGTCACGCTTTAAAATGGAGCAAAACCAGGATTTTGACTAGCCTGGGTTTTGGTCGTTTCCCCCTGTGTGAAACCCCCCAGGTCGGCAAGACCAGCTCACCTCTTCCTGATCCCACGGTACGTCTAAGACCAACGGCTCTGAGAGCCCTGACGGCCGCATCCTCCACTTCCCTCTAACAGGGAGCGTGCCTGCGTTGGCCATTCACAAATACCTGGTGCAGACAAGCGCCTTGCTAGACGGATAGTGGGATGCAGCCGCTGCTCTTAGATGTGCCGTGGGACCGGAAAATGAGGTTAGTGTATTGGGCAACCTGGGGGGTTTCACACAGCTGGGCATCCTGATTTTGGATGCCGGGGGGGGGGGGGGGGGGGGGGCGATCGGCCCTGGAATCTTATAGATTCCCTGGCGGATCGGTGTGGGTTTTGGTCCACTAAAAGTGGGCCAAAACCCAGGATTTTGACTTCTGGGTTTTGGTCCACTTCCCCGGGGCACCCCGATCTGCTTGAAACACCCCAGAACACCCAGATCAACTCGTCTCTCCCCGCTCCTACGGCGCATGCACGGCCGCTCGTTCAGTCGGTGTGCGCGGAGCTGCTGAGCTAAGTACGTCAAAGCGACATCTTAGCTCAGCGACTCCTAGCAGACTGGAGGCTGCATCTCACGCTTCCCTCTAACGGGGAGCGCGCCCGTGCCGGCCATTCACAAATGGCCGGCGCGGGCACGCGCCCTGCTAGAGAGAGGTGCGAGATGCGCCCGCGCATGCGCCGTTGGACTGGGATTCAGGTAAGGTTTGTGGGCGTCCTGGGGGGTTTCACACAGCGGGGCATCACGATTTTGGATGCTCCGCGGGGAGGAAATGGATCGGCCTGGGAATCTTATAGATTCCTGGGCCGATCCTGCTGGGTTTTGGTCCACTTTAAGAGAATGTTAATATTAAAGGTTTTGTTCCTCTTTAACATCCCTGATTTTCTTTGTGTCCCCTTGTGTGAACCCCCCCCCCCCCCCCCTTGGTTCGCTATGGCTTCTTACCTCGCTGGTGATCCGAGCGTATGCACGGGCTCTTTCAATCATCTTGCTTAGCTGTGCCTATTAAAGTGAACCAACACCCAGGATTTTCACTATCCTGGGTGTTGGTCCACTTCTGCGGGGCACCCCTGCTGTGTGAAACCCCCCAAAACACTTACCTCACCGCCGACGGACAAGCTGAGGCCGCCGGCACCGCCTCTCGCGCGTCCCTCTTACAGGGAGCGCGCTCGCGCCGGCCGTTTGTGAATGGGTGAACGGCGTGGGTGTGCACCCTGCTAGAGGGACGCGCAGCGGTGGCGGCCCGCACATGCGCCGTTGGAACGGGAGAAGGTAAAGTTTGTGGGCGTCCGGGGGGGAGTTTCACACAGCGGGGCACCCCGATTTCGGATGCCCCGCGGGGAGGGAGCTGATCGGCCGTGGGTGTTGGTCCGCTTTAATGCTGCGTGCCTCCTGTTGGCCGCTATTCTTCAGTCTGTGCACACAAGAGGAACGCCGTCACGGCCTGCAGATGCTCTGTGGGATCACCCGGAAAGTAGTAATGCTGGGGAGCGGCGGGGTTTCACACAGCAGGGCATCGCAAATCTAACCCTTGGGCAGATCAACCATTGCCTCTGGGGTTTTATAGGCTCACCTGTTGAATGGCCGTCGCAGACACTCTCCCTGTTATATGAAAATGGAGTATGCGGTCTTCAGAGCCGCTGCTCTTAGACGCGCCGTGGGGTCGGGAAGATGTGAGCTGGGCTCTGCGTCCTGGGGGGTTTCACACAGCGGGGTGCCCCCGATTAGGGTGGCCTGGGGAAAGGTCCAAAACCCAGGATAGTCAAAACTATTGACTATCCTGGGTTTTGATCCACTTTAAAGCGTATGGAAACACAATGTGGGGTCCAGCTCTCAGTGTTTGGCCCCCTCTCCCGAGGAGCTGGACACTGGTGTTGGCTCGGCGGTGGCCCGGTATTCCACCACCATAGCCCGCTTATTGGCTCTCTCAAAAGTGCTGCTGTGACCAGGTAAGCCAGCAGGTCGCATCCCCGGCACACTGTCCGGCAGCCATTCACAAAGGCCGGGCGCGGAAGCCAAGGACGTGGAACCCGCTGGGATCAGGTAGGATCACCTGTGCCCTGGGGGGCTCACACAGCAGGTGCAGGACGACCGTCGGGTAAGCTAACAGCCAGGCCTGGAATCTTTTAGGTTTTAGATTCCAGGGCCTGGTCACGTGGGTTTTGAGACACGCAAAGCAGACCTTCAGCATCATTTAATGAAAAGCCTAAACCCTTAAAAAACTATTCCCCAGCATCTAAAATCCACCAGGCTGCAACTCTGTTCAGGAATTTAGGATACAGCACCACCATCTTGGCTCCGAAGCACCACACATACTGAGGAGAGGAGAGTGGGATAAAGTGCAGGGGGCAGGTTATAGCTGTGCTTTGCACAAACAGAGCAGAGTTGGGGTCGGGAAAAGGTCAGCAATCCCAGCAGCACAGCCAGAAGACACTTCCTGTTTGCAGGCAGCCTGAGACTCCATATGCCGCCAACGTGGATGTTTAAAAGCTCAGAAAATGCAGTAGATGCAGGTAGGATGAGTTATAATGTGGGCAATCTGTATGTATGGGGGGGGGGGGGGGGAACATACAAGATAGGCTCTTATTCAGGGTGAAGGTCCGAATTAATGTGGGCAATCTGTATGTACAGGGTGGGGGAAACATAAGATAGGCTCTTATTCAGGGTGAAGGTCCGGATTAATGTGGGCAATCTGTATGTACAGGGGGGGGAAACATAAGATAGGCTCTTATTCAGGGTGAAGGTCCGAATTAATGTGGGCAATCTGTATGTACGGGGGGAGAAACATAAGATAGGCTCTTATTCAGGGTGAAGGTCTGGATTAATGTGGGCAATCTGTATGTACAGGGTGGAGGGAACATACAAGATAGGCTCTTAGTCAGGGTGAAGGTCCGGTTTAAATTTTCCACCCGTGAGCCTAGCATTAGCAGATACTCACCTTTTTTTAGCAGACCTACATCCGACAGGGACAAGAAACTGCTACAAACTTTGGTCACACCTTCAGTAGGAGATGTGCAACACTGTGGTGTGCAGCTGCTTCCTTGCCCCTGTTGTATATAGCTATACAATGGTATGAGTGAGTCTGTCCTGTATCTGGAGCTTGTGCACATAGGCGAGTTGTGGTCCTTGCAGACCTGCAAGAATTGCTGGAAGGGTTTAGGTCCGCCCTTACCCAATGGTGCCTTGCAGGTGTTATAGGGTTTCTAGCAGGTGACCTGACCTGCTAAGAAGACATGGGAATGAGGAGGTGTGGTTAGTATTGAGGCCTTATTTTTTTCAAGCAGAGAGCATCTTGATTGGGCAGTGGTAGGTGCAAGGTGTAGTTCTGCGTTTTAAAGCAGACTAAAGCCAAGGATTTCGACTATTCTGGGTTTTGGTCCTTTCCCCCAGGGCACTCCGATCGGGGGTTGCTCCGCTGTGTGAAACCCCGCCCGAAAAAACTCACCTCATCCTGGTCCGCCGGCGCATGCGCGGCAGCTCATCCAATCGCCGCGCTCGGGCACTGATGTCACACCATCTAAGACGGCGTCTTAGCCACATGCTCCGCTTCCCTCTAACAGGGAGATGGATTTGTTAATGGGCGGTGCGGGCCCGTGCCCTGCTAGAGGGATATCGGGGATGCGGCCCACGCATGCACCGTTAGAGCGGAAACAAAGGTGAGTAAACAAGGCAACCTGGGGGGGTTATACACAGCAGGGCATCCCGACTTTGGATGCCCTGGGGAGAGGGAATCGATCCTGGGCCGATTAAGTTGGGTTTTGGTCCACTTTAACTATCCTGGTAATAGGTCCCTAATCTGGGGGCATCCCGAATCGGGATGTCCTGCCCCCAAACTGCCCATTTCACTCACCTATCCGCCATTCCCATGAAGCATGTGCTGGCGCTTGTTTAATCAGCGCGTTTTACCGTGATGAAGTTGTCGTTTTGCACGAAGTGTCGGCGGCCGCCTCCCCTGTGGAGTGCACACCCCCACATGCACGGCTGGGCGCGGGAGTGCGCACGGCTGCAGTGATGCGGCGACGGCCCACTATCACAGCAAGGGCCCAGGACAAGCTAAGGGGGCTTGCGAATAATCTGGCGGGGGGAAGGTGCTCACACAGTTGGGTATGCTGATTCGGCACCTAGTCAGCAGCCCCCGGAGTCTTTTAGACTCCAGGGCTGCCATCGGCGGTGGTAGGTCCACTTTAAAGAGGGCCAAAACAGTCCCTAGAGCCTATAAAACTAATGATCTCTTGTGTGAAAATCATAATTTGCTGGGAAACATGCCTTCAGCGATCCCGCGGTGCATGCGAAGGGCCACCAGTGTCCTCCCCTGGTGCATCCCTCTAGCCGCTGCTTATCTGAATGGCTGGGCGCGGGAGTGCGCACGGCTGCAGGGATGCGGCGACTGCCCACGATCACAGCAAGGGCCCCGGACAAGGTAAGGGGGCTTGCGAGTAATCTGGCGGGCGAGGGGCTCACACAGTGGGGTATGCTGATTTGGCACCTAGTCAGCAGCCTGGCATCGGTGGTAGGTCCACTTTAAGGAGGACCAAAACAGGCCATAGAGCCTATAAAACCAATGATCTCTTGTGTGAAACCCATAATTTGCCGGGAAACTTGCCTTCATGCGAGGGCCGTCCGTGTCCTCCCCTGCTGCATCCCTCTAGCTGCTGCTTATCTGAATGGCTGGGCGCGGGAGTGCGCAGGGATGCGGTGATTGCCCACAATCACAGCAAGGTAAGGGGGCTTGTGAGCAATCTGGTGGCGAAGGCTCACACAGTGGGGTATGCTGAATCGGCACCTAGTCAGCATCAGCGGTGGTAGGTCCACTTTAAAGAGGACCAAAACAGTCCCTAGAGTCTATAAAACCAACGATCTAATTTGCCGGGAAACTTGCCTTTAGCGATTCTGCGGTGCATGCGAAGGGCCACCAATGTCCTCCCCTGCTGCATCCCTCTAGCCGCTGCTTATCTGAATGGCTGGGCGCGGGAGTGTGCACAGCCGCAGGGGTGCGGCGACAGCCCACAATCACAGCAAGGGCCCAGGTCACGGCCTTTTAGACGCAAAGGGCTGGCATTGTCGTGGTAGATGCGCTGCTGCATCCCTCTAGCCGCTGCCTATCTGAGTGGCTGAGAGGTTGTAGGGGAGCGGCCGCAAGGGATGCCTGCAGCGTCCGTTCATTCAGCATTCATGCTGATTGGAGGAGAGCCTGCACATGCACCGCTGGAAAGTAAGAACACCAAACCAGGAGGGTGTCACACAGCGGGGGGGACCCTAAATCGGGGCACTAAAGCACAGTTACATCCATCCACCGTACATTATCCTTGGTCAGGAGTCTTGTACTCCCCTGTGATTGGCTGGTGCTGACCACCATGATGCTGAGCTTGGAAACCTAATACACTATTAGAAAAGGGACCCTAGACTAGTCCCACAGCCCCTACAAATCTGCCGCACACACAAAAAGATAGTCAAAACATGTATATAAATGTATTAAATCATCCTTAAAAACTGTTTACAAACAACATAAATAACATAAACACATACAATGCGCTGGGGGGAATGTTAATCCCTAAATTGACTCTCTTATTATTGTAAGTTCAACAGTTCATCCCATAATTAAATAAATAAACAATTTAATGAATAATCCAAATTGATCCATTCGAGATATAAATATGGCATATAGAAAAAGCTTGGAAACCTGTGAAGGTTCCCATTCATCTAGGTCAGACCTGGGCAATGTACGGCCCGCGGGCCGTATACGGCCCTTTGCTAGGCTCTTACCGGCACGGGCTGAGCTGGCCAGTAAGAGATGCAGAGGAAGGGAAAACATGCCAGACTCGACGAGCCGAGTGACCAATCGGCTGCTGCTTAAACCGGACCTTCAGCGTGATTTAATGAAAAGCCCAAACTCTTAAAAAACGGTTCCCCAGCATCTAAAATTAATATATTTTACGTTTTTGTCACTAACTTTTTATTCTTTCCCCCACTGGGCTGCAACTCTGTTCAGGAATTTAGGATACGGGCGCCGCCATCTTGACTCAGAAGCATCACACTTACTGAGGAGAGGAGAGTGGGATAAGGTACAGGGGGGCGGGTTATAGCTGTGCTTTGCTCAGACAGAGCAGAGCTGGGGTCAGGTAACAGTCAGCAGTCCCAGAATGCAGAGCAGCACAGTCAGGAGACACTTCCTGTTTGCAGGCTGCCTGATAAGATGACGGCTTCCATAAGCCGCCATCTTGAATGTTTAAAGGCTTATAACATGCAGTAGATGCAGGTAGGATGATTTTTAATGTGGACAATCTGTATGTACAGGGTGTGGGAAACATATAAGATAGACTCTTATTCAGAGTGAAGGTCCGCTTTAACTTAGGTGATCGCCTGTGTACAGTGCGAGAGGCTTAGGTTAAGCAGCAGCTGATCGGCCGCTCGGCTCGTCGGGTCTGGCACATTCTCCCTTCCTCTGAGGAAGCCAGACCCGATGAGCAGGTGATAGAGACCTGGGGACTTTGGAAGGACAGAGTAGGGGCTCCAGAGCATCAGTAAGTCTGCTCAGAAAGATTATGTCGTTTGCTTGTGTTTTCCCTTCCTGCCTGCTGTCTCTTTTTCACCATGTACCTTGTTACGTTCAAGTCACTAAGCGGACTTGGTCTGGCTTCTGTTGTCCGATTCCCAATTACTATATTCTAAGAGAAATCAATACACGCGACAAGGTGTGTAGCAAAACCTCAGAGAAACACACACTGAGCAGGGGGCGCTTCTGACCCCTGTTTTATTGAAAACTTTCATAGTTAGAGCATGCGCAGAACAGACAATTACCTAAGTTAAAAATAATGAGAACAGAATATTTATGACCATGTACAAGGTTGAGTTCAGGGAGTATTTTATAGTTTTCTCAGTTCCCAGAGGCCCCCATGCGAAGCAGCACATTCCTTAGATAAGAAATAAGGGATAAGGAGAAGCCTTGCAAAAGCAATTACAGAAAAGTCCAGCGTTAAAGCGTTACTCTAACATACAGAAAATAAACCATAGTCTTTCAGAACTATGTTTCTTAAATCTGGATCTTCTCATTTCCCCCCTTTGACATCTCCATCTGTCTTTCCTTTGACTGTGTCCACTTCGGAAGGTTTATAGCCAGTTCAGTCACTCAGGTACTATCCCAGGCCGGCGAGTTGCCTAGGGGAACACAGGTCTTCTCCAACTGGTTCCATCCCCCAAGTACTTGAACAGCATCCTTCCAAAGAAGAGTCTCGAATTTTGACAGATGATATGTCAATTCTAAAGGAAAGAAACATAGTTACTCATTTAGAAAGCGCATTATCTGCAATAAGATATGTTTATGTGTTACTTTAGGTGTCTTGATCCTGGCTACAAGGCAAAGAGCTAGTTTTACTAGAACATAAATCATTATGCCCAGAAGGCACAAAGCCAAAATATTATTTATACTTTAGCAAAAGTAACTTTTGATAAGTGCCTATCTCCCTTCTATTTCTTATAGGTGCAGAGGATGAAATATTGAGGCAGAAAGCCATTATTATTGTTAAGAGGAAATATTTAATTTTCCCTCTGGACCTGTAACCTTTTTACAATGACTTGCGTGTATCCAAGTGGATTTTCCTTCAAGCTTCACTGAAGTAGGCGTTGTCAAAAGAACTTGAAAGGGTCCTTCAAACCTTGATTCCAAAGATTTTCTAGAATGTTTCTTTACATAGACAAAGTCTCCTGGTTGGAGATTATGAGTTCCTGTTATCTGGTCGGGGTCTGGAAGAGAATCAAAAACACTTTTGTGCAGTTTAGTGAGATGTTTCTGCAACTGTATCACATAATCAGTCAATTCATCACATTTTAGGGCAAGATGTTGTGGAAAGTACAACCCAGTTCTGGGAGCACTTCCAAACAGAATTTCATAAGGTGACAACCCTGTCTTTGTAGGGGTGCATCTTATTGAAAATAACACAATTGGTAAACAATCTATCCATGGTTTACCTAATTCCTTCATAGTTTTCTGTAACTTCAGTTTAATGGTGCCATTCAGTCTCTCCACACTCCCTGAACTCTGTGGGTGATAGGGTGTATGGAAGGACTGCTGGACACCTAACATTTGCATTACATTTTGCATTATTTCACCTGTAAAGTGCGAGCCACGGTCTGACTCTCTATGGTCTCACATAGACCAAAACGTGGTATCAATTCTGTAATTAGTTTCTTTGCCGTGGTCTTAGCTGTTGCTGATTTTACTGGGTAAGCTTCTGGCCATCCCGAAAACAAGTCAATACACACAAGTACATACTCAAAGGGTCCACTCTTAGGGAGTTGGATGTAATCAATTTGAAGCCTTTGAAATGGATAGAGAGACCTAGGTTGATGTCTTACCGGTGTCTTAACAACCTGTCCTGGGTTCTCCGTCAAACAGATAGAGCATGCTGCACAGTATTGTCGTGCCATGCTACTAAAGCCTGGGGCATACCAAGTCTGATTGGTACTCCTTACCATAGAGTTTGCACTCTGATGTGTAGGCAGGTGTGATACCTGTGCCTGTTCTGGGTATAGGAAGCTAGGCAAGCACAATCGGCTTCCTTTGAGCCATAATCCATCAATTTGCTGGGCTCCTGCTCTGAGCCATTTTTCCTTTTCCTCAGGCATCACTTTGTCCTGAAGATTTTTCATTAGTTCCATACTTACCACCGGTTCTTGGGCAAGATTTACACTTACACTCTCTATCTTCTTCAAAGCTGCTTGTTTAGCTGCTAAGTCAGCTTTTTCATTACCTTTAGCCTCTTTGGTTGTTTGTTTTGTGTGGGCTGCTACTTTTACTATAGCCACCTTTTTGACATTGTTCAGGTTGGTCAGAATTTCTTTAACTAAATCAGCATGTCTAATGCAGCTGTTAAGAAGCCCCTTGCTTTCCACAGGTGGGCGTAATCGTGGGCAATACCCCAAGAATAGGCGGAGTCTGTCCAGATCGTGCCTGTAGTGTCTTTTAGCAGCATTAATGCCCTAGAGAGGGCTGTAAGTTCTGCTTCCTGAGCAGACATATGAGGTGGTAATGGCTCAGCTTCTACCACTTCATGTTCAGTTACTATTGCATAACCTGTATGAAACTGTCCTTTTTCATCAGCATATCTGCTGCCATCTACAAAAAATTCAAATTCTGGGTTTTCTAGAGGTGTATCATGCACATGTGGTAAACCCATTGTTTCTTGCTTCATAAGTTCAATGCAGTCATGTGTGTCTTCAGTATATTCAAATTCTAAAAAATTCTCAAAATCTTCACTATTACTCCCCCCTTCAGAATCTGAAGAAATTGGTAACAAAGTCGCCAGATTCAGAGAAGTACATCTTTGAAACTTAATTGTTGGGGGTAGTAAAAGGGTACACTGCAGCCTAAGCTGTCTAGCCATTGACAGGTGTTTGGGATTTACCTGTGATAATATCCCATGAATGTCGTGATTGGTAGACACAGCTAATTCATTATCAAGTACAATTTCAGAAGCTTTGTCTACCAATAGAGAAACTACTGCTACACGAATAATAAGCAATAGGTCTTTGTTTTGTGCCATGTGCCTGCCTTAAAACTCCTGTAGCGTGTCCTTGTATTTCAGTAGCCATGAGTGTAAATGGCTGAGAATAATCAGGAAGACCTAAAGCTGGTGCTTGTGTGACTGCAAGTTTAAGTTGTTCAAAAGCATCTCTTACTTCTGGTGTTAGGCAAAAAAAAAAGTGTGACTTTGACACAATCATACAGTGGTTGCATAAGTGAACTGGCATGCATAATCCACTGTCTACAGTAAGAGATGAGTCCTAGAAACGCTCCTAACTGTTTATGTGTCTTAGGAGGTGACATGTTCTTGACTATTTCCACTCTGTCTTTAGTAAGGTGTCTAGTGCCTTGTGAAATGCAGTGACCTAGAAAGGTAACTTGTGTTTGGCAGAATTGTAGCTTTTCTTTGCTAGCCTTGCAGCCATTCTCAGCCAAAAATGTAAGAAGAGACAAAGTACCCTCCTCACATGTGATTTTGTCTGGGCAGCAAAGAAGCAAAACGTCTACCTATTGTAGAAGTACACAATCTGTTGATGGTTTCCATCCTGCCAAGACTGAAAAGCGAAGAGGTGGTAACATTCAGGTGCTAAAGGAACCGAAAAGAAAGCTCCCATTAGATCCACGCAAGAAAAATACATGCTTGTACTCGGTATTTGAGAAAGCAATGTATGAGGGTTTGGAACCACTGGTGTCATTGGAGCCAAAATGTTATTAATGGCTCTAAGATCTTGTACCATCCTGTATTTCACAGGCTGTCCTGGTTCCAAAACCTTTTTCCTGACTGGATACAAAGGAGTATTAGCCCCTGATTGCATCTGAATCAAAGCACCCTTGGCCAAAAGCTCGTCAATTTGTTCTCCTATAGCTTGTTCTTGTGCAGCACTCAAAGGGTACTGCTTAAGCTGTGGTAGGGTAGATCCTGGTTTGATATGGACCTCTACTGGTGAGACAGGGAGAAGTCCTATATCAGACCCTGACTTAGACCATAAATGGTCAGGTACAGTTCTTAGTAAATCTTGATCATTCTCTGTAAGTACATTAGTGAGTTCAAAATCTTCAAGAGCTTGTACTTGCATACAATATTCTAAATCATCAGGATGGTCAGGCAAAGTTAGAACAACTTGACCATCTTCTTGAAAATCAATTTTTGCTTGTAACTTAGTTAAATTATCTACACCCAATAAATTGTAAGGAGCTGAATCACAGACTAAAAATTTAGAGATAAACATGTGTGGACCAAGCCTGCCCTCTAGTGGTTTAGATATGGGCATAACTTTAGGCAGACCATCGAAACCTGAAGCTATAGTTTGGGCTTCTGACTGCTGTTTCTTACTTAAAACTTTATTACTAATGACAGATTTAGTCGCTCCTATAGCAATCAAAAATTCAACTGTTTTGCCATCAATTTCAATCGGTATTATGGGTGTTTTGGCTGGTACTGTGAATGTTACTGCCGATAGTCAGTCTTGTTCTTTACTTTTAGATTCTGACTTATTGGGGGCTGTTCCTTGATCAGCAGCAAACTTTCTACAATTCCTCTTAATATGACCAGGTTTGTCACAATAATAACATTTTAAAATTTTACTCTGAAAATTACCTTGAGATTTAGGTCTAACATCAGTGTTAACCTGGGCAACCATACGCACCTTGGGCTTGTCATGCATATCCATTTCAATACCCTGTGCTTTAGCTAACAATTGTGCCATAGTATGGTTAGTTCTCCAATCTGGGGTAGAAGCCTTTAACTTTTCCTTAATGGTTGGTTTTAAACTATCAATATAGGCTCTAACAAACAACCTTTGAACTCCAATATTTCCAACATCTAAGCCTTCATCAATATATGTTTGTTCAAAATAAAAAATCAGTTCTACTGTCCCCAAGTCTAACATTCTGTGGTACATGTGCTCTCATATAATCAGTAAATTGATGAAACATAGTAGGGGACATTTTCATCCTACAAAGATCTTCTCCATCCAACCAGGTGGCATTATGTGACTCCATTTGTACTACATACCTGCCAAACCTAGAAGGGCTAGTACGGGGATCAGGTGCATTCTGCAACAAAGCCATACATTCAGCTGGAGTCCATGGCTTATAATAAGGGATTTCTTGGTTAATAAATTGACAAACTGTCCTGCATTTTGAGCATCTGGACTCTGCCTGGTATGGGTAAACACAGGCGCAACTAATTTATATGTGTTGTTCCTGGGAGGGGGTCCTGTGTACCTATAAGTTTTACACCTTGGACAATGTGTAACATTTTCTGGTAAACCATAAGTCATACAGTGATGACAAGTCCATGATTTTTCAGTAACTAAATTTACTTTTTTCTTTCTTGTGCTAACACCATTTATTCTCTCATCTGGATCCCCTCCTTGCTGATCTGCTCCACAAACATTACATTCTTCTAAACCCATCCCCCTACAACCACAAACTTTACATTTCCATGTTCCTTCTTCATTTACTACTTTATCCTGCTCCCTTACTTTACACTGAGTACACATTCTGTCCCAACCCTTATTTATCATTCCACAATAGCATTGCCATAAGCCGCTATCGCCATCATCTGGTCCTGGATCTGGACCATACGTACTGTTACTGGCCAATGGGGAGTCTAGGATACAACTTACTAGTTTCTTTCTTTTACTGTCTTTTCATATGGGGGTGGCAGTACTGGGTTTGTTGGAACATCAGGTATGGGGTCTACTTGGGGATGAAGCAATGGTGTAGTATTCCATTGTATCCTCTGTGGACTGTACGTCCAGCCTTCCTTTTCTGCTAAACTTGAAAGTTTCAGAGCACATTCTACTTGATGATCCCATCCTTTGTCAAAAATAATTCCATGTTTCCCTTTAGCTATCTGTTCCCATTTCCCTAAATCTAATTGTCATTTATGAACTAGCGTAAATTCCTTCCAAATCTTTTTCAAATTCCTAGCGGCATCTAAGCCACACCTTTCCCTGGTGATTTCTTCTAATGTCTGCCACTTCTCTTCCTGGGGTATCTCTTTGGACTGTTCTTTTCCCACCTTCCTAGCAACCTGCCTCAGGTACCTTATTGGGGTCTAACCTCTCTGTGGGCTAGCCTTCTTTGGCTTCCTCCTGAGGAACTAGGAACTGGAGTACCTCTCTGTGGGTCTCTCCTGGTAATGTCTAGTGATCCTACACGCTAACCAAATAGCAACACATAATCCAAGACAAACAATTAGGATCACAAACAACACATCACCTATCATATGGGTAAGTGACAGTCCTAGATACACTAATTGTATCTTATTCCCATCCCAGTAATATTGGCTTTAATTTTCTGAAATCACCACAAACAACACATCACCTATCATATGGGTAAGTGACAGTCCTAGATACACTAATTGTATCTTATTCCCATCCCAGTAATATTGGCTTTAATTTTCTGAAATCACCTATCGACTAGTCCTGGTCTTCTAACTAAGCCTGGGAACTGTGGTTCTTATAACTTAACAAAGTCAAGATCGGCTGGCATGCACCGTGAAGGCGCCGTCAAATCCGGTCAACTTGACAAACTAGCTCACGCCTAAATGAGCTATGGAACCATACAGGGTAAAATTTTTATCTAAAACTTCTTCTGGTCACTGGGTTATAGCGGGTTTTCCCTCGCCAGTGGGATGGGGCGTCTAATGACCTTCCAAAGTTTTTAACTAAATGCCAGGCTCATGATATCACAATTATACCTATCTCAGTATATTTAACTATCTAAAAGAGGAACAGACAGTACAAACAAATACAGACAGACAAAACAAATGCAGACAACAGAAGCGCCTTAGGATTCTTAAAATGACCCTCTTTCGCAGAGGCTGGCTATGCCTATCTTACCTTAGAACGGACCCGCTGATGCCTCACAGGGAAGAGCAGAGTATAAGAGTACATAAAAGCTGTCTCTTACCTGGCCAGGTTTTGAAGTCTGCTGTTCCCAGGTGGCATCAGTTGATGTTCCGTTCGGCCGGTGCGATACCTCTTGCGACAAAATAGAGAGTCTCTGTTCGGAGCGCCACGTAATGTTACGTTCAAGTCACTAAGCGGACTTGGTCTGGCTTCTGTTGTCCGATTCCCAATTACTATATTCTAAGAGAAATCAATACACGCGACAAGGTGTGTAGCAAAACCTCAGAGAAACACACACTGAGCAGGGGGCGCTTCTGACCCGTTTTATTGAAAACTTTCATAGTTAGAGCATGCGCAGAACAGACAATTACCTAAGTTAAAAATAATGAGAACAGAATATTTATGACCATGTACAAGGTTGAGTTCAGGGAGTATTTTATAGTTTTCTCAGTTCCCAGAGGCCCCCATGCGAAGCAGCACATTCCTTAGATAAGAAATAAGGGATAAGGAGAAGCCTTGCAAAAGCAATTACAGAAAAGTCCAGCGTTAAAGCGTTACTCTAACATACAGAAAATAAACCATAGTCTTTCAGAACTATGTTTCTTAAATCTGGATCTTCTCAACCTGTCCACCATGCTCTCACCATGCCCCCTTCCTGCTGTCCACCATGCTCTCACCATGCCCCCTTCCTGCTGTCCACCATGCTCTCACCATGCCCCCTTCTTGCTGTCCACATGCTCTCACCATGCCCCCTTCTTGCTGTCCACATGCTCTCACCATGTCCCCTTCCTGCTGTCCACCATGCTCTCAGCATGCCCCCTTCCTGCTGTCCACATGCTCTCACCATGCCCCCTTCTTGCTGTCCACATGCTCTCACCATGTCCCCTTCCTGCTGTCCACCATGCTCTCACCATGTCCCCTTCCTGCTGTCCATCATGCTCTCACCATGCCCCCTTCCTGCTGCCCACCATGCTCTCACCATGCCCCCTTCCTGCTGTCCATCATGCTCTCACCATGTCCCCTTCCTGCTGTCCACCATGCTCTCACCATGCCCCCTTCCTGCTGTCCACCATGCTCTCAGCATGCCCCCTTCCTGCTGTCCACCATGCTCTCACCATGCCCCCTTCCTGCTGTCCACCATTCTTACACTTTGCCCCAGCTGATCTGAACTTTCCTTCCAGACTGCCAGAAGCCAAGGGCTTCTCTGATTGGCTGGGAAATTATCACATCAGAACGTTTGAAGTGGACCAAAACCCTGCTTTATCAGCCTGGGAATCTTATAGATCCCCTCCCCGCGGGGCATCCAAAATCGGGATGCCCCGCTGTGTGAAACCCCCAGGTCGCCCATAAACTCACCTTTCCCAGTTCAACGGCGTATGCACGAGCTGCGGCCGCATGCCCGCTATCCCTCTAGCAGGGCGCGTGCCTGTGTCGGCCATTTGAGAATGGCCAGCACGGCGCGCTCCCTGTTAGAGGGAAGCTCGAGATGCAGCCGTCAGCGCACTCAGAGCCGCTGAGCTTAGACGTTGCTTAGACGCCCATAGCTCAGCGGCCCTCCACAATATTTTTAGTTTCTCATGTGGCCCCATGGAAAAAATAATTGCCCACCCCTGGTCTAGGTCATGGTTATATCTATAGTAACCCATCAAGGCAACTGGACTTGCTGTATCTGAATTTCTTTTGAAGAGAAACGTCTTTAAAGTGGACCAAAACCCAGCTTGATCGGCCGATCCGTTCCCACCGGGCATCCAAAATCGGGATGCCCCGCTTTGTGAAACCCCCCCCAGGTCGCCCGCTACACTTACCTTAATCCCGGTCCAACGACAGACGTGCATAGCTCAGCAGCTCCAAGCGTGCTGATTGGACGATCTTTAAAGAGAACCAAAACATCTTGGGATGCCCTGGGTAAAGGAGCTGCAGGGAAGCATGAAAGCTATTGGAGGAGGGGGTGCCAGTTCCGTCCCCTGTCCGAGAAAACTCTAGAAAAAGGTGAGTATCTCTCTTATGACACAAGGGAGGCCAGTTTAGAGCTCCTATGAACTAGGACCCACTCTTGATTGGTCAGGGAGGGTTTAGGTCTTCTTTAAGAAACGTTGTTTTTGTGTTGTATGTAAAGATGTTTTTTGAACAGATGTGTTTTGGAAATGAGTTTGAATTAAAGGGACAGTCCTGAAGAATACCCAGCTTTTCACCCGCAGCTACTTTGCAATGTTTCCGGGGTCTCTTAATACTCACCCGATGCTGAGATTGTTTTCTGGCACTCTGAGCCCTGCATTAGAGAGATACTCACCTTTTCCTGGCAGAGCTGCACATGAGGGGGGTACAAGAGTGGTTGCACACATCCGCAGCAACCACATCTCCTGTACTTAGGAGTTGAACATGCCTCCTGTTGTTTCCTGTCCCCTATCAGATAGAAGCCTGCTAGAAAAAGGTAAGTATCTCTCTAATGCAGGGATTACAAGTGTCATGAGGGGGTACGTGGGGTTAGTTTCATGTACCTGTGAAATAAGACCCTGTTTCCTGGTACTCTGATCCCTGCATTAGAGAGATACTCACCTTTTCCTGGCAGAGCTGCATATGACAGCTGCACACACCCGCAGCAACCACATCTCCTGTAGTAGGAGTTGATCATGCCTCCTGTTGTTTCCTGTCCCCCATCGGATAGAAGCCTGCTAGGAAAAGGTAAGTATCTCTCTAATGCAGCAGAGATTACTGGTGGCTTGAGGGGGGAGGTGGGGTTAGTTTCATGTACCAAGATCCTCCCTGGAGGGTTTAGGTTTAAAGTGGACCAAAAGTGGACCTAGCGTCTATTAGACACTGGTAAAATACTATTTGGGCCTTATTTAACAAGGGATAGCGCCAGGTAGCGAATGGTGAGCGAACGGTAATGACGGTCACCGCCACGAGAACGCAAGCTCCCCTCCGCAATCACACATTTATCAAGCCAATCCTGCTTAGCGACTGAGATAGCGCCATATAGCGAAGCATTCATCATTATACCAGCCTCACCCCACAGCGCCAGCGAGCGACCTTGAACAGTGACAGGTATGACCTCTCGCTACCTGGCGCTCTCCAATGCATTTCAATGGAGCAATCTTTAAATATTCATAATTAATTGTTATTATTATTTTTTTTTTTTAGTGTCAAAAATTCTGTGACCACTTCTGCAATTTTAGATATTTTTTTTAAGGTAAAAAAAAAAAAAATTGTGCAGAATTGATATTACAGGTCTGATATTAATGTATTCATATTACAAAATGTTTATAAAAACTTGTTTATTTTTTTTTACAAAAAATATGGTTGTTTGGGGGTTAAAAAACTACTTTTAACCCATCGCCGCCAGCGCTCTGGGGTTTAAACAAGCATTTCACAGCGCGAGAATTTTTTGAGCGTGATTTGTTAATGAATATGCTGGGAGCCGTTCGCTATGGCCATTCGCTGTCATGCGCTCCCATACAGCGCGGAACCAGTCAAACAGCGACTCCTAACCCCGTATTCCACATTACCGCACACCGACTGAGTCGCTGTCAACAACCGAACAACGGCCAAGCACAGCGAATACTAGCGGGCGCTGTGAAAATACCGCTCATCTGTCGCTACCTGGCACTATTAATAAATCGGCCTCTTAGTCTGGGTAAATACCCACCCCCTGTGGCATCCTGATTTGGCTGTGTGCGACTCTGCCAGTCGCCCTTGAACCCACGGCCGGCAGCGGTGTCCGGATCTGTGTGCGCCAGGCTGCGCCAGTCGAGTATGGCTAAGCTCCTATCCAGATTCTTTAGCCGCTCATTAATATGCGCAGCCAAGGAATCTGATTGGAGCAGAAGCTGGAGCAGAATGTCCCGGAAATCTGATAGAGGCCCGGGGACGATCAAGCTGGGTTTTTGTCCACTTTAGAACAAAAGCTATCCTCAAAGTAGACCCGAACTCATGTTTTTCACTCACTTGCCCCTTTGTGTGTGAAACCCCTGGGATCGCTGGTTTACTCACCTTGATCTTCGCGCCCATGGTGGGTGTGCAGGATCTGGTCCGACCAGAACTCACCGGTGCTGCGCCCTGTCTACTTATCTTGCAAGAGGTGGATGAGCACCCAAGGATTCCTTGGGTGTGTACAGACCACCGGACCCAATCTCAGGAACAGGTGAGTATTTGCCTGATGTAGGTCTAGCAGCTGCAGGTGTAAAGAGATGAATATTTATGTTTGTTTAGTTTTTTTTTGTTGCTGCAATGTTATTTCAGAATAAAAATAAATTAATCAAAAATATGAAACGAGTCCTTTTTTATGAATAGGGTGGATATCTGTTTTTACTGGTTAGAGGGAGTCTGAATATATATATATATATATATATATATATATTCAGAATCTGTTATATATCGGGGGGCAGCACATATCCCTGTAAATCCTGGTTTCACTTACCTGCAGCCATAGGCTGGCAGTCACAGGGTCTCGGGCTATTGCTGGCTGTGCGTTGCGGTTGCCCCCTCCGCTCATAGCAGATTGGTGACCAACAACCTTTTTAAATTAAAAATGCATGTTGTATTGCTTTAATTTTTTTCAGCTAATGCTTCCCCTAGTGGCTGCTTGTATGTTTAAAATCCTCTTGTTTAAAGCGGAACGACATCCACCATTGGCTTTTCCCTGGGACATCCTGAAGTGGGATGGCCCGAATGTGTGAAACATAATATTAACAATATGGTTGGCACTCCAGATAGATCAATAGAGAAAAAAGTAAGTATTTATGTGGGTGCTACCTCCTGCGGGTTGGATCCCTCCACCAACCCAAAACAAGGTACATTTGTTCAAAATAAATAGGTAGGAGCACACCTATGTGTGAAACCCGTCGGGGCGCCCATAAAAACGTACCTTTTCCTGCTCCCAACGGTGCATGCGTAGGCCAAAACCTCAGCATAGTCAAAATCCCAGATTTTGATCCACTTAAAGTGAAACAAAACCCAGGAATCTGACCTGGGTTTTGTTCCATGTCCCCGGTGCATTGGGATGCCCCGCTGTGTGAAACCCCCCCGGTTTACCCACTAAAACTCACCAGTCCCCGCTCCCAGCGGTGCATGTGTGAGCCATTGTTCACTTAGAGTACTTTGCCTTGGATTACATCATCCGGCAAAGGGCTCTGATTGTGCGAGTAAAATAAAAGCTCTCATTTGAAGAGGAACAACGACCGTTATGGACATCCCTGGGGTCTAAAAGTCTCCAGGGCCGACTGATTCCCTATTCCTGGGGCATTCTTATTTAGGATGCCCCTGCAGTGTAAACCCTGCAATCATCAGGCATACCTACATAGCTGGTGATCCCACAGAGCATGTGCAGGACGCATCTCTGCTCACCTCTATCTGAGGCTCCAGTCTTTTGTGTACGCATAGTACCGGTTCCGGCAGTGGCTCATGCTCCATTCACAAATCCCAGCCGAATGGGCGGACAGAAGTGTGGGGGATGCGGCTCTGCATCTTCCGTGCAACATGGCAGTGCCCAGGATCCAGGAGCGGCATAGGCGCCTGGCTAAGGTTTATTTTTTTTCTTTGTAAGCCCCCATCCTGCCTCAGTGTCAGAGTAGGATGGCATGGCGGGCGGTCAATTTTAACTGAAGTTCTGCTGTAAAATTACACTTTGCAATAATTCATCTTTAATATGACCAGAGTAGCTTATTGGATGAGCAGCTGCACCTGTGCTGTGTGCTCTAGGGGATGTGAGTTTACCTGGCAGCTGGGGAGGGGGTTTCACACAGCAGGGCACCCCAAACTGCTGTGTTAAACTCCAGGGCAAAGGACCAAAACCCGGGATAGTGAAAATCAGGGGTTTTGATCCACTTTAAGTTAATGTGAAGACTCAGAGGTCATTTTTAAAGTGGATTAAAACCCGATGCCCCTGGCCCACTGTGCGAACCTCCATGAAGGCCCTCAATCACTTGCCTTTTCTGTGGTCCCATTCAGATAGGCTGGGCGCAGGAGCACGCCGCACACTACACTGAAACCAGGGCTTCAGTTCCCTGCTCAGTTCCCAAAAAATGCTTTATGCCCTGCATTACAGTTTACATGGCATAAAACGCTGATTGTACAAGAGCCCGCGTATAGCCCGTGGGAGTGGCGAGAGGTGATTTGTTCAAGCAGTCTGTGGGGTTTCACACAGCAGGGCGCCCCAAATCAGGATGATACAGGGACAAGGATCTATCACTAGGATAGTGATAATCATTGACGCTAAGCCCTGCCCCTTTTTACAGGAGGAATCTCTATTTGCCATACAATGATTTCAAGCACCAGCGCAGATAAAACGCAGAAGGCATGGTCTTTTGGGGGTGAGTGCGATTGTAAGGGATCTGCCATCGCCTCAGTGTGAAAGGCACCTAAAAGACTCCCCAGGGCATCCCATTTGGGGATGCCCCACTGGCCCAACAGGTTGCCCAATATCAACTTTCTGGTGGTTCTATGTGGCTTCCCTTTAGATGAGTTGCGATTCATTCACATAGACTGGGGGCGGTAGTGCCCCTCAGACTAGAGGGAAAGCCAGGGCTGTGGCCAGCTGCCATATTTGAGATTCAAGCAAATCAGTGATCTCAAATCTTTGCTACAGTGGTGGAAAAATACCATTTTGTGAATACTCACCTGTAAAATGGGTATTATAAGTATGTCACACACCCCACTTCAAACATTAATAATTACACTAGGGTTAACGCACCGCTAGGTGGCAGCATTGCAGAGAATCTCCAAAAAACTTCAACAGGCCCCTCCCAGTCTATACATACCTGGTACCTCCCAAGAACCTCCCAGTATTAGAACAGCAGTAAGACAAGGTACCAGAACCAAACAATGTAACCCTCAACGTAAAGAACTAAACTTCACCAAATAGAGAGCCAGGATACCGAAAAGGGCGGGTGAAGTGGGGTGTGTGACATACTTATAATACCCATTTTACAGGTGAGTATTCACAAAATGGTATTATTCTAAGTATGTCACACACCCCACTTCAAACATTAATAATTACACTAGGGACATCCAACAGCAGTGTCCAGAAAAGGGTGGGTATCCGAACAGGCAATAACGCAGAAAAAACTCAAACCACTGCAGCCTGCAAAACCTTGCGGCCAAAAACAGCATCCGCTGAGGCCCGCACATCAACCTTATAGAACTTAGAAAAAGTATGAACAGAAGACCAAATTGCAGCCTTACACACTTGTTCAACCGAAGCCTGGTGCTGAAAAGCCCAGGACGCACCAACCGCACGAGTAGAGTGAGCAGTAACTCGGAAAGGAGGATCCTTCCCTTTAGCCGAATAAGCACCAACAATGGCCTGACGAATCCATTTACTAATGGAAGATTTGGCCGGAGCCAAACCCTTCGTAGGCCCACATGGCACAACGAAAAAGGCATCAGTCTTACGAAAAGAAGACGTAGCACGTAGATAGTACCTGACACAACGTACCACATCCAAGCAGTGCAAAGCACTCTCCTTGACATTCTTAGGCTTAGGACACAAAGATGGAAGAACAATGTCCTGGTTAAGATGAAAGGCAGAGACCACTTTAGGGAGAAAATCTGACTTGTAACGAAAAACCACTTTGTCCTGATGATCCTCAAAATAAGGAGCCTGAATAGACAAAGCTGCCAACTCTGAAACACGCCGAACCGAAGTGATGGCCACCAGAAAGGCAACCTTCTGAGAAAGAATGGACAAAGCAACATCCCGCAAAGGCTCAAAAGGAGGAGCCTTAAGAGCAGAAAGAACCAAATTCAAATCCCACACTGGGAGCAAAGGCCGCACATGCGAAACCCCCTGGAAAAAAGTCTTGACCAAGGAATGACTAGCAAAAGATTTCTGGAAAAAAATTGACAAAGCAGAAACCTGCCCCTTCAAGGTACTCAGCTGAAGACCGGAGTCCAGCCCCGACTGAAGAAAGTCCAAAATCCTAGACACAGAAAAGACCCGGCAAGGCAAAGACCTAGCCTCACACCAATCAATATAAGATCTCCAATACCTGTAATAGATGGAAGAAGAAGATCTCTTCCTGGCACTAATAAGAGTCCGAATGACCGCATCCGAAAGACCCTCCTCCTTTAAGATGGAGGTTTCAGCAGCCAAGCCGTCAAAGCCAGCGTTTGTAAACTGGGGTAACATAGTTGACCCTGAGTGAGAAGATCTGGCCGAAGAGGCAGATCGAACTGATCTACGGCCAGACGAACGATGTCCGCGAACCACACCCGCCTTGGCCACCTTGGAGCCACGAGAATGGCGGGAACTCCCTCCAGAACCAACTTTCGCAGAACCCTGCCTAGCATGGGAATCGGAGGAAACAGATAAAGAAACCCCAGGTCCCTCCAGCTCAGGGCATGGCATCCACCGCCAGAGCCAGAGGGTCCCGGGACAGGGACACAAAGGACGGAAGCTTGTGATTGTGACGAGAGGCAAACAGATCCACCTCCGGCGTCCCCCACCGGAGACAAAGTGACCGAAACACCTGGGGATGGAGAGACCACTCCCCTCGACGGGACGCACACCGGCTCAGAAAATCCGCCTCTGTGTTTTCCACTCCCGGAATGTAAACTGCCGAGATGCAAGGGACATGAGTCTCCGCCCAGACCAAAATCAGAGACACCTCCCTGTGGGCACCCAGACTGCGAGTCCCTCCTTGGTGATTGATGTAAGCAACCGCCGTCTGATTGTCTGAGCGAACCTGAACCGGCAGACCTTGTAATTGATGCGTCAAGCGAGACAGAACCAACCTGATGGCTCGCAATTCCAGAACATTGATGGGCAAGTGGGCCTCCTGAGGGTCCCACTGCCCCTGAAACCGAAGATCCTTCCAAAAGCCTCCCCAGCCTGACAAACTGGCATCCGTGGTGAGTTTCCCAAAGCGGGGTCAGAAACGACCTGCCCTTCAGAAGGTTGTCCGAGACCAACCACCACAGAAGGGACTGCCGAACCCGAGGGGCCACGAGGCCACCATCAACCCCACCAGTCTCATCCCCAGACGAATGGACGGATGAGGATGGGAGAGGAGCAGCTGGACCAATTCCTGAATCATCAGAACCTTGGCCTGAGGGAGAAACACTCTGTGCTGGCAGGAGTCCAACGACATCCCCAGAAAGGTCACCACCCTGGCCGGAACCAGCGAGGACTTGGGGTAATTGATCACCCAGCCGAACCTCTCCAACATAGACACCACCGTGCTGGTGTCCCCCTCTGCTTGACTGAAGGAAGGAGCCATGATGAGAAGATCGTCCAGGTAAGGCACAATGCGAATCCCCTGAGCTCTGAGCAGGGCCATCACCCCCGCCAACACCTTGGTGAACACTCTCGGAGCAGAGGTGAGGCCGAATGGAAGAGCCACAAACTGAAAATGCTGATCCTCCACCACGAAACGAAGGAACCGCTGATGAGCAGGAAAGATCGGCACGTGCAGGTACGCATCCTTGATGTCTATGGACGTCATAAAGTCCCCCTGCCGAAGCGAACCGATCGCAGACCGCAGGGTTTCCATGCGGAACTTCCGGGGACGAATAAACCTGTTGAGAAACTTCAAATCCAGAATAGGACGGAAGGACCCGTCCTTTTTGGGAACCGTGAAGAGATTGGAGTAAAACCCGCGCCCTACCTCTGAAGAAGGAACCGGGCAAATGACAGCTAAATCTAGAAGATTCCTTACTGCCGCCAGGAGCCCCTGCGCGGCCAAAGGATCCAAAGACACCCGAGACCTGAAGAACCTTGGAGGAGGACGGGACTCGAACTCCAACTTGTAACCGGCCGAAACCACCTCCCGGATCCATCTGTCCGGGACCTCCTGGTCCCACACCCGGGAGAAAAGTTGCAACCGTCCCCCCACCCGAACGGGTGAGGGCGCCCCCTCATTGCTGGGTGGGCTTGGCAACCGGCTTGGGCTTGGCACCCCAGACGCGAGTGGGACGGCCACGGCCTCTGCCCCTATTCCAACTGGCGCCCCTGGGGGCCGAGGAGCCCGCACCCCTACCGGCTCCGACTCCCTGAAAGGACGGATTGAACTAGACCGTCCCCCGAAAGGAACGGCGAAATTTCTTGCGCTGAGGTAACTTACCTCCCTTGGCAACAGAATCCAGCCTCTCACCAAAAAGCCTCAAACCCAAAAAGGGCAGAGCCGTGAGCGATCTTTTAGAATTAAAATCAGCCGTCCACTGTCTCAACCACACACAGCGCCGGATAGCCACCAGCAAGGCAGTAGCCCTGCCACACATTAACATGGCATCCTCCTGAGCGGCCAGGATAAAAGACAAAAAAGAATCGCAGCGCTTAAGCCCAAGGGACTCATCACTGGTGGGCTCGAGATCCACCCCCAAGTCCCTGACAATAGACCTGACAGCAAAAGTCAAAAGAGCCGAAGCACAGACAGGCCTTAACACCGAACCCGCACATACAAAACCATGACGGGCAAGCTGATCAATCCGGCGATCCTCGCCGTCCCTGAGCGAAGTCGTGTCAGGGGAATGCACGACCGCCGTGTTTGACAGTCCCAAGACCGGAGTATCTACCTCAGGGGGAACAGACCAACGCTTCATCAATTCCCCTGGAAAGGGATACTTCCTATCCCAGCTAGACGGCACACCAACAAGACGTGTAGGTTGCTCCCATTGCTTGAAAACAATCTCTTCAAAATGCTGTTGGCTGGGAAACTCCAAACGCTGCTTGGACACCCCAAAAAGCTGACCCTTAGGCCTAGGAGCAACCACCGGAGGCTCCAAATCCAAAACCTCAAACATCTGGCTCAGAATGGTAGAGGAATCGAGAGGGAGGCCGTCAGCCTGATCCCCCTCAGAACCCAGCAACTGCTGAACATCAGAATCTTCTTCCTCAATGAGCTCACCATCTTCACGGGGACGATCCGACCAATCCAGATCTCCCACAACTTCCTCATCTGAATCCGGCGGAGGCGGAGACAGATGCTTCCGCTTAGCTGAAGCCTTCTGAGCGGCTATAGCAGAAAACCGCTTCTCAAGGCTGGTCAAACGGGCACATACCTCAGACTGCGAATCCCCGCCCAGGACAACGTCACACGGGGTCCGGAATAAGCGAGGGGGAGAGGGAGATGGCGCGGCTGACGAAGTGCTAGGCACCGGAGTACTGGACTGCCGTACAATGTTCTGCTGTGCACAAGGGATACACAAAATGACATCATCTCCCTGGAGCGGAGTCCCACAACCCCCGCACACCTTGGATTGTCCCGAAGAACCATTCCCGGTATCTGTGGCAGCCTCCATGTGGTGAATTTTATGGTATTCGCAGAACCCAGGGATTTATGCGGTACGCGACCCGGGATGCCCCTAAATAACCTAACAATTGTCTAAAGATTGTCACAAGATCCTAACCCAGGGGAATAGCATAAAAACCCTTATGAATATATATAAATATATATATATATTGCAATGAAAAACACCCCCCACGAGCCAGGTATATAAGACCGGGAGAGCCCTGCCAGACGGGATCCCAGGATCTGAAAGACACAAAGGGAGAGGGACAGGAGTCAATCCAGGCACAATAATACCTAAAACAACACACAACATAACATACAACCCCCCCTCCCCCCCCCTCATTAACCATAGACACAGGAAATGGTTAAAATACACGACCAGCACTTTAAATATGTGCAGGAGCGAGGAGGCAGGAGGAGGAGGAGGGGACGCAATACGGGGGGCCAGGCCACCAACATTATGTGAGCATCCCCCGCAAGAAAACTAAAACGCCTACCTGAGAGAGAGCACAGCGCAGCTAGGCACCGCAGAAGATGGCGGCCCGCAACACAGCTCAGAGACGTGAGGGAGGGGAAGACGAGCCCCGGGAGCGCGGGAGCCGAGAAGGCCCCGCCCCTTCGGGACAACCAATCAGTGCGCGGCCCCGCCCCCTTGCAGCGTCAGCGTCAGCAGGCAGAGACCGCGCTCAGACCTCTAAGACGGGACCGGCGGAGCAACCTGCCGGTTCCCAAGTGCGCACAAAGAACACAGACCCACACACTGATCTCCTCTGTTCCCCCCCCCTGTGCAGACCGGACACGCAATAAAAATTAGCCACAGTAAAACAGCGATAAGCCCAACCATTCACGCTCACAATGCAGCAGCGCAACAGCCACACTCACACAACATGTCACCGTCCCAAAACGCGCCCCACACCCCGGAATGTGGAATAACAAAAATCCCAGGGCTAGGCACATCCTGACCGCTAACCTCCTATTAAATGGGGGCATCCCACATCCGGATCACCACTCCGGGAATCCCGCTATGCCCCGCAATGAAGGGTCGAGCGGAGGAGCTAATCTCCTAGGCCCCAATGGTGCCGGCTACCTTTTGCCCGGCCTACAGCCGAAGCTGGGAGGCTGCCAGTAAATAGATATACTCTCAAACAAGAGCCGGGCAGAAATAGACCACGGGGGGGGGGGGCGGGGGGATACCCCGGCTACCTGCAAGCAGGAGACTTCTTTCTTCTGTCTTGTCGCCACCTTGCAGAGAACAACACTGGGAGGTTCTTGGGAGGTACCAGGTATGTATAGACCGGGAGGGGCCTGTTGAAGTTTTTTGGAGATTCTCTGCAATGCTGCCACCTAGCGGTGCGTTAACCCTAGTGTAATTATTAATGTTTGAAGTGGGGTGTGTGACATACTTAGAATAAAGCTGTTATTTTTTCTGGTCGTGTCCCCCCTCTATTCACAAACCAGGCTTTTGTCTATCCCGGGTTTTGTTCCATGCCCCAGGCAAACTGGGGGGTTCCACACAGCGGGGCATCCTAAATTGGGATGTCCCTCTGTGTGAACCCCCCTAGTTTGCCTGTGACAGCTTACCTTTCCCTGGTCTAACAGTGCATGTCTCCCTAGGAGTGCGCGCACTCCTGCCTCACCCTATCTGTATGGCTGAGGTGGGAGCGCATGCACAGCCCAAGGGATTCAGGGTTTGCGACCACTTGAAAACAATCAGAGCGGGTTTCTGAATGACATAGTCATGGCTGGGAAGAGGTTAAATATTACCGCTGATCTGGGGGGGGGGGGTTTCACAACAAAATGGCATGACCTGGGGAAGCTCAGCGGCCGGACCTGGAATCTTTGCATACAGCATTGATTGGACGAGAGCCAGCACATGTGCCATGGGACCGCTGGAAAGGTATATTTTCATGGGCGATCTGGGGGGTTTCACGTAGCGGGATGCCCCAAATCGGTATACCCGATGATAGTTAAAATCCCAGGTTTTGTTCTTCCTTAATCAGCCTAACAAACAGTAAAAAAAAGATATTTTTTTGTAATAACTCAAAAATAATATAGTTAGACTGTGGTATAACTAAATGAGTGAACATTAAATGGGGCCCTTTTAGGGGTCATGCAATAAACTTTTGTCTGTCTTATAAAGTGGACCTATCACCACTGATGCCGGCTCTGGAGTTTAAATGACTCCAGGGCGGTCCCACTGTGTGAGCCCGCAACCCGCTTACCTTTCCCCGGTCTATCCCTACGAGTGTGGTCCGTCAGCACATCCCGGGCATCCCTGCAGCAGTGCCCGCTGCTTTATGCCATGCATTAGTATGTCTGCGCGAAAGCTGAGTGGAAAGGGTGATCAGGGGGGGTTTTACACAGCAGGGCATCCTTATTCCTGATGCCCCCGGTGCAAGAATCTGTCACCAGTGTTGAGGGGTAGCTGTGACCCCCGATAAGTCTTGTCTGGCGTCTCTGACTCAACCTCTGTATTATTCACCCTTTAACAACCGGTTGGAGAATCATGTGTTTAAATTTAAGAGAGAGACATGCACAGCTGGACATTTCAACACATGACTCTGTCTTTATTGAAGGAAGAATGTATCTTTAAAGACCAAGGAGAGCTTTAGCTTGCCCCTCCCTTCGTAAGAAACATAATTTTCACATAATTCACACAGAATAATGTTATCTCGCAGTTGGCATTAGGGAGTTACTTATCCTAACCTTGGGTGCATGGAATGCTCTTGCTGTGGCAAGCCTCAGAATCACACATACACCACAAAGCTTAAAGTGGACCAACACCCAGGATTTTGACTATCCTGGGTATTGGTCCACTTCCCCGGGGCACCCCGATCGGGGGTGCCCCGCTGTGTGAAACCCCCCAGAAAGCCCCCAAAACTCACCTCTCCCTGCTCCCACGTGGCCGCGCCGTCCAATCGGCGCCGACGGACAAGCAGCTTGCCCGTCGGCGCCTCCCGCGCGTCACTCTTGACGTGTGCGCGCCCGTGCCGGCCATTCAGAGACGGCCGGCGCGGGTGCGCGCACGCCTAGAGGGGCGCGAGGGAGGCGGCGACGGGCAAGCTGCTTGTCCGTCGCTGTCAATCAGCTTGTCCGTCGGCGCCGATTGGACAAGGTAAGGTGATTTGGGGTGTTTGGGGGGGTTCACCCCGCGGGACATCCCGATCTCGGATGTCCTGCGGTGTGGGAGGTGATCGGCCCGGGAATCTTATAGATTCCCGGGCCGATCACCTCAGGGTGTTGGTCCACTTTAAGGTAAAACTCTAAGTCTATGGCCTCGATTCAATAAAGGTAGAAAAAAAATCTCATGGTAGTAAAAAATTCAATTCATGAGAAAAAAGCCTGAGAATGTCACTGTTACTGAATCACTTGAAAAAAAATACAATGAAAGTCAATGGCAGCTTTTACTACAGTGTAGAGAGGAGTAAACAGTTCTCTACTTTTCTTAGGAGTAAAAAAGTGCCATTGACTTTCATTGTCTATTTATCTGGTGATTCAGTAACAGTGACATTCTCAGGCTTTTTTTCTCATGAATTGAATCTTTTACTACCATGACAATTTTTTTCTACCTTTATTGAATCGAGGCCTATATATATTAAAGCAGCAAGATGGCTGAAATGATGTCAAAGAAAGAGAGAGAAAGAGAATTAACCCTTCAACCAGCATAGTCAAAGTCTTGGGAGGTCTACTTTAACATACCTACCAACTTTTCAGTATGGGAAAGAGGGGCATTTGTTAAATTAGGCCACACTTCCTCATTAATTGATGGATAGTAGATAGGTTATAACAGTTAAAACAATAGAAACACTTTCAATAGGCAAATAAATAATTTATTGGTGCAGATCTGCATGTTAAACCTCAAAGAGGGGGCAAAGGAGAACAGTAAAGGGCAGGGGGGCACCGACTCCAAAAAGGGACATGTGGGAGGTATGACTTTAAAGTGGACCAACACCCAGGATTTTGACTATCCTGGGTTTTGGTCCACTTCGGCGGGGCACCCCGATTGGGGGTGCCCCGCTGTGTGAAACCCCCCAGAAACCCCGAAAAACTCACCTCTCCTCGCTCCCACGTGACCGCCGCTGCCAATCCCCGCCGACGGACAAGCGGGAGGCAGCGACGGACAAGAGAGCGCGCCTCCCGCGCATCACTCATACAGGCCGCTTGACAAACGGCCGGCGCGGGTGCGCGTCCTGCTAGAGGGACACGTGGGAGGCGGCGGCGGGAGCCGCTGGATCGAGGATAAGGTAGGGATTTCGGGGATCTGGGGGGGTTTCACACAGCGGGGCACCCCCATCGGGGGGGCCCGCTGTTTGAAAACCCCCAGAAACCCCGAAAAACTCACCTCTCCCCGCTCTCACGTGACCGCCGCTGCCAATCCCCGCCGACGGACAAGCGGGAGGCAGCGACGGACAAGAGAGCGCGCCTCCCGCGCGTCACTCATACGTCCTGCTAGAGGGACGCGCGGCGGCGCCGCTGGATCGAGGAGCAGGTAGGGATCGGGGTGCCCCGCAGTCAGGGGTCTGATCGGTCCGGGAATCTTATAGATTCCCGGGCCGATCTTGGGAGGGTGTTGGTCCACTTTAACTCAATTCAAGCTGCAGCTAGACAACTAAAGACTGAATGAATGGCGCTTCCTTTCTCTAAATGATGCTAAGTGAGCAGAAATATAAAGTGGAGGAGCAACAATGATGGGGTCCCCGGAGCGGTGGCACCCCCTGTACTGTAGTTACGCCCATGGCTGGCCTAAGGTAAGAGTCACCCAGTGTATGATTTCAGGATGGCGCCCCCTAGAGACTCACAAACAAAATGAAGAAACAGGAAAAGAGGGAGGTAAAGAATGAAAAAAAAAAGAGTGGGCGAGTGAGAAAAAAGAAAGAGAGAGTTGAATAGGATTCCAGAGAAAGGAAAAAGAAGAGAGAGCTAAAGAAAGAGATTGAAATAAAAAGAGACAATGAAGGAGAAAGAAAGAGGAAGAAAGAGAACGAGTTGGATAGGATTGCAGAGAAAGGAAAAAGAATAGAGAGAGAAAGACAGAAAGAGCTGAAGAAAGAGAAATAAAAAGAGACAATGAAAGAAAGAGGAAGAAAGAGAACGAGTTGGATAGGATTGCAGAAAAAGAAATAGCGCAAAAAAAGGAATGAAAGAGAGAATGAAATAAAGAGACAATGAAAGAGAGAGGAAGATAGAAAGAGGAAGAAAGAAATAAAGAAAGAGGAAAAAGAGCAAGAAAAAAAGGAAGAAAAATAAGAGAGAAAGAAAGGGAGAAAATAAATAAACCGGAAAAAGAGAGATGGAGGAAAGGTAAATAAAAAGGGGTTATTTTTTAAAAATGAGGGGCCGGCTCGTCCAGTTGAGAGCTTCTGGCGACCAAAGAGGTTGGGGTGGCGTCTGATGGTAGCGCACACCTTGCACACCACAAAGTCTGCCCATGGTTACACCCCTGCAATTAGATAATAATAAGAGAGAGTTGAATAGGATTCCAGAGAAAGGAAAAAGAATAGAGAAAGACAGAAAGAGCTGAAGAAAGAGAAATAAAAAGAGACAATGAAAGAAAGAGGAAGATAGAGAAAGAGTTGGATAGGATTGCAGAAAAAGAGAAATAGAGCAAAAAAAAGGAAAGAAAAATAATACAATGAAATAAAAAAGACAATGAAAGAAAGAAAGAGGATAGGATCGCAGAAAAAGAGAAATAAAGCAAAAAAAAAAATGAAAGAAAGAGAGAATGAAATAAAAATAGACAATGAAAGAGAGAGAAAGATAGAAAGAGAAGGAAAGAACGAGGAAAAAGAGCAAGAAAAAAAGGAAGAAAAATAAGAGAGAAAGAGGTTGGGGTTGGGTCTGATGGTAGCGCACGCCTTGCACACCCCAAAGGCTGCCCATGGTTACACCATACCTCCCAAGTGTCCCTGATTTGGAGGGACTGTCCCTCTTTGAAGTCCATGTCCCCATGCCCCTCGTTGTTCTCATTTGTCCCTCTTTGAGGTGTAACATGCAGATCAGCATCAATAAATGATTCATTTGCCTATTCAAAGTGTTTCTATTGTAACTGTTACATCCTATTTCCTATCAATCAATCAATGAGGGGGCGTGGTCTAATTAAACAAATGTCCCTCTTTCCCACCCTGATAAGTTGGTAGCTATGGTTACACTCCTGCAATTAGATATACTAAATTAGAATTACTCAATCTAATTATAATACAGTCTTATTATTAAAAAGTATTAAAATTATTAAAAATATAATTATACGCTAATGAAAATAGTTGAGTAAAACAACTGAGGTACGTGGACGCTTGCTCCTTTGTGCGCTAACAGAATGTAACAATAAAGTTGCAGCTTCAGTGACGTCACAATGGTCAGGCCTGCGGCCTGCTCATGGTATATAGTGCGCGTGCGCGTCTCTTTATCGAGCGTAGAGCGCGGCCTGCCAGTTAGCTTTCTGCGCGTCACTGTCTGTGGCGTCCACTACGCATGCGCGCCGCGTTCTTCCTTTTTCCTCGTTACCAGAGCCGCTGGACGCAGCGGAAGGCCGCAAACGGTCATGGAGTTAAAGCGCATATGTCAGCTGTGCGATGTGAAGGTGACGTCTGTGGTGCAGATGTACCAGCATGTCTCCGGTAAGAAGCATATGCTCAAAGTCACGCAAACGATGCCCGAGGTGCTACAGCATCTGTCCCGACTGCAGTATATTTTGGACCATCACGTGGACGAGGACCCGGTGCTGGGTCTGGAGCATGTGCTGGAGGTTCCGGTGGGCCCCTCCTACTCCTACACCTGCCTTATGTGCTGTGCCGTTGGCGACCTGGCGGCCATGTACGGCCACCTCGTAGACCCTGCGCACAACGCCCTCTACATCCAGCGCCACCACCCCACTGAGACTGTCCATCGGGAAGAGTTTGACATACCCTTCGATTATTTCAAAGCCCTGCACTATGCCGCCATGAAGATCGAAAAAAAGTTTGGGCGCAAAAAAATCCTGGAAAAACCACCCGGATTTGACTGCGCCCCGCTTCTGTCGGCGCCGGATACCGCAGTGACAATGTTGAGCGCGCCCACCAAGCCGGGGACCTCCGCCATGAAGGAGGCGCGTTTGCGGGAGAGACCACCTCGAAATTCTAAGCCCCTCCCGGCAAGGGAGGAGCATCCGGGCCACAGGGGCATGGGGCCGCCGAAGCATATTGTCAAACGCGTAGTGAGGTCGCGGGCCATGGACGCCATCGAGGAGATGCAGTTTAGGGACAACGAGGAATTTTTGGGATTTCTGAGCACATTCGATATTGACGATGACGAAGATGCCTCGTACCTCCAACGCATTATACAGAACTGCACCGGTGCGCTGCTGAGGTTTAGGGAGGAGTTGTCGAAGGCGGGGCCCCAACAGACGGCGACTCTTTCGCAGCAGGCGTCTGCAAGCCGGAAGCCCGAAGGTTTTGTACCTAGGAGGGATTCTGGATTATCCGGGTCTAAAACTGCTGTAACTAAGCGGCCACCCAGTCCCCCTGCACTTACCCCTAAACGTGTACCAATGCCAGGGGTGAGTCCTTCTTCAATGCCTGGCGGGGACCACTCTCCCATGCGAGGTGTGGAGCACTCTGCTTTGCCTTCAACTAGGATGGACAAAAAACCCTCAGCTGTGCCAGATGTGAACCCCTCTTCAATGTCTGGCCTGAATCAATCAACCATTCCGGGTGTGAATACCTCCCCGATGTCTGGAGTGAACGCCTCAGCATTGCAGGGCATGAATCCTTACACCAGAAAGGGCATCGATCCCCCAGCCATGCCGGGCTTGAACCCCTCTTCAATGTCTGGTCTGAGTCCATCCACCATTCCGGGTGTGAATACCTCCCCGATGTCTGGGGTGAATGCCTCAGCCATGCCAGGCATGAATCCTTACACCAGAAAGGACATCGATCCCCCAGCCATGCCGGGCGTGAACCCCTCTTCAATGTCTGGCCTGAATAAATCGGCCACGGTGAGCGCGAACACCTCCACTAAGTCTGGCATGAATCTACCCACCATGCCGGATGTGAAAACCTCCCAGATGTCTGGGGTGAACCCCTCCGTTTTGCCCGATGTAAATCCTTCTTCCAAGCTGGGTGTGAACCCCTCACCAGTATCTGCTGTGAACCCCTCTGCTTTGCCTGGCATGAACCCCTCCTCCATGTCTGGCGTGAACCCCTCCACCTTGCCTGGAACTAGGCTGGGTGTCAATCCCCCCGCTGTGTCTGGCGTGAACCCCTTTTCAGTGCCAGGAGCTAAACCTTCCCATCCCTCCACCTTTCCAGGATTGAGCCCCTCTCGGATGCCTGCCTCAAAACCCACCCCAAGTTTTGTCCCCAATCCCACCTCTAATCCCGTCATTGACCTTTTCCCCAAAAACGCAGCCACGGACCTTTTCTTCAACAGTATCAAAAACATGGAGGAGTCGGACGTTGTCACGGCCTTCCGCAGCATCGCCGCCAGCAATCCCGCTTTCCGGGCAATTGATATACCTTCTGTTGTCGCTTACCTGAAGGCCACGGGCAGGTTAAAGAGCTGAGGCCCTGAGCAAATTGGAGACTAAAAAATGTGTGTTCTTCCTGAGCTTTAGGACACTTAGTAATGGATGAACTAGTAACGGCAATAAAGACTTAGAGGGATGTTCCAGGCAAAAGGTTATATTAGGCTGCTTTCCCCATGCTGGCTGACAGGGGCGACATCTTTCATTCCACATCATAAACCCTATAGAACTTGTTCCCTTCTGCTGACTTCTGACTTTTCACTTCTGATTTTTTTTTTCAGGGTCTCCTAAACAAATTGAATTCTGAGGGGATCCTCACATTGAAATGTGTGGAGGCCCTGCAGAAGGAAGAGAGTTCACTGGGAGTAAGGCTGAATGATAGTTGCCATTGCTGTCAGCCAGCACAGGGAAAGCAGAGCTCTATTAACCCTTTGCCTGGAATGTCCCTTTAGCACAATGCCCAGCGCCATCTTTGTTGACCTGTTTCTGATTACCTGCCGACAATGCTGCTCTTTGCATGTTTAGAGCTGGCCTGGTGCATCATGGGACCAGCTTGAATGCTCTGGGTAGATGACTGCTGATTACTACATTAAAAGATGTCTGTGGGCAAGTATAGCATTCTTAATTTATGTTTTGCTCTCTCCAATATCTAAAGTGGACCAAAACCCGGGATTTTCACTTTCATCCTGGGTTCAGGTCCACCCCCCTGTGAGAAACTCTGCTATTCGCCCCTCTTACTTGCCTTTCCTCAAGCCCATGGCACAGGCATGGCTCTTGTTCAATCAGAACAGGCTGTGCATATTAATGTGCGGAATCCTAGCTGTACACAACATCACTCACATCCTTTGGCTGTGCGCAGCCACGCCAGCCACTTATATTCGGCGAGTGGCTGCGCAATGCCCGAGAAGGATGCAAGTGATGCTGTCGCCTGAGGGCTTGTTGGTGAGGTAGGCATATCGAGTAAAGGGTTCACCAAGTGGGGCAATTCAATTTGGGATGCCCCGGAAGATGAATTTAGGTGGCCCTAGACTCTGAGTCACTTTTGGCCCCCTTTAAAGATTAACAAAACCCTGGATTTTCGCTATCACAGGTTTGTTCCACAGCTGTGATTTGGGATGCCCCAGTAAATGAACCCCCCCCCCCCCCCCCCAGGAACATCTTTCTAAATCTCCAACAATCCCACAGCATGTGGGTTCGCATATCAATGTTCTATTACACTGAATGAAACCGGTGTGGCAAGCTGATCCTTAGCCACTTCTCTTCCCAGGGTATTATATTGTGGGACGCATATGTGCCGTGGGGTTAACATCTGGCCAGGGACCTTGGATTTTAACTATAAAGCTATTCCTCTGTATAAGCTAAAGTTCTGCCCCCTGTCCTGGAAGGGCAGGCAACGTGCAGCATCGTGATTGGTCAATTCGTGAAATTGGTATCTGCTTCACCAATGTTGTGGTGTTCCCTATTATAACAAACATTCCTATCACTATCAGTCAGCTCTGAGATAGACTCCATTTTTTTTTTTTTTTTTCTGGTAGAGCTTCATACAATGGGGAAGAGTTGACACACCACACCATAGGAGCCATGCTCACTCAAGTGTGTACTTCCTACCCATCAATCATACTTTCATGCCTGGTTTTGGCTAAGGATCTTCACCTACAGTAGGGGCATCCCAAATCTGGATCTCCCCAAGGATAATTTTTTTTTTTTAGGGACCTAAAGTCACAATCCTGATTTGGGATGCCCTGCTGTGTGTACCCACCTCCCCTGATCGCCCACTCCACTTACCTTTTCACCGATACTATGACATATGCACAGGTTTTGGAGTCATAGGGAGGGCACCCTGTGGATTAGGTGTTCCTGCGCGGCTGGCCTATCTGAATGCAGGGATGCTCACGGCGAGGGAACAGCGGCAACGTAGGGGGTTGGCGGGTGATCTTGGGGATCAACACATTGGGGTATCCCAAATCAGGATTCCCCAGGGGCACCCTGTTGTCCGCCCCTGGTGTCTTTTTAGACTCCAGGGCCAGCTGCAGCGGTGATTGGTCCACTTTAGGAACTACAGATTACACAGATTTTTTTTTTTTTTTATTAGGGTTAAACATTCCTATAGATTGTTCTGTTTATTTACAGATGACTCTTAGTATTAACTGTACATTAGGAGCTTATATACCTGCTGTTTTTTTATTTTCTTTCTCTAGAGGGCATATTTATATGAGTTACTTTATAGCAGCTCTCCATCTTTCCCTGCAGCTCTTCTTTAGTTACATAGTTGAAAACATACATATGTTCATTAAGTTCAACCAAGGATGTTGGAATAGGGGAAGTTATTAAATTTTTTTTTTTTTAATTTAAAGCGGTTGATGCCGTAACAAGCTTCTGTGGGAGGCTATTCCACAGATTTATAGGTAGTTCTTATGGTAAACAATGATTTTACTAGAAATCCCATTTCCCCAAATTTTTTGTATTGGCCATTTATATATATATTCAAGTTATTCATCCCCCCCCCCCCAGTCATTTCCTCTTAAGACTAAACAGATTTAATTCTCATAATCTTTCCTCATAAATAAGACCCTTCATTGGTGGCTCCTCTGCTCCCTTTCCAAAGTCAGGGCGTCCTTTCTATGAATGGGAGCCCAGAACTGGACGGCATATTCCAGGTGAGGGTGCACCAGAGCCTTGTAAAAGGCAAAATTACTTACCTATCCCGTGATTCCAGGCCTCTATTAATGCATGATAATATATTGGTGGCCTTGGAAGCAGCTGCTTGGCATTGCATGCTGGTATTTAGCCTGTGATCTACCAGTGCCCCCAGATCCTTCTTAAAGTGGACCAACACCCAGGGGGGATCGGCCTATAAGATTCCCGGACCGATCAGATCCCTCCCCGCGGGGCATCCGAAATCGGGATGTCCCGCGGGGAGGAACCCCTCAGGAGGCCCACAATCCTTACCTTACCGGCGATCCAACGGCGCGAGACGCGGCCGCGTCTCTCGCTTCCCTCTAGCAGGGTGCGCTCCCGCGCCGGCCGTTTTGTGAATGGCAGGCGCGCTCCCTGTTAGAGGGAAGCGAGGGACGCAGCCAATGACAGCGCTCTGGTATGCGCGTCCAAGCGGCTTTGGACGCGCATACCAGAGCGGCTCTGAGCGCTGTCATTGGCTGGACGAGGTCACGTGGGAGCAGGGAGAGGTGAGTTTTTGCGGCGATCGGGGGGGTTTCACACAGCGGGGCACCCCACCTAAGTGGACCAACACCCAGGATAGTCAAAATCCTGGGTGTTGGTCCACTTTAACTAGTCATTCTCCCAATTTTACTCCCCCCAAGGACATATTTGTCCTTCAGGTTGTTAGATCCCAAGTGCATGACTTCACATTTTTCCACATTGAACTTCATTTGCCAAGTGGATGCCCAGACACTCGGTGTGAAAGTCAGCCTGAAGCTTGTGAGCATCTTCAATAGATTGCTCTGTGCTACATATCTTTGTGTCATCTGCAAAAAGACAGTGCTTCTAATCCCATCTTATATGTCATTTATAAACAAGTTGAATAATAGTGGGCCCAGGACTGAACCCTGTGGTACACCACTTACAACTGGGGACCATTCAGAGTAGGTATCATTAACCGTAGGTATCATTAAAGGAGCAGTATCGCGAAATTTGCATTAAAAAAAGATAAATAATGAAATAGCCACACAATAGCTTCTAACGTGTATAAATAATCTGGCGATAGAAAAAAGAAAAGATGTATGCCTTTCTTTTAAATTGTATAATGACAATGGCTCAATCTATTTGCTGAATAGGGAGATCTGCTGGGTTGTATTTAGTGAGCTGCTTCATTTAGCCCACTGGTCTCCTAGCAACACTTTACCTCAGAGGCTGACACTGTAATCAGTGGTAACGGCTGTGTGTGTGTGAGGTGCTGCTTTTGCTATGAGACCAGGTGACTCAAATGTGTAAAATCTATACAAAATAAACTAAACTGACTGAAAATAACTGACATTCTTCTTTGAATAACTGTGCAGGAAAATCTAAAGGTATTAAAGTGGAACAAAACCCTGAGTGGCGACCCTGAAGTCTATAAGACCCGGCCATTGACCTTGCCCCTTGGGCATTCTAAATCAGGATGCCCCACTGTGTGAAACGACCCCTGGATAACCACAGATCCCCCCATTTTTCTGCCGCGCTCACGCAGATAGTCATTTAGACAGGTCGGGCGGCCAGGAAGGTTACTGCTCAGGCTCCCCATCTGCGTGAAAACAGAGCTGATTGGATGAGAGCCCGCGCATGCGCTGTGGGACAGGGAAAGGTACGTTTTCACAGGCCAACTTGGGGATTTCACATATCAGGGCATCCCAAGTCAGGATGCCCCTAGGCCAGATAGTGAAAATCCTGGGTTGGGCTTTGCTCAAAACACACAAAGCTGAAAGAAAGATCATATGGAAAAATGAAAAATAAGAATATGAAAGAGAAAATGGTAAACTGAAAGATTCTGCAGCAAAGCCAATATGAAGGGAAAACTGTCAAAATCAGCTAAATGACTTCTAGAGCTTTTCTCTCTGTTTTAGATATATAAGTTCTGGCCAGGCAATGTTGCAATGTTGTTATCTTATGCTGGACGGCTGCCAGCACTGAACAGCTGATACTCTGATACATTGTTTCATCCCTCTCCTCAGCGTGGAACAGGCCAGAGGACCAACACTCAAAAGACATAAACATGAGCTATTAGTCTCCAGCTGCACAACACACACATCATTTTTTTCTAAATTTGTAATTCTTACTCCAACACCTACCTACATTCAAAGTACCATTTAAATAAGTCACCAAGAAAAATTCGTGATATTGCTCCTTTAACCATAGCTCTCTGCACATGATCCTGCAGTCTTCAGTTTTCAATCCAGTTACAAACTGTATTTTCTAATTCTAAAATTCACCAATAAGCGTCTATGGAGGACAGTGTCAAATGCTTTTGCAAAATCCAGAAAAACTATATCTACAGCCGCCCCTCTGTCCATGCTTCTACTTGCTTCCTCATATAAACCGTGCTGGTTGTCGCTTATTATAATAAACATAGTTACAAATTTGTGTATGTAGTCCCTTAATTAGCCTCTCAAACTATTTTTCCACTATGGATGTTAAACTTACTGGTCTGTAATTGCCCAGAGAAGTCCTGGAGCCCTTTTTATAAATGGGCACCACCTTTGCCCTGCGACAGTCCCTTGGCTGTTAGTGAGTCTTTAAAGATCAAGAACAGGGGCGGTGAGATAAGGGAGCGGAGTTTTTTAAGAACTCTTGGGTGAAGTCGATTTGGTACTGGAGTCTTATTCACATTTAAAGTAGGGACAGAACAGAGAAAGAAAGTGGGTATAGGTCAAACCCACACAGCTGCAACCTCCATGTGCGACCACGCCATTAGTACAAATTGATTCAACCATTCAAGGTGTTACATAGAAAAAGACTTTATTTCTGCTAAATAAGCAGCTGTTAAAATAGAGAGTAAAAAGTAACAGAAGGGGCTAGACAGACCTACCCCTGCTACCACATATACAATTATGTCAGATCATTGTCATGGGTTTTAAAGGCCCATGATTGTAAATTTACATACAATATACTATAGCGTGAATGATTCAGCCCTCACAGGCAATGGACATAATCAATATTGAACCGCAAGCGATGCAAAAACATATTAAGACATATACATACTATTTACATAATGTGAATCACAGTGTGATCAATATAGACATCATTCAAGGTTCCACAATAATATAAACGAGGTGGACTAGTTTCGCCCATGAACGGGGCTTCCTCTGCACCTCAATATTCACTATGCAAACATGTGCACCTTTAACTTGGGTGCCATTATGGAGTCATCATTGTTCTATAAAGAAAAAACAGCCAGAAAACAGACAAGAGACAAAAGTGAGGAGAAAAAACAAAAAAAGGGAAAAAAAGAGAGAAGAAAAGAAAATATATACAGCCATTATAGATTAATTCATATTACATATTATTGTCCAATTGACCAAAAAAAAATTGTCAATGGTCATATAAGGGTACCTGTTTGTCCCTGTGGTAATACGAAAACTGGCAGTAAAATGCTAGACTCTGAGACCACTTATAATTCCCATGTCCTCAGCGGCATCCAAGGCAATCCTAGTGCCATATGTACAGTCACCTATTCAGCAGCCTATATTGAGAAATTATTTGGAGACGCTATTGGCTAAGATTCATTCATTCAATCAACAAGGAGTATTTAAAGTATTTAGACTCTCTTGGATGATATCCATGTTAAGAATACAAGTTAAGGCGGTTTTGGTGACAAATTACTCCCATCAGTCTGCCGGGTAATAGAATCCCCTATTACCACTAACGGTCTAGTCCTACCTGCAGTCCCAACCACCCGCTCACTACCTGGGCTGTCCTTCTGGCTGTTAGGGAGAGCAGTATCCACTAGGGCTGCCATTTCCGATACTGATACTCTTGCATCATTACCAAACTTGGCAATTTTGCTAGGGTGCAAAAACATGGGTATTGCCTTCCTTTTCTGTACACCCTTTCTACTTCCTCTATCTACATTTACCCAGCTACTTATCTGTTCCTCCTGACCCATTACTCCACCCTCTGTTTATAGCCCATTTAATGCCTGCTCACTGAGCAGAATATCCTTTTCCATATTGTCAACCTCCCTCAGTATTGCAATATGCTCACATTTAACACAGTGATATTCACTCTGGAACTGCTGCTCCTGAAGTGTGTATGTATATACGCCTGGTATCTCCACTTGTCCCGCATATGGCGGGTTTGAATGTCTTCCGGCGCCAGGGTGCTGTCGGATGTACAGCAAGCCACTCCCTGTGGGGATGTCATGCGCTATTCGGTGGTATCCCGGATCAATAGGACTATAAGGTGAACACCGGGGGGGGTGTCGGCGCATGGGGCATCCCAAATTGCAGATGTCCCATTTGGTCCTCTTTATCTCTTTTGGAACCCCCATATTTCACCTACATGTCCCAGCGCTATAAATATGAAGAGCTGGATTGCTGGACCGTGAGGCTGTATTGAAATAGGAGGGAGGGTGTTATTAGTGCAGTTGAGTTTTTAAAGTGGACCACTCACCAGGATTGTCACTATCCTGATCCATGTCCCTGGGGATTCCCGATTTGGGATACCCTGCTGTGTGACCACTCAGATCACCCACACCACTCGCCTTTCTACCATTTCCATGGTGTATGTGCGGGCCCTCGCCCAATCAGAGCTTTAGGCCATGCATACCAATGCATGGTATAAACCGTTGTTTGGAACAGTGGCAGAATAGTGAGAGAGAGTTGCTGCATCCCCAATTTCTCTGCAGCGTGAGGGCAAGCGTCCCTGAATCGCTAGGTGCAGAAGCCCACCACATCTGCAGGGTTGCCGTGATCATGGCCTGGGACTGTTGAAACGGTGGCTGCGGGGCTTCCTGAATCAGGATCACTTGCTCTGGAGTCTTTTAGGTGGTGGTAGGTCTACTTTAAAGAGGAATTACTTATACCCCTGCTGCCCGTTCTTAAATGCCAGGCACGGGTATGCTCCACAGGTAAAAGTATACCGGAAATGTGTCGCCGTTGGATTGCTGACTGGGTGAGCTCACTCAATGATCTTGATTTCACACAATGGGGCATTGCTAAATCACGATGAGCTTGGTGGGGGAAATGTCTATTAGACAGTCTGTACAGAGATGAGGTAGCGATGTGCATACAATCTGAACATAAAGCCATTTTTATATCTAAATCTCTGTATATGGGTTAGCCAGTTTTTTATTTATGTAATATGGACCAACACCCAGCGTGATCATTCCCGGGCCGATCTGATCCCTCCCTGCGGGGCATCCAAAATCTGGATACCGCTGTGTGAAACCCCCCAGAAACCTTACCTGGATCCCGATCCAAAGGCGCATTAGTGGGCCGCGGTCGCAACTCACGCTTCTCTCTAGCAGGGTGCATGCCCGCGACGGCCATTTGTGAAGCGTGAGATGCGGGCACCAGCGTGCTCGGAGCCGCTGGGGAAAGATGTCTGATTGAAGCGCATACCACAGCGGCTACAAGCGGCCACGCATGCGCCATAGGAGTGGGGTGAGTTTTTACGTGTGATCTGGGGGGTTTCACATAGCGGGGTGCCCCGGGGAAGTTGACCAAGACCCAGGATAGTCAAAATCCTGGGTGTTGGTCCACCCTAATAGGATGGCTTGGGCGGACACACACAAAAAAAAAGCCAGTAATCACTTTTTATCCTCCTCTGCACCAGCCCGCCCTTGCACACACATGTCAGGGGTTTCTTGGTAGCTTGTCCAAGTGAGCTGGTAAACGGGACTCTGCCTCCATCTGTGATTCTCCATTCAGCCTGTTGAGGGAGCAATTTTCAGCTCACCAGCTGCCTCATGAACTGGGAATTAGAGGGGACTATACACAAAGGTATTATTAAAGCAGACCTGAACTCTCCCTTACAACTCTCTTAAAAAATAAATGTTCAATTTAAGTTATTACACTTGCCGTTTGCCTATTTATTCAATTAAAGATTTTACTTTTAGCCAGCCGGAGTTTCTAAATTAAAACAAAATATACTTCTCTTTGGTCCCCCCCAACAGCTGTTCCATCCTGATCTGGTGTCTAACCCATTTCTGAGATTTAGTCCTGGGGCATGCAGGTTCATCCTCCAAACCGAGAATTTATGTTGGGATTCACTGCACTTTGAAATTAACTGGCCTGGGTGCTGCCCCTACCAGGCAGCCCACCTCACCAGGGCCTGTGCTGCTAATCTCTATCCTGCTGAGCAGTGCTCCCAGGCAAGGCACCCAGCTTCACACGCCATTGGTGCTGACCCATATTTTATGAGCCTGTGACTAGCACAGAACATCCAAGGTTCTGGGTAAAGTTGTGGGGCCCACCCATAGCATCTAAAGTCCCAGCTGAACCCATAGCGTCTAAAGTTACAGATAAGCTTGTGGGGCCCACCCATAGCATCTAAATTCCCACTTACCCCTGTGGGGCCCGTCTATAGCACCTAAAGTATCAGCTAACCCTGTGGGGCCCACCCAGAGCATCTAAAATCTCAGCTAACCCTGCGGGGCCTACCCATAACATCCAAAGTACCAGCTAACCCTGTGGGGCCCGTCTATAGCATCCAAAGTACCAGCTAACCCTGTGGGGCCGGTCTATAGCATCCAAAGTACCAGCTAACCCTGTGGGGCCCTTCTATAGCATCCAAAGTACCAGCTAACCCTGTGGGGCCCATCTATAGCATCCAAAGTACCAGGTAACCCTGTGGGACCCGTCTATAGCATCCAAAGTACCAGCTAACCCTGTGGGGCCCGTCTATAGCATCCAAAGTACCAGCTAACCCTGTGGGGCCCGTCTATAGCATCCAAAGTACCAGCTAACCCTGTGGGGCCCTTCTATAGCATCCAAAGTACCAGCTAAACCTGTGGGGCCCACACATAGCATCTAAAGTCCCATCTAACCCTGTGGGGGCCTCTCTATAGCATCAAATGTCTCAGCTAAACCTGTGGAGCTTAGCCAGAGCTTCCGTGGCCCTGGATAACTCTGGGGGTTCACCCATAGCATCCAAGATCTGCTAACATTGTAGAGCCAACCTATACCATCCAAAATCCAATCCAATGCTGAAAGGTCAACTCATAATAAATAATATTTATTTATATAGCACCAACATATTATGCAGTGCTTCAGGTCATGTACAGAGGGCTCATGTACAGAGTAATAAATTACATAGCCAAAAGAAATTTACAGGTGAGTACACTTACCTAGCTTTCCGGTCCAACAGCACATGCGTGAGCCGAGGCTGCATCCCCACTATCCCTCTAGCAGGATGCGTGCTCGCGCCAGGCATTTATGAATGCCCGGTGTGGGCACGCTTCCTGTTAGAGGGAAGTGGGGGATGCACCCACCAGCACACTCAGAGCACCGTAGGTTCGGGAAGAGGTGGGTTGCGTTCGGCGATCCACGGGGATTTCAGACAGCGGTGCAATCGGGGTGCTCTGGGGGGAAAGGGCCAAAACCCAGGATAGTCAAAATCCTGGGTTTTGGTCCACTTCCCACCCACCCTGAACCAGGATGCTACGCTGTGTTAAAGCCAGGAAAAAATTAGCATATGCTCATCTCAACAGGACCGGCCCTGTGTCCTGAGCATGGCGGAGGTAGGACGCTGCTAATCTTGCTCCCGTTCCCTCGACCCCTAAAAGTGTAATTTGCAGTCTGCGGAGCGTCCGATCGAAGCTATGTCCAAGAGGAAAGGCAAGAGGAGAGCCGGCAGAGGAGAGAGGTGTACCTTGCGGGGGAGGATGGAGCTCCAGAGGTGGATTCCCGGAGGAAGGCAAGCTGCTGACAAGATGGCGGAGAGGGAGAGGATCTGTCCACGCTCTCTCGCTCAGCATCGCCCCAGAGTGAGACCTCGCCTGAGTAGCGGGACTTGTGGCCGGGGCGGGTGGTGGAACACTCCGGCGGAGGTCGGGAGCCGTCTGATACGGTTACAGCGGGGCGCTCGGTGCCCGTCGGCGGAGCAGGTGGGTGGAGCGAGATGGCGGCCGGAGTCCGCGGCGCGCCGGCTCCCGCTCCCTCGAGCCTTCAAGCAGACGCCGCAGCCTGCGGTAGTGAAGTGGAGGATGCGGCCGGCCCCTCCTGGGTCAAGAAGAGGAGCGAGGGAGGGGAGGATGACCGGGGGCCGTGTCCTGCTGCCTCGCCTGGCGTGTATCTGCAGGGGTCAGCTGCGGGCTCACACGATGTCCCGGAAGCCGCTGAAATCGTGCGAGCTGCAGGCAGGGGGGCGCATACCCAGCCCACTGAGGCAATGTGTTTAAAATCCGGGCCCCCACACATCTTTATGAAGCCATTCAAAGGGGGTGTCACGGGGGGGTCCCCAATCCAGTGACAACCCCAAAAATTAACCTGGGGCTGCAGAGGTTTGCATTTGCCCCCAGGGGGGCGGACCTCCCGGAATCTGCGTCCTGCTCCACACCGAATGCCGCCGGCGTCGTGGAGGCTCTCCCGCAACGTGATGACAAGAGGCGATCTGCGCGACCCTTGCTGCAGGAAGCTTTGTTTGAATCACCGCCAAGCGCAGGGTCCCCTCCTTATCTACTGCACCCGACCCCTGACAGAATAGCCAGCCCGGCGGGAGATGGCCCCACCCCAATGTCCACGGTGGTCCAGCTTGCATCTCCACCGTGCCATCCCTCGTGGCCTGGGGACCCAGAGCACGTGGCAGAGGCCGCGATTGAAGACACAGGATCTGACCACGGGATCCACCAGGAGACTCTCTCCCTCCGTTGGAAACGGAGGGGGCGTGGACGGCCAGGCGCATCCAGGCCCTAGAGTCCAGATGTGACCGACAAGAAGCTCAATTGCGGGCCTGCTACTTCCATTTGGATGATCTCGAAAATCGGAGTAGGAGGAACAACTTGAGGATCAGGGGCATCCCGGAAGCGTCGGGTGGGGAGGATGTTGGGCGCATCGCAGCAGAAGTCTTCAATCTGGTGCTGGACAGGGAACCTAGCACAAAAATCGAGCTGGACAGAGCTCACAGGGCCTTGGGCCCTATAAATCCGGACCCTGAATTTCCCAGAGACATTGTCTGCCGGGTTCATCTGTTTTCCCTGAAGGAGGAGATTCTCCGAAAGTCATGGAACAAGGGATCCATAACATACGAAGGATCATCGATCAAGGTTCTCCAGGACCTTTCCACTCGGACATTGCAGATGAGGAGAGCTTTGAGACCACTTCTGGAACTTATACTCAACAAAGGCGGTTGGTATAGATGGGGCTTTCCGTTCCATCTGGTGGTCAGAAAGGACCAGAAAAGTTTCTTTTTGAAGTCCTACCGAGACTTGGAAGGCCTATTCACATTCCTTCAGTGCGAGCCAATCCAGGTGCCGGATTGGTCGTCATTGGAGGCTCCGCTGCTGTCTCAGCGACTTTCGGAGAGACCGTGTTGTGGTCAGAAGAGCTACAGAGATCTCAAGCGTCTCAGAAGACCCTCTCCAGAGTTTGAGAAGACTCATCGATCGGTTCTCCGCGGGGGCCTGGCGGCGGTGGGATCTCGGGGGGGGGGGTGCGGGCCGTCCTGCCGCTCCCCGCCGGTCTCTCCGGCTGGGGGCGGGGGTGGCTCTGCGGTTGGAGCCGCGCTGGTGGGCCGCCCTGGCTCTTCTTGATGTCTGTGGCTGTGTCCGCACCTCTCCGATAACTTTTACTCAGTTTGCCTTTAAATAGCTCTCAGTTTCTGTAGTAGTTTGTGTTTAGATTACTCTCGGGGGGGCGAACGCCCCATTATGTTGGTTGCATGGGCTGCGGTGGGGGTGGGCTGGGTTCTGGCCCGCCGCGGCGCATTTTTGCATAGTGTGGTGGGTCGGGTCTGGCCCCCGCTTACCGCCGCCGACAGTGACTGCGTCTCCGAGGGGGTTGGGGGACAACGGACTTCTGTGTGTGTCGAACCCCTCTTCCGCCGCTTAGACACAGTACCCCAATTAGGTTGGGCTTATAGGGGGTAAATCACCCACTGGGCCCGTGGTTTCCTTAATTGGAATAACTGAAGTTTAGCTGTCTTTGTCTGTTTTTGTTCCTTTACCCCAGTGTCTGCTTGATCCTATACCTCAATCCCCCCCCCAACCCATCCCCCCAAGTGCGGCCTCTTTAAGTGTACTCGCCTTTGGCCAGTTCTGAAAACCTCAGAAATGCAGGTGAAGCATATTTCCGAGATTAACGTGGTTTCTCTTAACGTGAAGGGATTGAATAGCCCCGAGAAAAGATCCGTAATTTTGAGGTACCTCAAAGGGCTGAAGGCACAGGTTGCCTTCCTCCAGGAAACCCACTTTCGGGCAAGTTGTTCGCCCTCACTCGGCAATAGGCATTACCTTAGAAGCTACCATAGTCTATCCCCCGACTCGAGATCCAGGGGGGTAAGCATCGTGATCGACGCCGGCCTCCCGTGGGAACTGGTTGACTACAAGACTGACCAGGAGGGTAGGTGGATCTTCCTCAAGGGGAAGATTGCCTCCCACCTCTTCACCTTTGCTAATGTATACGTGCCAAATGTGGGTCAGTCAGCCTTCCTGGAGGGCGCCCTAGAGATCCTGGACACATTTAGAGAGGGGGACCTCTCAATCGGAGGGGACCTTAACTTGACACTGGACCCATTAGTTGACACTTCCAAAGGCTCCCCCCATGAGTTATATGCCAAACTGAGGCGTTTTAAACAGGTCTTGGCCCAATACCAGCTAATAGATCCCTGGCGCATCCAGCACCCCTTTGAGAGGGACTACTCCTTTTTCTCCCCTTCACATGGGTCTTACTCAAGGATTGATCTATTTCTAGTGCCCCACGCTTCACTTCCCAGGGTGGTAGACTCTTGTATTGGCAATATCACAATCTCTGATCACGCCCCTGTATCACTGACGGTATCCCTTCCTCATCCCATCCCCAGAAGCTGGTCTTGGCGCCTAAATTCCTCCCTTCTAGACGACCAACTACTCTTAACGGAAATTCAAGAGGAAGTCAAAAAATTCTTTGAATGTAACTCTTCCCCCGAAATTAGCCCTGGGGTCCTCTGGGAAGCGCACAAGTGTGTAATCAGAGGCGCCCTAATTAGCATCGGCTCTAGAGTCAAGAGGGAAAAGGCAAAGCAAATTAAAGACCTCCTAACGGAAATTGGGAACATAGAAAAGCTGCACAAAAAGTCCCTTGCGGTGGCCCACTTGGCGACTCTAACATCCTTATGAGAGAAACTCAAATCACTGTGCTGTGACAGAGTAAAGGTACAGTGGACCAAGGTTAGGAAAAGATTCTATGAATCGGGGGACAAGTGCGGGAAAATGCTGTCTAGGGCGCTTAGAGTAGAAAGGGTAAAATCCTATGTCCCGAGGGTTATTAACCATGAAGGCCGTAGTGAGCACACGATGGAGAAAATAGCGGAAACCTTCCGCAAATTCTATGAATCTCTCTACAACATTCAGGGTGTTGGGAGACCGGAGTTGGACTCTTTTATCTCAGAGTACTTAAAGGACTCTGGGCTTCCGAGGTTGCCTGCGGAGGTGGTGGTGGCGCTGGAAGACCCTATCTCTTTGTTGGAGTTACAGAGGGCTGTAGCGGGATCAGCTGGTGGAAAGGCCCCGGGTCCGGACGGCTTCACCTCCCTATACTATAAGAAGATGTTCCCTCTTCTAGCGCCTAACTTGCTAAGGGTCTTCAATTCGATCAAAGATGGCGAGCCTCTCCCTCCTGACTCTCTTAGAGCATACATTACAGTTCTTCCCAAAGAAGGAAAGGACCCTGTGCAGTGTTCCAGTTATAGACCTATTTCACTCTTAAACACTGATGTCAAGCTTTTTGCAAAGATCTTAGCGTCTAGAATTGCCCCTCATTTGCATCATGTGATCGCCCTAGACCAGGTGGGGTTTATGCCTCATAGGGAAGCTAGGGACAGCACTATCAGTTTGAACCTAGTGCACCTGGCCCAGAGAGTGAACAAGCCCGCCCTCTTGCTCGCCACCGATGCCGAGAAGGTGTTCGATAGAGTCAAGTGGCGATTTATGAATGTCACCCTGAATCACATTGGTCTTGGACCAAACCTGATAAATTGGATTACGAGTCTCTACAGAGGCCCTTCGGCGTCGGTGCGTGTCAATGGAGTTCTATCTGACCCCTTTAAGATCAACAATGGGACTAAACAGGGCTGTCCACTCTCACCCCTGATTTTTATCCTGACCCTTGAACCTCTGCTGTGCTCTATCCGCAAGGACCCCGACATCAAGGGGGTGGAGGGACCCAAATCCCAATATAAGGTGGCAGCATACGCGGATGATTTCATCTTCTGTCTGTCCGCTCCAGAGGTCTCTTTACCTAAATTGATGCGGGAACTTAATAGGTTCGGGGACTTGTCGGGATACAGGATCAATTTTTCCAAATCCGAAATTTTGAACATCAACATCCCTGAACAGCGTTTTGCCAGAGTTAGAAATGCTTTCCCTTTCAAATGGCCTAAAGAGGGGGTTACTTACTTGGGTACGAAGATTGGGAGTGATCTGTCCAGGATCTTCAGCATGAATTTCCCCCCCCTCCTGAAGAAATTCTCTGATAACACCGCCAGATGGTCTCTGGGAAGGATTTCCTGGTTTGGGCGATCAAATGCCGTCAAGATGAACCTCCTCCCCCGTCTCCTATACTTACTTCAAGCCCTTCCAGTTGCGATCCCGCAGGCCTTCCTTCGGAAAGTCAGAACTCTTTTTTCCAACTTCATATGGAGGGGGGGAAAACCAAGGCTGAGGGAGGATTGGGATTCCCGGATTCGGTGTTGTACCATCCTGCCACTCATTTGGGTAGAGTGGTGGACTGGTGCGTACACTCAAAACATAAACAAAACATAAACCAGGCTGAGGGAGGATTGGGATTCACGGATCCGGTGTTGTACCATCCTGCCACTCATTTGGGTAGAGTGGTGGACTGGTGCGTACACTCAAAACATAAACAGTGGGTTGGGCTGGAACAGGATCTGCTGGAGGCACCGCTGGCCAACCTACCTTGGCTAGAGAGGAAAGAAATCCCGAGGGCGCTAAGACACCCCACGGTTGGGGCTACTTTATGCACTTATTGGAGGTATAATAAACTAGCTGGGGTCTCCCCAGCCCCCTCGCCAATGTTCCCAGTGTTGGGTAACCCACAGTTCCCCGCCGGTTGCGGCGGTCCCAAGGTGAGGGAGTGGTGTAGGGCGGGCCTCTGCAGAGTCAGGCACTTTTGGGCTAATTTGGGTTGGGCTAAAACAGATGACCTAGCACAGGAAAGAGCCATTCAGAAATGGTCTGCTTGGGAATGCACACAACTAGCACACTTTCTGCAGTCCTTACAGGGGTTCTCAGGGGGCATGCGTCCTTTGACCCAGTTTGAGGAGCTCTGTTCCAGTTCTAACAACGAGAGACATGTGTTGTCCTCCCTTTATAAATTGTTGATTGCGCCGAAGGAAGGGGAAGAGCTCCACTTTGTTAAACATTGGGAGGAAAGTTTGAAGGTCTTGTTTGCACCGGAGCAGCGGAGGAGACTCCTTGCGGCGCCGCACAGGACCTCCATTTGCACACGGACCCAAGAATGCAATTACAAAATCCTTACCGGCTGGTATAGGGTCCCGGCGGTCCTACACAGGTGGTTTCCGGGTGAGTCAGAGGTTTGCTGGAGGTGCGGTGCTGAGAGGGGTGATCTTCTCCACACTTTCTGGTCCGGCCCTAAGCTATGGCCCTTCTGGGATTCAGTGAGGAGAGTGATAGGGGATGTTACGGGGGAGACAATACCTGCAGATCCTGGAATCTGTCTGCTGCACCTATGGAAGTCCCCCTTGAAAGATTACAAAAGATCCCTCGTGTGTCACCTTCTAAATGCTGCAAAATCTTGCATTCCTCTGATGTGGAAGAAGACCTCCCCTCCCTCTTTGGCTAGTTGGGTCATGAAGGTCAATGAAACCATGCGGTTTGAAAATGTAGTTTTGAATCAAGAGGGAGGGTTCCTGAAGTACACAATGACATGGTACAACTGGATGGTCTTCACGGACTCAGAGGAATGTAAAACACTGTTAATGCAACGCGAGTAACCGCACTAACCCCCCCCCCTTCCTCCCTTCACCCCCTTTCTTCCCCTACCTTGTCACATTGGTTTGTTTCTCCGTTTTCTTGTTAATCTTACTGTTTTTCTGAGCATTGAATAAGAGTCTGACAAAGTGTAATATTGACTTATCTTATTTTATTTTAGACATTCTTTTTGACATTTTATTTGTTATTGTACCTGTGATGTTTGTAAAACTTCGATAAATAAAGAATTAAAAAAAAAAAAAAGCCATCCCGCTGTGTGCCCTCTGATGAACACCCCCATCCTACAAAAATAAATTTGGTGGCACTGACGGGCATTAATATGCACTACACAATTAATACACAATAAATGCAGAATGGAGGAGATTCCCATGCATGTGCTGTGGGAGTGTGGAGCGAGGTAGGAAAATCCGGTATTCCCTTGGGCTACACACACATGGGCATCCCAAGAGGACCAAAACTCGGGACAGTGAAAATCCTTGATTTTGGTCTAATTTATAAAGAAACAACACCCAGGATTGTCACTATCCAGATCGGGATGCCCGGCTGTTTGAAATACCCCAGATTGCCTGTTATACACACCTCTAGTGATCCCACAGTCCATGCATCATTCAGGTTTTATTAAGCCGATCAAATATCAAATTGGCTAGTAAGCTGAATAGAGAGCGAGCCAATAGCCGCTCCCCCACGAAACCTGCACCAGCCATTCAGAAATGCCTGACGCTGGTACTTGCATCAGCTGAGTCAATCCAGGCATGCAGTTCATGCATGTGCTATGGGATCCTGGGCAAGAAGCATATAGTAGGTTATCTGCGGGATTTTAGGCTGATTTGGGATGTTACAGGGACGAGGAAATCCTGGGAGGCTCTTGTTCTTCTTAAAAAAGGACAATATTCAATTTTAAATGTTGATCCCATGAATTTCCTGAATTCCTATTTGAGATGTTCCGTGTGTGTGTGTGTGTGTGTGTGTGTGTGTGTGTGTGTGTGTGTAAGCCCCGGAATCATCTACTTCTTTGGGTGTGTGCATTAGGCAGGGGAGCGCTGGAGCCATAGGATCTTAAACCGGACCTTCAGCATGACTTAATAAAAAGCCCAAACCCTTAAACTATTTCCCAGCATCTAAAATTAATATATTTTAAGTTTTTAGTCACTTATTATTCTTTTCCCCACTGGGATGCAACTCTGTTCAGGATACTGCCGCCGCCATGTTGTCTCAGAAGCATCACACATACTGAGGAGAGGAGAGCGGGATAAAGAAGAGGTGGTGGGGTTATAGCTGTGCTTTGCACAGACAGAGCAGAGCTGGGGTCAGGAAAAGGACAGCAATCCCAGAATGCAGAGCGACACAGTCAGAAGACACTTCCTGTTTGCAGACTGCCTGATGCTCCATGGGCCACCATATTGGATATTTAAAGGCTCATAACATTAAGTAGATGCAGGTAGGATGATTTTTAATGTGAGCAATCTGTATGTACAGGGTGTGGGAAACCTATAAGATAGGCTCTTATTCAGGGTGAAGGTCCGGTTTAGGGTGAGTATAAGGAGGCAGTCAGTGCATGGTGGTCAAGGAACTGATCTTGTGACTATAGGGTAGCAGGTCTGTTTTCAGGCTCTGTCTAAGGTCTGTGTCTTTCTAAAGTGACCTTGAGTAAGGCACCTAACCCCCAACTGCTCCCCTGAGCCATAGTTGCATGGTTGTCCCAATGCATGAATGGCTTAATTGTGGAGGAAAACAATCCTTTGTGTGGGAAACCATACATTGGCAGTATGTGAACAAAACAACAGTGATGTTTTACACAGAGGGGCATTCCAAATCGGGTTGCCCCAGGGGAGAACTTCAATCTGGCCATGGAGTATTTTTTGACACTAGAGCCAGGTTATAAAGGGGCGCCGAAACACTCAACTGCTTTGGGCTCCATCTCCGATGTAAACATCCAGCTGCTGCATCGTGCGTGCTGCTGGGGATATGCCCGCTGCGTTTCCGATTTCGATCCTGATTACATATGCACAACAAACGACTGATTGGACAAGAACCTTTGTATGTGCCGTAGGACCATGAAAAAGTTTTTCTGGGTGATCTAGGGGGGTTTCAAGTTACAAAAAAGAGTTACAAGTGGTGTGCCGCAAGGCTCTGTCCTGGGCCCCATTATTGTTAATATGGTTGTAAGTGACATAGGAGAAGGATTGGTAGGAAAAGTTTGCCTGTTTGCTGCTGATACAAAGGTTAGTAATAGGGGGGATATTCCTGGAGGTTTCTGAAACATGGAAAATGATTTAGCTTTACTGAATAAATGGTCGAAACTGTGGAAACTAGAGTTTAATGTCTATAAATGTAAAATCCTGCACTTGGGTAGAAGGAATCCCTGCTCTGAGCACCGTATGAGCAGCACTGTGTTATCCAGGACCTCGGAGGAGAGAGATTTAGGGATACTGATTACTGAAAGCTGCAAGATGATTGGACAGTGTAGCCAGGCAGTGGGAAAAGCAAACAGGATGCTCGGCTGCATAGCTCGAGGCATCACCAGTAGGAAGAGGGAGGTTGTGATGCCGCTGTATAGAGCCCTGGTGAGGCCACAGCTAGAATACTGTGTGCAGTTCTGGAGACCTTACCTGCAAAAAGACATTATTCAAATACAACGGGTCCAAAGGCCGGCAACAAAAATGGTGGAAGGACTTAAACTTAAAACTTATCAGGAGAGACTTAAAGAACTAAATTTGTACAGTCTGGAGGAAAGAAGGGAGAGGGGGGACATGATGGAGACCTTTATATATGTGAAATGATTAAATACTTTGTAAAGTGCTACGGAAGATGATGGCGCTATATAAATAAATAATAATAATGATAAGGTTCAGGAGGGAAGTGTTTTTAAGAAGAAACTTAATGATAGAACAAGGGGCCCAACCTGAAGATAGTCGGAGGGAAGATCAGGAGCAATGTTAGAAAATATTATTTTACAGAAAGAGTAGTAGATGCTTGGAACAAACTTCCAGCAGACGTGGTTGAAAAATCGACAGTGAATGTAAACATGTCTGGGATAAGCACACATCTATCCTGAGATAAAGAGAACATACAGTATATACGTAAGATAAATAGAACATACAGTGTATACATAAGGGCAGACTAGATGGAGCGTATGGTCTTCTGCCGTCAACCTTCTATGTTTCACACAGTGGGGCATCCCAATTCAGGATGCCCCCCGGAACAGGGAACGTAACCTGGGATAGATTAAATCTGTACCACGTTAATGAGAAACAGCACTCAGGATTTTTGGTCTACTGAGTGTTGTTCCTCTTCAACGGGCCATCCTGTGTGAAACTATGGCACATGCGTGGGCCACTGACGATTAGGGCGTACGCTACATTCATTCCTTACTTAGCTGATTTGATGTCAGAACACCACAGTATTGATTAAAGGAGCACACACCGTAGCCCATGTCCCCGCATGAGCCTTTCAGTCATCAGCTAATTAGCGGGGATGCGGCTGGTGCATGAGCTGTGGGATAACCGGCTAGGTGAGCTTACTCTGGGATGTCCAATTGTGAGGGACATCCCCTATTACAGGCAGTGAGCGGCATCTCCTATTACAGGCAGTGAGCGGCATCTCCTATTACAGGCAGTGAGCGGCATCTCCTATTACAGGCAGTGAGCGGCATCTCCTATTACAGGCAGTGAGGGGCATCTCCTATTACCGGCAGTGAGGGCCATCTCCTATTACAGGCAGTGAGGGGCATCTCCTATTACCGGCAGTGAGGGCCATCTCCTATTACAGGTACTGATGAGCATCCCCAATTACAGGCACTGAGCAGCATCTCCTATTACAGGCAGTGAGCGGCATCTCCTATTACAGGCAGTGAGGGCCATCTCCTATTACAGGCACTGAGCGGCATCTCCTATTACAGGCAGTGAGGGGCATCTCCTATTACAGGCAGTGAGGGGCATCCCCAATTACAGGCACTGAGCGGCATCTCCTATTACAGGCAGTGAGGGGCATCTCCTATTACAGGCAGTGAGGGGCATCCCCAATTACAGGCAGTGAGTGGCATCTCCTATTACAGGCAGTGAGGGGCATCCCCAATTACAGGCAGTGAGCGGCATCTCCTATTACAGGCAGTGAGGGGCATCTCCTATTACAGGCAGTGAGGGGCATCCCCAATTACAGGCAGTGAGCGGCATCTCCTATTACAGGCAGTGAGCGGCATCTCCTATTACCGGCAGTGAGGGCCATCTCCTATTACAGGTACTGATGAGCATCCCCAATTACAGGCACTGAGCAGCATCTCCTATTACAGGCAGTGAGGGACATCCCCAATTACAGGCACTGAGCGGCATCTCCTATTACAGGCACTGAGTGGCATCTCCTATTACAGGCAGTGAGCGGCATCTCCTATTACAGGCAGTGAGCGGCATCTCCTATTACAGGCAGTGAGGGGCATCCCCAATTACAGGCAGTTAGCGGCATCTCCTATTACAGGCAGTGAGGGGCATCCCCAATTACAGGCAGTTAGCGGCATCTCCTATTACAGGCAGTGAGCGCCATCTCCTATTACAGGCAGTGAGGGGCATCTCCTATTACAGGCAGTGAGGGGCATCTCCTATTACAGGCAGTGAGGGGCATCCCCAATTACAGGCAGTGAGCGGCATCTCCTATTACAGGCAGTGAGGGGCATCCCCAATTACAGGCAGTGAGCGGCATCTCCTATTACAGGCAGTGAGGGGCATCTCCTATTACAGGCAGTGAGGGGCATCCCCAATTACAGGCAGTGAGTGGCATCTCCTATTACAGGCAGTGAGCGGCATCTCCTATTACCGGCAGTGAGGGCCATCTCCTATTACAGGTACTGATGAGCATCCCCAATTACAGGCACTGAGCAGCATCTCCTATTACAGGCAGTGAGCGGCATCTCCTATTACAGGCAGTGAGGGACATCCCCAATTACAGGCACTGAGCGGCATCTCCTGTTACAGGCAGTGAGGGGCATCTCCTATTACAGGCAGTGAGGGGCATCCCCAATTACAGGCAGTGAGTGGCATCTCCTATTACAGGCAGTGAGGGGCATCCCCAATTACAGGCAGTGAGCGGCATCTCCTATTACAGGCAGTGAGGGGCATCTCCTATTACAGGCAGTGAGGGGCATCCCCAATTACAGGCAGTGAGCGGCATCTCCTATTACAGGCAGTGAGCGGCATCTCCTATTACAGGCAGTGAGGGACATCCCCAATTACAGGCACTGAGCGCCATCTCCTATTACAGGCAGTGAGGGACATCCCCAATTACAGGCACTGAGCGGCATCTCCTATTACAGGCACTGAGCGGCATCTCCTATTACAGGCAGTGAGCAGCAACTCCTATTACAGACAGTGAGGGGCATCTCCTATTACAGGCAGTGAGCGGCATCTCCTATTACAGGCAGTGAGGAACATCCCCAATTACAGGCAGTGAGGGGCATCTCCTATTACAGGCAGTGAGAGGCATCTCCTATTACAGGCAGTGAGGGGCATCCCTAATTACAGGTAGTGAGGGGCATCTCCTATTACAGGCAGTGAGCGGCATCTCCTATTACAGGCAGTGAGCGGCATCTCCTATTACAGGCAGTGAGGGACATCCCCAATTACAGGCACTGAGCGGCATCTCCTATTACAGGCAGTGAGGGGCATCTCCTATTATAGGCAATGAGGGGCATCTCCTATTACAGGCAGTGAGCGGCATCTCCTATTACAGGCAGTGAGGGACATCCCCAATTACAGGCACTGAGCGGCATCTCCTATTACAGGCAGTGAGCGGCATCTCCTATTACAGGCAGTGAGGGACATCCCCAATTACAGGCACTGAGTGGCATCTCCTATTACAGGCAGTGAGGGGCATCTCCTATTACAGGCAATGAGGGGTATTCTCAATTCAGGCACTAAGCGACATCTCCTATTACAGGCAGTGAGGGACATCTCCTATTACAGGCAATGAGGTGCATCCTCAATTACAGGCACTGAGTGACATCTCCTATTACAAGCAGTGAGGGACATCCCCAATTACAGGCAGTGAGGGGCATCCCCAATTACAGGCAGTGAGGGACATCCCCATTCACAGGCAATAAAGGGCATCCTCAATTACAGGCACTAAGTGGCATCTCCTAATACAGGCAGTGAGGGGCATCCCCAATTACAGGCAGTGAGCAGCATCTCCTATTAGAGGCAGTGAGGGGCATCCCCAATTACAGGCAGTGAGCGGCATCTCCTATTACAGGCAGTGAGGGACATCCCCAATTACAGGCACTGAGCGGCATCTCCTATTACAGGCAGTGAGCGGCATCTCCTATTACAGGCAGTGAGGGACATCCCCAATTACAGGCACTGAGCGGCATCTCCTATTACAGGCAGTGAGGGGCATCTCCTATTACAGGCAGTGAGTGGCATCTCCTATTACAGGCAGTGAGGGGCATCCCCAATTACAGGCAGTGAGCGGCATCTCCTATTACAGGCAGTGAGGGGCATCTCCTATTACAGGCAGTGAGGGGCATCTCCAATTACAGGCAGTGAGGGGCATCCCCAATTACAGGCAGTGTGCGGCATCTCCTATTACAGGCAGTGAGCGGCATCTCCTATTACCGGCAGTGAGGGCCATCTCCTATTACAGGTACTGATGAGCATCCCCAATTACAGGCACTGAGCAGCATCTCCTATTACAGGCAGTGAGGGACATCCCCAATTACAGGCACTGAGCGCCATCTCCTATTACAGGCAGTGAGGGACATCCCCAATTACAGGCACTGAGCGGCATCTCCTATTACAGGCACTGAGCGGCATCTCCTATTACAGGCAGTGAGCAGCAACTCCTATTACAGACAGTGAGGGGCATCTCCTATTACAGGCAGTGAGCGGCATCTCCTATTACAGGCAGTGAGGAACATCCCCAATTACAGGCAGTGAGGGGCATCTCCTATTACAGGCAGTGAGCGGCATCTCCTATTACAGGCAGTGAGGGGCATCCCTAATTACAGGCAGTGAGGGGCATCTCCTATTACAGGCAGTGAGCGGCATCTCCTATTACAGGCAGTGAGGGACATCCCCAATTACAGGCACTGAGCGGCATCTCCTATTACAGGCAGTGAGGGGCATCTCCTATTATAGGCAATGAGGGGCATCTCCTATTACAGGCAGTGAGCGGCATCTCCTATTACAGGCAGTGAGGGACATCCCCAATTACAGGCACTGAGCGGCATCTCCTATTACAGGCAGTGAGCGGCATCTCCTATTACAGGCAGTGAGGGACATCCCCAATTACAGGCACTGAGTGGCATCTCCTATTACAGGCAGTGAGGGGCATCTCCTATTACAGGCAATGAGGGGTATTCTCAATTCAGGCACTAAGCGACACCTCCTATTACAGGCAGTGAGGGACATCTCCTATTGCAGGCAATGAGGTGCATCCTCAATTACAGGCACTGAGTGACATCTCCTATTACAGGCAGTGAGGGACATCCCCAATTACAGGCAGTGAGGGACATCCCCATTCACAGGCAATAAAGGGCATCCTCAATTACAGGCACTAAGCGGCATCTCCTATTACAGGCAGTGAGGGGCATCCCCAATTACAGGCAGTGAGCAGCATCTCCTATTAGAGGCAGTGAGGGGCATCCCCAATTACAGGCAGTGAGCGGCATCTCCTATTACAGGCAGTGAGGGACATCCCCAATTACAGGCACTGAGCGGCATCTCCTATTACAGGCACTTAGCGGCATCTCCTATTACAGGCAGTGAGCAGCAACTCCTATTACAGACAGTGAGGGGCATCTCCTATTACAGGCAGTGAGGGGCATCTCCTATTACAGGCAGTGAGCGGCATCTCCTATTACAGGCAGTGAGCGGCATCTCCTATTACAGGCAGTGAGGGGCATCTCCTATTACAGGCAGTGAGGGACATCCCCAATTACAGGCACTGAGCGGCATCTCCTATTACAGGCAGTGAGGGACATCCCCAATTACAGGCACTGAGCGGCATCTCCTATTACAGGCACTGAGCGGCATCTCCTATTACAGGCAGTGAGGGGCATCTCCTATTACAGGCAGTGAGCAGCAACTCCTATTACAGACAGTGAGGGGCATCTCCTATTACAGGCAGTGAGCGGCATCTCCTATTACAGGCAGTGAGGAACATCCCCAATTACAGGCAGTGAGGGGCATCTCCTATTACAGGCAGTGAGCGGCATCTCCTATTACAGGCAGTGAGGGGCATCCCTAATTACAGGCAGTGAGGGGCATCTCCTATTACAGGCAGTGAGCGGCATCTCCTATTACAGGCAGTGAGCGGCATCTCCTATTACAGGCAGTGAGCGGCATCTCCTATTACAGGCAGTGAGGGACATCCCCAATTACAGGCACTGAGCTGCATCTCCTATTACAGGCAGTGAGGGGCATCCCTAATTACAGGCAGTGAGGGGCATCTCCTATTACAGGCAGTGAGGGGCATCCCTAATTACAGGCAGTGAGGGGCATCTCCTATTACAGGCAGTGAGCAACATCTCCTATTACAGGCAGTGAGGGGCATCCCCAATTACAGGCAGTGAGCGGCATCTCCTATTACAGGCAGTGAGGGGCATCCCTAATTACAGGCAGTGAGCGGCATCTCCTATTACAGGCAGTGAGGGGCATCCCCAATTACAGGCAGTGAGCGGCATCTCCTATTACAGGCAGTGAGGGGCATCCCTAATTACAGGCAGTGAGCCGCATCTCCTATTACAGGCAGTGAGGGGCATCCCCAATTACAGGCAGTGAGCGTCATCTCCTATTACAAGCAGTGAGGGGCATCTCCTATTACAGGCAGTGAGGGACATCCCCAATTACAGGCACTGAGCGGCATCTCCTATTACAGGCAGTGAGGGGCATCCCTAATTACAGGCAGTGAGGGGCATCTCCTATTACAGGCAGTGAGGGGCATCGCTAATTACAGGCAGTGAGGGGCATCTCCTATTACAGGCAGTGAGCGGCATCTCCTATTACAGGCAGTGAGCGGCATCTCCTATTACAGGCAGTGAGGGACATCCCCAATTACAGGCACTGAGCGGCATCTCCTATTACAGGCAGTGAGGGGCATCTCCTATTATAGGCAATGAGGGGCATCCCCAATTACAGGCACTGAGCGGCATCTCCTATTACAGGCAGTGAGCGGCATCTCCTATTACAGGCAGTGAGGGACATCCCCAATTACAGGCACTGAGCGGCATCTCCTATTACAGGCAGTGAGCGGCATCTCCTATTACAGGCAGTGAGGGACATCCCCAATTACAGGCACTGAGTGGCATCTCCTATTACAGGCAGTGTGGGGCATCTCCTACTACAGGCAATGAGGGGTATTCTCAATACAGGCACTGAGCGACATCTCCTATTACAGGCAGTGAGGGACATCTCCTATTACAGGCAATGAGGTGCATCCTCAATTACAGGCACTGAGTGACATCTCCTATTACAGGCAGTGAGGGACATCCCCAATTACAGGCAGTGAGGGGCATCCCCAATTACAGGCAGTGAGGGTCATCCCCATTCACAGGCAATAAAGGGCATCCTCAATTACAGGCACTAAGCGGCATCTCCTATTACAGGCAGTGAGGGGCATCCCTAATTACAGGCAGTGAGCGGCATCCCCAATTACAGGCAGTGAGCAGCATCTCCTATTATAGGCAGGGAGGGGCATCCCCAATTACAGGCAGTGAGCGGCATCTCCTATTACAGGCAGTGAGGGGCATCCCCAATTACAGGCAGTGAGCAGCATCTCCTATTACAGGCAGTGAGCGGCATCTCCTATTACAGGCAGTGAGGGGCATCTCCTATTACAGGCAGTGAGGGGCATCCCCAATTACAGGCAGTGAGCGGCATCTCCTATTACAGGCAGTGAGGGGCATCCCTAATTACAGGCAGTGAGCGGCATCTCCTATTACAGGCAGTGAGGGGCATCCCCAATTACAGGCAGTGAGCGTCATCTCCTATTACAAGCAGTGAGGGGCATCTCCTATTACAGGCAGTGAGGGGCATCCCTAATTACAGACAGTGAGCGGCATCTCCTATTACAGGCAGTGAGCGGCATCTTCTATTACAGGCAGTGAGGGGCATCCCCAATTACAGGCAGTGAGCGGCATCTCCTATTACAGGCAGTGAGCGGCATCTCCTATTACAGGCAGTGAGTGGCATCTTCTATTACAGGCAGTGAGGGGCATCCCCAATTACAGGCAGTGAGCGGCATCTCCTATTACAGGTAGTGAGCGGCATCTCCTATTACAGGCAATGAGGGGTATTCTCAATTCAGGCACTAAGCGACATCTCCTATTACAGGCAGTGAGGGACATCTCCTATTACAGGCAATGAGGTGCATCCTCAATTACAGGCACTGAGTGACATCTCCTATTACAGGCAGTGAGGGACATCCCCAATTACAGGCAGTGAGGGGCATCCCCAATTACAGGCAGTGAGGGACATCCCCATTCACAGGCAATAAAGGGCATCCTCAATTACAGGCACTAAGCGGCATCTCCTATTACAGGCAGTGAGGGGCATCCCCAATTACAGGCAGTGAGCAGCATCTCCTATTAGAGGCAGTGAGGGGCATCCCCAATTACAGGCAGTGAGCGGCATCTCCTATTACAGGCAGTGAGGGACATCCCCAATTACAGGCACTGAGCGGCATCTCCTATTACAGGCACTGAGCGGCATCTCCTATTACAGGCAGTGAGCAGCAACTCCTATTACAGACAGTGAGGGGCATCTCCTATTACAGGCAGTGAGCGGCATCTCCTATTACAGGCAGTGAGGAACATCTCCAATTACAGGCAGTGAGGGGCATCTCCTATTACAGGCAGTGAGCGGCATCTCCTATTACAGGCAGTGAGCGGCATCTCCTATTACAGGCAGTGAGGGGCATCTCCTATTATAGGCAGTGAGCGGCATCTCCTATTACAGGCAGTGAGCGGCATCTCCTATTACAGGCAGTGAGCGGCATCTCCTATTACAGGCAGTGAGGGACATCCCCAATTACAGGCACTGAGCGCCATCTCCTATTACAGGCAGTGAGGGACATCCCCAATTACAGGCACTGAGCGGCATCTCCTATTACAGGCACTGAGCGGCATCTCCTATTACAGGCAGTGAGCAGCAATTCCTATTACAGACAGTGAGGGGCATCTCCTATTACAGGCAGTGAGCGGCATCTCCTATTACAGGCAGTGAGGAACATCCCCAATTACAGGCAGTGAGGGGCATCTCCTATTACAGGCAGTGAGCGGCATCTCCTATTACAGGCAGTGAGGGGCATCCCTAATTACAGGCAGTGAGGGGCATCTCCTATTACAGGCAGTGAGCGGCATCTCCTATTACAGGCAGTGAGCGGCATCTCCTATTACAGGCAGTGAGCGGCATCTCCTATTACAGGCAGTGAGGGACATCCCCAATTACAGGCACTGAGCGGCATCTCCTATTACAGGCAGTGAGGGGCATCTCCTATTATAGGCAATGAGGGGCATCCCCAATTACAGGCACTGAGCGGCATCTCCTATTACAGGCAGTGAGCGGCATCTCCTATTACAGGCAGTGAGGGACATCCCCAATTACAGGCACTGAGTGGCATCTCCTATTACAGGCAGTGAGGGGCATCTCCTACTACAGGCAATGAGGGGTATTCTCAATACAGGCACTGAGCGACATCTCCTATTACAGGCAGTGAGGGACATCTCCTATTACAGGCAATGAGGTGCATCCTCAATTACAGGCACTGAGTGACATCTCCTATTACAGGCAGTGAGGGACATCCCCAATTACAGGCAGTGAGGGGCATCCCCAATTACAGGCAGTGAGGGGCATCCCCATTCACAGGCAATAAAGGGCATCCTCAATTACAGGCACTAAGCGGCATCTCCTATTACAGGCAGTGAGGGGCATCCCTAATTACAGGCAGTGAGCGGCATCCCCAATTACAGGCAGTGAGCAGCATCTCCTATTATAGGCAGTGAGGGGCATCCCCAATTACAGGCAGTGAGCGGCATCTCCTATTACAGGCAGTGAGGGGCATCCCCAATTACAGGCAGTGAGCAGCATCTCCTATTACAGGCAGTGAGCGGCATCTCCTATTACAGGCAGTGAGGGGCATCTCCTATTACAGGCAGTGAGGGGCATCCCCAATTACAGGCAGTGAGCGGCATCTCCTATTACAGGCAGTGAGGGGCATCCCTAATTACAGGCAGTGAGCGGCATCTCCTATTACAGGTAGTGAGGGGCATCCCCAATTACAGGCAGTGAGCGTCATCTCCTATTACAAGCAGTGAGGGGCATCTCCTATTACAGGCAGTGAGGGGCATCCCTAATTACAGGCAGTGAGCGGCATCTCCTATTACAGGCAGTGAGCGGCATCTCCTATTACAGGCAGTGAGGGGCATCCCCAATTACAGGCAGTGAGCAGCATCTCCTATTACAGGCAGTGAGCGGCATCTCCTATTACAGGCAGTGAGTGGCATCTTCTATTACAGGCAGTGAGGGGCATCCCCAATTACAGGCAGTGAGCGGCATCTCCTATTACAGGCAGTGAGCGGCATCTCCTATTACAGGCAGTGAGCGGCATCTCCTATTACAGGCAGTGAGGGGCATCCCCAATTACAGGCAGTGAGCGGCATCTCCTATTACAGGCAGTGAGCGCCATCTCCTATTACAGGCAGTGAGGGGTATCCCCAATTACAGGCAGTGAGTGGCATTTCCTATTACAGGCACTGAGCAGCATCTCCTATTACAGGCAGTGAGGGGCATCTCCTATTACAAGCAGTGAGCGGGATCTCCTATTACAGGTAGTGAGGGGCATCCCTAATTACAGGCAGTGAGCGGCATCTCCTATTACAGGCAGTGAGCGGCATCTCCTTTTACAGGCAGTGAGCGGCATCCCCTATTACAGGCAGTGAGGGGCATCCCCAATTTCAGGCAGTGAGCGGCATCTCCTATTACAGGCAGTGAGCGGCATCTCCTATTACAGGCAGTGAGGGGCATTCCCAATTACAGGCAGTGAGGGGCATTCCCAATTTCAGGCAGTGAGCGGCATCTCCTATTACAGGCAGTGAGCGGCATCTCCTATTACAGGCAGTGAGCGCCATCTCCTATTACAGGCAGTGAGGGGCATCTCCTATTACAGGCAATGAGCGGCATCTCCAATTACAGGCAGTGAGGGCATCCCCAATTACAGGCAGTGAGCGGCATCTCCTATTACAGGCAGTGAGCGGCATCTCCTATTACAGGCAGTGAGGGCCATCTCCTATTACAGGCACTGATGAGCATCCCCAATTACAGGCACTGAGCAGCTTCTCCTATTACAGGCAGTGAGGGACATCCCCAATTTCAGGCACTGAGCGCCATCTCCTATTACAGACAGTGAGGGACATCCCCAATTACAGGCACTGAGCGGCATCTCCTATTACAGGCAGTGAGGGGCATCCACAATTACAGGCAGTGAGCGGCATCTCCTATTACAGGCAGTGAGGGGCATCTCCTATTACAGGCAGTGAGGGGCATCTCCTATTACAGGCAGTGAGCGGCATCTCCTATTACAGGCAGTGAGGGGCATCCCCAATTACAGGCAGTGAGGGGCATCTCCTATTACAGGCAGTGAGCGCCATCTCCTATTACAGGCAGTGAGCGGCATCTCCTATTACAGGCAGTGAGGGACATCCCCAATTACAGGCAGTGAGCGGCATCTCCTATTACAGGCAGTGAGGGGCATCTCTTATTACAGGCAGTGAGCAGCATCTCCTATTACAGGCAGTGAGGGGCATCCCCAATTACAGGCAGTGAGGGGCATCTCCTATTACAGGCAGTGAGGGGCATCCCCAATTACAGGCAGTGAGCGGCATCTCCTATTACAGGCAGTGAGGGGCATCTCTTATTACAGGCAGTGAGCAGCATCTCCTATTACAGGCAGTGAGGGACATCCCCAATTACAGGTAGTGAGGGGCATCTCCTATTACAGGCAGTGAGCGGCATCTCCTATTACTGGCAGTGAGCGGCATCTCCTATTACAGGCATTGAGGGGCATCCTCAATTACAGGCACTGAGCGGCATCTCCTATTACAGGCAGTGAGCGGCATCTCCTATTACAGGCAGTGAGGGGCATCCCCAATTACAGGCAGTGAGGGGCATCTCCTATTACAGGCAGTGAGCGCCATCTCCTATTACAGGCAGTGAGCGGCATCTCCTATTACAGGCAGTGAGGGACATCCCCAATTACAGGCAGTGAGCGGCATCTCCTATTACAGGCAGTGAGGGGCATCTCTTATTACAGGCAGTGAGCAGCATCTCCTATTACAGGCAGTGAGGGACATCCCCAATTACAGGTAGTGAGGGGCATCTCCTATTACAGGCAGTGAGCGGCATCTCCTATTACTGGCAGTGAGCGGCATCTCCTATTACAGGCATTGAGGGGCATCCCTAATTACAGGCAGTGAGGGGCATCTCCTATTACAGGCAGTGAGCAGCATCTCCTATTACAGGCAGTGAGCGGCATCTCCTATTACAGGCAGTGAGGGGCATCTCTTATTACAGGCAGTGAGCGGCATCTCCTATTACATGCAGTGAGGGACATCCCCAATTACAGGCACTGAGCGGCATCTCCTATTACAGGCAGTGAGGGGCATCTCCTATTACAGGCAGTGAGGGGCATCTCCTATTATAGGCAATGAGGGTCATCCCCAATTACAGGCACTGAGCGGCATCTCCTATTACAGGCACTGATGAGCATCCCCAATTACAGGCACTGAGCAGCATCTCCTATTACAGGCAGTGAGGGACATCCCCAATTTCAGGCACTGAGCGCCATCTCCTACTACAGGCAGTGAGGGACATCCCCAATTACAGGCACTGAGCGGCATCTCCTATTACAGGCAGTGAGCGGCATCTCCTATTACAGGCACTGAGCGGCATCTCCTATTACAGGCAGTGAGCGGCATCTCCTATTACAGGCAGTGAGGGACATCCCCAATTACAGGCAGTGAGGAGCATCTCCTATTACAGGCAGTGAGCAGCATCTCCTATTACAGGCAGTGAGCGGCATCTCCTATTACAGGCAGTGAGGGACATCCCCAATTACAGGCACTGAGCGGCATCTCCTATTACAGGCAGTGAGGGGCATCTCCTATTATAGGCAATGAGGGGCATCCCCAATTACAGGCACTGAGCGGCATCTCCTATTACAGGCAGTGAGGGGCATCTCCTATTACTGGCAATGAGGGGCATTCTCAAATACAGGCACTGAGCGAACTCCTATTACAGGCAGTGAGGGGCATCCTCAATTACAGGCACTGAGTGGCATCCCCTATTACAGGCAGTGAGGGACATCCCCAATTACAGGCAGTGAGGGGCATCCCCATTCACAGGCAATAAAGGGCATCCCCAATTTCAGGCACTGAGCGGCATCTCCTATTACAGGCAGTGAGGAGCATCTCCTATTACAGGCAATGAGGGGCATCCTCAATTACAGGCACTGAGTGACATCCCCTATTACAGGCAGTGAGGGACATCCCCAATTACAGGCAGTGAGGGGCATCCCCATTCACAGGCAATAAAGGGCATCCTCAATTTCAGGCACTGAGCGGCATCTCCTATTACAGGCAGTGAGGAGCATCTCCTATTACAGGCAATGAGGGGCATCCTCAATTACAGGCACTGAGCGGCATCTCCTATTACAGGCAGTGAGCGGCATCTCCTATTACAGGCAGTGAGGGGCATCCCCAATTACAGGCAGTGAGGGGCATCTCCTATTACAGGCAGTGAGCGCCATCTCCTATTACAGGCAGTGAGCGGCATCTCCTATTACAGGCAGTGAGGGACATCCCCAATTACAGGCAGTGATGGACATTCCTATTCACAGGCATTGTGCAAATCCCCCCCCCCCAGAAAGCTGGACAATATTAAGGCAGCACGCAGGTAGGGTAATCAATTCATGCCACCTGCCTGCCCTCCGCTGCCCCACTAACACACATACACACACACACACACATGCAAGCTTCCCGGTGCTCCCCAGTTGCTGAGGTGGTAGTTCCCAGCGGTTGGTGGACCTGGCCATGCCTATTGGAACATTAGCAACCGGGAGCGCTGGGTGAGTTTAAATACCTGTGAGTGTTTGTGAGTGGCAGCGGCGAGCAGACAGGCATAAATAGGTTACCCTGTCCGTCCTTGGGGGCCGTTCCCCAGCCACCACCTGCCCTCCTGCATCCTCCGCGGCCGTTCCAGGTGCCGGCCTACCGGGATATCGTCCCAATGGCTCATGGCAGCCCTGCGGGACACTGGGACAGCCGCTACAACCCGTAACAGCCACGGAGAAAAAAGGATTGTTGGGAGGTATGCACCTGAGTGACAGGTATATAGTAACAGAAGGAAAAAGTCAGCTCTACCTTAAACCGGACCTTCAGCATGATTTATTGAAAAGCCCAAACCCTTATAAAATGATTCCCCAGCATCTAAAATTAATATATTTTAAGTTTTTAGTCACTTATTATTCTTTCCCCCGTTGGGCTGCAACTCTGTTCAGGACTTTAGGATACGGGCGCCGCCATCTTGACTCAGAAGCATTACACTTACTGAGGAGAGGAGAGTGGGATAAAGTATAGGGGGGGCGAGTTATAGCTGTGGTTTGCTAAGACAGAGCAGAGCTGGGGTCAGGAAAAGGTCAGCAATCCCAGAATGCAGAGCAGCAGTCAGAAGACACTTTCTGTTTGTAGGCTGCCTGATGCTCCATGAGTTGCCATCTTGGATGTTTAAAGGTTCATAACATGCAGTAGATGCAGGTAGGCTGATTTTTAATGTGAGCAATCTGTATGTACAGGGTGTGGGAAAGATATAAGATAGGCTCTTATTCAGGGTGAAGGTCCGCTTTAATTGGAAGTCACATCTCAGGTTGAAGATCCATTCAGCTCGGCTAAGAGCGCTCCACTCCAATTTCAGGCGCAACAAAAAGTATTGACCAGCCAAAAATGTCCTCTTTAAAATTCTATCAAATTTTTATTCAAGCAAAGTCATAAAAAGCATGGTGCAGACAAAAAATCCCCCAGTAAAATACACGTATGTCTACGCGTTTCGAACCACGCGGGTTCTTACTCATGACATGAGTGACAGGTATACATACCTCCTAACCATCCTGATTCCTCCGTGCCCATCACGGGTTGCTGTGGCTGTCCCACAGGGCCTTTATGAGCCATTCGGGGCGGTATCCCGGTAGGCCGGCACCTGGACTGGCCACGGAGGATGCAGGAGGGCAGGTGGTGGCCGGTGAGCAAGTGTTTAAACCATACCTCCCAAGTGTCCCTGATCAGGAAGGACTGTCCCTCCTTGGAATCCATCTCCCCCTGTCTCCCTCTGTTCTCTTTTGTCCCTCTTTGAGGTGTAACATGCAGATCTGCATCAATAAAAGATTCATTTGCCTATTTAAAGTGGACCAAAACACAGAATTTTGACTATCCTGTGTTTTGGTCTATTCCCCCGATCAGGGTGCCCCCCTGTGTGAAACCCCTCAGATCGCCGAGCGCAACTCACCTCTCCCCAGTCCTACGGCGCATGCGCGGCTGCTCGTTCACCCAGCGCGCTCGGAGCCACTGGCGTCACGCTGTCTAAGGGCATTGGCTCTGAGCGCGCAGGCGGCCACATCCCCCGCATCACTCTAACAGGGAGCATACCTGCGCTGGCCAATCACAAATGGCCGCGTGCCCTGCTTGAAGGATAGCAGGGATGCGGCAGCAGCTCGCGCATGAGCAGTTGGACCGGGAAGCAAGGTAAGTGTATGGGGCGACCTGGGTTTTACACAGCGGGGCATCCCGATTTTGCATGCACCAGGGGGTGGGAATGCATTGGCCCGGGAATCACGCTGGGTTTTGGTCTACTTTAAAGAGTTTATATTGTTGTAACTGTTACATTCTATCTCCTATCCATCCCTCAATGAGGAGGTGTGGCCTAATTTAACAAATGTCCCTCTTTCCCTCACTGACAACTTGGTATCTATAGCGTAAATCTCAAAGAGGGACAAATGAGAACAAGGGACAGTCCCTCCAAGTAAGTGACACTTGTGAGTTATGCACCTACAAAAAGGAAGCATTCCTAATCCGCTGTTATTACTCTTATATAATTATTTGTCTATATATATATATATATATATATATATATATATATAAAAGCATCTAAAATGCCAACAGGAAGAGGAAACTCTCTTAAACCTCAAAGAGGGACAAATGAGAACAATGGACACTTGGGAGTTATGCACCTACATAAAGGAAACATTCCTAATCCACTGTTATTACTCTTATATAATTATTTTATTGTCCGTTTAATATATATATATATATATATATCTAAAATGTCGACAAGAAGAGGAAGCTCTTTCGTCGCCTGGCAACGCGTTAGAATATATATATATATATATATATATATATTATATATATATATATATATATATTATATATATATATATATATTTTTTTTTTTTTTTTTTTTTTAACAAAGCATCTAAAATGCCGACAGGAAGAGGAAGCTCTTCCGTCGCCTGGCAACGTGTTTCTGCTGCCATAATGGTCGCAGTGTCAGTGACGACATGGTTTCGCGTTGGTTCGCTAGTGCGCATGCTCAGTCTCCGGCCAAGCTCATCTAGTGCGCCTGCGCGACTTCTCCGTTCTCGTTTTCTCCCGTTTCCTTAGCGCTGCGGAAGTGAAGTCGGATAACCACCGAGCCGTCATGGGTGGCGGTCCGTTTGAGCGCAGGTGTAAATTGTGCAAGGTGTCTCTCACCTCCGCCTCACAAATCCTCCCTCATGTCTCCGGTAAAAAGCACAAAAAAAATCTCAAAAAGAAGTCTCCCAAAACGCTGGGGCTGCTGTGCCGGCTGCAGTACATTGCGGACACCCACATGGACAAAGACCCGGTGCTGGGCCTGGAGCATGTGCTGGAGGTTCCCGAGGGCTCTTCCTACTCCTACACCTGTCTGATGTGTCACTTCAGAGGCGACCTGAACCTCATGTTCAACCACATCTTGGAGGTGGAGCACAGGGTGCGCTACATCCGCCTCCACCACCCGGACATGTTCATCCAGCAGGATAAGTACACCGCCAACAGCGAATACGCCCGGACCGTGCAGGAAACTGGCGCAGAGATTGAAGAACTGTACGGGCGCAAGAAATTAGTGGAAAAGGAAGCCGGCTTCGATTGTACGCCCCTGCTATTTCCTAAGGATGATGCCGCGGCGAGCGCTTTGGTGGTGGCTATGGCCAAATCCGTAACGGCAAAGCCTTCGACCTCGAAAGAGAGACCGGAGGAGAGGAAGGAGGTGCAGAATAACAACTGCAGAGGCTCCAGGGAGCAATCGCCGCACAAACCTGCCAAGGAAAGGTCTAGAGAGCGATCGCCGCAACGTTTCAGCCGCCGTTCCGCTAGAGACAGGGCGAGGAATAGGCGCTCCATATCCAGAGAGAAGTCATTGTCGGACATCCGGCGTTCCAAGGGTAGAGCGAGGCGCTCGGTGTCCGGATCGGCCTCTAAAGAGAGATCTCCGGAGGTCAGGCACCGCAGAGGAAGAGCAAGACGGTCTACCTCCAAGGAGAGGTCACCTGTGGACGTCAGGCGCCACCGTGGAAGAGAGAGACGGTTGCGCTCCAGGGAGCGATCACCTCTTGATGCCAGGCACCCTAGAAAAAGAGAGAGACGGTCTTCCTCCAGGGAGAAGTCACCTTTGGACGTCAGGAACCCCAGAGGAAGAGCGAGACGGTCGCGCTCCAGGGATCGATCCCCTCTTGATGTCGGGCACTCCAGAAAAAGAGAGAGACGGTCTTCCTCCAGGGAGCGCTCCCCTCTTGATGTCCGGCACTCCAGAAGAAGAGAGAGACGGTCTTCCTCCAGGGAGAGTTCCCCTCTTGATGTCAGACACTCCAGAGGAAGAGAGAGACGGTCTTCCTCCAGGGAGAGTTCCCCTCTTGATGTCGGGCACTCCAGAGGAAGAGAGAGACGGTCTTCCTCCAGGGAGAGTTCCCCTCTTGATGTCGGGCACTCCAGAAGAAGAGAGAGACGGTCTTCCTCCAGGGAGACATCCCCTCTGGATGTTGAGCATCACAAGAAAAGAGAAAGACGGTCGTCCTCAAGGGAGGAGTGTTCGCCAGTGCGCAAGATGTATTACCGAGGAATGGAGGCCGTTGAGGAACTTGAGTTCAAAAACAACGAGGGGTATTTTGACTATTTGTCAAACTTCGAAATTGAAGACGATGAAGACGCCTCCTACATCCAACGGATTATTCAGAACTGCACCAGTGCGCTGTTGGAGTTTAGGCAGGAATTATCAAAGGGGGGGCCTCAAGCTACACGTCCCCTGGGGGAAGTGCCTGAAAGTCAGACTGGTCGGCTAGAAGATTCTGGGTCATTGAGATCTAGAACTGCTTTATCTAAAGAGATCCCTGTTCCTGCGCCTGTTGTTGCCCCAACACCGGCCCCTAAAATTGTGCCATTGCCTGGCGTGAGTGTCTCAGGTATGAATCCCTCTGCTGGCCTGAGACCCTCTGCTCTGCCAGCCATGAATCCCTCTGCCCTGCCTGGCCTGAATCCCTCTGTTGTGAATCCCTCTGCCGTACCTGGCCTGAGACCCTCTGCTCTGCCTGGCATGAATGTCTCTGGGCTGAACCCCACCATGTTTCCTGGTGTGAACCCCCACCGGTTACCTAGTGTGGGCAGGGCTTTGCCTGCTGTGAATTCCTGCCTGTTTCCCAGTGTAAATCCTTCCACCTTTCCTGCTGTGAATCCACCCCTTATGCCTAATCTGAACCCCTCCCCCTTGCCTGTCTCAAAACCCATCGGAATTTCTTCACCCAATCCCGTGTTGGTTTCTGCCCCAAAGTCCTCTTTAGACCTTCTCCCAAAAAGCTTGGCCACAGAAATCTTCTTCGACAGTATAAAAAACATGGACGAGTCGGACGTTATCACGGCTTTCCGGAACATTGCTGCCGCCAATCCTGCATTCCGGGGAATCGATATCCCTTCTATTATTGGATGTTTGAGGGCAGCGGGCAGGTTAAAGAGCTCCTGAGGCCAGAAGAATCTAAAGACAACAAAGACTGTAATGCAGAGCCAATCTTATTTGACACTGTTCTGAGAATTTGCTCTTTAGATGACCAGTGCTGGGCCAGTGCATCATGGGGCACACCGGTCCGAATGGTCCAGGCAGTTGGCTGCTGTCCTTCAGTGCTCCCATACCTTGATATCTTGAAAGGGATTCTCCTGACATGGGGAAAAAAAGCTATACCTACCTTGTATCCCCCTCAATGTCCTGCATTGTCTCTGATGGGCTGAAAAGACGGAAAGCAGGATAACTAGTCCAGTGGCATATGCCCAGAAATTCTTCACTGCTGCCTCATCGCTGGAGCGTGTTGCTCCACTCGCTGAGTGTGTCTCGGGGCCCTCCATCTGTAAAAGGCGGCAGGGGCGCACCTGCACATTAAGGGACCATCTGTCTTGCCTCCGGTTTCAGCTCATCATAGACCATGTGGGCTGCTGCAGGGGGATAAGAGGTAAGTTTAGATTGGTATTCATACCCAGACAGGGACTTTATTTTTTCACTCTCCTGGGTTTTGTTCATATTGGTGTCCCTATTTGGGATGCCCCAATTTGTGTAATTTTCAGAACGCCAGTATTCTTACCTAAATGGCGATCCCATAGTGCATGAGCGGCATAGAAAGGGAAGCCATGTGCAACTGAATGCATACCTGTGCCAGACATTCCAATAGAGCTGGCACAGCAGCTGGAGGGGTGCCAGGGATCACCATATTGGTAAGTTTTACGGGATATCACACATTGAGGATTCCCACAAACGGGGAGACAACCAGCTCTAGAGTCTTTTGGGATTCTCTGCTTTGTGACCCGGTCGTCCATAAAATCTCACATTTCTCTGGTCCTACGACGCATGTATGAACTCTCGTCCAATCAGTGCACCCAGCACCAATCGTCTATTCCGGCTTTAGAAATGCCTGATGCGGGCATGCGCCCTGCTCGAGGTATATTGTAATGCGGCCCACGTATTAGGGAGCAGGTAGGTTTTACTGGGGACTTGGGTTTCACACAGTGAGGCACCCCCTAAATCTGAATGCATGGGAAGCAGGAATCGGTGAAGTGTTTTGGTCCACTTTAATAAAGGAACAACAACTGGGATTCTCGCTGTCCCTGGTTGTGGTCCTCTCCAGCTTCAATTTGGAATGCACCGCTGTGTGAAACCCCCGAATAGTCAGAAAACCTACCTTTCTGGTGATTCCTGTCATCCTTTCAACTGGGGCCACTGGCCGATTAGTGGCTTGCGTTCAATTCATTCCATACTGGCTGCTCTGATGTCACGGTGTCAGAGTAAGCATGAATGAAGTGCGTGTTGCTGACCACTCTTCTGCTTCTCCGCGTATCCGCATCAATGCATGAGCGGCATAGAAAACCGAATGGAAGGGGAGCCACATGCAACTGACTGGACATCCCTGGGCCAGACATTCCAATAGAGCTGGCACAGCAGCTGGAGGTGTGCCAGGGATCACCATATTAGTAAGGCTTACGGGATATCGCGCATTGAGGATTCCCAAATCGAGATGCTCCACAAGCTCTAGAGCAGGGGTACTCAAATGGCGGACCGCGGTCCGAATCCGTACCGCAGACGCCATTTGTCCGGACCGCAGCCCAGGGCTGTCACATCAGCCCGGGATCCGGCGGTGCCGGTGACAATTGCCGGCCGGGGCTGTCAGTGCTGGGGGCGGGCACATGGGCGTGGCCAGGCCGGGGGAGGTGGAAGCGTCTCGGGCCTCGTAGACGGGCGGGGGGAGGAGTGGAGACGAAGAGGCGCGGGAGGAGGAAGAAGCCGAGAGCGCGGAGCTGGCGGAGGCTTCGGGCGGCAAGCAGAGCCCGCTGCACACACCTGGAGGCATGTGTAGAGTGCAAGCTCTTCAGCTAACAACAGCTGACATGGGGTGGGGTGTGTAAGTAAGAGTGCATGTCAGCTGTTGTTAGCTGAAGAGCTTGCACTCTACACAGAAGGGCGAGAAGCAGGAAGTAAATGACAGGTGGGTGGGGGGACAGGAAAGCTCATTCCTCAGGTTGGCTGAGGAGCTTGCACTCTACACATGAAGTCATGCACTCTTACTTACACCCCCCCCGGACCTTCATCCCACGGCAGATCCTGGTAAGTGGACCTCCACTGACCATAATTGAGTACCCCTGCTCTAGAGGGAGACCACCGGCTCTAGAGTCTTTTGGGATTCCCTGCTTTGTGACCCGGTCGTCCATAAAATCTCTCATTTCTCCGATCCTATGGCACATGTGTGGACTCTCGTCCAATCAGTGCACCCAGCTCCAATCGTCAGTTTCGGCTTTAGAAATGCCTGATGTGGGCATGTGCCTAGCTCGAGGTATATTGTAATGTGAAGCAATTCATTGTAATTAGGGAGCAGGTAGGTTTTACTGGGGATTTGGGTTTCACACAGCGAGGCACCCCTGAATCTGAAAGCTTGGGGAGCAGGAATCGGTGAAGGGTTTTGGTCCACTTCTGTGGGGCACCCCGATCGGGGTTGCCCCGCTGTGTGAAACCCCCCCAGAAAGCCCCAATAATTCACCTCTCCCCGCTCCCACGTGACCGCTGCAGCCAATCCCCGCCGGCGGACAAGCGGGATGCAGCGACAGACAAGAGAGCGCGCCCGCCGCCGCCTCCCGCGTGTCACTCTTACAGGACGCGCGGGAGGCGGCGGCGCGCGCCGCTGGATCGAGGAGCAGGTAGGGATTTAGGGGTTTCTGGGGGGTTTCACACAGCAGTCGGGGAGCTGATCGGTCCGGGAATCTTATAGATTCCCGGACCGATCAGGGGAGGGTGTTGGTCCACTTTAATAGAGGTACAACAACTGGGATTATCACTGTCCCTGGTGGTGTTCCTCTCCATCTTGGCATCCCAATTTGGGATGCACCGCAGTGTGAAACCCCCGAATAGGATGTTAACCGATACCTTGCTATGCCTCACCATTTAAACTCCCGGTATTGTCCCAGCGCCCAATCATCAGGCGGAGGCATCTGCGCGCTGGGACAATACCGGGAGTTTAAAAGGTGAGGCATAGCAAGGTATCGGTTAACATCCTATTCGGGGGTTTCACACTGCGGCGCATCCCAATTTGGGATGCCAAGCTGGAGAGGAACGCCACCAGGGACAATGAAAATCCCAGATGTTGTTCCTCTATTAAAGTGGACCAAAACCCTTCACTGATTCCTGCTCCCCAAGCTTTCAGACTCGCTTTGTGAAACGCTGTCGCGCTCCCCGTCCGAGTACCTGTGACGGCATCGTAAGGGCTACGTAGCCCTCGCTTCCTGTTTCCACCGGGCTGGAGCACATAACGCAGAGGTGACGTCGGGCCGGCGCACGTGCCGTGTGTTCGTTCTCCCTTGCAGTAGGGGGCGCCCACATGCCTCGACATCAGGCCCGCCCCGCGGCATTTCCGTCAGCTCAAAGCGGACCTGTCAGTTCCAGGTGCTGACTGTGTCTTAGCTGCGGGGGCTCGAAGGTAACCCGTCCGCCCAAAGGTTTTTAAATGTTAGTGGTTTATGTTATGTAGTGTTCAGCTTGTGCTTAATCAATGAATTGAGATAAAATACAGATTTCTTGTTTTATTTTATTTTAAATTCTTTATTTGGTTTTCAAAAAGGTACAAAAAGATACCAACAATACAGATATTACAGAAAAGTATAGGTGCAACATGCAAGTAGAATTAGCAATAGTATTAGTACTAAGGCCTAGCTCTATCTGCAGGTCCCCGCCACCCAACTGGATATTCCCCTTCACCCGAGAACGCTCCAGAATCCTCTTCCCCAGTGCTGCACTTGTGTTTAGATTCCATGATGGGCCCCTAGGGGAGTTCTCATGTCTTCTGCCTTGTTTCACCCTCAAGCGATTGTAGCTCCTATTCGTTTTTCCGGACCTACTGTCCCCAGTCAGGTCCTCTCAGATTCACTCGGGGGTGACTTTATAGGATTTGGCTCTCTTTGGGTGTGGGGTGCTCAGATTTCTTGTTTTAATGGCGGCGTTGCGCAGTGGGGCAGCCCGAGTTACATAATGGCGGTTATTAGAACTGAAAAGGCTGAGCTGTGTGTACTGTAACTGAATGTATAATTGCAGGAAAGAATCAGGGGGTGGGGCTGCTAGGTCAGGGAGCAATATGGCCGACTGCATCCAGTTTGTGGTGTTATAAATGTCGAGCAAAGGCTTTAGAAAAAAAAAAAAAAACACAGGCTGTTTTGGGGCGCTGGGCTGGGGATGGAAGGTGAAATCATAAGCTTCCTTTCTGGGTAACATATCTATACCCAAAGGCCATTATACACCAGAGAAGGGGAGCCTCCCCACCTTCAAAATTGGCTAATTGCTGGTTACAAATATCATTTCAAACCACTTCCATATGAATACCGATATAAATGTGGACCGATTGTTACGGTGGGGTGGTGGGGGACATTGCCGCAATCGGTGCTTCTTATTGGTGGCTTCTGGCACCCTGCACACGCAATAAATAGCTGGGCGCTTGAAACCTGCTAGGTGGGGTTTTTTTGTGTTGAAGAAGAAAAGCCTGTCCCATGAAAATGCACTTCCCTTCATGCCTTTAGGTCTTCTTTAAAGTGGGCCAAAACTCAGGATTTTGACTACCTTGGGATTTGATCCTTGCCCCCGGGGCATCCCGTTCGGCGGTGCCCCGCTGTGTGACCCCCCCACTCCCCCACTTCCCTGAACAAACTCACCACTTCCCGGCTCATGCGTGGCCGCTGGTCTAATCGGCGTGCTGGCGGCCACATCCCCCGCCACCCTCTAATAAGGAGCGTGCCCGCGCTGGCTGTTCACAAATGCCTGAAACTAAAGGGATGGCGGGGATGCAGCTGCTGCACGCGCCATTAGACTGGGAACGAAGGTGAGTTTTTGGGCGATCTGGGGGGTTTCACACAGCGGGGCACAGAGTCTCATAGACTCCAGGGTGGGTTTTGGTCCTCTTTAATGCTGAGTAGTTGAAAGGAAATTAATGTTAGTGGACCAAAACCCAGGATTTTGACGATTTTGGTTCTTTCCTCAGGGGCACCTTTAATCGGGGGTGCCCCCGCTTTGTAAAACCCCCCATATCGCCCAATTTAACTTACCTCTACTCTGGCCTACTGAGCATGTGCAGCAGCTTGTCCAGGCAGTGCGCTCTGAGCCACTGACGTCACGCCATCTAAGCCGGCGTCTAAGGCCAGTGGCTCTGAGTGCGCTGGTGCGCCGCATTCCTCGCTTCCTTCTAACGGAGTGCGGCTCGCGCATGCGTCGTTGGACCGGGAAGCAAGGTTAGTGAATGTGGCGACTTGGGGGGGTTATACACAGTGGGGCATGCCGATACTGGATGCCCCAGGGGGAGGGAATCAATCGGTTATGGTCCACTTTAAACCGGACCAACATCCTGGCACAGTTGAAAAAGAAAGGTAGCGGCCATTTTGGAGCTTCCTCTCCCAGCATCTCAGCCATGCTGCTGCCTGGATTCAACTGACATAACTGACAATGGACAGTAACAGGAAGCCCAGCAGCACTTCCTGTTTGCAGGCGGCCTGCAGATCCATGAGCTGCCATCTTGTTTTTAAAACTTACCACAGCAAGAGTTAGAAAAGGGTAAATGAATTTTTATTTGCAGCAATCTAAATTGGCCCGGGGAGGGGGCACGGCATATGAGCACTGTTTGTTTTGTTTGTCTGGTTTAAATCATTTTTGACTGTTGGTCTGCTTTAATTCCTGTGTCTCCTATAACTGGAGTGATCTCAAATATCCGTAAAGAAAATTGTAAAATATTAAACCTAGAAGTTGCTGCAGAAGCTAATTTATGTTATTAAAGGTTTTTGTTTCACTTGCATTTTGTAGCTCGTCTAAATCTATCGCTTGGATTTCTGCTGTCATGCAACCATTATATATATATATTATATTATAATATATATATTATAATATATATTAATATAATATACATAAAATAATAATATATATATATATATATATATATATATATATATATATATATATATATTATTTTATATATAATAAATATATATATATATATATTATTTTATATATATATATATATATATAATATTATTTTATATATAATATATATATATATATATATTCTCACACCTGAAAATAAGGCATGGGTCTTATATTCATTATTGTTCCACAAGATGCACTAGGGCCTGTTTTCAGAGAATGTCTTATCTTTTCATAAACATCTAAATTTGTTCATATTTATTCCAAAATCGATAGCTACCGCAATATACTATCGCTGCTTGCGGCCATGCAGGTCACGCAATCCGGAAAAGGTTAGTATCCAGGCAGCCCTGCTGCTGCATATCATTTCTGAAGAGGAACAACACACATGAATTTCACTTTCCTGTGTGTTGTTACTCCCTGGATCCCTGAATTGGGATGCCCCGCTGTGTGTACCCCCCCAGGTCACCCCCTTTCACTCGCCTTCCTTCTGCTCCCACGGTGCAGACTCGAGTTAGAGCGAGTGCGCTGATTGGCCGAGTGGCGTGCTCGGCCAATCGGCGCGCTCACCGTCATTCGGCACCGCTGACGGCTATGCAGCCGAGCGGCGCCGCCAGCCACATCCCCCTCCCACCCTGCAGCCGTGGCGTGACCTCGATGCCCGCGGCTAGAGGTGAGCGGGGATGCGGCCAGAGCGCACAGGCGTGAGTGTTTCCAGGTTTTCGTGGGGGTTTTCAAACAGTGTGTTCCTCTTTAAAAAAAAAAAAAGACCTGCCTGGTCACATGACACCTGTGTCATATTGGTGTGGCTGGTTGATATTACGCAAGGGTACCTGGTGCCCAGGGCAAGAAATCGACCCCCTTGACTACCTACGTCACACTGTGCTCCTGTAATAATACCATAGGGTGCACCCTGTGGCCAATTCCATGCATACTCCTAATACACACATGTATGCGACTTTATATTTAGACTAATCTCCTGAGGAAGCCCCTCACAGGGCGAAACGTGAAGAGGGTTCTATGCAAAGCTCGACACCTTATTTGTTATCGCAGCTTTTGTGAAAGGGGACAATAACCCAACACATGGGGATCAATTCAGAGCCAGGTGAGAATTCTCACTTCTTTTTTAGGAGAAGGAATTGCTATTCACTTTCTGTGTCTACCTTGGGGCTGATTCAGAGCCAGGTGAAAATGTCACCAGGTAGACAATGAAAGTGGCAGTTTTCTCTCCTTAAAAAAAAAAAAAAGTGAGTTCTCCCTAATCTCTGGATTGACCCTAGTTACATAGTTAATACGGTTGAAATTAGACATTTGTCCAGCAAGTTCAACCAATAGTGTTGGGGTAGGGGAAGTTATGTTTTATTTTTACTTTTTTTTTTTTTTTTTTTACTGATAACCGTTAATGTTATTTTCTTCTAAATAAGCATCTAATCCTTTTCTGAAGCTGTCAGCGGTTGATGCTGTAACAAGCTTCTGTGGAAGGCTATTCGACAGATTTAAAGTTCTTATGATAAAGAATGATTGTCGCCTCCAGAGACTGAATTTCTTCAGCGCGGGAGTGCGCCCTTGTCTTTAGAGAGGATTTTACCTGAAATATTATTTGTATGGGCCATTTTTATATTTATACAAGTTAATCATGTTCCTCCTCATTCGTCTCCTCTCAAGACTAAACAGATTTAGTTCTCATAATCTAGATCCTTCATTCCCTTTATTAGTTTGGTGGCTCCTCTGCTCCCTTTCCATAGTCAGAGCGTCCTTTCTATGAATGGGCGCCCAGAACTGGACGGCATATTCCAAGTGAGGGTGCGCCAGGGCCTTGTAAAGAGGCTAAATTACATCCCTATGATCTGTACTTATATATTAAAAAAACACACTTACCTTCTCTCTCACTCAGCAGCTCCCATCCGTTTGGAAACCTCCAGGTGTCCGAGAATGAGGGGCGAGCGTATGCTTCAGAATTCTTTAGGCCATGACAAGTGCTCGCTGTAGGTCGTGGCCCCGCCAATCACTGTACGCCATCCATTTGTTGCAATGGAGGGAGTGTGCCATGCACTGCACCACAATGAATGTGTGCCACTATGCACAGACACAGTGATTGACATAAGGGGTGACACAGCAACCAAAACAAACTGACAAGGGTCTATAAATGGGGCACAGCTTCAGCAATTACGAATAAATCCATTTATTAAAGTTGCAAAAAGTCATGAAAAAACATAGACACTACGACAACACAATTAAATCCCCGGGTTCTGTAGATCTAGGCACCACATGTAATTGGATATCTATATAAGACAGTGGTTCTCAACCTTTCTAATGCCGTGACCCCGCAATACAGTTCCTCATGTTACAGTGACCCCGCAATACAGTTCCTCATGTTACGGTGACCCCGCAATACAGTTCCTCATGTTACAGTGACCCCGCAATACAGTTCCTCATGTTACAGTGACCCCGCAATACAGTTCCTCATGTTACAGTGACCCCGCAATACAGTTCCTCATGTTGCTGTGACCCCGTAATACAGTTCCTCATGTTGCTGTGACCCCGTAATACAGTTCCTCATGTTACAGTGACCCCGCAATACAGTTCCTCATGTTACAGTGACCCCGCAATACAGTTCCTCATGTTACAGTGACCCCGCAATACAGTTCCTCATGTTGCTGTGACCCCGTAATACAGTTCCTCATGTTGCTGTGACCCCGTAATACAGTTCCTCATGTTGCTGTGACCCCGCAATACAGTTCCTCATGTTACGGTGACCCCGCAATACAGTTCCTCATGTTACAGTGACCCCGCAATACAGTTCCTCATGTTGCTGTGACCCCCGCAATACAGTTCCTCATGTTGCTGTGACCCCCGCAATACAGTTCCTCATGTTGCTGTGACCCCCGCAATACAGTTCCTCATGTTACAGTGACCCCGCAATACAGTTCCTCATGTTGCTGTGACCCCGCAATACAGTTCCTCATGTTGCGGTGACCCCGCAATACAGTTCCTCATGTTGCTGTGACCCCGCAATACAGTTCCTCATGTTGCTGTGACCCCGCAATACAGTTCCTCATGTTGCTGTGACCCCGCAATACAGTTCCTCATGTTGCCGTGACCCCGCAATACAGTTCCTCATGTTGCGGTGACCCCAAACCAAAAAATAATTTTGGTGGCTACTTCAAAACTGTAATTTTGCTACACTTATGATTCGGAATGTAAATACCGGATATGCATTATGTATTCTCATTGCTACAAATCAAACATAATTTAAACATAGTGATTAATCATAAAAACAATATTTAATTATATGTAGAGAAATATTTATTACTAATTCCAATAAATAACATTTCACCATGGCATAGCATGTGTCGGAAACTGTCATTTCGCCGCCTCTTATTGAAATTAATAGGAGGCTGCGGCGGCTTGTGTGGTAACTGGAGATTCTCGGGAGCTCCCTTCCACAAAATCTGCCGCACTCACAATGAAGTCAATAGGAGGCGGATTCAATGCCGGAATTTCCTCATTCAGAATATGGGAAAATAGTGGGAGATATGGGAGATAATTATACATTGGGGAACAGCGTGAACTACATCTTATAGTATAAGACAGTGTGTAAATGTCCGGTGCTGTGTGTAAGTGTAAGCTGCTTTGTGTACTGTGTAATGATTACACACAAAGCCCCTTACACTTACACAGTATTGTGTGTATGGAGTGTGTACTGTTATTACACCAGCAGGCGTCTCGCAGGCTCTCTTGGCTTCTGTCCTCCGGTGCTTGCTGCGTCCGCCCACTGATGACCTCAGCAAGCGCCGGACACACGTAATGCGCTGCTATGGACTGAAGCGTTCCCCCGCCCCCTAGGCCCCGGATGGATGATGCAATCACGTCTGCGCATGCGCGCAGGCATTCCGTTTGGAACGCGCATCCATAATGGCGTGCGTTCCAGCTGAATAGCGCTGCTGCAGACGGTAGCGCGACTTCTCAGCGGCTAAAGCCATCGGAAATATGTATTTTCTGATGGCTTCAGGCGACCCCTGTGTTTTGGTTGTTTGACCCCCAGGTTCAGAACTGCTGATATAAGAGAAAGTAATAAGCGATGACTCAAATATGCAAATTATTATTATTGTTTATTTAGCGCCATCATCTTCCGTAGCAATGTACAAAGTAGTAATTACAGACAGAGTAGAAACATACAGTACATAGACTATTACAGATGCAGTGTTAGAGTTTACAATGAATAATTTCCTTAATACAAGATACAATAGGAAAGCTTACAGTACTATATACAATATTGTTATTATAAATAATAGTTTATATAGCGCCATCATCTTCCATAGCGCTGTACAAAGTAGTAATTACAGACAGGGTAGAAACATACAGTACATAGACTATTACAGATGCAGTGTTAGAGATTACAATGAATATTCTGAAGACAAGATACAATAGGAGAGAGCCCGGCCCTTGCCAGCTTACAGTCTAAAGGCAAGTAGAGTTAAATGTACAACACAAGCAATAAAGTGCAATAGTACAAATTACAAACAAAAAATAAAACCACTTAATCCAATATACACACCGTTTACAGCCTACAAATAAGCAACATGTAGATCCAAGCTCTAATAGAATAAAGTGTCTGTACAAAAAAAAAAAATATCTTAATTTTTTCTAAAGTGCAACTACTAAAGCCGCTATAATGTCACCACAATACATAAAAACAATTCACAAGTACTATAACAACCTAAGGCCACCTAATGGGAGCAATTAAGATATAAATATAAAGAAAAAAGAGCATACTGTCCTTGTCGATGTTACAAAATCTTCACCAGGTGGTGGATGGAGAGGTAGCCCCGCGCGTTCCGCCACTGCGGCCTCTTCAGGGCGCCCTTTGTAAGGGGTGACACAGAGCGTGAGGCACTGAGAGTGCCGTTTTTGGAAACCAGAAAGGCAATCTGCCCGGGACCCACTGTGCGGGAGAGAAGATAAGTTCTTTTTTTTGGGGGGGTTAGTAACCCTTCAAAGCAGAATTCCAGTCTCGGGGTAACCCCCCACCCTGCCCCGGTGCTGAGGCCCAACAACAAGAAACCCTTACCTGGATCCTGCACTGTTTTCCCAGGCTTGTGTGGTGCTGCAGACAGAACCCAAAGTGGCATCCCCAACTATGTGCACGCTCCCGTTTTGCCCATTTAAAGTGGCCCAAAACCCAGGATTTTGACTATCCTGGGTTTTGCCCACCCCGGTGCCGCGCTATGTGAAACCCCCCAGATCTCCCACATCAACTCACCTCACCCTGATCCTACGGCGCATGCGCAGCGGCTCGTCCAATAAGCACGCTCGGAGCCGCTGAGCTATGGATGTCTAAACTGACGTATTAGCACAGCGGCTCCGAGCGCGCTGGCTGCCGCATCACAAGCTTTCCTCTTAACGCTGGCCAGCCCTCCATTCCAGGCCACATTCTCCATTGTTGCTGATCATCCCCTGTTGCTCAGGTCTGCACACAGCACGCAGTGTTTGGTGGTTTGGGTCCACTGTAAAAAAATTACCACGGCCAAGTGTGAGCCTGAGTGGGCCCTTGAAGATGCCAGGGGCCCCGCCTAGACAGACGCATGACCACGCCAGGCATTTGTGTATGGCTGTCCTCTATCTTGAGGGTAGCGGGGATGCGGTCGCGATTCTATTAATCAGCTAGAAGAAGCCGAATGGAGTTGAGTGCAGTTATTGGTGCTGCTAGATTGGCGGTCACATAAGTTTTACTGGGGTTCTGGGGGTTTCACAGATTTGGGAAGAACTAAAACGCGGGAGTCTAAATCCCGGGTTTTGGTCCACTTCCCCGGGGCACCCCGTTTGGTGGTGCCCCGCTGCATGAAACCCCCCGGAACGTCTCACCCCGCTCCTACGGCGCATGTGCGGCCGCTCGTCCAATCAGCGCGCTCGGAGCCGCTGAGCTATGCACGGGAGTCAGGTAAGGTTTGAGGGCGTCCTGGGGGAGTTTCACACAGCGGGGCATCCCGATTTTGGATGGATTGGCCCGGGAGTCTTAGATTTCCGGGCCGATCCTGCTGGGTTTTGGTCCACTTTAAGGTGAAAGTCCAGTATAAATGTGACCCTATTATTGCCCACTGATGGACCCCAAATGTTTCAGTCCGGCTCTGCTTACAAATATATTAATTTCCTATTAATTTGTTGTCAATTTAACAGGCCCAAGGCTTGTGCATTAGGGTTTTGTACCGCCAGATCGCATACCTCCCAACTTTTCAGGGTGGGAAAGAGGGACATTTGTTAAGTTAGGCCACGCCTCCTCATTGATTGATGGATAGGAGATAGAGTGTAACAGTTACAACAATAGAAACACTTTGAATAGGCAAATTAAACCGGACCTTCATCATGATATAATGAAAAGCCTAAACCCTTAAAAAACGATTCCCCAGCATCTAAAACTAATATATTTTACATTTTTAGTCACTTATTATTCTTTCCCCCACTGGGCTGCAACTCTGTTCAGGACTCTAGGATACGGGCGCCGCCATCTTGCTTCAGAAGCATCACATACTGAGGAGAGGAGAGCGGGATAAAGTGCAGGGGGCGTGGTTATAGCTGTGCTTTGCACAGACAGAGCGGAGCTGGGGTCAGGAAAAGGTCAGCAATCCCAGAATGCAGAGCGGCACAGTCAGAACACACTTCCTGTTTGCAGGCAGCCTGCACGTCCATGGGCCGCCATCTTGCATGTTTAAAGTCTCAGAAAATGCAATAGATGCAGGTAGGGTGAATTTTTATGTGGGCAATCTGTATGTACAGGGTGGGGAAACATATAAGATAGGCTCTTATTCAGGGTGAAGGTCCGGATTAATGTGAGCAATCTGTATGTACAGGGTGGGGAAAACATATAAGATAGACTCTTATTCAAGGTGAAGGTCCGGATTAATGTGGGCAATCTGGATGTACAGGGTGAGGGTCCGAATTAATGTGAGCAATCTGTATGTACAGGGTGTGGGAAACATATCGTCTGGACGAAGGTATCGGGCTATCTCGTCCAGAACCTCTCGGTATAAAAACAGTTTCTTCCCACTTGCAGTTAAAGCACTAAATAATAAACTCTAAGAATCCCAGGAAACTTTCGATCCCCGACGCATCACCAGTTATTTTAAGGAATAACGCATGTAACAAAATCCTTTGTAAATATGTACAACTAGCTAAAACAAACAAAAGTTTATACCCCCATTAAGTATATAGCATGTGTGTTGATGTATATAGCTGTGCGTATAGCAAATGTTCAAGCTCTATGGAGAACCCCCCTTCCAAAAAGTATTCCTTGTTTGTATTCTGTACATACTTGGCGACCAATAAAGTATTCGTATATAAGATAGGCTCTTATTCAGGGTGAAGGTCCGGATTAATGTGAGCAATCTGTATGTACAGGGTGTGGGAAACATATAAGATAGACTCTTATTCAGGGTGAAGGTCCGGATTAATGTGAGCAATCTGTATGTACAGGGTGTGGGAAACATATAAGATAGACTCTTATTCAGGGTGAAGGTCCGGATTAATGTGAGCAATCTGTATGTACAGGGTGTGGGAAACATATAAGATAGACTCTTATTCAGGGTGAAGGTCCGGATTAATGTGGGCAATCTGGATGTACAGGGTGTGGGAAACATATAAAATAGGCTCTTATTCAGGGTGAAGGTCCACTTTAATCATTTATCGATGCTGATCTGAATGTTACACCTCAAAGAAGGACAAATGGGAACGAGGGACAGGGGGCCTAAACTCAAAAGAGGGACACTTGGGAGGTACGGTCGTCATTATAATGGGCCCAAGGCTTGTGCAGTAGGGCATACCTCCCAGGTGTTGCTGATTTAGAGGAACTGTCCCTCTTTTGAGTCCATGTCCCCGGTTGTTCTCATGTGTCCCTCCTTGAGGTGTAAAATGCAGATCTGCAGCAATAAATTATTAATTTGCCTATTTAGTGTTCCTATTGTTGCATTCTATCTGCTATCCATCCATCCATCAATGAGGGGCCGTGGCCTAATTTAACAAATGTCCCTCTTGTCCACGTTGTATAATGGATAGGTATGGGTATGGTCGTCATTATAATGGGCCCAAGGCTTGTGCATTAGGGTCTTATACCATCAGATCGTATGTTATGCGGGCGAATCACACTGCGGGTGAGAAACACAGCGGAGGCCTTCCAGGAAACCATACACGTCAAACCGCCTATTCCTGTTTACATCATGGGCGCATGCGCAGTATTTAGCACGATCTACTTTTAGCGGTTATGGCCACGCCCCCTAGCTATCCAATGACGCTGAAGCCGCGTCTGCTTTGGACGGCTATAGCCCCGCCTTAGCATTACTATAGCCACGCCCACAATGAGTCGCTATGCCGTCAGTAGCCACGCCTTCCGACACTTTTAGCTTGTGAGGTCACGCCTCCTGTCATCGGTTGGAAGTAGTCAGACACGCCCCTGGCCCTTGCTGGGAAGTTTCTAGCCACGCCCACTTGCTAGGAGCTCTGGGAGAAGCAGTTGATCGCAGGTAAGTGTTATGGAATGATGATGATTGCCGGGGTGAGGTGAGTCCCGGGCATCCCCTACCTCCGGAACTGCTGTTATCTCACCCCGGGGGGGGTCACCCGAGCCTGCGCCTAGCTCTCATTGCCTTATCCATATGGCTGTTATTTATGCCTTTACTCAGCATGGCTGAATCATCCTTGCGCCGGCCCTGGATGGGGGACGGGAACATGTTGCACGCTGGCTCCTCCAGTTAGTGTGAGCGAGGTGACGCTGAGCTTTCAGTTTCTGATCGGACGATCTGACCAGACATCAGCATGCTACCTGTACCCGGGGCCCTGATTTCACACAGCCTTTCAAGTGGACCTGACGCCAGTGATGACTTTCGGTCCTTCTAAAGCGGACCCTCACCCTGAATATCTTATATGTTTCCCCCCTGTACATACAGATTGCTCACATTAATCCGGACCGTCACCATGAATAAGAGCCTAACTTATATGTTTCCCACACCCTGTACATACAGATTGCCCACATTAATCCGGACCTTCACCCTGAATAAGAGCCTATCTTATATGTTTCCCACACACTGTACATACAGATTGCCCACATTAATCCGGACCTTCACCCTGAATCCGGACCTTCACCCTGAATAAGAGTCTTATCTTATATGTTTCCCACACCCTGTACATACAGATTGCCCAGATTAATCCGGACCCTCACCCTGAATAAGAACCTATCTTATATGTTTCCCACACCCTGTACATACAGATTGCTCACATTAATCCGGACCCTCACCCTGAATAAGAGCCTATCTTATATGTTTCCCACACCCTGTACATACAGATTGCCCACCTTAATCCGGACCTTCACCCTGAATAAGAGGCTATCTTATGTTTCTCCCACCCTGTACATACAGATTGCCCACCTTAATCCGGACCTTCACCCTGAATAAGAGGCTATCTTATATGTTTCTCCCACCCTGTACATACAGATTGCCCACCTTAATCCGGACCTTCACCCTGAATAAGAGCCTATCTTATATGTTTCCCACACCCTGTACATACAGATTGCTCACATTAAAAATCATCCTACCTGCATCTACTGCACGTTATGAGCCTTTAAACATCCAAGATGGCGGCTCATGGAGCATCAGGCAGCCTGCAAACAGGAAGTGTCTTCTGACTGTGCCGCTCTGCATTGTGGGATGGCTGACCTTTCCCTGATCCCAGCTCTGCTCTGTCTGTGGAAAGCACAGCTATAACCCCGCCCCCTGTACTTTTCACTCCTCTCCTCATTATGTGATGCTTCTGAGCAAAGATGGCGGCGCCCGTGTCCTAGAGTCCTGAACAGAGTTGTAGCCCAGTGGGGGAAAGAATAATAAGTAAGTAACTAAAAACTTAGATGCTGGGGAATAGTTTTTTAAGGGTTTGGGCTTTTCATTAAATCGTGCTGAAGGTCCGGTCTAAACGCTTTCCCTCCCTGGGCGTCCCGACTGGTGGAATGAACAAAATCACTAGTTAATGGTTCTAGAATCAACCTGACGGAGCATGCGCTGGCCTCTGGCGCCAAACCCCAACACTCCTCCATCCGGTGCTGGCATAGCTTAAAGTGGACCAAAACTCAGGATTTTGACTCTCCTGGGTTTTGGTCCTTTCCCCCGTCGGAGGTGATCCGCTTTGTGAACCCCCCCCCCCCCCAGATCACCTGAAAAAACTCACCTCATCTAAGACGGCGTCTAAAGCCTAAGGTGTATGTGCAGGCGCTCGTCCAATCAGCGCACTCAGAGCCGCTGATGTCACGCCATCTAAGACGGCGTCTACAGCCAGAGGCTGCCAGCCGCACCCCCTGCTTCCCTTTAACAGGGAGCATGCCTGTGCCAGACCTACACAAATGGCTAGCATGTGCCCTGCTAGAGGGATAGTGGGGCTGCGGCCTGCGCACGCACCCTAGGACTGGGAAGCAAGGTAAGTGAAAGGGGTGACACACAGTGGGAGGGAATCGATCGGCCTGGGAATCTATAGATCAAGCTGGGTTTTGGTCCACATTAATGGATGGCGATTGTTAAAGCAGACCAAAACCCTAGGATTTTCACTCACCTAGGGTGAGTACTCTGTATAGGGGCATCCCAATTTGGGATGTGTGAAATACCGTTTGCCCATTAACTCATCTTGATTTATTCTTCCTGGCTGTCATCCAATCAGAGCACAATGCTGTAAATATTCGGGCACCCATCACTGCGTTCTGTGTCCGTTCCCTTATGCTGATCATTCATTTGCATGGCATGCGTGCACATGTGGCGTGGAACCAGGCAAAGGCGAATCTGTGTGGTGAACTCTCACAGCGATGCATCCCAATCTGGGACGCCCCCGGGGCAAGGACCAAGGCTCGGCATAGTGAAAATCCTGGGTTTGATCCATTTTAAAGTGGACCAAAACCCCTAGTAAACCTAAAAGCCTCCAGGTTCAGCTGCAGGTTGCCCCTGTGATTCTCGATCAACTTGCCTCAGGAATCAATCCCATAGCGTGTGTGCGGGCATCCCCAGCACTCCTCCATCTGATGCACGCACCCCACCAGCGTATCTGAATGGCTGGAAGAGAGCGTGCACAGCGAAGGGCAGGGCTGTATCTGGGGCCCAGACTGCCCTAGGCATTATTTTTGCTTGCACTCCGCTTGAGGAGGAGGGGGAGGTTGCAAGTGGTTTAAATGCAGTGTGATTGGGACGGGTGAGGATGCAACGGGTTATATGCAGATAGTGTGTGTGGAGGAGAGGGCGAAGGTTCAAGGGCTTTTTTTTTTTCTTCTCAGATTTAAAGTGGACCAACACCCAGGATTTTCACTATCCTGGGTGTTGGTGCACTTCCGCAGGACACCCCAATAGGGGGTGCCCCGCTGTGTGAAACCCCCCCAGAAAGCCCTAAAATCTTACCTTTGTAGGCGACGGACAAGCAACGGATAAGCCGCCGCCTCCCGCGCGTCCCTCTTACAGGGCGCGCTCCCGTGCCGGCCATTCACAAACTGCTAGAGGGACCCGCGGAGGCGGCTTATCCGTCGCCTAAAAGGTAAGATTTTAGGGGTTTTCTGGGGGATTTCACCCCGCGGGACATCCCGATTTCGGATGCCCCCGCGGGGAGGGAGCTGATCGGCTCGGGAATCTTATAGATTCCTGGGCCGATCAGGGGTGGGTGTTGGTCCACTTTAAGTCTCCCTTTGCTGTTTTCAGGATCATAATCTTTCATCAGCAGGTGGGGTCCTTTTATCATCATTTGCGGGTGCTGCCTAATTAGTTCTTGGTTATATCTTACCTATGGTCCCCTCCACCTAGAGGTAAAACGTATCGCTATATATATATATATATATATATATATATATATATATATATATATTTCTTTTTTCTTTCCCTTCTATCCCCCCCCCCCTTTCTTATACACACCCCCTCCCTAGCTAATCACGGGAATAATTGAGAGATATATATATATATATATATATATATATATATATATATATATATATATTTATTTTTTTTTTTTAAGGTTCAAGGGGTTATATGCATAGCCCTACACTTTTTATTTGCTTTCCAGTCTCATGAACACAGCCTGGAGGCAGGGAAATCAGGTCCTGTTAGGAGCTGAGTAATGCATCCTCCCCCCCACACAGCACACAAACACCGCATCTTTCTGTGAATGGGGGGGGGGCTCAAGAGGGGCATTAAGGTGCCAGCAAAGGTTGTTTTTTAAGCTATAGCAGTAACAGCACACTCCATAGCACCCCCTGCAAGTGCCCACCCTAGGCACAGGCCTAGGGTTGCCTAATGGTAAATACAGCCCTGGCGAAGGGGAGTGGCCAGCTGAAGGCCCCCGGCAATCCGTTCATCCAAAACCGATTGACGGGCACGAATATGCACGGCGTGAATTCTGATGAATAAATAAATGGACGAGAGCATGTATCCTTTCATGCTATGGGTGTTTGTGCGTTGCATGCCAAAGGACACCCGCTCATGTGCTGTAGGATCGCTGATTTGAGGTTCCTGGCACGCCCCATGCTGCCTTGCACAGAGGGACCATGCTGAAGCAGAGCCTGGCACACACCCTCTGTTACAGTAAGTGGAGGGGCGTGCTCCAGACACTATGTTTGCTAGAAATCTCCTCAGCAATACCTTGTATTATACCGGTGACTATAAATATCTGTTTTATAGTCTCAGTGTACAGACCATGCATTATACAACTGGATTGTCCAATTCTATAGAGAAGCTTGTAATGTGTAATAAAAAAATATTATATATATATATATATATATATATATATATATATATAATTTTTGGAATCCAAATATAAGTCCTAACTAATCTATCTATTCAAACTGTAATCATTTTGAGTTCCTATAAAATGTTCAAATGTTGTAATGTCAGGTTGTAGGCTGTGCAACGTCCTTGTACGCTGTGCGACATTTGAAAGTCAGATAATCTACGAGCAAATATTTCACAGATAATACTAGAAGTGCGTCCGTCTGGACAATAGTAATAATGGAATTAAAGCTGTTTTTTACCCTTACTCACATATTGGGATTTCCATAGTCCAATAAAAAGTTTTTGGTCAGCTTTAAATTGGACCAAAAGCTTGTGGTCGGCGGCCCTGGAATGTATAAGATTCCAGGACTGTCTGATTCCCTCCAACCAGGGCTTCATGAATCGGGATTCCCCCCACTTGTGCACCCCCCAGTCCCAGGATATACCAACCAACGGTGCATACATAAGCTGCTGTAAGCTATACCTTTAGTCGTGCCAGGCATTCGAGAATGGATAGTAGAGGATTGGGTCAAATGGGAGCTGGACAGATAGTAGGGGTACAGGATGGAGTCAGAGGGGAGCTGGATGGATAGTAGGGGTACAGGATGGAGTCAGAGGGGAGCTGGATGGATAGTAGGGGTACAGGATGGAGTCAGAGGGGAGCTGGATGGATAGTAGGGGTACAGGATGGAGTCAGAGGGGAGCTGGATGGATAGTAGGGGTACAGGATGGAGTCAGAGGGGAGCTGGATGGATAGTAGGGGTACAGGATGGAGTCAGAGGGGGGCTGGATGGATAGTAGGGGTACAGGATGGAGTCAGAGGGGAGCTGGATGGATAGTAGGGGTACAGGATGGAGTCAGAGGGGGAGCTGGATGGATAGTAGGGGTAGAGAATGGAGTCAGAGGGGGAGCTGGATGGATAGTAGGGGTACATGATGGAGTCAGAGGGGAGCTGGATGGATAGTAGGGGTACAGGATGGAGTCAGAGGGGAGCTGGATGGATAGTAGGGGTACAGGATGGAGTCAGAGGGGGAGCTGGATGGATAGTAGGGGTACAGGATGGAGTCAGAGGGGAGCTGGATGGATAGTAGGGGTACAGGATGGAGTCAGAGGGGGAGCTGGATGGATAGTAGGGGTAGAGAATGGAGTCAGAGGGGAGCTGGATGGATAGTAGGGGTACAGGATGGAGTCAGAGGGGAGCTGGATGGATAGTAGGGGTACAGGATGGAGTCAGAGGGGAGCTGGATGGATAGTAGGGGTACAGGATGGTGTCAGAGGGGAGCTGGGTGGATAGTAGGGGTACAAGATGGAGTCAGATGGGAGCTGGATGGATAGTAGGGGTACAGGATGGAGTCAGAGTGGGAGCTGGATGGATAGTAGGGGTACAGGATGGAGTCAGAGGGGAGCTGGGTGGATAGTAGGGGTACAAGATGGAGTCAGATGGGAGCTGGATGGATAGTAGGGGTACAGGATGGAGTCAGAGGGGGGCTGGATGGATAGGGGTACAGGATGGGGTCAGAGGGGGGCTGGATGGATAGTAGGGGTACAGGATGGAGTCAGAGGGGAGCTGGATGGATAGTAGGGGTACAGGATGGAGTCAGAGAGGAGCTGGATGGATAGTAGGGGTACAAGATGGAGTCAGATGGGAGCTGGATGGATAGTAGGGGTACAGGATGGAGTCAGAGGGGGGCTGGATGGATAGGGGTACAGGATGGGGTCAGAGGGGGGCTGGATGGATAGTAGGGGTACAGGATGGAGTCAGAGGGGAGCTGGATGGATAGTAGAGGTACAGGATGGAGTCAGAGGGGAGCTGGATGGATAGTAGGGATACAGGATGGAGTCAGAGAGGAGCTGGATGGATAGTAGGGGTACAGGATGGAGTCAGAGGGGAGCTGGATGGATAGTAGTAGCATGAGATTCAAGATGAGATTAAAAAGAGGACTAGAATGGATTCATATGGGGCAGTAAATGGATTCTAGTTGTAAGTCTAGAGTTTATTCTTATTGATCAATCCAAAGCGTACTCGTTGTTAAAAAAAAATCAATTAAAAATTATTGATCCATTTTCTGGCTTTTTTAAGTGGTCCTGGAATTTTCTTTTGTCTCTTTTTGGGTGATTTGCGGCCTTTGCCAGTGTTGCGCTCCTCACGTTGGCACTTCCTGTAACTGGATCCCCAATATGAGGATACAGATCTGGTGTGACGGGTTTGACGTGTTGTTTTTAGTGACAGATGTACAGTTGGATGGCAGAAGGTTTTTTCTCTTTTGACCTATTGCTGGGTGAAAATGCTGAATTATTCTGAAATGCAAGACATGTGCTCCTTACTATTGCTGTTCTGCTGCTGGGAAAAATCCTTGTTTCGGCTGTCATGCTTCTCTTGAACCTGTGTTTATCACTGACCTGGAACGGGTACTGTATGCAGATTGAGTATAGACTCAGACTTTCCTGGTAGCATTTTACTAATGAGACAGAAACTCCCTTTTTTGTCCAATTGGGTGACATCTGTTGGCAAAGGCCTCCATAGAGGGCAGATAAAATAGGGACTGTCGGCAACAGACATAGACCCCTGTCTGAATTGAGAAAGCCCTTTAAATGAATGGCCCTCCATACACTTAAGGTGGTAGAACATTAGGGTAGGACAGGCAGCAAGCATCTTCATACCACATTGTGGTGGAATCGCCGTAGGGCAGCATTATTAATATTATTGTTTATTTATCAAGCACCATCATATTCCGTGGTGCTGTACAAGGTGGAAGCACAGGGGTAAGACAAGTAAATACTGATAGTACAACAAACACACAATATTATGAATCAAATGTAACAGACATGTAAAGATGAACAGAAATATGCAGGAATATATTAGGCGAGAGGGCCCTGCCTTTGTGAGCTTACAATCTAAAAGGAAGGGAGTTGAGATAATAGACCGGGTCACAAAGGGTATGTACAGAAGAGGGATCCGTGGCTGAAAAGGTGGCGACGAGGACTGAGGACCCAGAAAAGGTGGCAGTGAGGACTGAAGATCCAGAAAAGGTGGCAGTGAGGACTGAAGATCCAGAAAAGGTGGCAGTGAGGACTGAGGACCCAGAAAAGGTGGCAGTGAGGACTGAGGACCCAGAAAAGGTGGCAGTGAGGACTGAGGACCCGGAAAAGGTGGCAGTGAGGACTGAAGATCCAGAAAAGGTGGCAGTGAGGACTGAAGATCCAGTAAAGGTGGCAGTGAGGACTGAAGATCCAGTAAAGGTGGCAGTGAGGACTGAAGATCCAGTAAAGGTGGCAGTGAGGACTGAAGACCCAGTAAAGGTAGTGGCAAGGACTGAGGACCCAGAAAAGGTGGCAGTGAGGACTGAAGTTCCAGTAAAGGTGGCAGTGAGGACTGAAGACCCAGTAAAGGTGGCAGTGAGGACTGAAGATCCAGTAAAGGTGGCAGTGAGGACTGAAGATCCAGTAAAGGTGGCAGTGAGGACTGAGGATCCAGAAAAGGTGGCAGTGAGGACTGAAGATCCAGAAAAGATGGCAGTGAGGACTGAAGATCCAGAAAAGGTGGCGACGAGGACCCAGAAAAGGTGGCAGTGAGGACTGAAGACCCAGTAAAGGTGGCAGTGAGGACTGAAGATCCAGTAAAGGTGGCAGTGAGGACTGAAGATCCAGTAAAGGTGGCAGTGAGGACTGAAGATCCAGAAAAGGTGGCAGTGAGGACTGAGGACCCAGAAAAGGTGGCAGTGAGGACTGAAGATCCAGAAAAGATGGCAGTGAGGACTGAAGATCCAGAAAAGGTGGCGACGAGGACTGAGGACCCAGAAAAGGTGGCAGTGAGGACTGAAGATCCAGCAAAGGTGGCAGTGAGGACTGAAGATCCAGTAAAGGTGGCAGTGAGGGCTGAAGATCCAGTAAAGGTGGCAGTGAGGGCTGAAGATCCAGTAAAGGTGGCAGTAAGGACTGAAGATCCAGAAAAGATGGCAGTGAGGACTGAAGATCCAGAAAAGGTGGCGACGAGGACCCAGAAAAGGTGGCAGTGAGGACTGAAGACCCAGTAAAGGTGGCAGTGAGGACTGAAGATCCAGTAAAGGTGGCAGTGAGGACTGAAGATCCAGAAAAGGTGGCGACGAGGACCCAGAAAAGGTGGCAGTGAGGACTGAAGACCCAGTAAAGGTGGCAGTGAGGACTGAAGATCCAGTAAAGGTGGCAGTGAGGACTGAAGATCCAGTAAAGATGGCAGTGAGGACTGAAGATCCAGTAAAGGTGGCAGTGAGGGCTGAAGATCCAGTAAAGATGGCAGTGAGGACTGAAGATCCAGTAAAGGTGGCAGTGAGGACTGAAGATCCAGTAAAGGTGGCAGTGAGGGCTGAAGATCCAGTAAAGGTGGCAGTGAGGGCTGAAGATCCAGTAAAGGTGGCAGTGAGGGCTGAAGATCCAGTAAAGGTGGCAGTGAGGGCTGAAGATCCAGTAAAGGTGGCAGTGAGGGCTGAAGATCCAGTAAAGGTGGCAGTGAGGGCTGAAGATCCAGTAAAGGTGGCAGTGAGGACTGAAGACCCAGTAAAGGTAGCAGTGAGGACTGAAGATCCAGTAAAGGTAGCAGTGAGGACTGAAGATCCAGTAAAGGTAGCAGTGAGGGCTGAAGATCCAGTAAAGGTGGCAGTGAGGGCTGAAGATCCAGTAAAGGTGGCAGTGAGGGCTGAAGATCCAGTAAAGGTGGCAGTGAGGGCTGAAGATCCAGTAAAGGTGGCAGTGAGGACTGAAGATCCAGTAAAGGTGGCAGTGAGGACTGAAGATCCAGTAAAGGTGGCAGTGAGGACTGAAGACCCAGTAAAGGTAGTGGCAAGGACTGAGGACCCAGAAAAGGTGGCAGTGAGGACTGAAGACCCAGTAAAGGTGGCAGTGAGGACTGAAGATCCAGTAAAGGTGGCAGTGAGGACTGAAGATCCAGTAAAGGTGGCAGTGAGGACTGAGGATCCAGAAAAGGTGGCAGTGAGGACTGAAGATCCAGAAAAGATGGCAGTGAGGACTGAAGATCCAGAAAAGGTGGCGACGAGGACCCAGAAAAGGTGGCAGTGAGGACTGAAGACCCAGTAAAGGTGGCAGTGAGGACTGAAGATCCAGTAAAGGTGGCAGTGAGGACTGAAGATCCAGTAAAGGTGGCAGTGAGGACTGAAGATCCAGAAAAGGTGGCAGTGAGGACTGAGGACCCAGAAAAGGTGGCAGTGAGGACTGAAGATCCAGAAAAGATGGCAGTGAGGACTGAAGATCCAGAAAAGGTGGCAGTGAGGACTGAAGATCCAGAAAAGATGGCAGTGAGGACTGAAGATCCAGAAAAGGTGGCAGTGAGGACTGAAGATCCAGTAAAGGTGGCAGTGAGGGCTGAAGATCCAGTAAAGGTGGCAGTAAGGACTGAAGATCCAGAAAAGATGGCAGTGAGGACTGAAGATCCAGAAAAGGTGGCGACGAGGACCCAGAAAAGGTGGCAGTGAGGACTGAAGACCCAGTAAAGGTGGCAGTGAGGACTGAAGATCCAGTAAAGGTGGCAGTGAGGACTGAAGATCCAGTAAAGATGGCAGTGAGGGCTGAAGATCCAGTAAAGGTGGCAGTGAGGGCTGAAGATCCAGTAAAGATGGCAGTGAGGACTGAAGATCCAGTAAAGGTGGCAGTGAGGGCTGAAGATCCAGTAAAGGTGGCAGTGAGGGCTGAAGATCCAGTAAAGGTGGCAGTGAGGGCTGAAGATCCAGTAAAGGTGGCAGTGAGGGCTGAAGATCCAGTAAAGGTGGCAGTGAGGGCTGAAGATCCAGTAAAGGTGGCAGTGAGGGCTGAAGATCCAGTAAAGGTGGCAGTGAGGACTGAAGACCCAGTAAAGGTAGCAGTGAGGACTGAAGATCCAGTAAAGGTAGCAGTGAGGACTGAAGATCCAGTAAAGGTAGCAGTGAGGGCTGAAGATCCAGTAAAGGTGGCAGTGAGGGCTGAAGATCCAGTAAAGGTGGCAGTGAGGGCTGAAGATCCAGTAAAGGTGGCAGTGAGGGCTGAAGATCCAGTAAAGGTGGCAGTGAGGGCTGAAGATCCAGTAAAGGTGGCAGTGAGGACTGAAGATCCAGTAAAGGTGGCAGTGAGGACTGAAGATCCAGTAAAGGTGGCAGTGAGGACTGAAGATCCAGCAAAGGTGGCAGTGAGGACTGAAGACCAAACAAAAGTGGGTCCTTTCCCCCTGTGTGAAACCCCCCAGGTAGCCAAAATCAACGCGCCTCTTCCCGGTCCTACGGCACATGCGCGGCCGCTTGTCCAATCAGCGCGCTCGGATCCGCTGACATCACGCAGTCTACACCTTTGTCTAAGGCCAGCGGCTCCAAACGAGTTGGCGGCTGCATCCCCCGGTACTCATTCACAAATGCCTGACGCTGGCACACGCCCTGCTAGAGGGATAGCGGGGATGCGGCTTGCACATGCGCCGTTGGACCGGGTAAGAAGGTTTTTGGATGCCCCGGGGGGAGGGTATCGATCAGCCATGAATCTTATAGATTCCCAGGCCGATCGCTGTGGGTTTTGGTCCACTTTAAACAAGGATTGAGGACTCGGCACAGGCAGCGGTGAGGATTAAGGACCCAGTGGCGGTGGTAGTAAGTCATCTGTGGTGGCAGTGGTAGCCAGTGGTGGGGCTTAGGAGAGCAGCATTGAGAATTGAACTATACCTCATAGACTTCAATAGGCAGAATTCTACATCTGCTTTAATTGCGTTTGAAGTTTTTCCATTCTTATGCAATGCAAGTGGAAAGGTGTAAATAAAAAAAAAAAAAATCCTTCTAGGAACGACCTAGCCACAATGGCTCCTACTTATCTCACTCTGTTTACTCTGTCAGGTGTAACTGACCTACAGCCCATTTCATAAGCCCAACAACCAGAAAACAATTGAATGCAAATGGTCAGGTAGATGATATCGGGGACATTCCCTGTAAACACACATCCCAGATAATGCAGTAATCATAAGGAAAAGTCTGAGAAAGTGGCTTCTGGTTAATAGACTCTCCAGGGCTTGTTTGTAACGCAGTGAAATAGTAAAAGTGAAATAGTATTTAGTAATAGTAAAAAATAGTAAAAGTAATAGTAGTAATAGTGAAGGTGATGCCTATGGCAACCAATCGGCATTAAAGCGGACCAAAACCCACTGGACTTGTGAAATACTTGGGACCAAAACCCAGGATAGTCAAAATCCTGGGTTTTGGTCCTTTTCCCCGGGGCACCCCGAGAGCTGTGTGAAACCCCCCAGACCGCTGAGCGTAACTCACCTCTTCCCAGTCCCGACGGCGCATGTGTGACCACCCGTCCAATCAGCGCGCTCCCCATCTAAGGCATCGGCTAAGGCTGGCGGCTGCATTCCCCTCTTCCCTCTAACAGGGAGCGTGCCCACGCCGGCCATTCACACGTGCCATGCTAGAGGGATAGCGGGGCTGTGGCTCGCACATGCGCCGTTGGACCAGGAAGCAAGGCAAGTGTATGGGTTACCTGGGGAGTTTCACACAGCGCCCCCCCCCCCCCCAAATTTGGTTGCCCCGGGGGGAGGGAATCGAACGGCCCTGGAATCCTATAGATTGCACTGAGTTTTGGTCCACTTTAAAGCCGAACAAAACCATGGCCCTAAAAAACTAAGATTCCAGGGCTGTCTTCCTGTGTGAAGCCCCCCCCCCCCCCCTTCCTGTGTGCGCTCTCGGTTGCTGAGCTCTGCATTTAAACTGAGCCATGTGCTAAGCATTACATATGCTTGGCTAGCGGCTCGGACTGGACGAGAGCCCACGCATGCGCTGTAGGACAGGGAAGAGGTGAGTTCTGGGCCATCTAGGGGGTTTCACTCACTGGCAAAAAAAACTTGCATCCTCTCTGCTTCTGTGCTATGCCACACTCCCATGCGACCATCAGTGGCCAATAGCATAACTACCAAATTTTCATGGTGGGAAAGAGGGACATTTATTCAATTAGGCCACGCCCCCTCATTGTAGGATGGATGGGTGATAGGTTGTAACAGTTAAAACAATATGAGCCCCTTAAAGTAGACCAACCCAGCTCGATCTGCCCCGGAATCTTATTAGGCCGATCGATTCCCTCCCCCCGAGGCATCCAAAATCGGGATGCCCCGCTGTGTGAATCCCCGCAGGTTGCCCTGTTCACTTACCTTACTTCCCGGTCCAACAGCGCATGTTCAGGCCGCATCGACGCTAACCCTTTAGTAGGGTGCGTGCCCGCACCAGCCGTTTGTGAATGGCTGGCGCGGGCACGCTCCCTGTTAGAGGCAAGCGGGGGATGCGGCCGCCAGCGCCCTCGAAGCCGCTGGCATTAGGCGCCGTCTTAGATGGTGTGATGTCAGCGGCTCCAAGCACGCTGATTGGATGCGCAGCCGTGCATGCGCCGTGGGACCAGGAAGAGGTGAGTTTCTTTGGGCAATCTGGGAGGTTTCACGCAGAGGGGCAAGGACCATAACCTAGGATAGTCGAAATTACCTTAAAGTGGACCAACACCCAGGATTTTGACTATCCTGGGTTTTGGTCCACTTCGGGGGGGCACCCCGATTGGGGCTGCCCCGCTGTGTGAAACCCCCCAGAAAGCCCCCAAAACTCACCTCACCACGCTCCCACGTGGCCGCGCTGTCCAATCCCCGCCGACGGACAAGCGGATGACAGCAACGGACAAGACAGCGCGTCCGCCGCCGCCTCCCGAACGTCCCTCTTACAGGGCGCGCGCCCGTGCCGGCCATTCACAAACGGCCGGCGCGGGCACGCGCACGTCTAAAGGGGCGCGCGGGAGGCGGCGCCGGCTGCCGCGGCCGCCGATGAGGTACGTTTTTTGGGGGTTTTGGCGATCTCGGATGTCGCGCAGTGAGGGAGGTGATCGGCCTGGGAATCTTATAGATTCCCGGGCCGATCACCCCTGGGTGACGGTCCACTTTAAATAGGCAAATGAATCCTTTATTGCTGCAGATCTGCATGTTACACCTCAAAGAGGGACAGAGAACGACGACTGACAGGGGGGCATGGACTCCAAAGCGGGGCAGTCCCTCCAAATCAGGGACACTTGAAAGGTATGCAGTAGGGTAACCCGAGATGAATATAGCTGGCACTACACATGGCGCATTCAAACCCATCCCTCAAACCCTATTGGTCGCATGTGGCTGCCAACAACACAGAAAGCAGGTGTAGGAATAACTGCATTCATTTCTTATGGGTGTTCAGCAGATGGGTATTCTAAATTGGGATGCCCAAGTGGTAGGGGATAAAAAAAGTCCCTGTTGGCCGTTTTGGCTTTGGGTCTGCTTTAGTTACTAATTTACATGGAACCATGCCATTCCTCTCGGCCATCTCTGGTGTTAGAGCCCGGGAGCATTGCTTTATGTCTCCCTCGTTACTTCTCCTGCTTTTATAAAGCGAAACATCTACAAGCAACAATTGTTCAACCATTAAGTGGCTTTTAAAAATCTCTGCAGCAATTATTGCCTAACGCTAAAAGACCTCTCCAGTCAAATAACATCAAACAGCTTCAGTAACTGGCTTTATACAATGCGAAGTTGATGGGTCCTATTGGCAGTATGACGGGGAGTGCGCTGCCGGCATCCACATTGCTGCTGTTTGTGAAGCAATTAGGGTCTGGTTCGGTTGTGGTGTAAGGTGTGTCCACATAATTTTGGCCGTGTTTTCCTGTTCCTCTAATTTACTACTGCTTGACAAAGAGCACCATTGTCTGCTATGAGCTGCTACGGGGAGTTTAGTGCACAATGGACGGAGTGTTCATGTTGTCAAAGAGGCTTTTCTCTGTGTTAATGGCCTCAGGGATGCTCGGACCGCCAGCACTTGCTCCGTAAAGAATACTTGTCATGAATCATGGGGAGCTGGATGGATAGTAGGGGTACAGGATGGAGTCAGAGGGGAGCTGGATGGATAGTAGGGGTACAGGGTGGAGTCAGAGGGGGGCTGGATGGATAGTAGGGGTACAGGATGGAGTCAGAGGGGAGCTGGATTGATAGTAGGGGTACAGGATGGAGTCAGAGGGGGGCTGGATGGATAGTAGGGGTACAGGATGGAGTCAGAGGGGAGCTGGATGGATAGTAGGGGTACAGGGTGGAGTCAGAGGGGAGCTGGATGGATAGTAGGGGTACAGGATGGAGTCAGAGGGGAGCTGGATTGATAGTAGGGGTACAGGATGGAGTCAGAGGGGGGCTGGATGGATAGTAGGGGTACAGGATGGAGTCAGAGGAGAGCTGGATGGATAGTAGGGGTACAGGATGGAGTCAGAGGGGGGCTGGATGGATAGTAGGGGTACAGGGTGGAGTCAGAGGGGGGCTGGATGGATAGTAGGGGTACAGGATGGAGTCAGAGGGGAGCTGGATTGATAGTAGGGGTACAGGATGGAGTCAGAGGGGGGCTGGATGGATAGTAGGGGTACAGGGTGGAGTCAGAGGGGAGCTGGATGGATAGTAGGGGTACAGGATGGAGTCAGAGGGGAGCTGGATTGATAGTAGGGGTACAGGATGGAGTCAGAGGGGGGCTGGATGGATAGTAGGGGTACAGGATGGAGTCAGAGGGGAGCTGGATGGATAGTAGGGGTACAGGGTGGAGTCAGAGGGGAGCTGGATGGATAGTAGGGGTACAGGATGGAGTCAGAGGGGAGCTGGATTGATAGTAGGGGTACAGGATGGAGTCAGAGGGGGGCTGGATGGATAGTAGGGGTACAGGATGGAGTCAGAGGAGAGCTGGATGGATAGTAGGGGTACAGGATGGAGTCAGAGGGGGGCTGGATGGATAGTAGGGGTACAGGGTGGAGTCAGAGGGGGGCTGGATGGATAGTAGGGGTACAGGATGGAGTCAGAGGGGAGCTGGATTGATAGTAGGGGTACAGGATGGAGTCAGAGGGGGGCTGGATGGATAGTAGGGGTACAGGATGGAGTCAGAGGAGAGCTGGATGGATAGTAGGGGTACAGGATGGAGTCAGAGGAGAGCTGGATGGGTAGTAGGGGTACAGGATGGAGTCAGAGGAGAGCTGGATGGATAGTAGTGGTACAGGATGGAGTCAGAGAGGAGCTGGATGGATAGTAGGGGTACAGGATGGAGTCAGAGAGGAGCTGGATGGATAGTAGGGGTACAGGATGGAGTCAGAGAGGAGCTGGATGGATAGTAGGGGTACAGGATGGAGTCAGAGGGGAGCTGGATGGGTAGTAGGGGTACAGGATGGAGTCAGAGGAGAGCTGGATGGATAGTAGTGGTACAGGATGGAGTCAGAGAGGAGCTGGATGGATAGTAGGGGTACAGGATGGAGTCAGGGGGGGCTGGATGGATAGTAGGGGTACAGGATGGAGTCAGAGGGGAGTTGGATGGATAGTAGGGGTACAGGATGGAGTCAGAGGGGAGCTGGATGGATAGTAGGGGTACAGGATGGAGTCAGGGGGGAGCTGGATGGATAGTAGGGGTACAGGATGGAGTCAGAGGGGAGCTGGATGGATAGTAGGGGTACAGGATGGAGTCAGAGGGGGGCTGGATGGATAGTAGGGGTACAGGATGGAGTCAGAGGGGAGCTGGATGGATAGTAGGGGTACAGGATGGAGTCAGAGGGGGGCTGGATGGATAGTAGGCGTACAGGATGGAGTCAGAGGGGAGCTGGATGGATAGTAGGGGTACAGGGTGGAGTCAGAGGGGAGCTGGATGGATAGTAGGGGTACAGGATGGAGTCAGAGGAGAGCTGGATGGATAGTAGGGGTACAGGATGGAGTCAGAGGGGAGCTGGATGGGTAGTAGGGGTACAGGATGGAGTCAGAGAGGAGCTGGATGGATAGTAGGGGTACAGGATGGAGTCAGAGGGGAGCTGGATGGATAGTAGGGGTACAGGATGGAGTCAGAGGGGGGCTGGATGGATAGTAGGGGTACAGGATGGAGTCAGAGGGGAGCTGGATGGATAGTAGGGGTACAGGATGGAGTCAGAGGGGAGCTGGATGGATAGTAGGGGTACAGGATGGAGTCAGAGAGGAGCTGGATGGATAGCAGGGGTACAAGATGGAGTCAGTGGGGAGCTGGATGGATAGTAGGGGTACAGGATGGAGTCAGGGGGGGCTGGATGGATAGTAGGCGTACAGGATGGAGTCAGAGGGGGGCTGGATGGATAGTAGGCGTACAGGATGGAGTCAGAGGGGAGCTGGATGGATAGTAGGGGTACAGGGTGGAGTCAGAGGGGAGCTGGATGGATAGTAGGGGTACAGGATGGAGTCAGAGGAGAGCTGGATGGATAGTAGGGGTACAGGATGGAGTCAGAGGGGAGCTGGATGGGTAGTAGGGGTACAGGATGGAGTCAGAGAGGAGCTGGATGGATAGTAGGGGTACAAGATGGAGTCAGTGGGGAGCTGGATGGATAGTAGGGGTACAGGATGGAGTCAGAGGGGAGCTGGATGGATAGTAGGGGTACAGGATGGAGTCAGAGGGGGGCTGGATGGATAGTAGGGGTACAGGATGGAGTCAGAGGGGAGCTGGATGGATAGTAGGCGTACAGGATGGAGTCAGGGGGGGCTGGATGGATAGTAGGCGTACAGGATGGAGTCAGAGGGGGGCTGGATGGATAGTAGGGGTACAGGGTGGAGTCAGAGGGGGGCTGGATGGATAGTAGGGGTACAGGATGGAGTCAGAGGGGAGCTGGATGGATAGTAGGGGTACAGGATGGAGTCAGAGGGGAGCTGGATGGATAGTAGGGGTACAGGATGGGGTCAGAGGGGAGCTGGATGGATAGTAGGGGTACAGGATGGAGTCAGAGGGGAGCTGGATGGATAGTAGGGGTACAGGATGGAGTCAGAGGGGAGCTGGGTGGATAGTAGGGGTACAGGATGGAGTCAGAGGGGAGCTGGATGGATAGTAGAGGTACAGGATGGAGTCAGAGGGGAGCTGGATGGATAGTAGGGGTACAGGATGGAGTCAGAGAGGGGCTGGATGGATAGTAGGGGTACAGGATGGAGTCAGAGGAGAGCTGGGTGGATAGTAGGGGTACAGGATGGAGTCAGAGGGGAGCTGGATGGATAGTAGGGGTACAGGATGGAGTCAGAGGGGAGCTGGATGGATAGTAGGGGTACAGGATGGAGTCAGAGGGGAGCTGGATGGATAGTAGGGGTACAGGATGGGGTCAGAGGGGAGCTGGATGGATAGTAGAGGTACAGGATGGAGTCAGAGGGGAGCTGGATGGATAGTAGGGGTACAGGATGGGGTCAGAGGGGGAGCTGGATGGATAGTACGGGTACAGGATGGAGTCAGAGGGGAGCTGGATGGATAGTAGGGGTACAGGATGGAGTCAGAATGGAGCTGGATGGATAGTAGGGGTACAGGGTGGAGTCAGAGGGGAGCTGGATGGATAGTAGGGGTACAGGATGGAGTCAGAATGGAGCTGGATGGATAGTAGGGGTACAGGGTGGAGTCAGAGGGGAGCTGGATGGATAGTAGGGGTACAGGATGGAGTCAGAGGGGAGCTGGATGGATAGTACGGGTACAGGATGGGGTCAGAGGGGAGCTGGATGGATAATACGGGTACAGGATGGGGTCAGAGGGGGGCTGGATGGATAGTAGGGGTACAGGATGGAGTCAGAGGGGAGCTGGATGGATAGTAGGGGTACAGGATGGAGTCAGAGGGGAGCTGGATGGATAGTACGGGTACAGGATGGAGTCAGAGGGGAGCTGGATGGATAGTAGGGGTACAGGATGGAGTCAGAGGGGAGCTGGATGGATAATACGGGTACAGGATGGGGTCAGAGGGGGGCTGGATGGATAGTAGGGGTACAGGATGGAGTCAGAGAGGGGCTGGATGGATAGTAGGGGTACAGGATGGAGTCAGAGGGGAGCTGGATGGATAGTAGGGGTACAGGATGGAGTCAGAGGGGAGCTGGATGGATAGTAGGGGTACAGGATGGAGTCAGAGGGGAGCTGGATGGATAGTAGGGGTACAGGATGGAGTCAGAGGGGAGCTGGATGGATAGTAGGGGTACAGGATGGAGTCAGAGGGGAGCTGGATGGATAGTAGGGGTACAGGATGGAGTCAGAGGGGAGCTGGATGGATAGTAGGGGTACAGGATGGAGTCAGAGGGGAGCTGGATGGATAGTAGGGGTACAGGGTGGAGTCAGAGGAGAGCTGGATGGATAGTAGGGGTACAGGGTGGAGTCAGAGGGGAGCTGGATGGATAGTACGGGTACAGGATGGGGTCAGAGGGGAGCTGGATGGATAGTACGGGTACAGGATGGGGTCAGAGGGGAGCTGGATGGATAGTACGGGTACAGGATGGAGTCAGAGGGGAGCTGGATGGATAGTAGGGGTACAGGATGGAGTCAGAGGGGAGCTGGATGGATAGTAGGGGTACAGGATGGAGTCAGAGGGGAGCTGGATGGATAGTAGGGGTACAGTATGGAGTCAGAGGGGAGCTGGATGGATAGTAGGGGTACAGTATGGAGTCAGAGGGGAGCTGGATGGATAGTAGGGGTACAGGATGGAGTCAGAGGGGAGCTGGATGTATAGTAGGGGTACAGGGTGGAGTCAGAGGGGAGCAGGATGGATAGTAGTGGTACAGGATGGAGTCAGGGGGGAATTGTTGTACACCCCATGCTATGGGTCACAGTATTATTGTGGCATCCAATCTTACCTTTTCCACGTGTCTTGAAATTCTTCTTGTCTTTTAGGCACAGAGAAGGACGGCCTATGGAGTCATGTGACAGGAGGTTCCAGTCCCACCTAGAAGCACTTTAGGTAACCTCACAGAGGCTGACCCGCATTTATTGTATGACAGGTAAATTTAGTGAAAATTGTGTACACAGCATTGTCAACATTGACATCATTGATCAGTTCCTGCGGTAGAGATATGCTTCCTTTTTCCCGGCAAAGCTCTTTTTCAATGGGGGACAGAAAATGACCGCACACACACCAATCTCAGCTGCTCCAATAGGAGACATGCTTCATAGGGACACTAAACTAAACTCAATGTATTTGGTAACCAGGAGGGGGCAGTGTTGCCATTGTGTCCCTCTATCTATATTAGGCAGATGCCCCCCTTTGTTAAAGGTGACCAAGACCCCTGATGGTCAATTGTTTTGATTATGCTGGGTTTTAGGGGCACCCCGCTTTGTGAAACCCCACCAGGATGCCGCGCCAGCCATTCACAAATGCCTGGTGCGGGCACACGCACTTAGATGCATCGGGAAGAGGTGAGTTGGCTGCGGCAATCTGGGGGGGGGGGGGGGGGTTCACATAGCAGGGCACCTCCGACCGGGGAAAGGACCAAAACCCAGGATAGTCAAAATCCTGGGTTTTGGTCCACTTTAATGTACTCCCTGCCGAGCCACCCTCCCCTGCGGCTTAGGCAAGGCGGGGGGCGGAGAGGTTTACATAAAGAATACAACTTGTCCTGTTCTTTGCGCGCTCCTGCCCTCCCATTCAAGTAAATAGATGTGTGGGACCGCACATAGTCCTGGGACCCGGCTCTGTGCAGAAAGATAGCGACGGTCAGAGCTGGAATCGCCCGATGATCGCATCCTAGGCAAGGTATTTTTTCAGCACCAATGGAGGGTGGCAGGCCGGGGGGTACTTTACAAACTGGGGCATCTCTTTGGATCGTCCCTTTAAGGCCAATGTACTACAAAGATAAAGGCAAACACAATCCCTGGGAGACCAATCGCTGGCGGTAAGGTAAGTGGATCCTTGGATTGCCCCGAACTGGAATATTAGGAAATGTCCACAGAAGCGGATGTTTCCTTTTTAAATCAACTGCTCAGGCAAAGGGTTAACCATTTGTTGTTACTTGTTATCTCATGTTTGTGTCAGGGGCTGTGTTTCTAGTCAAACATTGCTTGATGTTTCCTATTATACAGCCAATAACTTCCTCCCTAACCACGCTGTTCAGAGGACAACCGCCTGAAGACAAAGGCATTTCAGTGAATGACTCTGAGCAGCGTCAGAAGCTTCTCCTGCTTTACAATAGAAGGCAGACAGGGATTGCTTAGAAACACAGCCCCTGACACAAACATGAAATAAGACAAGTTAGAACCCTTAGTTAACCCTTTTCCTGGCTGTTTTGACTTGACTTTGTTTTCTTGTCTGTCTGTGTGTTTCTGCACATATGTGAGTTTCCTTTGGGCGTGTCATTCTCTGTCTCTTTTTTTTTTTTGTATGGTCCTTTTTGTTAACAGGTATAATACTTAGAGTAAAGATTATACAGACACCGCGCACACAGATATTAAACAGAAAAAAAAAACAGCTCAACATGTAAGGAAGTCCCAATCCTGGTGTAGCGTAATTGTAAGAACACAGAGCTTTTCTTGATAGGCCATTGAACCGCAAGCGTGAGACGGCAAATTAGACCGCCCTGAAGTGCGTGCATCAAACTTTATAGCAAGTGTTCCCACCACCGAAAGGCTCAAACTCTTACCAGACGGCGGAGGGTAAATTACATATATGTTGCCCACATTAATCCGGACCTTCACCCTGAATAAAAGCCTATCTTATATGTTTCCCCCACCCTGTACATACAGATTGCTCACATTAATCTAGGCCTCCACCCTGAATAAGAGCCTATCTTATATGTTTCCCACACCCTGTACATACAGATTGCCCACATTAATCTGGACCTTCACCCTGAATAAGAGTCTATCTTATATGTTTCCCACACCCTGTACATACAGATTGCCCACATTAATCCGGACCTTCACCCTGAATAAGATCCTATCTTATATGTTTCCCACACCCTATACATACAGATTGCTCACATTAATCCGGACCTTCACCCTGAATAAGATACAATCTTATATGTCCCCCCCCCCCCTGTACATACAGATTGCTCACATTAATCCGGACCTTCACCCTGAATAAGAGTCTATCTTATATGTTTCCCCCACCCTGTACATACAGATTGCTCACATTAAGCTAGGCCTCCACCCTGAATAAGAGCCTATCTTATATGTTTCCCCCACCCTGTACATACAGATTGCTCACATTAATCTGGACCCTCACCCTGAATAAGAGCCTATCTTATATGTCCCCCCCCCCTGTACATACAGATTGCTCACATTAATCTGGACCTTCACCCTGAATAAGATCCTATCTTATATGTTTCCCACACCCTGTACATACAGATTGCCCACATTAATCTGGACCTTCACCCTGAATAAGATCCTATCTTATATGTTTCCCACACCCTGTACATACAGATTGCTCACATTAATCCGGACCTTCACCCTGAATAAGATCCTATCTTATATGTTTCCCACACCCTGTACATACAGATTGCCCACATTAATCTGGACCTTCACCCTGAATAAGAGCCTATCTTATATGTTTCCCACACCCTGTACATACAGATTGCTCACATTAAAAATCATCCTACCTGCATCTACTGCATTTTCTGAGACTTTAAACATCTAAGATGGTGGCACATGATGGTGCAGGCTGCCTGCAAACAGGAAGTGTCTTCTGACTGTGCCGCTCTGCATTGTGGAATTGCTGACTTTTTCCTGACCCCAGCTCTGCTCTGTTTGTGCAAAGCACAGTTATAACCCCACCCCCTGCACTTTTGACCCCACTCCTCTCCTTAGTATGTGATGCTACTGAGCCAAGATGGCGGCACCCGTATCCTAGAGCGCTAAACAGAGTTGAACACCAGTGAGGGAAAGGATAAAAACTAAGTGACTAAAATGTTAAATATATCAATTTTAGATGCTGGGGAATAGTTTTTTAAGGGTTTGGGCTTTTCATTAAATGATGCTGAAGGTCCGGTTTAAGACTCAGAGGATGATACATAGAAAGCCAAATCCGCTATTTTTCCTTAATTTCCAGCAGGGGATGATTAAAATCCCCACAGACAAATTGAGCATGCAAGAGAAGCACAAAGAGCAATCTAGTGCAATAATGCTGAACCAAATGTATTTGTATAATAAAAGTACATAAAACACTCACAAGTGTAGGTAGATAAAAAGCATAAAAGATCCAAGCCAGGTTGAAATCAGTAACTCTCACCGCACATGAACAGCGTATCAGACTTCCTCAATGGTCAATGCTCAGAAAAGTCAATAAGAACTTCTGCCCTGTTGAAGGTGGAGGTACAATGCAATAATCCTTTTTGTACATTGCTCCAGTATGCGTTTAGGCCTCCTTCGTTTTTTACCATTTTTGGAGTTTTACCATTTTTTGATAATTACTGTTTTATTACATTGTGCCCTTACATTTTTGTTTTGCCTACTTATGTTTATTATTATTTATTATTATTATTTATAATAAAATTATTATTTTATTATTAATATTTTGACTATCCTGGGTTCTGGTCTTTGCTGCCGGGATGCCCCGCTATGTGAAACACCCCAACTGACCTCGTCCTGGTTCTGCGGCGCACGCTTGGCCGCTCATCTAATCTGCACGCTCGGAGCGCACTGGCGGCTGCACACCCCCCTGCTAGAGGGATAGAGGGGATGCGGCTGCTGTTCACGCATGCGCCTTTGGACCGGGAACAAAGGTGAGTTTACAGGTGACCTAGGGGGGATTGGATGAGCGGCCAAGCATGCGCCGTACGACCGGGACAAGGTCAGTTTGTTCAGTCGACCTGGGGGGTTTCACACAGCGGGGGATCCCCAATCGGGGTGCCCCGGGGGCAAGGACCAGAACCCAGGATAGTCAAAATAAACAATGTAAGTATGCAAAGCAAGCATGCCTGCCTTGGAGTCTCGTAGACCCCAGGGTGGGTTTTGGTCCTCTTTAAACACAGTGGTCCCTGTATAACAGACTAAAACCCAGGTAAGTTAAATTCCTGGGTTGTGGTCTGCTTTGAAACCCTCCTCCTTCTATCTTGGTGGGGCTAGAACTGTGGCTTGGTTCCCTTTTTGTGATCATGTGAACACAGAAATGAGCGATTACTGCTTTTCATCACCTTTCATAGGGTGAATCATTACTTAAGAGGAAGCGAGTCACTGTGATGCAATGGCTGCGCTCTGTAAATGTTCAGTTTAGGGTGGGGTTGTTAAACAGGATCCACACCCTCCATGTCCAGATGGTCAGGGTTTCCGTCGGCAGCCCTGATCCAAGATGAGGACTCTGGACCATGTGACTGCTGGCATCCAATCCCAGGGCCGAGGGAATGCAGTACGGGTAAGGAAGACCAGGGCCGGCTGCTGGGTATGTGTAGAGGGCTTCAGCAATTGGGATACCCCCACCCGTGCTTGGACCAACACTCATTTCTTGTATAATGGTATATAACATGTCCCCCCCCCCCCCCCAAAAAAAAATAAATAAATAAATAGGACAAGGTCTTAAAGTGGAACAAAAACAAAAAAGGGCGGCTGGCCCTAGAGTCTTTTAGATTCCAGGGCTGGCCACGCTGGGTATTGTTCCGCTTTGAATTAAAAAAAACGGAGGCTTGCACAACCCACAATGTATAATAAAGGGTGCTACTCTCGGGCTCAAACGGCCATATATATAGGATACCTCAAAAACACAACAGGGGAGGCACTCCAACCCAGAATGAAAAATGAATATCAAACTTTATTAAATGTTTACAACCACAACCTATACAATGGACATATTAAAAACACATTTAGACAACAGCACACAGGACATACAAACATACAGGAAGTGTAAAGATGTGTTGCACATTTTTGCACGCGATCTTGCACCTTGCAGTTTTTGCCACTTTTGCACAAATAGTTATTACATTCATTTAGTATATGGATTTCATGCTGTATTATGATGGGGCATCAATTTTCTCCCCATCGCTTACACATCCTGTATGTTTGTATGTCCTGTGTGGTATTGTCTTATGTTTTTTAATGTGTTTTTAATATGTCCATTGTATAGGTTGTGATTGTAAACATTTAATAAAGTTTGATATTCATTTTTTATTCGGAGTTGGAGTGCCTCCCCTGTTGTGTTTTGTAGGTATCCTATATATATGGCCGTTTGAGCCTGGGAGTAGTACCCTTTATTATACTTTGTGGGTTGTGCAAGCCTCCCTTTTTTTTTGATTCAAAGCGGAACAATACCCAGCGTGGCCAGCCCTGGAATCTAAAAGACTCTAGGGCCAGCTTTTGCCTGGGGCATCCAGAATTGGGATGTCCCACTGTGTGAACCTGGGCCCCTGCAGTATTCCAGTGGCAGCATCCCTGGCATCCAGCCGCAGCATCCCTGGCATCTTTGAGCTGTGTCTGTGTCTGCCCCTGTCCGTTCAGAAAAACTCACCTCTTCCTGGTCCATTGTGCAAATTGCAGGGTTTCATCTAATCGGCAGGCAAAAAAACTGAGAGGTGGACGCACTCTGGCCACTGGGTGCAAGATCAGGGGCCGTTCCTGCCCCACATACGTATAGAAGGCAAAAAGGAAGAGGATCCGCACTCCTTAAAATCTTGAAATGTATTAATGCAAAAGGTAAAACCAGAAGCTCCATTAAAGAAACGCGTTTCGGACATTGTAAGTAGGTCCTTAGTCATAGATGACTAAGGACCTACTTACAATGTCCGAAACGCGTTAGAACATGTGCCTATTTTTTTGACTTGCCGGGGTCCTTTACTGATTTTATGGTGCTTTTCTTTAATGGAGCTTCTGGTTTTACCTTTTGCATGAAAAAATTTCAAGATTTTAAGGAGTGCGGATCCTCTTCCTTTTTGCCTTTCATCTAATCGGAGCCGTTTTCTGTGCATATGTAATGCTCGGCAAATGTTTACATGCAGAGCTTGGGACAATCTGGAGCGCAGCAGCCGCATCACCAGCAGCGCCCCCGTCCACAGCCTATCTGAATAGCTTGGAGTGGGACATCCTGATTCTAGGAGTCCCTAGGGAAGGCCAGCGGCTGGCCCTGGAATCATTTAGATTCCAGGGTCAGCCATAGTGGGTTTTGTTCTGCTTTAAAGCAGACCTACAGTCAAAAAGAAAGGCCAACACAACAAACAGTGCTCATATGCATCCCTCTCTTGGGCAATTTAGATTGGTGCATATAACAATTCATTTACCTTTTTTTCCAAATTTTAAAAACAAAATGGCGGCTCATGCATCTGCAGGCCAGCTGCAAACAGGAAGTGCTGCTGGGCTTCCTGTTACTGTGCATTTTCAGTTGAATCGAGGCAGCAGCATGGCTGAGATACTGGGAAAGGAAGACCCAAAGTGGCCGCTGCCTTTCTTTTCCAGCTGTGCCAGGCTGTTGGTCCGGTTTAAGTCCTATGAGGATGGGAGTTGTATGAGGTCACATGACTGCTGGGCATCCTGTCCTCCTTATTAGCAGCACACAGCTTGTCATTATGGGGGGGGAGGTGTATAATTACAGAGATTGCTAATTTGATACGCTGAGTTGCTCATTTAGTCAATAAGAAGGAAAATGAAGGACTGGTCTGTATGGAGGATTTTTCTCCCCAGCGCTGATCTCGCTTCTCTGTTTCAGATCTCTCCCGGGACCATGCGAGTCTTCTCCCATTCTTCTGGTCGCTCCTCTTCTTATGCGATCTTGGATTTTCCGAGAAACTCAACGAATGAAACGGGGGACTATTGTTACAGCGGGCGGACGGGCAGCACCGTGCTGCAGGGGGTCCAGTTTGGGGGCATCCCCACGGTCCTGGTTTTGGATGTGGCCTGCTTTGCAGTAAGTGCTCTTATTAGTGATCAGAAGCGTCGGTAGAAATGTTCCGACTCCAGCATACGAAAATGATCTTCCTAATTATTGTATCATTAGTGTAACTTTTATAGGAAGTTCAGAAACATTAATCGTAAATATATTTGTTCTCTCAATCTAAGGCCATTATTTATAGAGATCAGTGATAAGCAGCAGCCCGGGTGTCCTAGTGGGGATGGATAATGAGTTCTCCAATCTCCACTGTGCATTATGCTTGTCTATCATTATGCTGCACAAGGCTTTTATTTACACTGCCTGAAACTTACAGCAATTTAAAGGGATTCAAAATGTGCCACACCAATAACTATAAACTATCACATAGGCACAAGAAAACCTTTCACAAATGGGCACAGCACAAAATATAGAAATGATTATATATATATATATATATATATATATAGTCACATTTATATTTATTGTATCTTTTTTGTATTGGATAGGATTAGTATTTAGGATATGTGTAACATTATGAATTTAGATTTAAAAGAAACAAAGGGGGGGTGGCAGCCGCTCAGACCATTTTATAACTAACCTGGGAGGTGCACGTTAGCAGGGCAATTAGTACACACAAGTCTTAAAGGAGCCACAGCACTCAACCCTGTCAGCTTGCAGGCCAGCCTATAATCTGTCTCTAAACTTGGTTAAAAACAGAGGACTCGGTCACACACATCTGCAGAAGTATGCTTAAGCTACACCACTACGCCAAAGTGCCTCTGTGGGGTGCAGTCCTAACTCTAATCTCTGAGAGCCCATCTGGGACATACAGTGCAATAGATAAATTGGGAGCAGGCTTACCTGAGGTTGCCCTAAACCTCTCAAGTGCAAGCCATGGGGTGGAAGGGTCAAAGACCTTGCAATACAGCCTAGACCCCACACACCATGAGCTTGCACAAATTCAAAAGCAGCTTAAGCATACTTCTGCAGATGTGTGTGACCGAGCCTCTGTTTTTAACCAAGTTTAGAGACAGATTATAGGCTGGCCTGCAAGCTGACAGGGTTGAGTGCTGTGGCTCCTTTAAGACTTATGAATTTAGATTTGTTTCTGATGTGATATTCCCAGTATGGAGGTGATCAAGTCTCTGATTTATTAGACCTATTTTTATTCAGAGCAATAGGGCTACCTATTGGTGCAATTGTTTTTACTATTGTCTATATTTGTTTTTATGTAGTAGAGTCACTAAAATAAAGATTTATATATATCCAACTATGTGCAATAAGCTTGAAGCAAACTGATGAGAGCAGCTGAGCTCTCCTATTATAAAGTGCAAATGCTGAAATGGCAGCAATACCAGTAATCAAGCTAGTGTTATGTGTTATTTTTCATTCTCCTTCCCAAGTATATTGCACTTTAGTAGTATTATTATTATTATAGTTGGTACAACATATGTGAGAAATATTAGGTATAGGTGAATAGTATGTTACTCAATCATTTTGTAGGATCACAAAGTGGATTTATATTTAGCTTGATTACAGTAAAAAAGTTTATTCACTGCATTCTCACCGCCTGGCCCCCGCAGTTCCTCTGTGCAGGTCCAGTGTTCCCCCGCAGCTCGTCCATGTAGGTCCGGTGTTCCCCCGCAGTTCCTCCGTGCCGGTCCGGTGTTCGCCCGCAATTCCTCCGTGCCGGTCCGGTGTTCCCCCGCAGCTCCTCCGTGCCGGTCCGGTGTTCCCCCGCAGCTCCTCCGTGCCGGTCCGGTGTTCCCCCGCAGCTCCTCCGTGCCGGTCCGGTGTTCCCCCACTGATCCACCGTGCCGGTCCAGTGTTCCCCTGCAGTTCCTCCATGCAGGTCCGGTGTTCCCCCCGCAGCTCCTCCATGCAGGTCCAGTGTCCCCCCGCAGCTCCTCCATGCAGGTCCGGTGTTTCCCCGCAGCTCCTCCATGCAGGTCCGGTGTTCCCCCCCGCAGCTCCTCCATGCAGGTCCAGTGTCCCCCCGCAGCTCCTCCATGCAGGTCCGGTGTTTCCCTGCAGCTCCTCCGTGCCGGTCCGGTGTTCCCCCACAGCTCCTCCATGCAGGTCTGGTGTTCCCCCCCCACAGCTCCTCCATGCAGGTCCGGTGTTCCCCCACAGCTCCTCCATGCAGGTCCGGTGTTCCCCCACAGCTCCTCCATGCAGGTCCGGTGTTCCCCCGCAGCTCCTCCATGCAGGTCCAGTGTCCCCCCGCAGCTCCTCCATGCAGGTTCGGTGTTCCCCCGCAGCTCCTCCATGCAGGTCAAGCATGCGCTATTAGACCGGGAAAATCTTATAGATTCCCGGGCGATCAGCGTTGGTTGTGGTCCGGTCCTGGTGATAGGCCCTTGTTCCTGGGGCATCCCATGCTTTATCATTGCTCAGTTGCAATCTAATGCCGGCCGCCTTTCTCACTTTGCTAATGTGTCTGTTTTCATGCTGTGCCAACAAAGGGTGGTTTATACATATGACATATATGTAAGATGACACGTTTGGGTTCTCGTGTTCACATGCTGTGGCCTTATACTCTCTTTATATTAAAAAAAAAAAGATTCAAAAATGTGTTTCATCTGTTTTTAATGACCTGTTCATCCTCCTCATTTCAGCTCCTGCTGCTGCTCTTCTCCTTTATCCGGAAGAGATTCTGGGACTATGGCCGGGTGGCCCTCGTGTATGATGCAGACAGGTACAGCGATTGGTTGATTTGCCTCCTTTTTATATACAGAGCAGGGACACCTTTTCTCATACCTTCCAGCTTTTTTGGGGGGGGAGAGGGACAATTGTTAAATTAGGCCACACCCCTCATTGAGGTATAGATAGGAGATAGGGTGTAACCGTTACAATAGAAACATTTTCAAATAGGCAAATCGATCATTTATTGCTGCAGATCTGCATGTTACACCTCAAAGGAGGGACAAAGGAAAACAATGAGGGACGAGGGGGGCATGGACTCAATAGAGGGACAGTCCCTCCAAATCAGAGACACTAGGGAGGTATGGAAAGGCATCCTAGAGATGTAACAAAAGCAGGGCAATGGGCCGGTCATCACTGTACACAGGAGTTTTGTTCTTGGGGTTTTGTTCCGCTTTAATTTTAATTGTTTATTTCGTAACTTGATTGCACCAATATCAGGACGTCCACATTCACATTCGACACATTCCTTGATGGCAACTCCCGTCATTACCTCCTTCTCTTTTTTGCATTGTCTTTATTGGAGGGTCGATTTGGGATGCTCCGGGAAAAACCAGAGGCTGGCCCTGGAATCATTTAGATTCCAGGCCAGACGCTGCTGGGTTTAGTTCCGCTTTTAAGTAAAATGGTATGTAAGACTGAAAGTCCATCCAGTTCATCCTGTTTATTAAAGCGGACGCACACCCATTGGCTGGCACATGGGTCAGGCTCCTGTCGGGCTGGCATGTGGGTCAGGCTCGTGTCTGGCTGGCATGTGGGTCAGGCTCGTGTCTGGCTGGCACATGGGTCAGGCTCGTGTCTGGCTGGTACATGGGTCAGGCTCATGTCTGGCTGGCACATGGGTCAGGCTCGTGTCTGGCTGGCACATGGGTCAGGCTCGTGTCTGGCTGGCACATGGGTCAGGCTCGTGTCTGGCTGGCACATGGGTCAGGCTCGTGTCTGGCTGGCACATGGGTCAGGCCGGTGTCTGGCTGGCACATGGGTCAGGCTCGTGTCTGGCTGGCACATGGGTCAGGCTCGTGTCTGGCTGGCACATGGGTCAGGCTCGTGTCTGGCTGGCACATGGGTCAGGCTCGTGTCTGGCTGGCACATGGGTCAGGCTCGTCTTGGGCTGGCACATGGGTCAGGCTCGTCTTGGGCTGGCACATGGGTCAGGCTCGTCTTGGGCTGGCACATGGGTCAGGCTCGTGTCTGGCTGGCACATGGGTCAGGCTCGTGTCTGGCTGGCACATGGGTCAGGCCGGTGTCTGGCTGGCACATGGGTCAGGCTCGTGTCTGGCTGGCACATGGGTCAGGCTCGTGTCTGGCTGGCACATGGGTCAGGCTCGTGTCTGGCTGGCACATGGGTCAGGCTCGTGTCTGGCTGGCACATGGGTCAGGCTCGTCTTGGGCTGGCACATGGGTCAGGCTCGTCTTGGGCTGGCACATGGGTCAGGCTCGTCTTGGGCTGGCACATGAGTCAGGCTCGTGTCTGGCTGGCACATGGGTCAGGCCGGTGTCTGGCTGGCACATGGGTCAGGCTCGTGTCTGGCTGGCACATGAGTCAGGCTCGTGTCTGGCTGGCACATGGGTCAGGCCGGTGTCTGGCTGGCACATGGGTCAGGCTGGTGTCTGGCTGGCACATGGGTCAGGCTCGTGTCTGGCTGGCACATGGGTCAGGCTCGTGTCTGACTGGCACATGGGTCAGGCTCGTGTCTGGCTGGCACATGGGTCAGGCTCGTGTCTGGCTGGCACATGGGTCAGGCTCGTGTCTGGCTGGCACATGGGTCAGGCTCGTCTTGGGCTGGCACATGGGTCAGGCTCGTGTCGGGCTGGCACATGGGTCAGGCCCGTGTCGGGCTGGCACATGGGTCAGGCCCGTGTCGGGCTGGCACATGGGTCAGGCCCGTGTCGGGCTGGCACATGGGTCAGGCCCGTGTCGGGCTGGCACATGGGTCAGGCCCGTGTCGGGCTGGCACATGGGTCAGGCTCGTCTTGGGCTGGCACATGGGTCAGGCTCGTCTTGGGCTGGCACATGGGTCAGGCTCGTGTCTGGCTGGCACATGGGTCAGGCCGGTGTCTGGCTGGCACATGGGTCAGGCCGGTGTCTGGCTGGCACATGGGTCAGGCCGGTGTCTGGCTGGCACATGGGTCAGGCCGGTGTCTGGCTGGCACATGGGTCAGGCCGGTGTCTGGCTGGCACATGGGTCAGGCAGGTGTCTGGCTGGCACATGGGTCAGGCCGGTGTCTGGCTGGCACATGGGTCAGACGCGTGTCGGGCTGGCACATGGGTCCGGCTGGCACACGGGTCAGGCTTGTGTCCTCAGTCCTGGCTGCTGAAAGGGCCAGCCCACATGACCGGCGGCGACCAATCACATGGCTGCCTTCCTGATCGAGATTAAGATAAGACTTGCAGGTGTAGCAGGGGTTGATGTGTTAGGGAGGCTCCAGCTATCTGGATGCCCCCCTGAGGCTCAATGCGGCCGGGGCAGGACCCAAACCCATTAGCTGGAAATGGGTGTGGGTCCGCTTTTTAAAAAAAAAATCTCCTTCCGGTGGTCTAGTAGCCATAGCTGGTAATGTTATCACATACAGGGGTGGGCATCCAGTCCACTTCTGATCTCCCTCGGTGTATTTCCCCTGGCAGAGTGTTCCCTAGTCTCACTGCTCTTACAGAGAAGAATCCCCTCCTATGCTGGTACACGAAGCGCCTTTCCTTTAAACCGGACCTACAGCCTGGCATAGCTGAAAAAGAAAGGTAGCAGTCATTTTGGAGCTTCTTCTCCCAGTATCTCAGCCATGCTGCTGCCTGGATTCAACTGACCTAACTGACATTGCACAGTAAAAGGAAGCCCAGCAGCCCTTCCTGTTTGCAGGTGCATAAGCCGCCATTTTGTTTTTACATTTCACTACAGCAGGAGTTAGAAAAAAGTAAATTAATGTGTATGTGCAGCAATCTAAATTGTCCTGGGGAGGGATGCATATGAGCACTGTCTGGTTTAAAGTGGACCAAAACCCACGCCGATCTGCATGGGAATCTGTAGGATTCCCTTCCCCCCAGGGCATCCAAAATCGGGATGCCCCGCTGTGCGAAACCCCCCAGGTTGCCCCATACACTTACCTTACTTCCCGGTCCAACGGCTCATGCGCGAGCCACATCCCCGCTATCCTTCTAGCAGGGTGCGTGCCTTTGCCCGGCATTTGTGAATGGCCGGCGCGGGCACGCTCCATGTTAGAGGGAAGCGGGGGATGTGGCCGCAAATGTGCTCGGAGCTGCTGGCGTTAGACAGTGTGATGTCAGCGGTTCCGAGCGCGCTGATTGGACGAGCGACCAGGCATACGCCGTAGAACCGGGAAGAGGTGAGTTGTACTCGGCAATCTGGGGGTTTTCACACACCCGATTGTGGTGTCCCGTGGGAAAGGACCAAAACTCAGGATAATCAAAATCCTGGGTTTTGGTCCACTTGACTGTTGGTCAACCTTAGTGGATGCCTTTGTGTAATACAGTAGATACAGTAGATAATACAGTAGTTATACACCTGGGTGTAAATATATTACTGGACAGATCATTATATTGACCCCAGATAGTGGAATTCTATCACCAGGATTGTTACTACTCTGATGATGGATTCCTGCCCTGGAATGCCCCCCTCGGATCTCCCTCCAAACTCACCTTTCCGCTGGTCCCATGGTGCATGCGCGGTCTGTTTGTCCAATCAGAGCTGTATTCCATACATATTAATATTCGTGTACCAGTGTTGGAATAATAAGGGGAGGGGAGAGGTTTCCATGAATGTAGCTTCGCGTTGTTCTTTATCTACTATGACATAACAAGTAATTAGCACTTTTTGTTTGGTCTCCAAAACAGCTCTTACCAGACATTATCCCCGGCAATCAGCGAGGAGCTGGAAAAGGACAAGGTGAGTGCCATTCTATTTTCCGGGCATCCTCTATGCAGGTAATAGCCTGCCCGTCTCTCATAACCTCAGTGATCAGCTGTGTGATGTCATCAGGAGGATGTCTGTCACCAGCCTTATGTCTATGGGCACCGTGGATTATTATTATTATTAATAATGTTTATTTATATAGCGCCATCATCTTCCGTAGCGCTTTACAAGGTATGATTACAGACAAGGTAAAACATATAGTACAGGGAACAATACATTATTGTTTATATAGCGCCATCATCTTCCGAAGCACTTTATAAGGTGTGATTATAGACAAGGTACAAAATATAGTACAGGGAGCAATACATTATTATTATTGTTTATTTATAGAACGCCATCATCTTCCGTAGCGCTTTACAAGGTGTGATTATAGACGAGGTAGTACATATAGTACTGGGAACAATAAATTATTATTATTAATATTAATAATGTTTATTTATATAGCGCCATCATCTTCCGTAGCACTTTACAAGGTGTGATTATAGACGAGGTAGTACATATAGTACTGGGAACAATAAATTATTATTATTAATATTAATAATGTTTATTTATATAGCGCCATCATCTTCCGTTGCGCTTTACAAGGTATGATTACAGACAAGATAAAACATATAGTACAGGGAACAATACATTATTATTATTAATAATAATAATAATAATAATGTTTATTTATATAGCGCCATCATCTTCCGTTGCGCTTTACAAGGTGTGATTATAGACGAGGTAGTACATATAGTACTGGGAACAATAAATTATTATTATTATTATTAATAATGTTTATTTATATAGCGCCATCATCTTCCGTAGCGCTTTACAAGGTATGATTACAGACAAGGTAAAACACATAGTACAGGGAGCAATACATTATTATTATTATTAATAATGTTTATGTATATAGCGCCATCATCTTCCGTTGCGCTTTACAAGGTATGATTACAGACAAGGTAAAACATATAGTACAGGGAACAGTACAAAACTAGATGCCCCGAGGTTCAAACCAAGTGTTGTGAGCACAGGAGACAATAGGAAGGAGAGCCCTGCTCTTGCGAGCTTACAGTCTAAAGCATTGGCCATTGCCCCCAAGCGCTAACAATCTAAAATAAAGCAACCTTTTTTTTTCATCAAATGCCAGTTTCTATATTTAATACTCACCAGTTGTGATCTCTTTTTTTGTCTCCACCCCTTAAAGCGGACTAAAACCCACCGAACTTGTGAACTACATTGGGCCATGGCCCCTGCCAATATTCCATTCTTAGGGTGTAGAACTAGAAATGGATATTTTCGTTTTTCAAATCGTCCTGAAACACATTTTTATTTATTTTTTGCTGTCCCTCGGTGTGAGATGACAGGTGATCAGTCATTACATAGGTGTGGCAAAGACATCACACAATGGCAATGAATGGAGGAGGTGGAGCTTTACAGGCGCCATTATCTGGGGTTAGAGTAAAGCAGGAGCACTAAAAATTGGCAAACGGTGCTCTTCATGGAGGGAGCAATTCAGGGGATGCTAGTTAAAAATGTGGGTTTCGCTCTGCTTTAAATAGGAACATCGGGGGAGGTCAAAACCTCAACCAAGCCTCATCAATCTGCTGCCCCCCCCCTCCAGTTTTACCTTTGGGCACTTACTTACTCACCTCCCCGGGGGATCCATCTTCTGGGTCCCTCGGATTCTGGGCGACCTTCCAACGAATGGCGCCATCTTGTATCCCATCAGGCACTATGCGCGGCCCCCGATCTCGCGCCTGCACCGTGCCCATGAATGGAATGCAATGGAGCCGCCCGAAATCCCGTGAGACCTTGCTGAGCTGCGAGATCGCCGGGGACATTGAGGAGTACGACTAAAGCTGTGCTGTCATTTACAGATGGCTAAGCGGTAAGCAGGAGCTGGGTGAGGATCAGTCCCTGAAGATCCCTGAAGAAGCCGGATTTTGACAGTTCTGGGTTTTGGTCCTTGCCCCCCCCCAGGGCACCCTAATTGAGGGTGCCCTGCTGTGTGAACCCCCAGGGCACCCGAACAATCTCACCTCTTCCCGGTCCTATGACGCATGCTTGACTGCTTGTCCAATCCGCGCGCTCGGATCCGCTCTAGCCCCGTCGTCCAGGGATAACGGTGATGTGGCCACCAGCGCGCTTGGATCTGCTCACATTAGATGAGCTCCTAGATCAGTGGTTCTCAACCTTTCTAATGCCGTGACCCCGCAATACAGTTCCTTGCGGTGACCCCAAACCAAAAAATAATTTTGGTGGCTACTTCAAAACTGTAATTTTGCTACAGTTATGGTTTGGAATGTAAATACCTGATACGCGTTATGTATTCTCATTGCTACAAATCAAACATAATTTAAACATAGTGATTAATCACAAAAACAATATTTAATTATATGTTGAGAAATATTTATTGCTAATTCCAATAAATAACATTTCACCATGGCATAACATGGGTTTAAATATAATAATTATACTTAATAAATAATATACTTAATAAATAATAATTAATAATTAAATAATATACTTAATAAATAATATACTTAATAAATAATATACTTAATAAATAATAATTATACATTGGGGAACAGTGTGAACTACATCTTATAGTATAAGACACTGTGTAAATGTTTGGTGCTTTGTGTAAGTGTAAGCTGCTTTGTGTACTGTGTAATGATTACACACAAAGCACCTTACACTTACACAGTATTGTGTGTATGGTGTGTGTACTGTTATTACAGCAGCAGGCTGTCTCGCAGGCTCTCTTGGCTTCTGTCCTCCGGCGCTTGCTGCGTCCGCCCACTGATGATGTCAGCAAGCACCGGACGCACGTAATGCGCTGCTATGGACTGTGGAGCGTTCCCCCGCTTCCCCCGTCCCTTAGGCCCCGGACGGATGATGCAATCACGTCTACGCATGCATTCAGTTTGGAACGCACATCCATAACGGCTGAATAGCGCTGCTGCAGACGGTAGCGCGACTTCTCAGCGGCTAAAGCCATCGGAAGTATGTCTTTTCCGATGGCTTTAAGCGACCCCTGTGTTTTGAGACCACCGCCGGGGTCGCGACCCACAGGTTGAGAACCGATGTCCTAGATGAAGGGGCCTCGAGCGGATCCGAGCGCGTTGCGTCATAGGACTGGGAAGAGGTGAGTTTGTTTGTGCGACCTGGGGGATTTCACACAGCAGGGCATCCCCGATCAGGGCGACCGGGATTGAAGTTGAGTTTTTTGGGCGATCTGGGGGGCTTCACACAGCGGGGTGCCCCAAGGGGAAAGAGTATGCCTGCCATTGCTCATTGTCCCCAGGATAGGTTTTGCTCCTCTTTAACGCATACCTTCAGTCCAAAAAAATCAAAGTTTAGCAAATTGCTCCCCTAAACCCTGTCTCCCACAATCCGTAATGTAATATATTTGAGAGGACTCAAATCCATTCAGATGTTGAGGGATAGCAGGGAGATTCTATGCTATTGTACTGCATGGGGGCAGCCATCTTGCCACAGTTCCAGGGATGCCAACCTGAGCCATTCCTGCAGTGTGATACTTCACAATGACCATTTACCTCGGCAGCCCTAACTGGGCTGAATAGGATTTCTAATTCAATTCAAGTCCAGGTGTGTTGGGGTAAATGGTCATTGTGAAGTGATTGTTAAACTGGCCCTTCACCATGATTTAATAAAAAGCCCTATTCCCCAGCATCTAATTCATATATTTTAAGTTTTTAGTCACTTACTTATTATTATTCCCTACTCCACTGGGCTGCAACTCTGTTCAGTACTCGAGGATACGGGTGCTCCCATCTTGCCTCAGAAGCATCACATACTGAGGAGAGAAGAGCGGGGTAAAGTACACGGGGGCGGGGTTATAGCTGTGCTTTGCACAGACAGAGCAGAGCTGGGGTCAGGAAAAGGACAGCAATCCCAGAATGCAAAGCGGCACAGTCAGAAGACACTTCCTGTTTGCAGGCTGCCTGATGGTCCATGAGCCGCCATCTTGAATGTTTAAAGGCGCAGTAGATGTAGGTAGGATAATTTTTAAAGTGGACCAACACCCAGGGGTGATCAGCCCGGGAATCTATAAGATTCCCGGGCCGATCACCTCCCTCACCGCGGGACATCCGAGACCGGGACATCCCGCGGGGTGAAACCCCCCCAAAACCCCCAAAAAACCTTACCTTATAGGTAGACGTGCGCGCGCCCCTGCCGGCCGTTTCTGAATGGCTGGCGCGGGCGTGCGCCCTGTAAGAGTGACATGCGGGAGGCGGCGGCGGACGCGCTGTCTTGGATGTCGCTGTCACCCGCTTGGCCGTCGGCGGGGATTGGACGGCGCGGTCACGTGGGAGCGTGCTGAGGTGAGTTTTTGGGGCTTTCTGGGGGGTTTCACACAGCGGGGCACCCCCAATCGGGGTGCCCCCCCGAAGTGGACCAAAACCCAGGATAGTCAAGATCCTGGGTGTTGGTCCACTTTAATGTGAACAATCTGTATGTACAGGGTGTGGGAAACATATAAGATAGGCTCTTATTCAGGGTGAGGGTCTGGATTAATGTGGGCAATCTGTATGTACAGGGTGTGGGAAACATATAAGATAGGCTCTTATTCATAGTGAGGGTCTGGATTAATGTGAGCAATCTGTATGTACAGGGTGTGGGAAACATATAAGATAGGCTCTTATTCATAGTGAGGGTCTGGATTAATGTGAGCAATCTGTATGTACAGGGTGTGGGAAACATAAGATATTCTCCTATTGAGGATGAAGACCCGCTTTAAAAATCCAGTCCTACAGTGAAATGACCCTAAATCTCCCTTGAAGCAATGCTTATCTCTGGCCAGAAGTAAAAAGCCAGCTGCTGTAATGACTCAGCGCTGCTTAGAAAGCTCCTAAGTGGCCAGTCCTGCCTAATGAACTCTAATTGATCATGGGAGCAGCCATGATGGAATTACTGCATAATGCAGCACTATTGTCTTCTATTTAGATGTATGAGACAAAAAACTGCCCCTCGCTTCTCCTCTCAATAGAAGGTGATGCATTATGCAGGAATTCCATCATGGCTGCTCCCATGAACAATAAAAGTTAGTTGGACTGAACTGACCCTTTGAAATGCTTTTGGATTTTGACTATCCTGGGTTTTTGGTCCACTTCCGTGGGGCACCCCGATCGGGAAACCCCCCAGATCACCCTAAAAAACTCACCTCACCCCGCTGCTACGCGAGCGCTCATCCAAGCAGAGCGCTCAGAGCCACTGTGGTATGTACGGACAAGCGACGGACAACCACAGTGGCTCTGAGCACACTGGAGGCCGCATCTGACGCTTCCCTCTAACAGGGTGCGCGCCCTGCTAGAGAGGAGCGCGAGATGCGGCTGCGGCTCGCGCATGCGCCGTTGGAACGGGGAGAAGGTAAGGTTTCTGGGCGTCCTGCGGGGTTTCACACAGCGGGGCATCCCGATTTCGGATGCCCTGCGGGGAAGGATCTGATCGGCCCAGGAATCTTATAAATTCCCGGGCTTTTCCCCCCTGGGTGTTGGTCTACTTTAACAACAAGCAGCAGCCAGACCCATTGACTTACATTGATTGATACATAGTTACATTCATCCCCTCCAGCTGCTGGTGATTCATCGGCTGTGTGTAACATGGCAGATGCTGATCCCTTTTCTCTCTTTGGTGTGGGCATCTTCTAGGAGTATCCCAAACTCCAGCCCGTCCTGTGTGGGGAGAGAATATCTCACAGACATACTGCAGCCACGCTGATCCTTATGCAGCCAGCATTATCCCCTTCTAACATTCTGTGTGGAAACCAATAAAATCTCACTGTGATTGGTTGGGTTGAAGATCCATTGCAGTGTGTCAGTGTGCTAACACATGCTCTCCTCCCATCCCCCCACTCATGTGTAAACATGTATAATAAGGTGTGATCCAAGATGGCGGCTCCCATGTGATTCTAGGGGCTCAACTATTCAACAACATCTGCATGGGGTTAAAGTAGGGAAAAACCAGCCAATTTTACTATCCCGGGTTCTAGGGCTTCTCCCTAGGGCACCCTGCAGTGTGAACCCTCCCCACTCATGTCTCGTGGAGCCCATGCTGCGGTTAGTCACACTTACGAGCGGCGTGCGACATCACATGTCTCCCTTCGGCTCTACGCGGGCCATGCACAGTCAAGAATGGCGGTGAGTGATGCCGGCCGTGCATGCTCTGTGGGCTCGGGGGGAAAGGTAAAAATATCAGGTGCCCTGGCGAGTTTCACACAACGGGGTATCCCAAACTGGGGGAGGAAGTAAGCCTGCCCTGGAGTCCATTTTAAGCTCTCTCTATCACCATACACCAATGATCATCAAAGGGGGGGGCTTTAGGGAAGCAAATTACTAAACTTGACTGGAGGTGCACTTTAAAGTGGACCAAAACCCACTCTGAACGGCCCGGGAATAGATTTACCCCCCCAGGGCATCCAGAATCGGGACACCCGCTGTGTGAAACCCCCCAGGTTGCCCCATACACTTACCTTGTTTCCCAGTCCAATGGAGCATGCGCAAGCCGCATCCCCGCTATCCCTCTAGCAGGGAGCATGCCAGCTCCAGGCATCTGTGAGTGGCCGGCACGGGCACGCTCCCTGTTAGAGGGTAGCGGGGATGCTACCACCAACGCGCTCTGAGACGCTGGCCTTAGATGAAGGCTTAGATGAAGTGACCTCAGCGGCTCTGAGCTCACTGATTGGACGGGCGGCCGCGCATGTTCAGTAGGATCTGGATGAGGTGAGTTGATATCCATAGATTTATAGTTCTTATGGTAAAAAATGATTACATTTCTTTTTTTCCAGTCGAAAAAAGCACATTGTGCATTTCCACTGCAATATGGGGTGAACACACAGTCTGAAAGGGCTCTTAGACTGTCAGCTCATGCGGCCAAGCAGGGGATGAACCTAGCCTCTCTGCTTTCTGACGCCAACTATAGAAAGACGTCCCTCCGCTTCTCAACAAAACTATGCTGGCGGTAGGAAGTGGAGGCAGGATGGGGCTGCTGAACCACCAATAGTTAACTTATATAGAAATAAATACATTAAATATATTTAAATAGAAAATAAATAAAAAAGCAGGTCAGTTGCTGCCCTCTCTGCAGTGCCGCCTGAGGCGGCCACCTCACATGGCCTCATTGCAGGTGCACCCCTGAGGGCAAGGCGCTGTCTCCTGCTGTATTCCAAATATTCACCCAGCCCCTTGTCTGTAATAGTCTATGTACTGCTTACCCTGGCTGCAGTCACTTTATACAGAGTACCGAAAGGTGATGGCACTTCATTATTATTATTAATATTAATAATAATAATAATAAATAGAATTAATAATAATAATATAATAATTAATAAATAAAATAAACAATAACAATAATAAATAATATTAATAAGAATAATAATAATAATTTATAGAAATAATAATAATAAATAATAGAAATAATAATAATAATAATAATAATAAATAATAGAAATAATAATAATAGTAGTAAATAATGGAAATAATAATAATAATAATAAATCATAGAAATAATAACGTACGGTGGCCCAGTGACAGTGACAAGTTGTCCCTTTATTTTTGACATTCCAGTGCTTAAATCTTTTTATTTTTTGTTTTCAGGGGTTTTGCTCCTGGATATCTGCGCCATTTCACATGCGGTAAGTCGGCCATGATAATAGCGCCATGATCTGAGCCTTATGTGCAAAGTTTGGCGCTGTAAACTTTTCCAGATTCCCTGTGTGTTACAAGAGCGGACTTTACCTCTGCTGCGGTTACCCCATCCAGATGAGGCTGCCACTCCATTGACTTGTATTGTCTCATACATCCCAATAGAAGACAATGGGGAGGCAGCCGCTGGTAAGCCTGTCATGGCTGCTCCCATGAACCACAAAAGTTATTTAGAATGGACTGTTCTAAGATCGGTTACATTTTTGTCTTTTTTGGTCGAATTAAGTTTTATTGTGTTTGTAACATTTAGCCAATGAATGCTTTAGAGAGTATCTTGTGTGTGTGTTAATATATTTTCTATATTTGATCACTTTCTCTGAGGTTTGTAAACTTACATTAGTTCAGAACTAGAGTGGCCGGAAACTTACCTTCCTGGTCCAACAGCGCATGTGCTAAAATCGTCCGCATCCCCGCTTTGTGAATGGCCGGTTTGGGCACCCTCCCTGTTAAAGGGTAGCGGGGGATGTGGCCACCAGCGCGCTTGGATCCGCTTGTGTTAGGGGTAGGAGCAGATCCAAGCACGCTAAGTGCACGAGAGGCTGTTCATGCGCCGTAGGACTGGTGAAGGGTGAGTGAGATCGGGCGATCTGGGGGATCGGGGTGCCTCAGGGACAAGGACCAAAACCCAGGATAGTCAAAATCCTGGGTTTTGGTCCACTTTAAGAGTGGCCATATCCACCCCTGATCATAATCTTTACCCTGAATGCTATATCTGACGCATGCACTTGTTGACCAGCACTTTGGGGGCTGGTCCTGGGCTGTCTGGGGGCTAGTAATATCCCAGGCTGCTTTTTGGCCCAAGTCTCCCCCTAGTGGAGGATCCTTGAAGGAAAATTCCCTTTTTATCAGGTATTAGGTGTTTCTTATTGTTTTCCTCTTTTGGAATGTATAATTAAGTGTTCTTGCATGGCAAGATCACTTATTGTTCTCTCACATATATATATCATTCTTATTATAGCCATATTTTGCACTGTAACTCCTCCCACAGTTTTTACACTACATAGACCATAATATACCAAAACATGCGGATCGTTCCCGAATGGTGTGCTATTACTTTGTGGAACGTTTCGCCAAACGGTTTCCGAAAATATTGGCGTTTTTCTGGCGCAGTTTTCCCATAGGAATGAATGGGAGGAATGTTCAAAACTAGAGTGGGAGATGAGTGTGAAGTGAAAAATCAGGACATGATTTCTAAACTGCGACCTCTCCCTCATTTTTAATCCCACCTACACAAATCTTTTATATCAAAAGGTTCAGCTATCCCTGCTGCCGCTAAAAATGTCCAAGGCTAAGCCACAGCCCTAACAGTTTTCACAATATGACCTTTTGTTTGCAACTCACACCTCCTGCGACTGTGCCTTCATTTTTAATATTTCAGAGACATAGGCCTGACTCTTGTGATTCTTACAGTATAAAGCTCTTTGCTGTAGGATGTATACTTTGGAAGCTACAGCCATTTGAATATGGCAACCACCAGTGAATTAGAAATGTGTTTTAATGTGCATTCTCTGGTTACCTCAGAGTGAGTTGCCATAGGAACACACTGCTGAATCTGGGTTCAGGCACTCCCCAGAAATTCTAAATACGCTTTTGACCTAGACCACACCATTTAATATTCAAAATTAATTTATTAATATATTATTCTTTAAAATACATATATTTACAAATTCATACTCTCTGAGCTCTCAATTCATTGTTTACATGATATTCATTATTTACATGATATTCAAAACACATTGGTACATTTATAATGCACTAATCACGTTTTTCAAGTGTGTATATAATACATTTCTCCCTGCTGTCTTGATAATCAGTTGGACTCATAATTCCTTCCTGATTGGGCAGACATGTTTCGCCTCCTATATTGGCTTCCTCCGTGCCCTTATTTAAAAAAAAACGGGATTCTCATTATGTGAGAGCATTCATATTGTCAAATATCATCTTATTTTTGCGATATCGTAACAGTATCTTTCTTTATACTTATGTACCTCGTTAAGGAAATTGGGATGCTCTTTATGGTTTCCTCATCCTTTTACATCATGTATTTGTTCAATCTACATAACATATTGTTATTTCTTGTACCTCAGAGGAATCTGGTTCATACACCCTTATAATGCAGATCTGGAGCTTTCCGGTCCTTTGAGGATAAAGATATTTAATTACCCTCAAAAATGTCCTATGCGATTGGCCTGTATATGTCAGGGCTTACGTTTTTCCAAATTAATTTATATATACATGATGGAAATACCTGTTTGTTCCTAGCGGACCCCGCAGAGTTCTGGGTACTGTTTTTCCTTTCTGGCTGCTCTCCAGTTCTATATTTAAAGAAAGGGTTCAAATGTCATAATTGGCCTTGTGCTCTGTCACTCACTCTCAACAGGGTAATGACGGCTAACCCTTTTAAATAAAGACCGCACTGTACCTTTAAATATGCGTTGTCATATGGGTAAGTCGTCTGTACGCCAGGTGTCCGCCTTTCTATTCACTGTGGTTCAGGGGCCCTCCCGGGCCTCCAGGATCTCCACTGCTCGTCTGTCTAGGGGCGCACTGGCGTCTCTCCAGGAGGCGCTTTTATGCTGCGCGCTCCGGGACCCGGGGCACCGCGTCACGCCGACTTCCGCCGGAAGTGACGCGTGCGCCCCAGGCCCCGGAGCGCACAGCACACCACCAGGCGCCAAGCCCCCCCATAGGAACACACCTGCAGCCTGGCTTGTTACAGCTGCTCCGCCCACACAGCCAGTCTCAGGAAAACTCCCCATGAAAACGTGTTATGGAAAACAGGTTAGACAAATGACATAGCCAGTCATTTAGCAAGATAGAAATACTTCATCATTTAATGCCTACTATCTTTACTCACTCCAAACAATCCATATAGTTACTCTGCCCAGTCAAACCTTTCCACAGTTACTCCAGCCCCTCCAACCGCACAACAGTTACTCAAGTCACTCCACCCAGTTACTCCGCCCACTCCACCCAGTTACTCCGCCCACTCCAGTTGTAGAGAACTGGTGGAGGCAAGAACACTTCACACAATTTCCCCACAAATTGCGCTTTGTCTAGTTCTTATTTGTGTTGGGTAAATCACAGGTCTGCGGGCACAATCCTATCAGCACGCTACTTCCATGATTCTCATATTTCTGTGGTAGAGGCTTTTCATGGCCTTGAGTAAAAACAAAGGACACCCACGCCTTAGCCAATCAGATGATTAGCAAGCTAGATTGAGGAAATCTATGAAATCGCCACTTTGGTGCACATAGCGAAGGCAAACGCATTGCTATGGATGCACATTTCTTTTATAGCGCAGAGTTGCAAACAAATAGAAAATTAAAAAATAAAACAGATAAGCTCAGCGCATTGAAGACATAATTTTGCCGCACAATAATGGAAACTTTTAAAATTGATGGTCTTACCTTTCTTTTGTTACAGGGATGAAGACCTTTATGGGCGCTGCGGCGAGGACGCCTGTCACTACTTGTCCTTCCAGCGTCACATCATCTGCTTCCTGGTGGTCGGCAACCTCCTTTCTATGCTCGTCATATTGCCCGTCAACCTCTCCGGGACCTTGCTTGGTAAGCTCAGGGGGCAGATAAAGGTTAGTTAGGATTTATTATCTGGCTGGATCATTGGTGAGCCTGTGTGGTACCTCTACAGCGGGGGAGGGGAGCTTTTAAACCCTTAAAAAACTATTTCCCAGCATCTAAAATTAATATATTTTAAGTTTTTTACTCCCTTTTTATTCTTTCCCCCACTGGGCTGCAACTCTGTTCAGGAATCTAGGATACGGGCGCCGCCATCTTGCCTCAGAAGCATCACATACTGAGGAGAGTGGGATAAAGTGCAGGGGGCGTGTTATAGCTGTGCTTTGCACAGACAGAGCAGAGCTGGGGTCAGGGAAAGGTCAGCAATCCCAGAATGCAGAGCGGCACAGTCAGAAGACACTTCCTATTTGTGGGATGCCTGATGCTCCATGAGCCGCCATCTTGGATGTTTAAAGGCTCATAACGTGCAGTAGATGCAGGTAGGATGATTTTTAATGTGAGCAATCTGTATGTACAGGGTGTGGGAAACATAAGATAGGCTCTTATTCAGGGCGAAGGTCCGGATTAATGTGAGCAATCTGTATGTACAGGGGGGGGGGGGGGACATATAAGATAGGCTCTTATTGAGGGCAAAGGTCCGGATTAATGTGAGCAATCTGTATGTACAGGGGGGGAACATATAAGATAGGCTCCTATTCAGGGTGAGGGTTCGGATTAATGTGAGCAATCTGTATGTACAGGGGGGAAACATATAAGATAGACTCTTATTCAGGGTGAGGGTCCGGATTAATGTGGGCAATCTGTATGTACAGGGGGGGGGGAACATATAAGATAGACTCTTATTCAGAGTGAAGGTCTGGATTAATGTGAGCAATCTGTATGTACAGGGTGGGGGAAACATACAAGATAGGCTCTTATTCAGGGTGAAGGTCCGGATTAATGTGAGCAATCTGTATGTACAGGGTGGGGGAAACATACAAGATAGGCTCTTATTAAGGGTGAAGGTCTGTTTTAAGTCAAGTCGGCAAATGCTTACCACTTGCTCCCAATATTGTATGGCTGCCAATCACATGACTGCCAGTGATCATATAGGTTGATGGAGGGGGCTTGCTCATCATACCTGATTGGTTTATAGTGGTCACATGACTGGCTGCCATGCAAGATAATGAGGAAGTGATACATTTTTGGTGGCTTGACTTTAGTTCCTCCTTTTAAGGACAAGGAAATGATCACTTTAGAAAGTCATGACTGCAATTTCCTTGTTTACAGTAATAATTGATTTGTCTTTTTTGTTGTTATCAGATGCGGATCCTCTAAGCTTTGGCCGGACAACAATTGCCAACCTACAGCATGAGTGAGTCCTTTGTCTTTGGATCATATGAGGAAGGTTTATACCTGAAATACAAATACCTACAAGAACTGTCCAATCGCAGGCTTCTTATCCACCATCACATCAGCAATACAGGGCCCCACAGTCACTGAACACTGTTGTAACACATGCTTTAACATGGGCCTTCACTCTGAATAAGAGTCTATCTTATATGTTTCCCACACCCTGTACATACAGATTGCTCACATTAATCCGGACCTTCACCCTGAATAAGAGTCTATCTTATATGTTTCCCACACCCTGTACATACAGATTGCCCACATTAATCCGGACCTTCACCCTGAATAAGAGCCTATCTTATATGTTTCCCACACCCTGTACATACAGATTGTCCACATTAATCCGGACCTTCACCCTGAATAAGAGCCTATCTTATATGTTTCCCACACCCTGTACATACAGATTGCTCACATTAATCTGGACCTTCACCCTGAATAAGAGCCTCTTATATGTTTCCCTGACCCTGTACATAACAGATTGGCCACATTAATCCGGACCTTCACCCTGAATAAGAGCATATCTTATTTGTTTCCCCCTTGTACATACAGATTGCCCACATTAATCCGGACCTTCACCCTGAATAAGAGCCTATCTTATATGTTTCCCTGACCCTGTACATACAGATTGGCCACATTAATCCGGACCTTCACCCTGAATAAGAGCCTATCTTATATGTTTCCCACACCCTGTACATACAGATTGCTCACATTAAAAATCATCCTACCTGCATCTACTGCATGTTATAGGCCTTTAAACATTCAAGATGGCGGCTCATGGAACATCAGGCAGCCTGCAAACAGGAAATGTCTTCTGACTGTGCTGCTCTGCATTCTGGGATTGCTGACCTTTTCCTGACCCAGCTCTGCTCTGTCTGAGTAAAGCACAGCTATTACCCGCTCCCTGTACTTTATCCCACTCTCCTCTCCTCAGTAAGTGTGATGCTTCTGAGTCAAGATGGCGGCGCCCGTATCCTAAAGTCCTGAACAGAGTTGCAGCCCAGTGGGGGAAAGAATAATAAGTAATCGACTAAAAACTTAAAATATATTAATTTTAGATGCTGGGGAATAGTTTTATTTTCAGTTTGGGCTTTTCATTAAATCATGGTGAAGATCCGGTTTAAGTGGAACAAAACCCAGGATTTTGACTATCCTGGGTTTTGGTCCTTGCCCCTGCGACACCCCGATTGGAGGTGCCCCGCTGTGTGAAACCCCCCAGGCCGCCTGAACGAACTCGCCTCTTCCCGGGCCTACATTGCATGCGCGGCTGCTCATCCAATCAGTGCGCTCGGTTATGCTGCAGCCACTTCGTCCAGGAGCTCGGCTGATGCGAGTGGATCTGAGCGCGCTGGCGGCCGCGTCCCCCGCTGCCCTTTAACATGTAGTGTGCTCGCGCCGGCCATTCACAAATGCCTGGGCACACACCTTGCTGGAGGGATAGCGGGGATGCGGCCGCTGCTCGCGCATGCACTGTTGAACCGGGAACGAAGGTGAATTTTCAGCCAAGCTGGGGGGGGGGGGGTATGTCTGCCCTGGAGTCTCTTAGACTCCAGGGTGGGTTTTGGCCCACTTGAGAAGGGAACAAAATCCATTATTTCGGCCAGCTCGGGAGCCCCCCAGATAGGCCAGCACAACCCCCCTTTTCCATGTCCAAGGAGTCTCTTAGACTCCAGGGTGGGTTTTGGTCCACTTGAAAGGGGAACAAAATCTATCATTTTGGCCATCTCTGGCTTTGTTTCCTGCTCTGGTGGCAGGGAGCCCCCAAGATTGGCCAGAACAACTCCCCTCTTCCTGGTGGGGGCATGAACCTTGCCGGAGGGATAGCGAGGATGCGGCCGCTGCTCGCGCGTGCACCATTAGACCGGGAACAAAGGTGAATTTTCGGCCAACCTGGGGGGGTATGTCTGCCCTGGAGTCTCATAGACTCTAGGGTGGGTTTTGATCCACTTGAAAAGGGAACAAAATCCATTATTTTGGCCAGCTCGGGAGCCCGCCAGATAGGCCAGCACAACCCCCCTTTTCCAGGTCCAAGGGTGCATGTGCGGGCTCTCAATCAGAGCCTTTTTCCATGCGTATGTAATGCTCGGCAGTCAGCTCTGTTTGCATGCAGAGCTTTGGCATTCGTGTGCCCAGCAGCCATTCACGTTGCAATATAACAGTTTGTGGCCCCAGCAACCACAAGGAAGACCCACAGCAGCACCACCGACCAAGTAATTTCACTGATCAAACATTTACATCCTATCATAATCATGGATTTATTAAAATGACAAAGACTTACAACAATTATCTAAAAACATTCCTAACAGTAGGGATCATAAGGCCAAAAAGTGCCACACCACAGCCAATGAAGTATCTTTACAAAATAAATGCAAAGTATTCAGAAAACCATCTCATATATAAACAGCGCATGTAATAACGGTTTGTGCAAACGCCTATGCGTACCTAAAGTGCAAATGCCTAATACAGAAAGAGAAACGCTTTAAAGTAGAACAACACCCACCGCTGATATAGATTCCCGGGCCGATCAGCTCCCTGCCTGCGGGGCACCTCGATCGGCCCCGCTGTGTGAAACCCCCCAGGACGCCTGCAAATCCTATCTTATCCCCGTTCCAACGGCGCATGCGCGGGCCGCCACCGCCTCTCGCGCATACCTCTAGCAGGGCTTGCGCCCGCGCCGGCCATTTGTGAATGGGCGTCGCGGGCGCGCTCCCTGTAAGAGGGACGCGCGAGAGGCGGAGGCGGAGGGCGCTCTCACCTCGTCCTTCGACGGACCTTGCTTGGAGTGAGTCACGTGGGAGCGGGATCAGGTGAGTTTTTGGGGCTTTCTGGGGGGTTTCACACAGCGATCGGGGTGCCCCGCGGAAAAGGACCAACACCCAGGATAGTGAAAATCCTGGGTGTTGGTCCACTTTAAAGTGCCCAAGAAAATTCATAAAACATAAAATAGTATCGCCCTGTATAATGGCCGAATGGAATCCCCACTGGAGCCTGGTGTTCCTTTACCGACAGCCGTTCAGGTTAAGTGCACTCACAGCGCGAAGATGCGGGGACGCAGCCGCCAGGTGTTTACATTGGCAACGGAGCCCGAAAGCAGGTGAGTGTTACGGCTCCCCGGGGGGGCCCTGTGGTTCTCACAGTGGGGCATCCTAATGTGAGACGCCCTGGGGGAAGGCCAGCGGGGGGCCCTGTGGTTCTCACAGTGGGGCATCCTAATGTGAGACGCCCTGGGGGAAGGCCAGCGGGGGGCCCTGTGGTTCTCACAGTGGGGCATCCTAATGTGAGACGCCCTGGGGGAAGGCCAGCGGGGGGCCCTGTGGTTCTCACAGTGGGGCATCCTAATGTGAGACGCCCTGGGGGAAGGCCAGCGGGGGGCCCTGTGGTTCTCACAGTGGGGCATCCTAATGTGAGATGCCCTGGGGGAAGGCCAGCGGGGGGCCCTGTGGTTCTCACAGTGGGGCATCCTAATGTGAGACGCCCTGGGGGAAGGCCAGCGGGGGGGCCTGTGGTTCTCACAGTGGGGCATCCTAATGTGAGACGCCCTGGGGGAAGGCCAGCGGGGGGCCCTGTGGTTCTCACAGTGGGGTATCCTAATGTGAGATTCCCTGGGGCAAGGCCAGCGGGGGGCCCTGTGGTTCTCACAGTGGGGCATCCTAATGTGAGATGCCCTGGGGGAAGGCCAGCAGGGGGCCCTGTGGTTCTCACAGTGGGGCATCCTAATGTGAGGCGCCCTGGGGGAAGGCCAGCGGGGGGCCCTGTGGTTCTCACAGTGGGGCATCCTAATGTGAGATGCCCTGGGGGAAGGCCAGCAGGGGGCCCTGTGGTTCTCACAGTGGGGCATCCTAATGTGAGGCGCCCTGGGGGAAGGCCAGCGGGGGGCCCTGTGGTTCTCACAGTGGGGCATCCTAATGTGAGATGCCCTGGGGGAAGGCCAGCGGGGGGCCCTGTGGTTCTCACAGTGGGGCATCCTAATGTGAGACACCCTGGGGGAAGGCCAGCGGGAGGCCCTGGTATCTTTTAGATGCCAGGGCCTTGCCATAAGGGTTTTGTTCCTCCTTTAAAAGGATCGTTCAGGGGAAAACAAAACCAAGCCTATATGCCACTTTTTTCTAATAAAGGGGACCAATCACCTGGATTTTCACTATCCTGGCGATTGGTCCCTGGGACTGGTGGATAGGTAAGGTAATCGCCGGTCTGGGCAGCTTCACACAATTGTTGACCAGAGATAAGGGGAAAAACATTAAAGGGACATTCCAGGCAAAATGTAAAATGCTCCTGCTTTCTGCTCTCCCATGCTGGCTGTCAGGGGCAGCATCCTTCATCCAGTCATGGTTCAGTCTGCTTTTTATTTCTCCATAACACCCAGTCAACTCTCTATTCTGCAGGTCTTCTTCTGCAGCAGGTGACTCATCCATGCATGCTTCAATGCGACGGTCCCTTTATTTTGGGGACCCTGAAAATGAGACAACAGAAGGAAGTTCTTTAGGGTTTATCAGGGAATGCAAAGTGCTGGTGATTAAAAGATGTCACCCCTGGCAGCCAGCATGGGCAAAACAGGCTAAATTACCCTTTACCTGGAATGCTTCTTTATCCCTTTTCTAGGCAGACATGCTTATTCCATTAGAATGAAGGCTTCCTGGGACTGAGCTCTCTCTCCTATATTCTCTTGTGACTGTTACTTGTTATCTTCTGTACAATGGAGCAGCTTTATTTCTTGTATTTGCCTCTGGGGAAATTTCTAATGTGTGTGTTTTTACAGAGACAACCTGCTGTGGCTTCACACGGTCATCGGCGTGGTCTATCTGGTCCTAATCGTGGCCTTCATGCGCCATCACACCTCTGCCATTAAGTACAAGGATGAGAATACGGTATGTACGTGCCCCCTGCTGGCCTACAATATTGCTTTTTATATATCGCTCACATATTCTGTAGTGCTTTACAGCTGGAGTTACCAACTTGTGGTACAGGTACAATTAGTGTTACATGAAATCCCATCAGGCAGTCCTCTGCGAGGCTGCACCCCAACCTGATCTGCTGCCTTCTATTCCTAGAGTGGACCATAACCTGGGATCAGGGGTATCCATACCATAGATGCAGCAAAAACACATGGCACAAGGGGGTCCCACACAAGTCCCCTCCAACACCTCTAAAAAATGTAAGCCATGCTTCAAACTTACCTACCCAGCTTTCATCCAATCAGCACTGTATGCCATGCATATTAATGATTGGCATATGGCTCTGTTTTAACAGAGAGTCTGGCATTGGGAACTGAATACCTGGGTGTGCGCCACAGCTACAGGCATGTTGGAGATGTGGCCACTTCTGGCAAGCAAGGCGTGGGAGCCTGGAAAAGGTGAGTGAATGTGGGTGGATCTGGGGGCCTCACACAGTGGGGCATTCTAAATTGGGATGCCCCAAGGCTGCTTGATCGACCTGCCCTGGAGTCTATTAGCCAGATTGGGTGGATGGTCCACTTTAAAGTTTCTAAGACACCAGGGACGGCCAATTAACTCCCCTCAGTGCATCTCAATTTGTTTCTCGGTGCATCTCAACCCCTTTGTTTCTCATATACTGACCTCCATCCTCACCCATGGAAGCGGCTAAGCTTAGCTGCACTCCTCAGCATCTCCACTGCCTCCGGCCTGTACCGCCCTACTGGTGGACATAGCAAGTGTGCAGAGCAGGGCCACCAGGGACCTGCACATGCACAATGGGATTGGGCTGAGTATTTTTTGGGCTTTGCCCCGGGGGCATCCCGATTTGGCATACCCCACTGTGTGAAATCCCACAGTTTGCCCCAAAACTCTCCTTTCCCCAGTCCCACGCCACATGCACGGCTGTCATCCAATTGGCA